>BSBM01000293.1:35357500-36557500 GCA_027924585.1 Larix kaempferi
ATTATTCACTAGAGAGAAAAAGTAAGCAACATGATAAAATACTTGTGAATATAATAAACCTTATTGACTAATACCTATTAAGTTACGCGATTATTCTTCCATAAAACCTAATATTTACAATCAGTGTAAGTGACTTGGATAGGCATGAAGAAGGCAAATTTTCTAATCCTTCCAACTACTGAACTATCACATTCCTTCCAGGAGCATTCTTCCATAAAAACATGGACAAGTATTATTTGCCTAAAACTCAAGTTAAATGATGTAGATATCTTGGGCAATTGAAATGCTCACCAGATAACCTAGAAGCAATTTCCTTTGCCTAGCACAAGCTTCCGGATAATTGGAAAGTTGAAAGTTAATTTATACTTAAACGACGATGCTTGTCCAAGATAAAAAAGAAAATGATAGAATCCCAAAATTAGAAGATGGACTAGATTTCCACAGGAACAAAACACTCATACAAAGAAAATATTTGCCCTTACAAGTTTCTTTCCAATTAAAGTCACACTTACCATTAAGGGAAGATGAGTCATCCATGGCATGCTCGCCATTTTTCCGTAGTAAAATATGTTGTATCTAACAGGATTCAGTTCATTAACTATTTGTGTGGATGTATTACAAAACCAAATTTTTGGGCTTCATATATTAATTTCAAAGTGCATGAGGGTTTGATAATTTGATGATTTGGTCCAAAATGGAAATGTTTCAGTTTCAAATATTCGATCGTTTTGATAGGAAGTGTACTACAAATGAACTAGAAACACCCTAAAGAAACACCCAGGACTAGAAATGAACAATAAGCACCCTAAAAATCTGACTCCGTGACACAATTTCGTCCAATTTAGTGGCAAATTAAGGGGCCCTGAATAAGCTTATTGGAAAAAGAAAATATAGATAAATAGATAAGTAAACCCTATCCTCTATAAAATCATTTTAACAAATATAAGCATACCTGGCGTTGCGTGTCTCTATCTTCAAAAGCTTCATATGGAGAAGGTTCATGTTATTCTTCTTTCGTACAAGGAGAAGAACCCCATTCATCGTAGCACACACCGTTTCCTTCATACCTTCCGTTGTATCCCGACATTTTTGGATCCTAAATTTCCCCTACTAACCCAATCTATAATGATTTTATCTGCCTTCGCTGAGAAAATCTACTAAAAAATGCATGAACTTCCTCGATTCCATGAAAATTCAAGTTTCTGTCACCGTAAAATTCAAAACCCTTGGCTAAGTCAAATGCAAAAGCAGGCCACTTGCAAGGAAGCAACTAAGTATGAGAGTTTTGAATAGAGAACGGGCGTGATCGTGGTTTTCATGGACTTGCCTCCATGAAAATACACAGGGAAAAAATAACTATCTTTCCAAATCTATCCAGACGCGACTGAGTACAAACCCTAAGCCTTGACATGAGAGTCTCTTTTACACAAAAGATTGGATGAAAAGGCCAGTCGAGGGGGTCAGATGGGTTCGGTTGTTTTACTGTATCGGTCATATGCTGGGAAAGGTTAAGGTTATAGGAGATATGAAGAGAGGATATTTTATACGATGGGAAAGGTCATTGGGGTTTTGAATGGAGGGGATTTTATAGATGTGGAAATTATTCAAAATGTTAAATAGGGTGTATTTCATCAATTTTTTTTTTTATGGATGGTAAGGGTGGTAAATTGTTGGCCTTTCTAGACCCCAAAGGATTCAAGGCTTGAACTCGTGACTAATTGAGCTAACCCCTAGAGTTATGTATATGTATTTCATTATTATTATTTTTTATATACAGCTTTATAAGTAAATTTTACATTTTTTTTTTACAACTAGAGGAATCAATAATTGATAAAGATTACTTAGGCAAGATCCAGGTTCAAATCCAACTGGTTGCCACTATAACCCCTATGCTAGTTGTAAGCAGCTCGTAAGCCCCAACCAACATGTAATTTATTTCAGTTGGTAAATTGGTCATATCATCATGAATGTCTGGCCAAATAAAGCCATCGTCCATGGTAAAGTGCTTTTCCATTTCATTTTCAAAAAGTGTTTTTAAACGGGCCCATCTCCTCTCTTGGGAACTATTATATTTTTAATTATAGCAAAATAATTTTCATTCTCTTTCAACTTATAAACAAGATAGGATCACTAAAAGAACAACTATGCAAAGAAACAATAGAGACACAATAGTTTATCTCGGGAAAACCTAAACTTAGGAAAAACCCAGCAAACCTTTCTTACTCAGAGATTCAGGACAATAAGGATAAAATTATAAGAAGAATAGATGCCAAAGAAAACAACTCCAAAAGTCTTCTACAACTTGAAATCAGTCCTCCTTTTGCTTGAGCGAACTTGCTTGAGTTGAGTCACAAATGAGGAGGGTGACTCCTCTAGTATGACCTGTCTTCTTTATTGGTTTGACTGGTCATTTTACTTGCAGTGTTTCCCATTGTTTCGGGTAGACTACCCATTGTTTGGTGCAGTTTTACCCAGTGCTTTCTAGGGGGCCGACTTGTCTCTTTTGTAATTATAAAAATAGATTTTATTTATTTATTTTGTAGGTAGACTTTATTTAGTGAGGATATCTCACGTAGCTACAAGCACAACAAGAACTAAATGCAATTAGTGTTATGATAGATGTTGTACTTTATGTCATAATCATGTCCATGTAATGGTTTGATATTGTGGAGAATGGGTAAGTTGATAAAAGATATTATCACTGTGTGATTTGATGTTAGGAACCCATGTCTTTACTTTGTTAGTATATTGTTGTTGGACGCATATGCTTTGTAAGTCGTCCCGTAGTATTTGTTGATCAATAGTTTGTGTTATTGTTGTTGGCGCATATGCTTTGTAAATCGCCCATAATATTGTTGATCCATAGTTTGTAGTGGCCCATGGTTTTGACCCATAGTATTAGCGCCTAGACTTAGTATATCAATGTGTGTTGAGACCTATGAAGGCATCGTGAAGTTATTTGTATTGAGCTTGCTCAAAGGAGGTTTCCCCCTCGAAGTGGCCTATGATCAATATAAAAGTGATTCTGAGTTCTGTCATTTCTGCTATTTTGCATATTCTTATTAATTAATTGTTGCAGGTGCTTCACATTTGATGGAGTGGAGATGAGATCACAAAGCCTTATAAATTAATTTATATTAATTATGGTTAAATTTAGTCAACTATGTCCAAACATAGTTATCAATCCTTAACTAGGTCAAGTATTAAAACCTTAGTCTTTACCATTATCAACCATGGTCAATTGCATTCAAATGGGTGTGTGCAAGAAGATGAGGGTCACTTTAGATGCAATGATACTTTTTCAAAACTCGTTCCTAATACATAAAAACATAACGCGTTTCTGATATTTAGCACCTACCATGGTAAGACCCAAGCCTGACATGTCACTGGACATGTAGGATAGGTAACCATAACGCGTACGCGTTATAGAACTACAAAATGCGTACGCGTTATGTAATTACAAAACGCGTACGCGTTATTGAAATCTAAAATCAATTTAAATATACAGTCCCGATGACCACCGACCACCCACGGCACTCACGCATCAGAAATGTGAAATAGGCCCTGGATGAGGATGGTTTGTGTGCCCTGAAGTATCGGTGGAGCTCGATTTAGCTGGAGGGGAGGCAAATTCACCGGTGGATTGTCATCTAATCAGGTAATTCATTCACCCATACCATTTTTTTGTAATTTCTTAACCTAAATTACTATTTTTTTATTGTTTAAAACAACCTATTTTTGTAATATTGATAAAATTGGGAATAACCCAATCTCTAATTAAATTCACATCTCCATCAACCAAGATGAGTGAATAATTAAAATGAATCCCTTTTCAAAAACTCAAAAATTCCTAATCCAACCAAAAATTGAAAAAAATAGAACTCCCCCCTTTCTACAATGTATCCATCTAAGTCACCTAACACAAGGACACGGGACACGAGTGTCCCCACGAGACATGGTGACCCCCGGAATTAGGACACGTAGGACACGTTTTATATACATATATATATATATATATGTATATATATATATATATTTTTAAAATATATTAAAATTTAAAAATATAGACATATAGATACAATAAAATTTAACATTTACAATTACAAATATTCAATAGAAATTACATTTACAATTACAAATATGAAATATTCAATAGAAATTAGATCATTCACAAATCACAACACATTTGTCATTCACAATCACAAATCACAACGAGACATTGAGACACATAGATGCATGTCAGAGACTTGGAACCATATTTCTCATTAAGTCATCAAAATCAAAATGTATTACATAGATGTCGGAATTCCACTAGGCACTGGAAAATGCCAAATAGACTAATAGACTAATAGACTAATAGTCTAATAGTAGATACAAAATAGGAGTCGATCAAGATGGAAGAATCCCATCTGTCAATGACTCAATAGTCCTCCTCCATGCCTAAATCAACAAACTCATCACTACCCTGATCCTCCTCCTCCTCTTCCTCCTCCTCCTCTCTGCCAATCTGACTAACTGCATCTGCTGGTGTGGAGGATGACCCCTCCATATGATCCCCATCATCAAAAGTGACCGACTCTAGCACTGGATCATTAAGATCCATGTTGGCTAATGCCAAATCAGTACTACTGTCCAAACCCATCTCATCAGGAAGGACATCCCACATCCGTGTATGTCCCTTCTCCCACTCCTCCCTCTTCCTGTAAATAAGACGAAGGTTGGAGTGCACATACACCATCATCTCTGCCCTGCACTGCTCAAGCCTGCTCTTCTTCACACTATACAAGTTCCCATATGTGCTCCAATTACTCTCACAACAAGAGGATGAAGTAACTTGAGAGAGAAACCTCAAGGCTATCTTTTTTAGAAGAGGGCATGTTGTCCCATGAGTTGTCAACCAAACAAGGGGTTTCTTAACACCCATGTCTCTAACCACCTCATATCCTCCAAATCTCCCAGTGCCACTAGAAAACTCATAAAATTCCTCCTCCACCACCTCAAGGTGGTCTCTATCCTGAAGTAGTCATCTAAATGTTATCTTCCTCCCCTCTTAGATCTCTCCATCCATGTGAGGAGGGACTCTGGATGAGGGCCCAGACCCACCACTAAGCCAATCCTAAGTGTAGAACCTGGGGTTCAATGAGCGGACCAAGCAATGCAAAGGTGTGCAATTCTTATCCCACCTGGAGATAAGAATGCCCTGTATGATGGACCATAAGTTCTATGCCGATGTCTCATACTCAGCACACTCATTCTCCATAACAATGGTCCTCATGGACTCAATCATGGAATCCCACCCCTCATAAACATCTCCTAGGATGGGCTGGTCCGTGTCTGCAAACCGCAAGAAAGAAATGATTGGCTCCATGATCTTGATGCTAAGGACTACCCTATCCCACCAACCATCATTTAAAACCATGTCCCACACGACACGGGGACCCTGTTGGACGTGTCCAGTTACTTAGGTATCCATCAACATGAAACCCAAATTTCCAACCCTCAAAGGCCATTTCCCATGATACTAATTAAATAATTTTCCTTGGTAATGGCCATAACAAGATGAAATGCATGCACAAGCGTGAATAAAAAAATGCAAAAAACATTAGTAACTTGGTTTCTCAAAATTTCATCACAATCATCTGTCCATGAACATAATCAAAATTTCATCATAAGTGTATGTAGCTATACATTGCCTCTTAGTCAAGCACCCTTGACTAAATGCCAAAACACATTAACAAAGTGTCTCTCGGGCATGCCCTATCCACACCCTCGATCAATCTACTCAACGCTCATGGACCATCGATTCAACTGAAAGACTTCATATAGAAAATCACTATGTTTTTTATTTAATTTTCTGAACTTGCCATACAATGTAGAGATCGATTTTGTACAGAGAAATTGTCTCTGTTTTGAGAAGTTGACATTGTTGTTATTGTCATTCTAGTCACAATCTCTAGTTGATTATTCAACATCTTAATCATTGATAGTCATCTCAAGTACATATGTAATCATATTGGAAAGACAAACTCATACATATCCATTTCATTCCATGCGACTTTGTCCTCCCCTCCAACCACAAGGCATAATATATTGAAATCAATAAATTTAATGTTATCTTATGAAGCTGATGGAAATATTGTTTTCTGCAATGGACGTAAAGGCCAAAACATGTCAAAATAACACTCCTAAATTCTAAGAAGTTTAAACAAGTTTGCATGGAAAAGTCACAAATGAGGGTTAAGAAGTGCCTTAACTTCTAGAAACAAGTTGAACGAAACTTACTTTTTCATTGTTAAATGTTTAATTTTAAGTTTTAAATGTATGTAAGTGAATGCCATTAAATTGCTTACTTGAGTTTGATTTAATACATTTTTAATTTTGAAGAGACGTCATTATATACCATGTATATGTTTCTAATGATTTTCGTATTGATGTCTTTATTGCAGTTGCGGCTATGGACACCAATGCCAAGATACTGATTGAGCTTGCCACTTGAGGGGCATTAGTTCAGCTTTTAGTGGTGGTGACAGGATTCGCCACTCGCTTGCATCAACCTTGGATGCAGTTGTTGACACCATATCACAGTCTACCAATGTACTATATGATATTACATCATATAATGAAAGAAAAAGACAACAATATGCTGATGGGCTAGACTACAATGCAATAAAAAAGTTGAAAATATCCAAAGAGCTCATATTTGCATTGTTTAGGGACCCTCGGATGGGGGAAATCCCAAATGCAAACAGGCCGCATATCTCCATTGAGTGGTGCACATTTCAACCATTTGTTGATAACTGGATGGACAGTTGGTACATGGTTTTTGATATGCCACCACACAACAACAGGGAAATTCCCTTGTATTTCCTTCGAAAGATGTACGTAGAGTTCGTGTTGCATAAACACGTTAACTATTTTGAAATCTTGTAGTTTCAGGGGATTGGTGGGGGGATGCCCCAAAACCGACCCAATGCGAGGCTTCGAGACCAGGATCGCCCTATCCCTGCACCTCGCAGGCAGTTGCCTGGGCCAAATGTCCCACCTACACATCGTATTATTCCGCAGACACGGGATGCATTTTTGAGTTTGGCATGGGCGGTTGTTCACCATGGCACTATGGTTCAACATATGGGTGAGGAAGGGACATCTGTCCCTGGTGTGGTACATACACTAGCTCGTCACCATGCAGGACCATCAACTAGTGCAGGACCATCAGGACCATCCACTAGTGCAAGACCATCGACACATCCCCATCCTAGTACTGATCCTCATGAGTGCACATCATGTGGTCGTCCCTGCTATGGACTTGCCTCAGATGTTGCCTTCAGTGGGTTTTTGAGATAGGTATGTTGATGGTTAATTGTAATAAATTCTTCATTTATTTTCATCTTTGTACACATATATATAGTTTGAGCTAATATATTAATTTTGTGAACTTGCAGTTGATGCTTTATGCCAGCAGTGATGCCCCAGATCCGGATGTTCTAGACTCTACAAGGGGGCATGATGCTACCCATTTGGTAGGCCCATCTTATATAGCACCTATTGCCATATCTCACACCAAGGTAAACATTTTAAAATTTCAGTTTTTTAATACTTGTTAATTTGTTAATTTCCACATACTTTACATTTTAGTTCACTAATGCTATCTACAGTCTAATATTTACAATTATTAAACTTGCAGATGGCAGATCCTTCACTAGGGAAAGGTAATGCGGAGGTAGCACCCATGGTCATACCGTTCCATGAAACATCTGGGCTCCAGGTAAACAATTAAAAATGACATTTTTAAAATACATGTTTATTTGTTGAATCATGCATGTCTAACTACATGAACACTTGTTGATTGTAGGCACCATCCGAGACATCTAGACCATTGCCTGGATTTGTATCTCCCTCCAGGACATTCGTGAACAATGGTCGTGTGTATGTGAGGCGTTCTACTCCTAGAAAGACTCCAGTTGCCCACGACCATGGGCTTACTCACACCATGGTAATGTATATCCTTCGATGATATTTGTTGTTTAACTTGAAATCCAGTGCATAAATCGTTTTTGTCAATGTTTGAATTGCATATTTACTGCATCAGGAACCCGAGTTGTCTACTGAAAACCTCGCATCGATGGTTGATGTAGCAGTCAGTGCCGCATCTGCAATGGCAACTGATCACACACAGGTATGTAACTATTTCAACATTATCTTTACATAGTTTATTATTGTTGTCTATTGTTTATTCATTCATTTCTAACTATTTCAACATTTTTTCATTGTAGCCACCACCAGCAGGAGCAGTTCCTGGCCCCCCTGGTTCGACCATCCTGGATGTTCAACCAACGGCTCCATCTGCTACACAAGCAACGCAATCTCCTTTGTCAGTTGAGGTAGATGTCCTTCAGTGACCAAGTGTTTCATGCACTTTCCATGCACCAGTTGATAATTGTTGAGTTAATTGTTGAGCTAATGTATTAGTGTACATGTAGTTAGTTGAATTTAACAATTGATATTTAATTTGTAGGACCCAGAGATGCACACTGATCCTAGAGATGTGCCTAGAGGATCAACGTCGGGAAAGAACAAGAGGAAGCTTGAGTTTTGATGTGTCTTATGGGATATATGTACATTTGGATACATGTACATGTGGCTTTGATAGTTTTGGATAGTTTTTGACACATGTGCTTTTGGATACTTTTGTATATATATGTACTTTTCGATACATTCACTTTTGGAGACATGTACATTGACTTTATTGTGCATGTACTTTTGGAGACATGTACATTGACTTCATTGGAGACATGTACTTTTGGATACTTTTGGATATACATGTACTTTTGGAGACATGCACTTTTGGATATATATGTACTTTTGGATACATGTACTTTTGGAGACATGCACATTGACATTTCACTTATAAATGAATGATACATTTCACTTTGTATTTGTTCTTCGGTTTCCACGTGTTCCTGTGTCTATCTAATGTGTTGATTTGTGTGGATTATCTATTACTCATGAATGCGCTATGTCAAAAGAACAAACTATTATATTTAAAGGTTTCAAAGAACTCACTACATGCGTGCACTAATTGGTATCTAATTAAAATTTGTGATTTTGGATGATCATTACAAGTTATGTCAAAGTTCTTGCTTGTGTAATTTAATCAAACTAAATGCAATACATTGTTTTTCAAGGTTTCAACAAACTCACTCATGCACACCCATTGCACATTCTAGGGAAATTGCTAGTTAATATGTCGTTGTTGTCTGTGGAAGAGAGCCTACCACCTGCTTATAAAGTAGTTTGAGTCTCGAGAGAACATGGGTGATTCAGAGGATAGTAGAGTTTGTAATATAAAGTAGACTTTGCTAAAAAGGGAATGGGAGCTCTTTTTTATTTCTTGTATCGTATTTAAAAATTGTGTTTTATATTATTTTATTATAATATAATTATTAAAAAGAAATAGTTGGTGGACGCTACTAAAACAAAAGGTGCTTTTCATGATTTGAATGTAACTCATTTTCACTAAAAGTCAAAGGCAATGGTATGTAAATTTATTGTGGCATATTCTTCAACAATTCTTCTCCGAAATAACCATAAAAATAAGTTCTACATTTTTCAAAATCTTAACCACTTGAAATATTCTACGCTTTCAAAAATAATATGGAAGTTCAAATATTTAAAAGTGGCTTAAATTATAAAATGGATTACATTTCAATAAATGTTCTTGGTGGACATCTTCCTAAATCTCAAGAAGAATGTTATAATTTATATATCTAGAAGTGATTTCAAATTAGATTGACTTTAAGCTTTGGAAGTTGCATATATTTAGGTTATCATTAGATTTATTTTGTTTTGATATATGTATGTATGCAAGGTGTTTCTAAGTTTTTCCGTTTAGAAGAAAAAACATGTGGGTCAACTCTGCAAAAACCTCCCCTGAGCTAGTGTTGGCAGTGTTCCCACGTCGGCATTGCCCACACACACTTGCAAGAGCCAATGGCACGCAATCTTCCTGCTCCGTTTTCTTTTTGGCTCCCGGGCAGAAATTCACCAAGTGTCCCTGAACGACATTTTCATGTGACTTGCAACTTGACATAACTCGGAAACTGGACGTTGGACCGACGAACTGTCGACTTCGTTGGTCTCCTGGCGTGCGATTACCTCTAGGGGGGCCTCTCCCTCATCTCCCCATGGTCCAGTGGCTTCATTGTGCATTCATTTCGTAAACTAGGGTCTTGCTCAGTCTAATTGCATGCAATCCTGCATTGGTGGGTCAACTCTGCAAAAACCTCCCTTGAGCCAGTGTTGGCAGTGTTCCCAAGTCGGCATTGTCCACACACACTTGCAGGAGCCAACATCATGTGATCTTCCTGCTTCGTTTTCTTTTTGGCTCCTGGACGGAAATTCACCAAGTGTCCCTGAATGGCATTTTCATGCGACTTGCAACTCGACATAACTCGGAAACCGGACGTCGGACCGATGAACCGTCGACTCCGTTGGTCTCCTGGCGTGTGATTACCTCTAGGGGGCCCTCTCCCTCATCTCCCCATGGCCCAGTGGCTTCATTGTGCATTCATTTTGTAAACTAGGGTTTTGCTCAGTTTAATTGCATGCAATCCTGCATTGGTGGGTCAACTCTGCAAAAACCTCCCCCGAGCTAGTGTTGGCAGTGTTCCCATGTCGGCATTGCCCACACACACTTGCAGGATCCAACGGCATGCAATCTTCCTGCTCCATTTGCTTTTTGGCTCCCGGACGGAAATTCACCAAGTGTCCCTGAATGACATTTTCATGCGACTTGCAACTCGACATAACTCAGAAACCAGACGTCGGACCGATGAACCCTCGACTCCTTTGGTCTCCCGGCATGCGATTACCTATAGGGGCCCCTTTGCCTCATCTCCCCATGGCCCAGTGGCTTCATTGTGCATTCATTTTGTAAACTAGGGTTTTGCTCAATTTAGTTGCATGCAATCTCGCATTGGTGGGTCAACTCTGCAAAAACCTCCCCCGAGCCAGTGTTGGCAGTGTTCCCACGTCGGCATTTCCCACACACACTTGCAGGAGCCAATGGCACGCAATCTTCCTGCTCCGTTTGCTTTTTGGCTCCCGAACGAAAATTCACCAAGTGTCCCTGAACGACATTTTCATGCGACTTGCAACTCGACATAACTCAGAAACCGGACGTCGAACCGATGAACCGTCGACTCCGTTGGTCTCCTGGCATGCGATTACCTCTAGGGGGCCCTCTCCCTCGTCTCCCCATGGCCCAGTGGCTTCATTGTGCATTCATTTCATAAACTAGGGTTTTTCCCAGTTTAATTACATGCAATCTCGCATTGGTGGGTCAACTCTGCAAAAACCTCCCCCGAGCCAGTGTTGGCAGTGTTCCCACGTCGGCATTTCCCACACACACTTGCAGGAGCCAATGGCACGCAATCTTCCTGCTCCGTTTTCTTTTTGGCTCCCAGACGAAAATTCACCAAGTGTCCCTAAATGGCATTTTCATGCAACTTGCAACTCGACATAACTCGAAAACTAGACGTCGGACAGATGAACCGTCGACTTCGTTGGTCTCCTGGCATGTGATTACCTCTAGGGGGCCCTCTCCCTCGTCTCCCCATGGCCCAGTGGCTTCATTGTGCATTCATTTCATAAACTAGGGTTTTGCTCAGTGTGGGAGTGTGCAATTTTTGCACACGGGGGTCAACTTTGGAAAATCATCCACCGGGCAAGTATGGCTAGTGTTCCCAGCCCGAAACTGCCTAGACACTTTGGAAACTAGGGTTTTGCAGGTCCATGATGATGATGATGATGGTGATGATGATGAAGATGTTGATGATGATGGCTTGGTCTAAGGTGGTGCTCTCAAATAGCTAATTCATTATGAAATATTTAACAAGACATGAATTAAATTTAATATAAGTGTATTGTTTAATATAGTGAGCATGAATTGAATTAATTTTGTTGGGTGAAGCCAATAACCAACATGATGAACATAATATAATTTTAGGGTTTACTGATCATATGTAAAAAATGGCATATTCATAAACTTGACATACAAGAGAACTTTTGGCATATTTATAAACAACGTAAATGTAAATTTGGCATATCAAGAACACAAAATTGACATATTCATATGAAACATACATGTGAAAATTGAGCATATATCAATATTCAATTACAAATAGTATAAATAGTATAGTATTAAAAGTATGTAACATACCTCATCATGCTAGATCCCACCTATTATCATACAACCAAGTCCTCCAGATCATCTCTTATACTGATGGTCTCCATTAGTCTCTCGTGCTTTGTATCCGACAAGAAGTAGCGTACCTTCGATGTATTTCGACTAGGAATTGTTTGTACCTGAAGGTTTGTGCCAGTGATTAAGTTGGTAAAGTGATACACACTTGCACCTGGTTTGTAATCCTTGTAAACATATCCACCCTTCTTTATTCCATTGCTGTCCCGTGTCAAGTATTGACCTTTAACAACCATAGGCCCAGTTGGAAAGTGGTTGTTTTGATCATCAGTCATGGACATAATGAGGGTTTTCTTTCCATCTATACAGCGTGCCAACTAGTATTCATCACCCCATTCAGTATATTTTGAGGCAACCACTGCATATATGTGCCCTGCATTATATGATTGTAGGTATATGATCAAAATATTTTTCGTGCGATACAAGGCCATTAATGCGCATTTGAAGACTACGTAAACAAACAAAAAATGTTAAGGAAATGCATCATACCAGGTTGTACAAGGTCTGAGACATGATCAAAATCTGCAGAAATAGATGATTGGTCTTCTTCCAACGGAGTTAATTCAACAATTGCACGCTGATCAAGTGGAAGTGATATGCGATCCCATCCATCAACCCAATCCAATGATTCACACCCATCCCATTCACCATCACAACAAGGCGGACAAAAACAAGCGATTTTTCTGGTCCAAATTTCAAATACTGGGTTATCAGAGCTTCGAACCAAATGAAAGCCATGAGTCCCAGGCACAGTCTTGCATTCCCATGCATGTGAACGATCTATGTCTACCACCTCCCAAAAAAATCTCTCCACATGTCTCTTTCTTCTGGATTCTACTCGCATAGTTTATTCCTCTCCCATTACTGACGTGCACCACCTGACTGTAGATTGAGCATTTAGAATAGTAGATTCTGTAGATACTTTCAATTCCTCTCTTCGTAGGGATGTTTTGACACATGCTCCGGCTCCATCATGCTCTCCTTTACCATGCCCAGTCTCAAAATAGTTCCACATATGTGGCACTTTGTATTTTTTATGCAATGAACACAACCACTGAAATATGCGTGCATTTTTGAACTGACCAGCACACCCATCAGACCGAATCCAGTGTTGATCCATCTGTATGTTCCTTCCCTTCAAGTGATCATAGAACATGATGAAGCAATGACGTACATAGTGGAAGTTGTGGCACCTATCATCACTTATGTAGAAGTGATATTCCTTCAGAATTTCTCTTTGCTCTTCAGTGCTATTTGGGCCATGCCTATATGTGATATGGACCATCAAGGAAACCTGCTCAGAGTGATAATACTGACTTTGGATCTCATTTTGAGGTTGCAGAGTGTAGTTCTCGGCAAAATCAACAACTGAAAGTATAGTACCAAGGGGAGATGTATCTCTGCATATTCTAAACTTCTCATCCTGCCATCGTGCCACGTGGACGAACATATTGATGTGTCTTTTCAATAAAGTCCTTGATGAAGTCACTAACTTGTATCTGGTGACACAAAATGATCTCAATGTCAGTTTTTTGTTGTAAGTAAGGATTGAAATGTAACCGTTACAACATAATTTTATAGATATAAACGCATACCTGAGATGTCACCAATTGTATTTTTTTGCTTTCTTTCTCTGGGACTATTTCATAGTTGATATATTTGAAACTTTTCATGTCTGTAACCATTTTCCCAAATTCACTGTCTCCATTCTCGTGCATACATTGGCTCAATAATGCCATTCCAACACAGTTGGAACATGTTCCATCCAAACAAGATTTTGCATAGTATGTTTCCCCCTCGGGCCTATTGCACATGATGCTATGAATGAATTCTCTTGATGAAGTCGGTGGTATTGTCATGGAGCAATCCTGCACAATGTTAGTATGCAATACACGACAAATGTACAGAAATGTTTCATAGTAATATTCATATTCTACATGGTATCTACAACAACAAGTGTTACGAAGAGTATTTATTCTAACATACCATGTCTTACATTTCTCAAAAGATCTTTGCCCCAAGTTCAATTGTCTATGCTCAATCCTAAATTTCTCGTAAAGTTCTATCTATGTTATATCAAGAAGATGCTTAGTATGTGGTTCACGATCATTTGAACCCCTTCTTAGTTTTAGTACATCCTTTCGGTTTGAAGAAGGCCTTGTGTGATCATGCCAAAAACCGTGCACTAGTCCCTTTACTGCATCAACTAGCTTCATGTCACGATGTGGCAACCGACCAACAAAGGCCCAAAAATCTGTCTGATCGGTTGTGTCAAGATGTTCTCTTCTAATAGAATACCTACAAAGGGTTTTTACATTCAAATTAACTAGTTCGGATGTAGGCCTGAGAATACGAAGGGCCCTGGTGTTCTTATTTGCAATTGCTTGTGACAACACACGACGAGCAGCATTGCGGTCCTTTGAACGTGTGTTCTTACCAATTTTACCAAATGCATCTACTAGGCTTTTAACTATATGAGAACTTGGTTCAGAATTCTTTATCATCTTTATCCCTAACTTTTTCCTAACAACATTCATGCTCCTAGATTTTAACAATGATAAAAATAATCTACATTTATCTCCATCACATTTAGAAACGAAATATTTATCAAGTATCTGTTGAGTTTGATAAGCAATACTACGTTTAGATAGCGTACCTTCAATGGAATTCATAAGACTTTCATCAACTTGTATACGCTTCGGAGTTCTTTGACATGTGCTTGCTAATGGAGGTAAGGGGATTGGAATTGTACCATGTAGTGCATCACCAAGACGTTATGGTGTTTCAGTAGTAGCTTGGTGTCCTTCATTCTCTTCTTGGTAGTTGGATGGTGGAAGTCCAACATCCTCATCAATGGTTTGTGGAAGTCCAACATCCCCTTGTGGAAGTCCAACATCCTCATCGATGGTGTGGATAACATTCTCTTCTTCAACAGTAGGAAAAATTTCCAACGCCTCTCTGACTTCATCGCTTGTATAACCACATCCAGATAGAAAATTGGGTGTTTCTTCGTGAGCTTCATCTTGAGATGGTAACTTATCACTTTGACTTGAAGTGGGAATTGAAACATCCCCTAATGAGCACCTACGTTTTGCTTCTTGATTACTTCCATGGGGTGCTTGTTCAACAACTATTGTGGAAATTGAAGGTCCCTCTTGTCGTGGATTAATAGGATGAACCGTGGTATCCTCTACAATTGGATTTGGATTAGTTTCCAAAGAAAGCCTCCGATTCATCATTTATATTCTTTTCTTTTCTTTCTCTTCTTCAATGACTTCTTGAGGTCTCTTCTTCCTTGTTGATTTGTTTACTCGGTTACGTGCATTCCCCATCACCACAATGATCAATTCAATATAATTTGTTTTTGTTGCTCCTCAATTACAAGCTCTTCAATAATAAGCAAATGGAAGTTCTTCCTTGTTCTTCCTTGTTGGTCTTGAAGCTTGATATCTTATCTTGTGTGCTCCTCAAATATAGGAAAAATGAATCTTTCAAAGGCCTTATCTTTGGTGTTATTCAATTGGAGATTCTTCAAGCTTGCTGATTATTTTCTTCAAATATGGCCATATAACCCAACACCACACTGCGCAACCATGAAAGATGTCCTCAATGCTGCACTTGCATAAAAAAAATAATGATGGAGTTGGTGTAGAGTGTGAGAATTTCCAATGGCGGGCTCGTGCTGTTCGAAAAATCGCGGGAGTGTTGTTTTGGCTCGGACAGAGTGAAGTTGCTCTCGGACAGGAACAATCCATTATTTATGGAGTTACAAAACGCGCACACATTATATAAAGAAAAAACGCATGCATGATATGCAGTGAAAAAACGCGTACGCGATATAGTCAAGCACAATAAATAGGTTAGGTGCATGGCTAGGGCAACGAACAAAATCAAAAGAAAACTAATAATTTATATGGTTACACACAAAACAAATGTTTTTAGTGTGGGGACAAATGTTTTGTATGGTTTAATACCCCCTAGCTCTCTCCCAATAATCCCTAGATACCCCCTATCTCTTTCTAAATATCTGTCCCTCATTCTCCCTACATCCCTCCCTACATGTTTCTTTCTCTCCCTTACTCCAGCCATGTCTCTACCACCCCACTCTCCATCTCTCCACCTTCTCTTTATCTTCGTCATTATCCCTCCCTATAGCACTCTCTCCCTTCTTCTCCCTTAATCACTAACCCTCTACACCTTTATCCCTCCCCCCTGCCCTCTCTGTCTTACCTTGTTCCTAGAGCCCCTCCCCCATAAAGGCCTTTAGACCCTCTTCTAAACATTAATCCCTAAGTGCACAAGATGATAATGAGGAGGAGGGTGATGACAATGAAGATGATCATGATGTAGATGATGAGGAGGAGGAGGGTGATGACAATGAAGATGATCATGATGCAGATGAAGATGATAAAGATGATGATGTTGATGAAGATGATGGTGATGATGAAGAAGATGTTGATGATGATGGTGATGGTGATGTTCGGATGATGATGATGATGATGATGAAGAAGATGATGGTGACATGATGGAGATGTTGATCTGATGAGGAAGATGATGATTATGATGGTGATGATGATGAAGATGTTGATGATGATGATGATGGTGATGAAGATGATGATGATGAAGAAGATGATGATGATGGAGATGTTGTGTTGATGGGGAACCTAGAGATGACAATGATGATGAAGATGGTGATGGTGATGGTGATGGTGATGACGATGAAGATTTTGATGATGATGCCGATGGTGATGATGATGAAGATGTTGACGATGATGGTGATGGTGATGTTTAGATGATGATCATGATGATGTTCAGAAGATCATGATGGTGATGATGGTGATGATGGTGATGATGATGGAGAAGATGACGATGATGGATATGTTGATGAGGAACCTGCAGATGCCAATGATGATGATGATGATAGTGATGAAGATGATGATGATGGAGATGTTGATGAGGAACCTACAGATGCCAATGATGATGGTGATGACGATGAAGATGTTGATGATGATGGTGTTGGTAATGATGATGAATATGTTGATGATGATGGTGATGGTAATGGTGATGTTCGGATGATGATGATGATGATGATGATGATGAAGATGATGGTGACATGATGGAGATGTTGATCTAATGAGGAAGATGATGATGATGATGGTGATGATGATGAAGATGTTGATGATGCTGATGATGGTGATGAAGATGATGATGATGAAGAAGATGATGATGATGGAGATGTTGTGTTGATGGGGAACCTAGAGATGACAATGATGATGAAGATGGTGATGGTGATGGTGATGGTGATGGTGATGGTGATGACGATGAAGATTTTGATGATGATGCTGGTGGTGATGATGATGAATATGTTGACGATGATGGTGATGGTGAAGTTTAGATGATGATCATGATGATGTTCAGAAGATCATGATGGTGATGATGGTGATGATGATGGAGAAGATGACGATGATGGATATGTTGATGAGGAACCTACAGATGCCAATGATGATGATGATGATGGTGATGAAGATGATGATGATGGAGATGTTGATGAGGAACCTACAGATGTCAATGATGATGGTGATGATGATGAAGATGTTGATGATGATGGTGCTGGTAATGATGATGATGATGATGATGATGATGAAGATGATGGTGACATGATGGAGATGTTGATCTGATGAGGAAGATGATGATAATGATGGTGATGATGATGAAGATGTTGATGATGATGATGATGGTGATGAAGATGATGATGATGAAGAAGATGATGATGATGGAGATGTTGATGTTGATGGGGAACCTAGAGATGACAATGATGATGAAGATGGTGATGGTGATGACGATGAAGATTTTGATGATGATGTTGATGGTGATGATGATGATGATGATGATGTTGATGGTGATGATGATGAAGATGTTGACGATGATGGTGATGGTGATGTTCAGATGGTGATGATGATGATGATGGATATGTTGATGAGGAAGGGGGAGACGACAATGATGATGAAGATGTTTATGGTCATGAAGATGATGATGATGGTGATGGTGATGATAATGGAGATGGAAATGAAGATGATGATGATGATGATGATGGTGAAGATGATGAAGAAGATGATGATGATGGAGATGTTGATCTGATGACGATGAAGATGATGATTATGGTGATGATGATGAAGATGTTGATGCTGATGATGATGGTGATGAAGATGATGATGATGGAGAAGATGATGATGATGGAGATGTTGATGAGGAACCTACAAATGCCAATGATGATGATGATGATGGTGATGACAATGAAGATGTTGATGATGATGGTGATGGTAATGATGATGAAGATGTTGATGATGATGGTGATGGTGATGGTGATGTTCAGATGATGGTGACATGATGGAGATGTTGATCTGATTCAAGGAAGATGATGATGGTGATGGTGATGATGATGAAGATGTTGATGATGAGGATGATGGTGATGAAGATGATGATGATGAAGAAGATGATGATGATGGAGATGTTGATGTTGATGTTGATGGGGAACCTAGAGATGACAATGATGATGAAGATGGTGATGGTGATGATGATGAAGATTTTTATGATGATGGTGATGGTGATGATGATGAAGATGTTGATGATGATGGCGATGGTGATGTTTAGATGATGATCATGATGATGTTCAGAAGATGATGATGATGATGATGATGGAGATGTTGATTTGATGAGGAATATGATGATGATGATGATGATGATGGTGATGATGATGAAGATGTTGATGATGAAGAAGATGGTCATGAAGATGATGATGATGAAGAATATGATGCTGATGGAGAATATGATGCTCACAACTCCCTCTAGTCTCTCTCTCCCCAACCATCAATATCTCTCTCTCTCTCTCTCTCTCTCTCTCTCTCTCTCTCTCTCTCTCTCAAACACACACACATACACACACATTATGTCACTTTCCATTCTCAAACCCATCCCCCCTCCATACATATATATCTCCACCTTTCTCCCTCCATCCCTCACCCTACCTTCTCTCCCTCCCTCTCTCATCGCCTTTCTCTCTCTCACCTTCTATCCCTCCCTCATGTTATCTTTCCCTCAACCTATCCCAATCTCTCCATCACTCCCTCTCTCTAACACACTTTATGTCCCTTCCCCCTCCTCTCAGATTCTCTCTCTCTCTCTCTCTCTCTCTCTCTCTCTCTCGCTCTCTCTCTCTCTCCATCACCACCACTCCCTGCATGTCTCTCACCAACACTTTCTGTCCCTCTCTTCCTATCTCTTTATTTCGTTCTATCCCCATCTATCTCTCACTCCCTCCAAATCCATTCCTCCCCATTGTCCCTCTCCCTCCCTCACTCTATGTCTCCCCCCCCCCCCTTGTATTCTTAATTTCTCTCTCACATCCTCCTTGCCTCCATCCATTCCCCCTTGTCACTCAAGTCTCACTTTCAACTTCTAACTCTATACCTCTTCAGAACCTATTCTACTCCTAATAGTGCTCTCAAGCTCCACTTCCCTTCACCCCCTGTAGCCCATCACGTTCTCATTCCCTTCATCTCTCCCCACTCAAGCTTCCAACATCCTTCTAAGCCCTTGACCATTTCCCACCCCTATTAAATATTAACCATAGATTCCCTTGACCCTTCCCCACCCCTATTAAATATTAACCATAGATTCCCTTGACCCTTCCCCACCCCTTCTCAAATATTAAACAAAAATTCCCTTGAGTCTTCCACACCCCCTCTTTCTCAAGTATTAGACATGTATTTTATGATTTGCATAATGCGAGCACGTTTTTTAACTATATAACGCGTACGTGTTATGTATTTATATAACGCGTACGCGTTATGTAGTTATATAATGCGTACGCGTTATATACATCTAAAAGCGCGGCAATATTTTTGAATTTAAACAGGCCGAGTCACATGCTCACATGTCAACAATAATCCTATGTGTATGCTTTGGAGTTTGCTTCGGTAATTCCAAACCTGTGCTATGTTAATGAAAAACCAAAGCTAATTGGGTATTTCTTCCAGTTTCTGGAGAAGCCTGTGCTTAGCCACTCGTTACAATATGCTACACAAAGTCATTTTTGACGAAATCTTAGACACAAATAGCATTTTTTCTGCAGATTCCAAATATGTAACTTTTATTTTGAAATATTATGTTTTCCTATTTTCTTTCAATTTCTTTTCTGTCCTACCTCCTTAACTCGTGAAACACACTGTTAGTGTTTCTTCCATAACTTTTTTTAATTCTCAATCATTTCAAAAAAAAATTGTATGGTGCACAAGAGGACACTAACCTCCATGTTATATGAAAAACCCATTTCAAGATTTTTGTATTAAGACCTTCAAAGGCTCTACCCACAAAAGAGGTACTATTTTCGAGGTTTGATCACTTAGACAATTATAAAAAAATTATAAAATTACTAATTTAATTTTTGAAAAATAATGGCACACAAGTGCTATGTGTTCTCTACATGCATGACGATTTTTGTAGCTTGATTCCATCATTTAGGCCCTCAAAGGCTCTACCCACAAAAACATATACCTTATCATTTGCCTGAAAAATAAAAATTGTCTATTGGAAAAAATGAAAGTTGACATAGCTATGCAAATTTTCAATACATAAAAGTTATATATTCGGAAACGTGATTCAATTTCCTACATTTCATCTTTTTTACTCAATGCAAGATATTTTGTGTAAGTAGCTCAAAAAATCCAAGTAAGTTGAGGGATGCCTGCTTTTTCAGTTTTCTATTGCATCTGACGCACCAAAAGTGACCCTCATTAGCTTGCATTGACCCAAATATGATCTTACATAGTCAAACATGCACAACCATGGTTAACCAAATAATCCGTAGTCACCATAAGAATGGTGGAACACATGAATGCTACCTAATAAAATGAACCATACATAACCAAAATTCACTAAAGTATATCATTATTAACCAAAGAATAGTCAACAATGTTGCATTGATGTCAACCATAGTTAATGATGTTAAAAAATGGTACACCTTATCAAAGTAAAGTGAGCCATAGTTTATTAATGTAAGCCATGATTAACTATGGTCAACCAAAGTCAACCATGGCATATCATTTTTTATTTTCTTCTTATTGTTACACCAATATGATTATTTATTTCAACAATTAATGATGGTTCCAAATTTCTTTATTTTTTCAATTTTTTGAATTATCAAAAAAATTAGTAAGTGATATAACATTTTCTTCACTGCACTTAATTCAATAGTTCATAGTTCTGCTTTAAATTTGAAATGCTTCAAAAACAAGAAAAAACTTAGCTGAAAAACTACCTATTACAAAATTTTTATCAAAACAAAATTAATAGCTCACCCTTCTTCATAGTAAAAACACTTTAACATGTATAGAAAATATACCGACAACGTATAGCTATTGTATCTTCGAGCACATAGAAAACTATTGTATTTTTATCAACCTATTAGAGCATATTGTCATTTTCTTAAGCATTTCTATTGGTATTCCTTAAATAAAATATTGATCTTATTGAAATTTTGTCTTTGACAATGTATCGATGTGTTCATTTTGTTCTCTAAAAATATGACATATTTGGAAGGAATTGAAAGTCCCTACCAAAGTTTTCAGTTGTTTCTCAACCTCGTGCAAATTATTATTACCCAAATGCTTCTTACCTTGTATCAATTCAACCATCACAAATATGTAAATCAAGATATGTATATATCTAATATTTATTTTTTTAATTAAATATTTTGAAATATAGATAAATTTATAAACATTTTTTTTTAATTATATATTTGGAAATAAGAAAAGTTTCGAAAATGACAATCACATTGAAAAAAAAGTAAGTATGGAAGATCACATCATCTCATAATGGCCATGATTCATGATTGTTGGAGTGTAGAGCAGAGAAAAACTAATGCTTCTCGGAAAGTAGTCTCGACAAGTACAAGATAGAGATGTTATAAAGAATTCTAAAAGATAATTGGTCAAAGATTAGATAATTATAACATAAAAATAGAAATTACATTCAAATATAATCGGTAAAGATTAGACTTATAACCTAACGAATATAAATTACATTTCAACATCAAAGACTCGAATACAATTGCAAAATATCCACCTACAAGGTGAATGTTTTAACACGCGACACCAACTTTATGACATAACATTATGTTGGATTTTACATTAAGAAGGCTCACCATTGGGTTTGAAGTTGTTTTGTTTTGTTTTATTTTGTTTATATGTAATTGTACTCCCATTCTTATAGTCACGTGGACGTGCAATGGAGATTCAAAGTCCTCGGTCCATAGAGAAGCCATGTGTTACTGCCACCATTACTATGCCATATATATATATATATATATATTTATATATTAAGCTAAGTGTTACGGCGACCATTACTATGCCATATATATATATATTGATATTTAAGGTCCTTGCTGCATCGATGAGAAGTTAAAAGTATTTTTCATTGAGTTTAAGAGATTTTCTTTTACATTGATAAGTAATTTTCTTATAAAAATTATTGAGTCTTATTTTTGTAATTCTCTCTTTCCATTTTTGATGATGGATAGAGGTTCATTTTTATAGGTCCTAAATTGTACAAGGATGAGACAGTGTATTGACGAGTTATAATTATATATATATATATATATATATATAAAAGCATTGGGAAACAACTTACTTAACTAAAAGAAGGATGGTGATAATAGCTAGCTGAGAGAACAAATAACAGAATTAATTTGCTAGTAGCATTTAATTTGTGGTCTATCAATGTTCACCCGAAATGGCTATGCTAGTATATTATTAAAATATTTGAAAAAATATGATAACCTGACTATATGTAACCGTGTAATCTTTTAAACTAAGTAAACTAAGTAACCTCTAAAGTTATCGGATATTTACATAATATATTACTAGCTTAGTGACTTAAGTCCTCTATGATAAGTGGAGATCAACCTCCTCCATAGCGGATCAAAAGTGGTGAGAATTATAAAGATAGCTGTTTATAGGCATAATGAATAATAGTAAAGATCAACCTCCATCCCAAATCAGAAGTAAAGAAAATTACACACATAAATATTTGTAAATGTAATAAATATTCTTAAGATTAAGACAGATGTGATGTACTTGTAAAGAAGCCCCACAGGTGATGTAACCAACCAACCAACCATCAAGCAACTTTTCAATTACTCTAAACGGAACCCTTCAACCCACAAATACAAATACCAGTGGGGCAAACAAATATCAGCGGCTACAACCACAATCTGTGGGACAATCTCGTGTGTTTAGCGGAAAATCCGTAGCGAGGTCCGTGAACAATTAAATATATTGAAATCGAGGTCACCCCTGGAATTTGACGTTCCACGGAATGTATTTTCTCTTTCAAAATTTGATTGCACTTAAAAGAATAGAGGGATCATCATTTTGATGTTTGTACATAGAAATTACTCGTCAAAATTCCTGATAAGTATTTATAGTGTCTTGTAAAGTGTAAAAGTCTATCGAAATTGCATTTTTTTGATAGGCTAAAACTAAATTGTACTTGTTTCAGCTGTATATAATGATACATAAGAAAACTGAAATGCTCCTTCTCAGGTGTATACAATGGATATCATTACCATGCTATTTGCATTTACTCACATACACAGGAAAACTGAAATGTACCTTCCCTACAATGAAAGACAAGAAAACTAAAATGTACATTTTTACCCACTGTGTATATTAATAAACAATGGCTTTCTATTTACCCACTGTATATATTAATAAAAAATTGATAACAAATCATGAGCAAACATTTCAACAGCAAGGACTTCGTAGTTTATAAGTAGAATCTCATATTTCCTATATCTTCATATCTACTAATCAGGCAACTCTCTTCCAATTTATAGAATAAGAATATATTCATCTTATCCCAGCAGAGGAAAATTCTAAATGAATTTCTTAAGGAAAAAATATTAGAGCGATTTTGAATTATTACAAGACTTTAATTATAAGGTTTAAATATGTGTTCTTTAACTTCACCTTCAAGGGTTTAGTTGGTCATTAGCTGTGCGGTGTATTGTTCAGTTCAAAACATGTGTAAAAATAATGTAATTTTTATTTATAAGAGGTTTATTGTTCAGTTCAAAACATGTGTAAAAATATAATAATTTTTATTTATTATATATAATATTGAGAATATGTCAAATAACATAACAAGGATGTTTGAAATGTTTTGTTGTAATTTAATGCATTTTATAAATTTTATGTTTATAATTTTATAAATATATACATTTGAAATATTTAGTTGATTTTTGTGGTATTTAAAAAAATAGAAATGTGTAATAGGATTATCTTATGGTTGGTAAATATATTCAATAGGTCACATTCAAGTGTTACATAAACAAGTTATTTGTTACTTGTTTTATATGCTCAGTTGTAATTACATATTGTCTATGTTTCAACTAACTGTTACTTTTTTTATTTAAATGGATTATTTGTTACTCTCTATTATCCATGCATTAGTTATCAATTATTTTATATACATATATATATTTCAAATTTTGAATAATTTCCATAAAATCAATTTGGACAATACACTTATTTCATCATCTTCCAATCTATTAAAAACATATAATCTAGATAAATGTAAAATGACATCAACCACTCAAAATATATAATCTAGATAAATGGTATCTGCCTTTTCAGCGAGAAAAAGGAGTACGAGAGCATGTGGTAACGCCAAGATCGCTGGAAATTAGTATATTAATTGTGGGCAGACGAGCAAAGTGAAAGGTAGAATGTTCATTGGTTTTATGACTTCCGTGGCTTGCACCTTCTGCTGCCAAAGTTTCTCGTGATGTCTGTCACACTCAAGAAATTGACTCTCATGAACAGGTGTCCGTTATACAAATGGTTGGCCTTGATATCCTTTAATTTCGACTTAGCTGGGGTGTATGGATTTGCTGGGAACTCAGTAAAACGGGCCAAATTTTGTTACTGCCTTGTACACAATAAAAGCAAATTTATTGTCTGAACGCATCAGATTTTTCTACTTGATAGGAATATGGATTGACGAGAAGGATTGCGTTCCAAACAATAAAAGCATGGGCGTGTTTCAGATTTTTCTAATTGATAGTTACCAATAACTACTCCGTATTAAAGTATTTAATGTTATTCCTGTGTGTTCTGAATGGTTGGATTGTTCACATCCAACTATTAAGAACATCAACATCATTCAATATTCTGCTGCAAAGTGAAGTGGTAATTGATGAGGAAAAACGAGAATTCCCTAACAAAATTGCTATCCAATAAAATGATTGACTCTAACTTTGTCTTTTTATAGATATATAAGAAGATTTTGTCACTAAATTAACTGGCAAAGTAGGTGAGATATAGGACAATAGAAAGTGAAAAAATCGTAGTAAGTATAGATATGATAAGAATATAAATTCTTACTAATGAAAATGTAAAATTTAAAAACAAATTTTAGAAAACCAAATTTTAATTATTTAATAACTATAAAATATAAATAATATTCAATTTATTAATTTTTTACAAAAAGGAATGGTTTTTAATGTGTAACATTTATTTTAATTTTATTTATATATTTTATTAAAAGTATTATATATAAGAAGTCTACTTCAATATTTAATTCATATTAGATTTTTTTATTAAATATTTTTTCCTTATCTAATTTTAGCCATATATTCGTACTCAAATTATGCTATTATGAAAAAACAATAAAACTCATAAATAGAGTTTATACAGATAGCCCCACATAACAAGCACACTTGCAATACGCACATAACAAGCACACTTGCAATACGCTGGAATCCGGCTAAAATGTAATGACGAAGACTTCGCTGAAAACCTTGGCTCAGTGATGGCTCAAGCAAAGCATTCTAACAAAACTCTGTCGTAGATTTGACTTCATATTGACAGTGATACTGATTAATTTCATAGTTTGCTAATCTTTTCTGTTTTGACTCTCAGTAGAACAATCTTTGTAATAAAATATTGTATCCTTAATTAATTTAGTTAACTATGAAGTTTATTTGTATGTCATAGAAATGAATTTGATCTTATATTTTAATTATAAATTTAGTTAATTAATATACATGATTAATATTTATGAAGTTTATTTGTATGTCATAGAAATGAATTTGATCTTATATTTTAATTATAAATTTAGTTAATTAATATACATGATTAATATTTACGAAATTTTGCCTGCTAATTACATACTATTCAATTCAGTAGAAGACTGTCCAACGAATTGTTACAGGGACGTATCAGTTGAGATTCGAGAACGTGTCCCACGTTCCTTTCAGTTGGTAAATTGGTCATATCATCATGAATGTAGCCATCGTCCATGCAAAAGTGCTTTGCCATTTCATTAACTCCATACTTCTCACTGGGAACTAAAAATACTTCTCACTCGGAACGAAAAGCAACCATTAATATCATAAATCAATATAGATTTATATTAATTCACGATTTATGTTAATTATTAATTATGTTTAAATTTTATTAATTATGTTTAGTTTTTTAATTAAGGTTAACTATACAAATTTTAGTCTTAATTAGTATTAACGATGGTTAATAAAATTCAAACATTGTATGACATACATTTGCAACAGTGGTCAACTAACCAATCCATAGTCAACATTGACTAAACAAGAATGGTGAAAAGAATTAATGTTACCTAAATAAAATGAAATGTACATAGCCAAGGTTCACTAAATTATATCATTGTTAACCAACGTAGAACAATAACTTCAATAATGTTTCATTAATGTCAATCATGAACCAATAGTCAACCATGATTTACTATGGTCAAACATTATTCGACATTTTTTTGTGAACCATGGTTAATGATGCTAAAACAAGATATACCTTATCTAAGCAAATTCAACCATGGTTAACTATGGTCAACCAAAGTCAACCATGCTACATCATTTTTTTGTCATTATTACTCCAATAAACATATTTATTTCAACATTGAATTGGTTCCATAATTTTTTTCTTTTTTCTTTTTTTGAATTAACAATGAATACAGGTCACAAGATAAGTTCCATGAACAAGTTATCTCTTACTTTGATGTAGGGGCATTTAGTCAAGCCAACAATGTGACTGTTTTGTTGTGGCTCGAGGATGAACTGGAGGAACCTCGAGATCAAAAGAGAAACTTACTTGAATATTTTATTGAATGAGAAATTATGTAGATAATAGTATGCTATCAGTTATAGAGTCTAAGTAGGAATAAGTGGCTATATACAGCTCCCTGCGTGGAGGCTAGGCCGTCACTGATTTTTAGAGCAGTTAGTTAAGTTTAGAAAGAAACTCTTAAGTTTGGGCAAGTGGAAGCTTGCTAATGGAAGCTCCATGCAAAATTTGTAACTCTCAGTTAGGGAGGAAATTGAAGAGTTTTTTTTGCTGTTAAAAATAAACAAAAATAAGAAAGAACTGGTAACTTGCTAGAGCAGAAATCAGTGATAGCTACCAATTAATAAAAGAATGGATTCAAAATTCAAGATAGATCAGGTATTTGTGTGAATAATTTGAGAATGGATGGATAATTTTTGTTGCTTCTTCCTTCATTTCCTGAGTTTGTGGTAGCTATGTTGTTTGTATGCATTGAGGCGTTTTTATTATCTGCCATCTAGACTACTCTACGAGTTATAGTCACACCAAGATTTCATTTCAACAGAATCAGGTTTAGAGTCTAACCATTACACCCGTAAATGCCTTGAGAAAGATCCTGTGGAAAGATTGCGTGAAGTAAAACCGTCATTGGAATTGCAACTCCGTTTATGGACAAGTGGAGACGAATTTAAAAATTCTGCGATCTGGGTTTTGTGCAGAAGAGAGTCTGTTGTGTGACTCGTGAGTTTTTTTCAGGAATCGACTTGGTTGAAGAGATTTGCAGAGTTCTTTGAATTGTGTTTTGTTAAAGTGCGTGAAGCAACATTGGAACGGTTTTACATTTGATGTTTCTTTATTTACGATTGATGAGGAGAGTTTAAGGAAGGATCCGGCTAATCCCTGCACCAATTTTGGTATCAGAGCGAGGAATTATGCTTAGTGTAACAGAGAAAAGACATGGCTGTTCATGTTGGCAGAGCTCAGGGTCATGGCAAAGGAGGACCATCAACAAATGCAAAGGTTATGGAGGAGTTGAGAGAGCTAAGAGCACGTATGGCAGCTATGGAGATAGGTAGACAGAGAGATCTAGTGGTAGGAGATGTGAGTGAGCCTGCAGAGGAAGAGCATGAAGAGGAGGCAACTCCTATGGCAGAGACACCTGAAATGAGATGTCTTCGATCCATTTTAGGAAGCACATCCAGACCAAAGCCTGAGTTGCCTACCTATGAGGGAAGCCTTACTGTTGAACACCTCATTGATTGGATCAGTGAGTTGGACAAATATTTTGAGTATGATGAGATTGAGGAGAACAGGAAGGTCAGATTGGCAGTGACACGGTTGAAGGGGCATGCATCCCTTTGGTGGGATAGTGTGAAAGCAGAGAGGAGAAGGAAGAATAAGCCACTGATCAGGAGCTGGGATAGGATGGTGGCCAAGATGAGGGCCAAATTCTTGCCCAAGGATTACTAGCTGACTCTGTATAGGCAAATGCAGAATTTGAGGCAAAGATTGCTGACTCTGAGAGAGTACACTAGGGAGTTTTACAAAGTAAACTTGAGAGCTGGTTATGTGGAGGAATCAGCCAAGAAGACTGCCAGGTATGTAAATGGCTTGAGGATGGAGATCTAGGATGAAATCAGTATGATATCACCTAGGACAATGGAAGAGGCCTACCAATGTTTCTTAAGAGTAGAAGAGAAGCTATTGAGGAAACAAAACTTCAATATAGGAAGAGGTTCAGCCAAAGGAAGAGGACAACAACCTGGAAGGGAGAAGTTTGCAGTGCAAAAGGGAGAGTCCAGCAATTCAAATCAGCATGAGCAACAAAACAGGGGCAATGACCCAAGAGGAGGAAGACCTTACCAAGGAGGTAGAGGGAGAGGGAGAGGCAAAGAAACTTTCTTTAGATGTTACAAATGTAACAAGCTGGGTCATAGATCTTTTGAATGCACGAAGAAGGAAAACATAGGACAGAGAGGGGCCTATGTAGCTCAGAAGGAGCAACAGCAAGAGAAATTACCAATGGCTGAAAATTTACCTGAGACTAGAGAGGATTTGATGATAAACAAAGTCTTGTTGAAGCCTGAGAAAGAAAGTGCAGAACCTGCTCAGAGGAAAGCCTTGTTCAGGACTATGTGCAAGGTCAAAGGAAAATGTTGCAAGATGGTGATTGACAGTGGGAGTGCTGGCAATTTGGTTTCCACAGAGATGGTAGAGAAGCTGAGCTTGAAGAAGAATGTAAACATCCAGTAGCCTACAAGGTGTCCTGGTTGCATAAATAACATCAAATACTGGTAAGTGAGCAATGTGAGTTTGATTTACAAGTAGGTACATATAAAGATAAAATAATATGTGATGTTATGCCCATGGATGTCTGTCATGTTCTTTTGGGGAGACCTTGGCAGTTTGACAGGAAAGTAGTACATGATGGTAGGAGGAACTGCTATAGTTTTGATAAGGACGGAATGAGACATGTCTTACTTCCTTTGCAAGAAGGTAGCACAGTATAGTAGCAAGCAGCAAAAGTTTTAATGTTGACTGGAAAAAAGTATTTTCACCAGCTTGAGGAAGAGGAAGTGAACTATGCTGTGATGTGCAAGCCCAAGGTACTAATGATGAAGACTAGTATTTAATATATGCCTGAAGAAATTCAGGAAATGTTGGTTGAATTTGGAGACATTGTAGTGGATGATTTGCCCGATGAGTTGCCACCTAAGAGAGATATCAGCCATCACATTGACTTTATTCCTGGAGCTAGCTTACCCAACAAGGCAGCCTATAGGTTGACACCTCAAGAGAATGAAGAGATCAGAAAGCAAGTGCAAGGATTGTTGGATAAGGGACTGATTAATAAAAGTCAGAGCCCATGTGCAGTGCCTGCAGTGTTGAGCCCAAAGAAGGGTGGTGAATGGAGGATGTGCATGGACTCATGAGCCATTAATAAAATAACCATCAGATATAGGTTCCCATTGCCCATGATGGATGACATAATGGATTGTCTAAGTGGAGCAGTGTATTTCACTAAGACATATATGAAAAGTGGATATCATCATATCAGAATTAGAGAAGGAGATGAGTGGAAGACAACCTTCAAAACAAATGAAGGACTATATGAATTGCTGGTTATGCCATTTGGATTATCAAATGCTCTAAGCACATGCATGAGGTTAATGAACGAAGTCCTAAGGGATTTCATAGGTAAATTTGTGATAGTCTACTTGGATGATATACTGATTTTCAGTCAGTCAAAGGAGGAGCATCTGAGGCATCTGAGATATGTCTTGGAAAAGTTGCAATTAGAGAAATTGTTGGTGAATATCAAGAAGTGTTCATTCATGAAATCTGAGTTGGTGTATTTGGGCTTTGTGGTTTCGAAGGATGGTTTGAAGATGGATCCAGAGAAGGTATAAGCAATTTTGGATTGGCCTTCCCCCCAAAGCATATTTGAGGTAAGAAGCTTCCATGGCTTAGCAATCTTTTACAGGAGATTCATAAAGAACTTTAGTGGCATTTGTTCTCCAATTGTTGAGACTATTAGAAAGGACAAGCAGCCCTTCAAATGGACAGCAGGAGTTAAAAATAACTTTCAGTTGTTAAAGAAAAAGATTACTGAGCAGCCCGTGTTGGGGTTACCAGACTTTAGAAAACTATTCCAAGTTACATGTGATGCTAGTGGAGTATCCATTGGGGCTGTGCTCAGTCAAGAAGATAAAACGGTGGCCTATTTTAGTAAAAAACTAAATGATGCAAAACAAAAATAGTCCTCATATGACAAGGAATTCTATGCTATAGTCCAAGCCCTGAAACATTGGCGGCATTATTTGATGCCTAAGGAATTTGTATTGTATTCTGACAATCATGCTTTGCAATACATAATGCAGCAGCCCAAGTTGAATCAGAAACATACCAAATGGGTGGAGCTCTTGTAGAGTTTCACTTTTGTGTTGAAGCATATTAGCGGACAGTCTAATCGTGTAGCTGATGCATTAAGCAGGAGAACCTTGATTGTACAAGAAACTCAGGTACAAGTTTTAGGATTTGAATATCTTAGAGATTTGTATGAGATTGATAGTGATTTTTAGAATGCATACAGGGCTTGCAAGAACCCTATAGAAGTGGACAAAGAATTGTGGACTGAATACATGCTGGAGGATGGATTACTTTTCAAGAACAGTAAGCTATGTATCCCAAGTTGCTCAATATAGCAAACTTGTTCTTTAATGAAGTGGTGAAGCTGCATGGTTTTCCTAGAAGTATTGTCTCCGATAGAGATGTAAGATTCACAGGTCACTTTTGGAGGACATTGTGGAAGAAGCTGGGTACTAAGCTGAATTTTAGTTCATCTTATCATCCACAGTCTGATGGTCAGACTGAGGTAGTCAATTGGAGTCTGGGTAACATGCTGAGGAGTTTGGTTGGAGAAAATCCAAAACAGTGGGATACAATGACTCGCCCAACAAAAGCACGGGTATGAGCCCATTTCAGATCTTGTATGGTATGCATCCTAAAGGGGTGTATGAGCTAAGAGATTTGGGACATTTGTAGAAGAGGGGTGCAGATGGAGAAGATTTTGCAGCTAGGATCAGTGAACTACAGGAGGAAGTTAAGGAAAGATTACAGAGAAGTAATGCAAATTACAAAGCAAGAGCTGATTCCAAAAGAAGAGAAAAGAATTATGAGGTGGGAGACCTAGTTTAGCCCATCTGAGAAAGGAAAGGTTTCCTAAGGGAGAATACAACAAACTGAAAATGAAGAAGATTGGGCCATGCAAAATCCTCAGAAAGTTTTGGTAAAGTGGAAGGCACATCCTATAGAGGATGCCACTTGGATGAGTGCAGCAATGCTAGAAGCCAAAGGATTTGATGTTGATGACCTTTTGAACAAGGGTTCAATTATTCTCACCCTGGGAGTCTGATGCAGGGGCATTTAGTCGAGCCAACAATGTGACTATTTTGTTGTGGCTCGAGGCTGAACTGGAGGAACCTGAAGATCAAAAGAGAAACTTACTTGAATATTTTATTGAATGAGAAATTATGTAGATAATAGTATGCTATCAGTTATAGAGTCTAAGTAGGAATAAGTGGCTATATACAGCTCCCTGTGTGGAGGCTGGGCTGTTACTGATTTTTAGAGACATTAGTTAAGTTTAGAAAGAAACTCTTAAGTTTGGGCAAGTGGAAGCTTGCTAATGGCAGCTCCACGAAAAATTTGCAACTCTCGGTTAGGGAGGAAATTGAAGAGTTTTTTTTGCTATTAAAAAGAAACAAAAATAAGAAAGAACCGGTAACTTGCCATAGCAGAAATCAGTGATAGCTACCAATTGATAAAAGAATGGATTCAAAATTCGAGAGAGATCAGGTATTTGTGTGAATAATTTGAGAATGGATGGATAATTTCTGTTGCTTCTTCCTTCATTTCCTGAGTTCATGGTAGCTATGTTGCTTGCATGCATTGAGGCGTTTTTATTATCTACCATCTAGACTACCCTACGAGTTATAGTCACACCAGGGTTTCATTTTAGCAGAATCAGGTTCAGAGTCTAACCATTACACCCGTAAATGCCTTGAGAAAGATCCTGTGGAAAGGTTGCGTGAAGTAAAACCATCATTGGAATTGCAGCTCCGTTTATGGACAAATAGAGACAAATTTAAAAATTCCGCGATCTGGGTTTTGTGCAGAAGGGAGTTTATTGTGTGAATTGCGATTTTTTTCTTCAGGAATTGACTTGGTTGAAGAGATTTGCAGAGTTCTCTGAACTACATTTTGTTAAAGTGCGTGAAGCAACATTGGAATGGTTTTACATTTGATATTTCTTTATTAATGATTGATGATGAGAGTTTAAGCGAGGATCCAGCTAATCCTGCACCATACTTGTCCTCTATGGTTAGTTGTAATCACCACTTGTCTATGCTTCAACTAAATGTTATCTTCTTTAGTTAAATGGGTTATCTATCACTACTTGTTATATGAATATATAAAATTGATGATCTCGAAATCCTTCATCTACTTAACGAAAATCGTGGTGATGAAATGGATCTTTGAGCTTTAGAAGTTACTACTAAAAACATGGTGGGATTGTTATTAGAAGTGAGAAAAGTCTAATCGTTTATTTCTACATTGTTAAGCTTTAAGTGGGCATTGATTGAAGTGAGCACAGTATTGAGGGTGAGTCTTTATGGAAATATTAATCTAGTGTTCTATTGCACAGTGCATTACACGTGTGACGAGATGCATCCTTCAATGAGAAGGGGAGGTAGGTGTGCGTTTTAGAGGATTTGGGTGGAGAATTTGAAGCCATGCACCACACAAAATCAAAGTTTACAAGGGGATATATATAGGTAGTCATAGGTATATGCCAACTCTTTTGTTGTGTTGTGCAGGTGTTTGTTAGTTGGCAATAAATCTAGTATAGATTTACATTTATTATCTATTTTCTAAGACTCTCCTCCCTGCCCCCTTAAGGGAGGGACTTACTACGCTGCAACTATCCTTGTTCGCTTATTTTTATTGTCATAGTGGGCATTGTAATGGAATCCAGTAGTATATGATCTGTTTCGGTTTTAGTTTTTACCAATATATTGATTTTTGTGGTGGCATTTAGAGATGGTTTTTCATAATAGATGTTATAGTGAATTTTAAATTGACATGTTCCAACCTCCTTTGGGAAAATTATTGCCTAGGGGCCTTCATAAAATTATTGCCCAGAAGCTTTAGTAGAGATGAAATTTATGGATAAATTCCACTATCTCGAACTTGTATAATTTGGAAGGAACTATATTATGTACAAATTTTTTTTCTTGAGTGTATAGTTGGTAAGCTTTTTTTAATCTATTAACTCAAAATTCTTCTTGAATGTATAATTGGTAAGTATATTTAATCTATTAGCTCATTTTGGTGAGATGGAATACTTTGATTTCAAACAATCTATATTCATGGGTATGGTAGAAAATGATTTCAAGAAATTATTTATGCTCTCTTTGAAAGCACATTTGTTCATCCTTGCTTGTTTGATTATAGTAGCAAGCACTAATAGTTGTAGATCGTTGTTTTCTAATTATAGCAAGAAATGACAGGTTACCCATGGAACAATGAAAATATTTTTATTCTCACATGTAGCTAGTTGTGACCAATGAGAATGGCAAGTTCTAAACTTAGATGCATGGCAAGAAAAAAGATTTAGGTAGTTCTAGTGTTATCAATGACCACTTTATTGCTATTGGGGGGTGGCTGTTGTTCTCTCATTTCTTCTCATACACAATTCATAAATACCTTCCTAGCAAAGTGTATGGACATGCCACCATGTGGCTCTTTTTTAGGCCCTAGTTAGGATTGTTTAAGGAAAAATTATTTTCTTTTTTTAGTTCGTTACTTATATTATTTTATTTTAGTTAATCAATTTTGTACCTCTTTTATTCAAATTTTTAACATTCTTATCTTGTTATTTTACCTATATATTATTTTACACATTTCTTTTTATGTGTCTTGAAAGTTATATAAATACAAAAACTAAAAAGATCAAATAACATAAATAAAAGCAAAACAACTAAGTAAAGGGTTTGCATACAAGTAATGGATATTCTAAGGCACATCTTTTGTACATATAAGCACTTAGATTCATGGTGAAAAGTTTTGAGTCCCCTTAAGTTATTGCGTATATCTATTGACTTTGTGTGAGGTACAAGATTTTTCCTAGAACACTTGCATTCTTGAAAGAATTTGATTTCTTTTCGTTTAATACTTTCGTTGAGTATGCGAGTTACATTATTCTTCCTTGCACGCTACGTCACTCATGATAATTCAAGAAATGAGATTTGTAAGATGGTTCACATGGATTATGATTCTTCTCGTGAGGCTCTAAACCTAGGGTCTTGTTCCCGCCTATTCCTACCTAGAAGTACGAGAAGTAAAAGTGTTGGTTTTGAGGCATTCTATCCTCTTAATCAATAGAAATAAAGATCAAGAAACTAGACATTTCACACAAGTGCAACATGTAAAAGAATGACATTTTTATTACACAAATATTTCCACTTATACAAAACACACCTTGGTAGTGGGTATTCCCACGATTGTATCAATGTGCCAATATAATCTAGAATCTAGACAAAGAGGGGTATGAGTAATACATGAATCACTATTGGGTACAATACATCATGAGAGTTAAAGAGCGACACAACTCAAATAGATAATCATGGTCCAACCATGGTTTATATGAACTATGTAATGAGTTGTACCAATGGAATCTCCTATGAAATGTTGAGTAACGGTAACTGAATCCTTATTGAAACTGAAGGGGCCAAAGATATAAAAGTAGTGAAGAGTGAGCGACATCCTCATAGGTGGCTCAAATTGCTGAAAGACTAATTCAAACAGTTATAGGGAACCACAACTAAAATTGGGTCATTATCGTCAACATAGCATAGACACCATAGGAAGCATACAACGTAAGGGCTTCCAACCTATACTTGAGATATAGGGGGAGTCAAGGATGTCTAGAATATTTGACCAAAATTAATAAGGGAACCACCATATTGTAAGATTCTCAACAGTATAATAATGAGTTGGAGCCAATCACATGAGAATCGATCGATAAAAGGGGCATTGAGGTCTCCCTTTAGTTGTTCCAATAAAACCTATCATTGATGGTTATGGGTCCAAGGTACAAAATGCCTCTAATTCTAACATGTGGAATAGAGGTGTTGATGTCGATAGAGAGAGACCCACTAATAACAAGGAAACAAGGATTCCATATTGGAAGGATGAGGGATATCATTGGATAGTGAAGAGCAACATTACTGGGAAACCAAAAGAGGATATGAGGGTCAATGAGTGGGGGAAACAAATTTAAATTATTTATAGCATGGTGGCATGGTTAATTTGGAAACATGTGTGGAATTGATGATGGTAACATGGGAAGAATCGAACCACCAACCTCCTTCCTGTAAGGCATGTGCTCTTCCATTGAGATATCACCCTTAAATAGAATCAAAGTTCACAATGAATCACAATTCACACTAGAAATATATCACAAGATATTACAAACATGTTGATGCCCCTGAAATCGCAGCACCAACAGTTGGGGATTCTCCCTGGTAAGCAAGTCCAATTAGATCACTCACCGTTTGGTGTGGGGAATCCGTCCGGTTAACGGTCCGGCTACCGTGTGTGTGTAGTTGTTTAGATATTTTACTGGTTATGGTCCGGTTCACTGTTTATGTATTTTATATTTTATTATGAGATGCAAGTGCTCTACTTAAATGCATATAATTGACAGGCATAAACCACACTAGCGATGCGCAAGTTCTTACCTCTCATATTACCGCTCCTGCCTTATCAATCACCTATTTATTCCTATTCTAAATTAACCTAATATAACTATCTGTTTGACCTAGGTTTGTTGCCTTACTTGCTAGGATAGTTTTATACCTTAAAAATTTCTTAAGCCTTGAGTTTGTATCTCATTTCCTTTTTTGTCTTAAAGTTTTGGCTTTGTTTTGACTTCATACCTTATGTATTTATAACATTTTCTCTTAGCTTATGCTCCTATAAGTATTTCTAGTACATTCAAAGTTTTTATAGTTCTTTTTTTATTACTAAGGGAAGCTGGCAGGACATGACCATTATTCAAGAATAGGGTATGCTACCAGCTCAACAAGGACGAGATGTTTTGCAGGTTTTCATTATGATTATAGCAGACTTAGAGCTTTGTGCTCATTACCATAAATGTTAGCACCAAACAATTGTTGGTCTATTCCTTATCTTGATAAAAATGCCAAGGTTGTGCGGGAGGATTATCAATTGAAGGTGGAAATTGCTGAATATAAATCTAAGTTTTGTGATAGGACACAAGCATTTATTCATGGAGATTTACACATTGGATTAGTTATGTGGTGGTATGAATAGGGTGCACCCATTGTTGTGTTGAAGAGGCAGGTTATTCAGGTGGTTGTTCTTGGGAAAGGAAGACGCCACTCTTTTTATGGGTTGTCTCAGCTGAGAAGGGGCCGAGCCACAGTCTGCTGGTTCGTGGGAGTTGAGTAAGCAGGTCATTTTTCCATTTTTGCTGATTGTACCACCATTTTGCAAAGGTTGTATCCTTCATTTGTTGGCTATATACTTAACTATATCCATGGCTCCACCAAATTTGAAAGACCTGCTTACAGCATTCAGTCCGTTAGTAGATTTTCTCCCAATTGCAACTGGAGATGGACGTGTCAAGATATGGGATACCCTAAATGGTTTGAACCCTGTGACGACTAAGGGCTTCAGTGTTCTTGCTGTCTTAGAGATGGGAGTTGCTTATATATGGCGTGGATAGAGTGTACAAGAGTTAGGCTTGGAAAAACCTTCTAAAGTTACAGTATCTTCAGAGGAAGTAGAAATTCTCGCTACAAATCTCAGGTAGACTAGTAAGCTTTTCATTTTTTGCAGCAAGGCTACAAGATATGACAAATGAAGATTATGCGATGGGTGACTTCAGCTTAATCGTAAACTCTGCCTCCAAATTTTAAGCGAAGCAAAATTTGTGGGAATGACAACCACTGGGGTGGCTAAAAATTATGACATTCTCCAGGCAATGAGAGCAGAAATATTTGTGATAGAGGAGGCTGTCGAGGTGTTGGAGGCACATGTTTTGCCATGCATTGTCTCCTTCACACCACATCTCATTGTTCTTGGAAATCACATTTAGTTGTGTCCTTCTATTGCAGAATACAAATTAGCCACCAAATACAAATTGGAGATCTCACTACCAGCATCCCAGAAGTAAAGGATGTAGCATCGAAGGAAGAATGCATCTAGAGCTAGATTTTCTTCAAAAGGGCAAGTACAACCTATTAGTTGAAGCTACATTGGCAGATTCAAGATTAAATATCTACAATGGAGAAATATTTTCTTGAATTAAGATCTTCCTCAAATTATGGATCTGAGAGCAAAGCATTTCCAGATATTTGAAGATTCAATCCAATATTTTCAAACAATTCGTTGGCATTTAAAACATACAGATGGAAAATAGTCCAACAAATCTGATGGAGTTCATGCTCTGTCACAGCATAAGCGATATCTGAAAAACTAACGTGGAAGAAGCATCCAGAAAGACAGGTGGCAGAGCACCTAGTTATATTCAAAATCACATGCACTAGATGGATTAGCCACTCTGGCTTAAGCAACTAGGAGACTTTGATAAGGTTCACTGTTTTGACACTTGTAAATTTTATTAAACTACATCTTTTAGTTATAGGTTTTTCTATATTTAGAAGTCGAATTCTAAAAAGGTGGATCTTCACAAACAGACTTTGATTTCACCTTTGTCCATATATATATTGTAATATTTTGAGAAGAAAAGGAGACGCAGATGGGAGTCGGTCCTGGGAGACTGTGCAGACATTCATGTTTACTTCTGTAAGAACTTCTTTAGCATTTTGAATGACTTTTAATACATTATATGGAGCTAGGCCTTTGATATTAATTGTTTTTATATTCTAGTTCAGTTTGAACTCTTCATGCTCTGAATGTTGTGTAGATGTTTTCTATATTTCATTTAATGTATGAATGTGAATATTAAATACTTATTGATATTTGGAAAGTGTTTTCAAAGACCAATATTTTTATATATGTGCTACAGATACGAACTGTGTGTTTATTATTTGTAGTCATATATATGTTTATGCTTATCTCCTGTACCTTAAATACTTGTCATTCATTCCTGCTAGACTCTTGTCTTTTACATTTGTATTGCTGAAGTTTTCAGACATTATCTTCTGCCTTGTTATCCCTACACTTTTGATTTGCATTGTTATCCACAAAAACCCATAAAAACAGTCCTATCTACATTATTATCCAGAAAAAACCCACAAAAAACCAACTCTTGTTGAGGTGCCTAAACACTGCTGCTCCTATAGTCTAGGTAGCATAATTTAGGACAAACATCTTTTGGCGACCATACTTGTCAGGATATTTAGACACTTAGGAGTTAGTTAAGATCAACTTGTGTAATAGATCCATTAGGGATAGTGTGTTTCTTTAGTATGCATTAGTATGCATTTGTAAATACTTAATCTGACGGTCACGATATGTTCCCGACATAGAGTGATCCGACGGCTCAAATTCTCTTAGATCAAACCTAACCTTGATCTGTGGCTTAACACCCGATTGGTCCATGATCTCTATTTAAAGAGCATGGAGGGTCATTGTTTAGTTGATCGATTATGAGAAGCTCATTTGTAACTTTCTTTCTTTGCATAATAAATTGTCTCGTAGAAGCTATTTGGCTGGGGCCGTGGAGTGTTTCCCTCAAGAGGGTTTAAACCACGTCAAAACATCGGTGTGTTGATCTGTTATCTGTTTGTGTGAAGTGGTTTCTCTTGGTGTTTGGTCTTTTGGTAGTACCCTGTGTACCCGAACATGGTGTCAGAGATTTTATGAAGTGCCGCTTCTGGTTATGATCTAGATCTTGAAAAGCTGTTACTGAAACTCGAAAGGGTTTCTAGTTCTGGTATTTCTGTGCATTTCTGGGCTATAGGAGGTGTTCCATTGCGTCCGGAGCTTCATTTCCATTGGGAAATAGTTTTCGTTTGATCGAAAACAGTTCCTGGTTGCTCCAGAAACGCGTATTTCATCAGATCTGAAGGTATAATGTTACAGTGACGCATTTTTTTATTTTCTGTTTTTAAAAGAAAAAAAAATCTCATATTTTATCATTTTTTTTTTACTGTTAGATTTTTTTTGGGTTCGGATTGTTGCTTTCCCGTCTGCGTATGCTCTTTGCCATGCACCTGAGCGATCTCGGCAAATCAGAAACAGAAAGGAAAAGGGTTTTTCTCGGCAGCGTATGCTCTTTGCCGTGCACCTTGTGCGATCTCGGCAAATCAGAAACAGAGAGAAAACGTAGACTTTCCAAGAAAACTAATGAGATCTAACTCCACAAGTGTGGAATTTTTTTTTTGTTTCGATTTGTGGTGTGTTTTGCAGGAAAAAGGGCAAACACGCAAACTGAGCAAGAAGAGTAAAAAAAAAAAACCCCTTTCCTCATTCCCATATTTTGCATACATTTTAATCTAGCTCACTTGGTTCAAAGTTGCTTTATTCCTTAATAGGTCTTGAGTTCAAGTCTTAGGAAGTTATTTTTAAAAGAAAAAGTGCATGCAATTTCTATTTTTAAGTTACTTTATTGTAAAGTGGCATCTCACTTAAATAATAAAAAATAAAAATACAAGTGAGTCACTTAAGTTTTTTTTATTATTGCACTATTTTAAAGTAATATCATTGTAAAAGTCAAATCACTTATTTTACAAAATTGGTTCACTTAAAGAAACTTTCTTGTAAAGTGATTGTCAAAAGGTTCATCATGGGAAGAGGGGGGTTCTTTTCTTGTTGGACATTCTCTAGCTGCCACGTCACTATTGGGGACATCTTCAACAGTTTCTTTGTTCAATCATAACTTCATCATACAGAGTCAATTTTTAGTGCTGTTTTTTTTAAAGCGCCTATTTTTTCGAGCTCTTCACATCCAGACTATTGGTTTCTACTTTTACAACAACTAATTTACAAATATGGCCGCCCCTTGTGATATTCTACTTAATAGTTCCAACTATTTCTCATAGAAATCTCGTATGGAGGATGTTCCACGAAGTAAGGGACTTTTTAGAATTACCTCAGGGAAAGAAAAAGAACCCACTGATGATGATAAGAAAATAAAATGGGCAAATAGATGTGATGAAGCTTGTGGATTGATTGGGATGTCAATCTCTACTGATTTGCGATTCCACATATATGGAATTGATGAACCTAATGCTGCTTGGGACAAGTTGGAATCTGTGTTTGGTAAACACCATGAAATTCGAGGTCACCAACTCGAAAATGAGTTGATTTCTTTAAATCCAAGTGACTTTTTATGCATTCAAGATTATTTATCTAAGTACAAAACTCTTAAACTCTTATGTGCAGAATGTAAGATTGAGAGGGAAGACAAACAATGCATTTATTATATTCTTTCCAAACTTGGACCTGCATATTCTGTTTTTGTATCTACATTTTACTCCATGAAAGCATCCATGAATGCAACTGGCTATCAAGAGCCTAGTCTTGAATACTTTTGTGATTCCTCGATTAGAGAACAAGATAAACTCATTCATCTTGGAATAATCAACAATGCAGATACATCTGGGAAAGCCTTATTGTCCAAACAGAAAGAAAAATCCAAGCCTCCTAAGAAATAAAATTTTTACAATAATAAGTCAAACAAGGGTCCAAAACCCTCTTAGTCAGCTCCTTCTTTAAAAAATGACAAAGGATCCAAGCCAAAAGGAAAGAAGACTGAGCGTCATTGCAACTATTGCGGGAAAGATAATCATGATGAATCTAAGTGTTTCAAGAAGATGGTAGCCTTAGAAGCAGCAATGAAGAAGCACCACATCAGCCTAGATTTGTCTTTAGAATCTGCCTCTCATGGACATGCACTTTGTGCTTCTGGTTATTCTTATAATGCATCTTCGTCTTCTACTTCAAATGAATGGCTCATGATTCTGGAGCATCTTATCATATGGCCAAGTATCAAGCCATCTTTTCTACTATGCATGAATGTAACACCAAACAAATATTTGTTGGTGATGATAGATCTCTAAGTGTTGTAGGAGCTGGAACAGTTCCAGTAGATAATGGTCATTTTAGTGATGTACTATGTGTTCCAAGAATTTTTTGCAATTTGTTATCAGTCTATCAGATCACTCATTCTGGTAAAGGTAAAACTATGACCTTTACACCTCACCAAGTTGTAATCAAGGATTTTAAAGATCCTCAATAGGTCCTAACTACCAGAATTGTTGATGATATTACCAGGTTGTACAAGTTTAACAACTTTGGGTCATCACCTTTCCCTTCAGTTTTTGTTGCTCATAGTGATAACTTGAGAAAACTTTGGCATGAGTGATTTGGTCACTTAAATTATCGCTCATTGCAACAACTATGTAAAACAAATATGGTGACAGGTCTTCCGATGGTATCTTGCAGGGATGGTGTTTGCTCCGGTTGTGTACTCGGAAAACATCATCGGGACAGTTTTGACAAACATGCCTCTTGGCACGCCTCGGTTCCCTTGGAGCTTGTGCATAGTGACTTGTGTGGTCCTCTTCCATCTGCTTTCTTTTCTGGTTTCAAATATTTCTTAACTTTCATTGATGATTACACCAGATGCACTTGGGTTTATTTCCTAAAACTTAAGAACGAAGTATTTAACATGTTCTTGGCCTACAAGGCCCTTGTTGAAAAACAATCTGGTCATCAAATTATTAAGTTAAGATTTGACAATGGAGGAGAATATGTTAACAATAAGTTCACTACTTTCTGCACTGAACAAGGCATCCAACAACAACACACTGTTCCATATACACCACAACAAAATGGTGTAGCTGAGCAGAAGAACCGCACTTTAAAAGAAATGGCTAATTGTATGATACAATCTAAGGGACTAAGTCTTCAATTTTGGGCTGAAGCCATTAATTGTGTAAATTACATAGTTAATCGCACCCCCACTAAAGCATTACAAGGTATAACACTGGAAGAAGCATAGAGTAAAACTAAACCTAATGTAAGTCACTTCCATGTGTTTGGTAGTGAAGCATGGGCTCACATTCTGGATGAAAAACGGAAAGCATTGCAGCCTAAAAGTGAAAAGTGCATATTTGTTGGATATTCTGAAGATGTAAAAGGTTATAGACTTCTTCAACCACATTCTCATGATATAATCATTAGAAGAGATGTTAAATTTGATGAAAATCTCTTGGCCTACGAGCCTAACTCAGAGATTGTGCCATCTTTGGCCTGTGAGCCTAATTCGGCGTTTGTCCCTTCTTCTCCTTCTTCCTTCCTTGACAGGTTTCCAACTCTAGTTTCTGAGGATGACAGCGAGGATGAAAATCCACCTCCACCTACTCATGTTCCTTCAGTTGCAGCAGCACAAGTGCTTCCTCGATGGGTCCATTCAACATGTGAAGCAGCTGGTGATCTTGCCGGTGATCCTAGAGATCAACGTCGAACACGTTCTCAGTTTCATTGAGCTGCTTCTCTTTTGGCTCAAGTTTTCGAGAATCATGATCCAGAAACTTTTGCAAAAGCTTCAGGAAATCCAGATTGGGATGTAGCCATGGATGAAGAATATCGTTCCTTAATGGCGAACGATACTTGGGATCTTGTACCTCTTCCAAAAGGAATAAAACTTGTCAGATGTAAATGGGTCTACAGAACTAAGTATGCATCAGATGGAAGTGTTGAAAGACTTAAGGCAAGGCTAGTTGCCAAAGGTTTTTCCCAAGTTGAAGCGATTGACTACAATGAAACCTTTGCTCCCGTCGCAAAAATGAACTCCATCCGCCTTGTTCTTTCCCTTGCAGCATTACACAACTGGGAAGTCCATCAAATGGATGTCAAGTCTACCTTCTTACGTAGTGATTTACAGGATGAAATTTACATGGAACAACCTCCTGGCTATGTTAAGAATAACTCTAGCCTTGTCTGTCGCCTTAAGAAATCCTTATATGGCCTTAAAAAATCTCCTAGAGCTTGGTATGCCAAAATGGATAACTTTCTCCTTGACACTGGTTTTTCTAGATGCCATTCTGACCCCAATGTCTATACCAAGAAAGTAGGAAACCATCTCATCATACTTGTTCTATATGTTGATGACCTTATTCTTACTGGTAGTGACCCTGAGCTTATAACCCATGTGAAATCCAGTCTTAAACAAAATTTTGAAATGTCAAACTTAGGACATTTGCATTATTTTTTTGGTCTCCAAGTCCTGCAAACCAAAGAAGGAATCTTTCTTTTGCAGTCTAAGTATGCGTGTGACCTTCTTCGTCGCTTTCACATGGAAGATTGTACACCAACCCTTTCTCCCTTCCAGTCCGGAGTCAAACTTTCTGCCACTTGTACTTCACCTGAAGTCGATGCCACCTTGGATCGTCAGCTTGTTGGTAGTCTCTTATACTTGACTCATTCCTGTCTTGACCTTTCCTTTGTCGTTGGTCGTGTTGCCCATTATATGCAGACACTTCATGAAAGTCACTGGTAATCAGCTAAAAGAATACTTCGATATATTCGAGGTACAATTCAGCTTGGGATTCATTACAGTATAGGGGGGAAACCTTTGTTGGTTGGTTTCACTAATTCAGATTGGGCCGACGATCCTGATGATCGAAAGTCTACTGCAGGTTATGTTTTCAGTCTGGGATCTGGACCTATTACTTGGGCTTATAAGAAATAACAAGCTCTTGCTCTTTCTTCAGCAGAGGCAGAATATCGAGCAGCAGTTAATGCCAGTCAGGAAGCTTTATGGCTTCGACGGATCCTTTCAGAGTTTGGATTCGAGCAGCAGCAGCCTACTCCACTTTGGTGCGACAATCAAAGTGCCATCAAGCTTGCCAAAGATCCAGTTCTACATCAACGCAGCAAACACATTGAGCTACATGTGCACTTCATCAGAAATCTTGTTCATGATTGTGTTCTTGAAGTGCTCTTTTTCCCTACAGATGATCAAGTTGCAGACATCTTCACCAAGTCTCTTACAGAAGCGAAGTTTTCTAAACTTCGATCTATGTTAGGATTTCAGGAACTTGTCATTAAGGGGGGATAGGCTCTAATGCCTCCTTCCTTCTCCTAATAGTGTCACTTTTGTAAATCCTTCAATCCTATCCCAAGTTGTTCTTAAGGGGGGATGTTAGGATATTTAGACACTTAGGAGTTAGTTAATATCAACTTGTGTAATAGATCCGTTAGGGATAGTGTGTTTCTTTAGTATGCATTAGTATGCATTTGTAAATACTTAATCCGACGGTCACGATATGTTGCCGACATAGAGTGATCCGACGGCTCAACTTCTCTTCAACTTCTCTTAGATCAAACCTAACCTTGATCCGTGGCTTAACACCCGATTGGTCCATGATCTCTATTTAAAGAGCATGGAGGATCATTGTTTAGTTGATCGATTATGAGAAGCTCATTTGTAACTTTTTTTCTCCACATAATACATTGTCCTGTAAAAGCTATTTGGTCGGGGCCGTGGAGTGTTTCCCTCAATAGGGTTTAAACCACATCAAAACATCGATGTGTTGATCTGTGATCTGTTTGTGTGTAGTGGTTGCTCTTGGTGTTCGGTCCTTTTGGTAGTACCCCGTGTACCCGAACAATACTAGGGACGAAGTTGAAAATTTTCCCCATAAAATTGTATCTTTTCTCCTAATTTTGATAGTGAACAAAGTTGGGAAATCTTTGTAGACTACAATCATTCACTGAATTCCAGAAAAAAGTAGTAGAGACCCCACTGAAAGAAAGATCCACTGGCGACTCCACTCAAGTTCAGAGACTCTTCACATCCAGACTATTGGTTTCTACTTTTACAATAACTAATTTACAAATATGGCCGCCCCTTGTGATATTCTACTTAACAGTTCCAACTATTTCTCATAGAAATATCGTATGGAGGATGTTCTACGAAGTAAGGGACTTTTTAGAATTACCTCAGGGAAAGAAAAAGAACCCATTGATGATGATAAGAAAATAAAATGGGCAAATAGATGTGATGAAGCTCGTGGATTGATTGGGATGTCAATCTCTACTGATTTTCGATTCCACATATCTGGAATTGATGAACCTAATGCTGCTTGGGACAAGTTGGAATTTTTGTTTGGTAAACACCATGAAATTCGAAGTCACCAACTCGAAAATGAGTTGATTTCTTTAAATCCAAGTGACTTTTTATGCATTCAAGATTATTTATCTAAGTACAAAACTCTTAAACTCTTATGTGCAGAATGTAAGATTGAGAGGGAAAACAAACAATGCATTTATTATATTCTTTCCAAACTTGGACCTGCATATTCTGTTTTTGTATCTACATTTTACTCCATAAAAGCATCCATGAATGCAACTGGCTATCAAGAGCCTAGTCTTGAATACTTTTGTGATTCCTTGATTAGAAAACAAGATAAACTCATTCATCTTGGAATAATCAACAATGCAGATACATCTGGGAAATCCTTATTGTCCAAACAGAAAGAAAAATCCAAGCCTCCCAAGAAATAAAATTTTCACAATAATAAGTCAAACAAGGGTCCAAAACCCTCTTAGTCAGCTCCTTCTTTAAAAAATGACAAAGGATCCAAGCCAAAAGGCAAGAAGACTGAGCGTCATTGCAACTATTGCGGGAAAGATAACCATGATGAATCTAAGTGTTTCAAGAAGATGGTAGCCTTGGAAGCAGCAATGAAGAAGCACCACATCAGCCTAGATTTGTCTTTAGAATCTACCTCTCATGGACATGCACTTTGTGCTTCTGGTTATTCTTATAATGCATCTTCGTCTTCTACTTCAAATGAATGGCTCATGATTCTGGAGCATCTTATCATATGGCTAAGTATCAAGCCATCTTTTCTACTATGCATGAATGTAAAACCAAACAAATATTTGTTGGTGATGATAGATCTCTAAGTGTTGTAGGAGCTGGAACAGTTCTAGTAGATAATGGTCATTTTAGTGATGTACTATGTGTTCCAAGAATTTCCTGCAATTTGTTATCAGTCTATCAGATCACTCATTCTGGTAAAGGTAAAACTATGACCTTTACACCTCACCAAGTTGTAATCAAGGATTTTAAAGATCCTCAACAGGTCCTAACTACCAGAATTGTTGATGATATTACCAGGTTGTACAAGTTTAACAACTTTGGGTCATCACCTTTCCCTTCAGTTTTTGTTGCTCATAGTGATAACTTGAGCAAACTTTGGCATGAGTGATTTGGTCACTTAAATTATCGCTCATTGCAACAACTATGTAAAACAAATATGGTGACAGGTCTTCCGATGGTATCTTGCAGGGATGGTGTTTGCTCCGGTTGTGTACTCGGAAAACATCATCGGGACAGTTTTGACAAACATGCCTCTTGGCACGCCTCGGTTCCCTTGGAGCTTGTGCATAGTGACTTGTGTGGTCCTCTTCCATCTGCTTTCTTTTCTGGTTTCAAATATTTCTTAACTTTCATTGATGATTACACCAGATGCACTTGGGTTTATTTCCTAAAACTTAAGAGCGAAGTATTTAACATGTTCTTGGCCTACAAGGCCCTTGTTGAAAAACAATCTGGTCATCAAATTATTAAGTTAAGATCTGACAATGGAGGAGAATATGTTAACAATAAGTTCACTACTTTATGCACTGAACAAGGCATCCAACAACAACACACTGTTCCATATACACCACAAAAAAATGGTGTAGCTGAGCAGAAGAACCGCACTTTAAAAGAAATGGCTAATTGTATGATACAATCTAAGGGACTAAGTCTTCAATTTTGGGTTGAAGCCATTAATTGTGTAAATTACATAGTTAATCGCACCCCCACTAAAGCATTACAAGGTATAACACTGGAAGAACCATGGAGTAAAACTAAACCTAATGTAAGTCACTTCCATGTGTTTGGTAGTGAAGCATGGGCTCACATTCCGGATGAAAAACGGAAAGCATTGCAGCCTAAAAGTGAAAAGTGCATATTTGTTGGATATTCTGAAGATGTAAAAGGTTATAGACTTCTTCAACCACATTCTCATGATATAATCATTAGAAGAGATGTTAAATTTGATGAAAATCTCTTGGCCTGCGAGCCTAACTCGGAGATTGTGCCATCTTTGGCCTGTGAGCCTAATTCGGCGTTTGTGCCTTCTTCTTCTTCTTCCTTCCTTGACAGGTTTCCAACTCTAGTTTCTGATGATGACATTGAGGATGAAAATCCACCTCCACCTACTCATGTTCCTCCAGTTGCAGCAGCACAAGTGCTTCCTCGATGGGTCCATTCAACATGTGAAGCAGCTGGTGATCTTGTCGGTGATCCTAGAGATCAACGTCGAACACGTTCTCAGTTTCATTGAGCCGCTTCTCTTTTGGCTCAAGTTTTCGAGAATCATGATCCAGAAACTTTTGCAGAAGCTTCAGGAAATCCAGATTGGGATGTAGCCATGGATGAAGAATATCGTTCCTTAATGGCGAACGATACTTGGGATCTTGTACCTCTTCCAAAAGGAATAAAACTTGTCAGATGTAAATGGGTCTACAGAACTAAGTATGCATCAGATGGAAGTGTTGAAAGACTTAAGGCAAGGCTAGTTGCCAAAGGTTTTTCCCAAGTTGAAGCGATTGACTACAATGAAACCTTTGCTCCCATCGCAAAAATGAACTCCATCCGCCTTGTTCTTTCCCTTGCAGCATTACACAACTGGGAAGTCCATCAAATGGATGTCATGTCTACCTTCTTACGTGGTGATTTACAGGATGAAATTTACATGGAACAACCTCCTGGCTATGTTAAGAATAACTCTAACCTTGTCTGTCGCCTTAAGAAATCCTTATATGGCCTTAAGCAAGCTCCTAGAGCTTGGTATGCCAAAATGGATAACTTTCTCCTTGACACTGGTTTTTCTAGATGCCATTCTGACCCCAATGTCTATACCAAGAAAGTAGGAAACCATCTCATCATACTTGTTCTATATGTTGATGACCTTATTCTTACTGGTAGTGACCCTAAGCTTATAACCTATGTGAAATCCAGTCTTAAACAAAATTTTGAAATGTCAGACTTAGGACATTTGCATTATTTTCTTGGTCTCCAAGTCCTGCAAACCAAAGAAGGAATCTTTCTTTTGCAGTCTAAGTATGCTTGTGACCTTCTTCGTCGCTTTCACATGGAAGATTGTACACCAACCCTTTCTCCCTTCCAGTCTGGAGTCAAACTTTTTTCCACTTGTACTTCACCTGAAGTCGATGCCACCTTGTATCCTCAGCTTGTTGGTAGTCTCTTATACTTGACTCATTCCCGTCTTGACCTTTACTTTGTCGTTGGTCGTGTTGCCCATTATATGCAGACACTTCATGAAAGTCACTGGTAATCAGCTAAAAGAATACTTCGATATATTCGAGGTACAGTTCAGTTTTGGATTCATTACAGTACAGGGGGGAAACCTTTGTTGGTTGGTTTCACTAATTCAGATTGGGCCGGCGATCCTGATGATCGAAAGTCTACTGCAGGTTATGTTTTCAGTCTGGGATCTGGACCTATTACTTGGGCTTGTAAGAAATAACAAGCTCTTGCTCTTTCTTCAGCAGAGGCAGAATATCGAGCAGCAGTTAATGCCAGTCAGGAAGCTATATGGCTTCGACGGATCCTTTCAGAGTTTGGATTCGAGCAGCAGTAGCCTACTCCACTTTGGTGCGACAATCAAAGTTCCATCAAGCTTTCCAAAGATCCAGTTCTACATCAACGCAGCAAACACATTGATCTACATGTGCACTTCATCAGAAATCTTGTTCATGATTGTGTTCTTAAAGCGCTCTTTTTCCCTACAGATGATCAAGTTGCAGACATCTTCACCAAGTCTCTTACAAAAGCGAAGTTTTCTAAACTTCGATCTATGTTAGGATTTTAGGAACTTGTCATTAAGGGGGGATAGGCTCTAATGCCTCCTTCCTTCTCCTAATAGTGTCACTTTTTTAAATCCTTCAATCCTATCCCAAGTTGTTCTTAAGGGGGGATGTTAGGATATTTAGACACTTAGGAGTTAGTTAAGATCAACTTGTGTAATATATCCTTTAGGGATAGTGTGTTTCTTTAGTATGCATTAGTATGCATTTGTAAATACTTAATCCGACGGTCACGATATGTTCCCGACATAGAGTGATCCGACGGCTCAACTTCTCTTCAACTTCTCTTAGATCAAACCTAACCTTGATCCGTGGCTTAACACCCAATTGGTCCATGATCTCTATTTAAAGAGCATGGAGGGTCACTGTTTAGTTGATCGATTATGAGAAGCTCATTTGTAACTTTCTTTCTCTGCATAATACATTGTCCCGTAAAAGCTATTTGGTCGGGGCCGTGGAGTGTTTCCCTCAATAGGGTTTAAACCACATCAAAACACCGATGTGTTGATCTGTGATCTGTTTGTGTGTAGTGGTTGCTCTTGGTGTTCGGTCCTTTGGTAGTACCCCATGTACCCGAACAATACTAGGGACGAAGTTGAAAATTTTCCCAATAAAATTGTATCTTTTCTCCTAATTTTGATAGTGAACAAAGTTGGGAAATCTTTGTAGACTACAATCATTCACTGAATTCCAGAAAAAAGCAGTAGAGACCCCACTGAAAGAAAGATCCACTGGCGACTCCACTCAAGTTCTAATCAAGTTCAGAGACTCTACTAGAGGACGAATCTTATTGAAAGAGATATGAAAGGATACTGTGAGAAAACCAGCTATTTCGTCTTAAGTTTTTTCCTGGATGTAATTATATTTTTTGTCAATTACTTCTATTACTTACTGTATTCAAAAGATGACCCAAAATCTCCATTTGAATATCCTTCCTTGAAAGTTGTAAATATATCTTCTCTTTGTCTACCTGATCTTGATCCAAAGCCTTCATCTGAGTCATGTAATATACATGACCAATCCTGTGAGCATCAAGAGACCAAGGATGATATCATACCTCCTACGTTTAAAACTATATCTTCCAAAATCCAAGACAAATATATGCCTCTTTATTTTCCTTCTATTCTCCATGATTTTCCTCCAAAGCATTACAAGTATCTCCCTATGTTTGATGGAAAAAACCTTACTGCTGAAAAACACATCCATGCCTTTGAACATTTTACAGATCTATTTGAAATTGAGCATAATGATGTTTACATGAGAGATTTTTCTCAGTCATTGCAAGGGGATGTTAAGGAATGGTTTAGGAATTTGCAGCCTAGGTCAATTATTTCATGGGAGGAATTAAGGTATGCATTTCTAAATTTATGGGGTGAGGGAATGCCATTGGAACAATATCTTTCAGAATTTTGTGCTATGAAAAGACAGAAGGATGAAACTGTTTCTATGTTTAATAGGAGATTTTCAGGTTTTTATTACAAGATTCCTAAGGAGATCCAACCTTCTGAGATTGCTTCTAGACTGAGTTATGCAATGGCCTTTCATCCAGATCTAGCATTTCTTCTTATGGAGAGAAAGTCCATGACTTTGCAATAGATGTTCAATGATGCCCAAGAAATAGAAGATAACCTACGAGTTTGTGGAAAGTATGAAGATAAGATTTGTAATAAAAACTTGAAAGAGGAAGCTTTTGAACCAAAAAGTTCAGGATTAGATGCAGAAGAGCACGATCACAACCAACAGCAGGAATTTGGTTTGAATATGCTGCAAAGAGATGATATATTATCTTTCAATGACTATTGTTTTTCAGATCCGAAGATCACTCAATCAGATTTTGCTTCTTCTGAAAATGGTTTTTATAAAATTGAGTATGATAATTGTCCTAAGGATTATGCCACAAATGATAGTGATTATCTTGTTTCAAAAAAGGATGTTGTTTCAAAGCGTCTAGCAGTGGATACTCAAAGTCAGCAAGGCTCAATTCTTTATATTGATGTTCAGAATTTTATGGCTCCCAATGCTTGTTGAAGTTCCTATTTGCCAGATAATTGTTTTGAAAAAATTCATGTTTGCAAACATGACGCTTATTATGAGGATAATTATTTGAAAAGTGAACATCAGACTTGTAATGAAGGCATTGTTGAAAAAGTATTTGATTCTCATCAATCTCAAAAAGCTTTTAATTATTTTCAAGCTCATTTTGCTACTCAAAAGCAATATGAAGAGCTCCTTATTTCTCATGCAAATCCTTGTGAAGATTATCTTTTTATTAAAGAAATTTTTGTTGAAGAGCATATTGATGGTGATAATTTTCAGAAAGCTTCATCTTTGTCATTAGAATTTTATCAGTCTGCTCCAATGACTGACGAACATAATGATGATCTTGAAAAGAAAGATCTGGATATGTATGATATGGAAAATTTCAATCAGCAGGTTTATGAAGACATTCAGTCCATTATCTATAAATGAACAGAGCCCATGTATGACAGTTATATATCTAATGGTAACATGGAAGGGGAAGATCAATCTGTTAATTCACAGGATGACACTGTTGTTGATACTTTTGAAGGAACTTGTGAGCACATTCAGGATAAATTTGATGCCTTTGATTTTCAATGCCTGGAAAATTTTCGTTCTCTATTTTCAGCACAACAAATGAAATATCATTTTATAAATGGAGCAGAGGAACAATGTCATTTTTTGTATCAGCTGGAAATACAGCATAACTGGAAAGACCCAGTGGCCATTTATATAAACTCAGGATTTTCAAAAGGTTTCAGCCTTTTTGAAATTAGAATCATAGGAGAATGTGCTTTCCAAATTAAATTTCTGTTTCAGATGTTAAATTTTTCTTTGAATTTCATCTACTTGCAAGAAGTTGTTTCAACTGGTTGGATGCTATCATGGCTTCACTGGAAGTATGATTACACTTGATTGAGTTATTTCTTCCGATTATAAGTAGGAGTAAGTAGGAGAATAAGCTCTCCATATGTGCATGTAGATTCTTTTCAGTGTGTTGGCTTGCAGCAGTATTTTGGAGGTGTGTCCTCAGAGATTGAGAGAGTTTCAAAAGATTTGGTATAAGACTCCTTAGCCCAATGGATCAGTAATTTTTAACAGAAAATAAGGCACTGGAAGTACATTTCTTTGCAAATCACAGGGAAATGCCATCTCCAGTTAGAGCCAATGTTTGACCTAGGTCTGTTTCCTTACTTGCTAGGATAGTTTTATACCTTAAAAATTTCTTAAGCCTTGAGTTTGTATCTCATTTCCTTTCTTGTCTTAAAGTTTTGGTTTTGTTTTGACTTCATACCTTACGTATTTATAACATTTTTTCTTAGCTTATGCTCCTATAAGTATTTCTAGTTCATTCAAAGTTTTTATAGTTCTTTTTTGATTACTAAGGCAAGCTGGAAGAACATGACCATTATTCAAGAACAGGGTATGCTACCAGCTCAACAAGGACGAGATGTTTTACAGGTTTTCATTATGATTCTAGCAGACTTCGAGCTTTGTGCTCATTACCATAAATGTCAGCACCAAACAATTGTTGGTCTATTCCTTATCGTGATGAAAATGCCAAGGCTGTGCGAGAGGATAATCAATTGAAGGTGGAAATTGCTAAATAGAAATCTAAGTTTTGTGAGAGGACACAAGCATTTATTCATGGAGATTTACACATTGGATCAATCATGTGGTGGTATGAATAGGGTGCACCCATTGTTGTATTGAAGAGGTGGGTTATTCAGGTAGTTGTTCGTGGGAAAGGAAGCCACCACTCTTTTTATGGGTTGTCTCAGTTGAGAAGGGGTCGAGCCACAGTTTGCTGCTTCGTGGGAGTTGAGTAAGCAGGTCGTTTTTCCATTTTTGCTGACTGTACCACCGTTTTGCATGGGCTTATCCTTCATTTGTTGGATGTATACTTAACTATATCCATGGCTCCACCAAATTTGAAAGACTTGCTTACAACATTCAGTCCGTTAGCATATTTTCTCGCCATTGCAACTGGAGATGGACGTGTCAAGATATGGGATACCCTAAATGGTTCGAACCCTGTGACGACTGAGGGCTTAAGTGTTCTTGTTGTATCAGAGATGGGAGTTACTTATATATGGTGTGGACAGAGTGTACAAGAGTTAGGCTTGGAAAAACCTTCTAAAGTTACAGTATCTTCAGAGGAAGTAGAAATTCTCGCTACAAATCTCAGGTAGACTAGTAAGCTTTGCATTTTTTGTAGCAAGGCTACAAGATATGACAAATGAAGATTCTGTGATGGGTGACTTCAACTTAATCATAAACTTTGCCTCTAAATTTTAAGCGAAGCAAAATTTGTGGGAATGACAACCACTGGGGAGGCTAAAAATTATGACATTCTCTAGGCAATGAGAGCAGAAATATTTGTGATAGAGGAGGCTGTCGAGGTGTTGGAGGCACATGTTTTTCCATGCATTGGCTCCTTCACACAACATCTCATTGTTCTTGGAAATCACATTTAGTTGCGTCCTTCTATTGCAGAATACAAATTAGCCACCAAATACAAATTGGAGATCTCACTACCAACATCCCAGACGTAAAGGATGTAGCATCAAAGGAAGAATGCATCTAGAGCTGGATTTTCTTCAAAAGGGCAAGTACAACATGTTAGTTGAAGCTACATTGGCAGATTCAAGATTAAATATCTATAATGGAGAAATATTTTCTTGAATTAAGATCTTCCTCAAATTATGGATTTGAGAGCAAAGAATTTCCGGATATCTGAAGATTCAATCCAATATTTTCAAACAATTCGTTGGCATTTAAAACATACAGATGGAAAATAGTCCAACAAATCTGATGGAGTTCATGCTCTGTCACAGCATAAGCAATATCTGAAAAAACGAGGTGGAAGAAGCATCCAGAAAGACAGGTGGCAGAGCACCTAGTTATATTCAAAATCACATGCACTAGATGGATTAGCCACTCTAGCTGAAGCAACTAGGAGACTTTGATAAGGTTTCCTGTTTTGACACTTGTAAATTTTATTAAACTACATCTTTTAGTTATAGGTTTTTCTATATTTAGAAGTCGAATCCTAAAAAGGTGGATCTTCACAAACAGACTTTGATTTCACCTTTGTCCATATATATATTGTAATATTTTGAGAAGAAAAGGAGACACAGATGGGAGTCGGTCCTGGGAGACTGTGCAGACATTCATGTTTACTTCTGTAAGAACTTCTTTAGCATTTTGAATGACTTTTAATACATTATATGGAGCTAGGCCTTCGATCTTAATTGTTTTTATATTCTTTAGTTCAGTTTGAACTCTTCATGCTGTGAATGTTGTGTAAATGTTTTCTATATTTCATTTCATGTATGAATGTGAATATTAAATACTTATTGATATTTGGAAAGTGTTTTCAAAGACCAATATTTTTATATATGTGCTACAGATACGAACGGTGTGTTTATTATTTGTAGTCATATATATGTTTATGCTTATCTCCTGTACCTTAAATACTTGTCATTCATTCCTACTAGACTCTTGTCTTTTACATTTGTATTGCTAAAGTTTTCAGACATTATCTTCTGCCTTGTTATCCCTACACTTTTGATTTGCATTGTTATCCACAAAAACCCATAAAAACAGTCCTATCTACATTATTATTCAAAAAAAACCCACAAAAAACCAACTCTTGTTGAGGTGCCTGAACGCTGCTGCTCTTGTAGTGTAGGTAGCAGACTTTAGGAGAAACACTATCCTATCCTTGTAGGGAGCAAGATTGAATTAAGAGTAATAAACAAGAAATGCTCATAAAAGTCTCACAAATAGTTGTTTCAACACATTAATCATATTTACTGCAGAAATAATATCAAAGATAGTTCTAATATGATGAAGCACATTATTATTCATTCAGCACATAAACATTTGCATAGAAATAAAATCATTCATCACAATGAAGTAATTCAAGAAGTTAGAATGATCTCACAGTATGATTATAAATGCAATAAGAAGTAGTTCCATTAACATTCCACATATTCCATGCAAAATCTCTGCACCAGCTTTTCCCAAGCAAGAAATCCTTCTTTATTAAGCAGAAAAATAGTTCTCATACAAAAATAGTCGAGCTCTATTGTACCTGCCAAAAGTCCTCTATTACTATTCGCTTCCCCTATTTATATCTTTACAAAATTGTCTTCTCGTGTCTCTTCACATACCCTAACCCTAGGGATTCCCAAAAATTTGTCTTCAAGTGTTTATACGAAGAAATTACGAATATCAATTTCCAGCTATCTTTTCCAACTCATAAATATATTTATCCCACATGTCAGTTTATTCTAAAATAATATTACTTTGGACGGGCTTCACCATCTTTAAAGAGATCTCATGATTATATAATTCTGATTCTATACTCTTTACTCCTTCCGTTGCTTCCTTGTAGTTGTCTTCTAAGAAATAAGCATCAATGGATGCTTGTCCGATGAAATGATGCAAATATTCTCTGGTTAGTACCTCCAGCTTCTTAATGTAACTCAAATCATCACTCAATGCGCTCTGCAATTGGTCCCTTTTAGGAAATTATTCTATAGTTAGAGGTATAACCAGCTGACATTTTTCATGAATTCCACGGTTTTTCTAGTAAAATACTGTACATTTCTCGATGGTTTTCGAGATTCTATTATTGATTCGTAGACCATATTTTCTGCAAAATTCAAGGAGGCCTATGTCCAAATTTGAATTTGCGGTGGTCTTGGGAGGCAGTTGCTCAGGGAATTCTGATTTCCCTTCTCTCCAATTTATTTGCTTCTTGATCTCGGCCATGGCTCATACTAATTTCTGCCTAACTCCTAGAGCTTCGTCATCAATTTCCCCCATCCTTTCTATCATCACTTTCATTTTGGATACTTCCTCTGTGATAAGCTCTTGCAAATGATGAATCTTATTCTAAATTCCACAGGCTTGTTCATGACAAGGAGTTAAGTCTTGCGGCTTATTGTTCAAAATTTCTAGTTGTTCCAACATAGAATCCTTTTCGTTTATCACTTCTTCAAACTGAAACTTCAAGTCTTTGACCTTTTGTCTGATGTTTGCATCGATTTCCTTTGACTCTCTGATGCGAGTTCCCAGGTCCCTTTTGTCGCTCTTTGTAATTATTAACTGCACAGTGAGTGCATCCTTTTCTTCTTCCAGACTCTGGTATTCCTCTCCTATCCTTTCATTTTCAGACAAAAGGGCATCATGTTTCCTTTTTTAGCTCCAAACCTTGTTCTTTCTCCTTCATAAAATTATATTTCACTTTGAATAGCTTCTCCTTCTTTCTGGCCATGTCATCCATGAGCTTGTCGACATTGTCTGCACTCACTTGCGCTGCAGCTACGTTGACTGATGCAACAATTTTAGGGTCTCTTTGAGTACCCTCGAAGATTGCACTTTCTTGCACTGTAACAACATCTTCATGGGATAGCAATTTCATTCTCTTTTCCGTCCTCTTCATGGTAGCCTTCTGTTTAGAGTCGAAAAAAATTGTGTCTAGTCTAGCCACCGTATGCTACTTTGATGGGGTGAACGGGGTGAGATCAAGCTCCCGAATGGAGAGGTGTCCTCCAGTGATTATTTATGGTGGGTTTTTTTCCATAACTTGTATGTCAAGGCTCCTCTCTTCCACAGTTTTTGCTGCTCGGCTGCTTCTCTATATGCTTTTTCTTTCATTTCTTGCACCCTTACGGCCTCTTCCCTTTGTATCTTTTCAACCTCCTCCTTTCAGAGTCTTTCGGTTTCCTCTTTCTGAAGTCTGTCTGCTTCTTCCCTTTGTACCTTTTTAGCTTGTTCCTTCTGGATTTTGTCAGTCTCTTGTTTTAGCTTCTTTTCAGCTTCTTCTAACTATATAGATACTGCATCCTGATGTCGCTTTTCTACTTCTTCCTTTTGCTTTGTCTCATCTTCCTTGGCAATGTTAGATTTAGAACTGGAACTAGCTATGCTTTTGGGACAACAATGCTTGTTCAATTCAGTCATTTTTTTTTGCTCCGATAGAATTCTTCATCTTTGTCGAAAAGATGTGCATAATCAAAGGTGATCTTGCAGGAAGCACAGTGGGAAGCAACCTTACCTTCGCTATCATGTCTTTTGAAACTCTTCGTCCCAAAATGAAAGGCCTCTACGTCTTTAAGAAAGTCTTCACCCTCTTTTTCCTTATGAAGCTTGTATGCTCCAATAGTAAATGGCATCTATGGATAGGAAGCCTTCTTCTTGTTATGAAGAAACCCACTAACCCCATTGATGAAAAGTTGTCTCACGGCCTCTTTATGCACAACAAAGTTAGTGGCATACCAAGGCAACATAGAAGGGGTTGAGTTCCTCCACACATCCTGATGTATGTGCCTTCCGTAGAGAAGTAATAATATCCATATTCCTCAATGAATGATATGGAATTTTCTGACATACAATTTGGATTCTCTTTGAAGATTAGCCGATATAATGGCATGATAAATCTTTCACAAATCTGTGTGTAGTTGCTTGCGTACTTGTGGGCCCAGGTCATCTGATAGGCTACGTGGAGGGGAGATTCATTATGGTTCTAGACACATCCTAAATCAGGGAAATAGTGTCTAATTAATAAGTAATCTACCAGATAAGAGGACATGAAGAAATCAACTTTCTTTTGTCTCAATCCTCCTTGTTCTGTAGTAATATGGGCTAACATATTGTCAGAGGTGATATCTTCCTAGTTGAACATTGTACCATGTGTGGACATTTGATACATTACTGGTACCAAGCTGAGTTTATATATGTTCCCATTTGCCAAGCCAAAAACTTGGCTCAACATCAAGGCTATGATCCTGTATGGGGTCCTTAGCTTCAGACTCTCGTACTCTCCACTGGTCCTCGGTATCAACTGCCTTTCAGAGATTGTCATCCTTTTGGAGTAATCTAATTGATCCATGTTGACTCCTCTTACCGAATCATAATTCATGGTGACCTTAGGAGCAAACAGTTTGTAGGATGCAGCTATATGGGATGGTTGGAAGGATGCGAGCCCTATTCCGTTGACATCTGAGACGATCCTGGTGTTAGTATCTACTTGGGGAAAGATCCACCTAATGACTTCCGAGCATGGAAACAATTTTGGACGTGTGGCTGCCTTATGGAGGCCAGACCTATTGATGTTTTGGTAAACCATTAATTCTTCAATAGATGCGTCAGGGATATTTGTATCTCTGATGGCCCTGTATAGTTCACCCCATTGAAGTTCTGGGGTGGCTCTTGTCATGAATTTGGTATCTCTGAACATTGTTTCAAGTGAGGTGTCCAACAATATTTCTACGTCTGAGTTTGATTTAACCAGCTTGGATTTTCTCCTAGAGGAACGTCTATGCATATCAAGTCTATTGGGACACATAAAGAACAAATAAGGAATCAAAATGTTTATGAACAATTCAGTATCATGGTATAGTAAATAAGCATAACAATGTTTGAAATGAGTGCTAGTTTCACTTTTATTTTGTAACAAAGTTTTCACCCTCTTTTTCCTTATGAATCTTGTATTCTCCAATACTAAATGGAATCTGTGGATAGGAAGCCTTCTCCTTGTCATGAAGAAACCTACTAAACCCATTTATGAAAAGTTGTCTCACGGCCTCTTTATGCACAACAAATTCAGTGGCATACCGAGGCAACAAAGAAGGGGGTTGAGTTCCTCCATACATCATGATATATGTGCCTTCCATGGAGAATTAATAATATCCATATTCCTCAATCACTGACATGGCATTCTATGACATACAATTTGACTCCTCTTTCAAGATTAACCTATATAATGGCATGATAAATCTTTCACAAATATGTGTGTAGTGGCTTGCGTACTCGTGGGCCCAAATCATTTGATAGGCTACATAGAGGGGAGATTCATTATCGTTCCAAACACATGCTAAATCAGAGAAATAGTGTCTAATTGATAATGAATCCACTAGATAAGAGGACATGAAGAAATCAACTTTATTTTGTGTCAATCCTCCTTGTGCTGCAGCTATATGGGATAACATACAGTCAGAGATGATATCTACCCAGTTGAACATTGTACCGTGTGTGGAAACGTGATACATTACTGGTACCTAGTTGAGTTTATATATGTTCCCTTTTTCCAAGCCAAAAACTCGGCTCAATATCAAGGGTATGATGTTGTATGGGGTCCTTAGGTTTTGATTCTCGTACTCTCCACTGGTCCTTGGTCTTAACTGTCTTTCAAAGATTGTCATCCTTTTTGCGTAATCTAAATGATCCATGTTGACTCCTCTTACCCAATGATCATTCATCATGACCTTAGGAGTGGGTAGTTTGTAGGTTGCATCTATATGGGCTAGTTGGAAGGATGCGAGCCCTATTCCATTGACATTTGAGACTATCCTGGTGTTAGTATCTACCTGGGGAAAGATCCAACCAATGAATTCCGAGCACAGGAACAATTATGGGCGTGTGGCATCCTTATGGAGGCCAGACCTATTGATGTTTTGGTAAACCATTAATTCTTCAATAGATGCATCAGGGATATTTGTATCTCTGATGGCCCTGTATAGTTCACCCCATTGAAGTTCCGGGGTGGTTCCTGTCACGGCTTTGGTATCTTCGAACATTGTTTCAAGTGAGGTGTCCAACAATATTTCTACGTTTGAGTCTGATTCAACCAGACTAGGTTTTCTCCTGGCAAAACGTCTATGCATGTCAAGTCTATTGGGACACAAAAAGAACAAATAAGGAATCAAAATGTTTATGAAAAATTCAGTATCATGGTACAATAAATAAGGAGAAGAATGTTTGAAACAAGTGTCTATTTCGCTTTTATTTTGTGATGAAGCTTCAAGAAAACCGACATTTATCAAAAAGATTAAACCTTAAGATGGCAGACCAGTTTTAAATTCCTTTGCTTAAATGCACACACACTTATAGATAGCAAAATACAGTTGTCGAAAGTACAAATAATTAAACAAAAACTGAATTTCATGCGTCCCGAAAGGGTTAATAATGTTTGAAAAGGTCAAGGGTTGCGCATAAGCGTGAAAACAGGGTGAGACTGAAAATAAACGTTCTGGTTGTCTTCTTCTCTATTCAAAATGATGGGTGCAAAAACGATAAGGCTATGATAGAGCGGGGCGCATGAGTCCTTGGAGACACATAGGCTTGACGACAGGGCCTTCTTGCAAAGGCAAAAGATTGGAAAACTAAGCTAAGACCAAAAACAAAATTTTGCGATAGTGTTAGGTTGCTAAAACCTTGGTAAAACTTAAGAGTCGTTGGCTGTGACCAGAAGGGAATCGCCATAGGGTCCTCAATTGGAAGGGTTCGATCGACAGTTAGAAGTAATAGTATAAATAGAAGTAGAATCTAGGATAGTAGTCATAATGGTTGTCGAGCCTGTGTGAGAGGTCGTGAGAACAAGTTCCTTATCTTGCTGCTAGGTTGATTGAGCCATGTGAGTTAGGGCGATCGTCAAGTCCTATAGTGGATATGCAAGTCAGAGTGCGGACTATGGATAGGGGTCCTTAGAGTGTGCTTCGACATGGTATTTGTATGCGTGCGTGTTTTGATTGTGATTGTAAATAATAGGGAAAAAACATATGGGAAAGAATGGGAGACCGGGCTCGTGGGTACCATTGGGTGGGAGTACAGTTTCTTTCAGAGGTCTTAAATGATAGTTATAGATAATGGAACTCAGTCCACACTTAAAAAACCTTACTCCCCAAACCTTCGCAACAACCTAAAAGGCCCCAAAACATTAAAAACCAAACCCTAAGCAACCAAAATTAAAAGAAAATGTGCTTAGAATACCTACTTGTCAATGACGGAGTGGCTAGGCGATTATGTGAGCCTAGCAGTGAGCTACTTCTCATCTTGTGACTGGTGGTGGCCTAAGACACTTCCAATGGTGTTTTCCTTTTATTTGTAAACAATAAAATAAAAACAACTTCCATTTTCTGTATATAGAAAACTTACCATTAATGCGAATGGGGTGGTTGGTGGGATCATTCAATGCCCCTACCCATTGGAGCCCAAAACAAGATGAAGCTTCGTCAATCGTTTCGGCGAATTTATCTCAGCCACTGCAAAACAGTCGACGCTACTCCTATCAAATACTCTGAAATGGATGACAAGTTCTTAGGAAAAGGCTGCCACGATGGGAAGCGGGAAGCGGTCGACACGTATTCGTCAAACCATGGTGAAACGGTCAGAAAGATGTTCAAAATCTTGGTGGCTTCTCTAGCGAAAAGAAAATAAAAAACAATGATCAGATTTGAATGGTCGGCGAAGTTAGGTGAGAGCACGGTGAAACGATCGGTAGAATTTGGTCCATACCATAGTGAAATGGTCTGTAGGTTCTATCCAAAACCGTGGCAAAAAACTAGCAAACAAAACTTCAGTTAGAGAGAGCACTCGGGGCATCGAGCTCAAAAGGTGGCAAAACGGTTGGACAGTTTTCCCAACTGGCCGCAGAACGTTAGAGAGAAAAGATATAAAAGATGCAACATGGCCGACAAGTTCTGTCCAAAATTGTGAATCGGTCAGGAAAAAATGAATAGACGAACTGCGAAACGTTGGCAACCAAAGTCAAAAGATGTGAAATGATCAGCAAAGAATAGTCCAAAAACATGCAAAAGTGTCGTCGACCAAAGTAAAAAATATGCTAAACGGTCAGCGAATTTAGTCCGAAAACCTGTGAAAGCATCAGCAAAAAATAAACAAAATGATGCAAAAATGGTCGACAAAATTTAGTCCAAAAACTTATGACCATTTTAGAGTGAAAAAGAGTTGGTACTTAGGAAAAAAAAATTTCACTTCAATATTTTTAAAGAAAAATTCTAAGTGCGAAGAGGAAAAAAATCAAAGAGAAAAACACTGTAAAAAATAAAGGAGGGGCCCTACAAAAATGAAATGTTTTGGGGGGGATTAGGTTGCAGCAACAACAATTGGCGATTCGCTGGTGAACGCAGATCTCTGAATAATCTCTTTTCAAAGTTAGGAAACTTACATGTCATTGGTCCCATATGTAACAAAATGATTATACTGTTCGGGTAAACAAGGTACTACCAAATGACCGAACACCAAGAGCAACCAGTTCACACAAACAGATTATAGATCATCACACCGATGTTTTGACGTGGTTTAAACCCTCTTGAGGGAAACACTCCACGGCCCCGGCCAAATAGCTTCTACGGGACAATTTATTATGCAAAGAAAGAAAGTTACAAATGAGCTTCTCATAATCGATCAACTAAACAATGACCCTCCATGCTCTTTAAATAGAGATCATGGACCAATCGAGTGTTAAGCCACGGATCAAGGTTAGGTTTGATCTAAGAGAAGTTGAGCCGTTGGATCACTCTATGTCGGGAACATATCTTTACCGTCAGATTAAGTATTTACAAATGAATACTAAAGAAACACACTATCCCTAATGGATATATTACACAAGTTGATCTTAACTAACTCCTAAGTGTCTAAATATCCTAACATCCCCCCTTAATAACAACTTGGGATAGGATTGAAGGATTTACAAAAGTGACACTATTAGGAAAGGGAAGGAGGCATTAGAGTCTATCCCCCCTTAATGACAAGTTCCTGAACTCCTAACATAGATTGAAGTTTAGAAAACTTCGCTTCTGTAAGAGACTTGGTGAAGATGTTTGCAACTTGATCATCTATAGGGCAAAATAGCACTTCAAGAACACGATCATGAACAAGATTTTTGATGAAGTGAATATGTAGCTCAATGTGTTTGTTGCGTTGATGTAGAACTGGATCTTTGGAAAGCTTGATGGCACTTTGATTGTCACACCAAAGTGGAGTAGGATGCTGTTGCTCGAATCCAAACTCTGAAAGGATCTGTCGAAGCCATAAAGCTTCCTGACTGGCATTAACTGCTACTCGATATTCTGCCTCTGTTGAAGAAAGAGAAAGAGCTTGTTGTTTCTTACAAGCCCAAGTAATAGGTCCAGATCCCAGATTGAAAACATAACCTGCAGTATACTTTCGATCATCAGGATCGCTGGCCCAATCTGAATCAGTGAAACCAACCAACAAATGTTTCCCCTCTGTACTGTAATGAATCCCAAACTAAACTGTACCTTGAATATATCAAAGTATTCTTTTAGCTGCTTTCTAGTGACTTTCATGGGGTGTCTGCATATAACGGGAAACACGATCAATGACAAAGGAAAGGTCAAAACGAGAATGAGTCAAGTATAAGAGACTACCAACAAGCTGATGATATAAGGTGGCATCGATTTCAGGTGAAGTACAAGTGGCAGAAAGTTTGACTCCAAACTGGAAGGGAGAAGGGTATGGTGTACAATCTTCCATGTGAAAGTGATGAAGAAGGTCACAAGCATACTTAGACTGAGAAGGAAAGATTCCTTCTTTGGTTTGCATGACTTGGAGACCAAGAAAATAATGCAAATGTCCTAAGTCTGACATTTCAAAATTTTGTTTAAGACTAGATTTAACATGGGTTATAAGCTTAAGGTCACTACCAGTAAGAATAAGGTCATCAACATATAGAACAAGTATGATGAGATGGTTTCCTACTTTCTTGGTATAGACATTGGGGTCAGAATGGCATCTAGAAAAACCAGTGTCAAGGAGAAAGTTATCCATTTTGGCATACCAATCTCTAGGAGCTTGCTTAAGGCCATATAAGGATTTCCTAACGTGCCAGACAAGGCTACAGTTATTCTGAACATATCCAGGAGGTTGTTCCATGTAAATTTCCTCCTGTAAATCACCATGTAAGAAGGCAGACTTGACATCCATTTGATGGACTTCCCAGTTATGTAAGGCTGCAAGGGAAAGAACAAGGTGGATGGAGTTCATTTTTGTGACGGGAGCAAAGGTTTCATTGTAGTCAATCCCTTCAACTTGGGAAAAACCTTTGGCAACTAACCTTGCCTTAAGTCTTTCAACACTTCCATCTGATGCATACTTAGTTTTGTAGACCCATTTACATCTGACAAGTTTTCTTCCTTTTGGAAGAGGTACAAGATCCCAAGTATCGTTCGCCATTAAGGAATGATATTCTTCATCCATGGCTGCATCCCAATCTGGATTCCCTAAAGCTTCTGCAAAATTTTTTGGATCATGATTCTCGGAAACTTGAGCCAAAAGAGAAGAGGCTCGCTGAAACTGAGAAGGTGTTCGACGTTGATCTCTAGGATCACCAGTAAGATCACCAACTGCTTCACATGTTGAACAGACCCATTGAGGAAGCACTTGTGCTGGTGTAACTGGAGGAATATGAGCAGAGGGAGGTGGATTTTCATCCTCACTATCATCATCAGAAACTCGAGTTGGAAACCTATCAAGGAAGTTAGAAGAAGAAGAAGAAGGCACAAACGTCAAATCAAGCTCGCAGGCCAAAGATGGCACAATCGCCGAGTTAGGCTCGCAGGCCAAGAGATTTTCATCAAATTTAACATCTCTTCTAATGATTATATCATGAGAATGTGGTTGAAGAAGTCTATAAGCTTTTACATCTTCAGAATATCCAACAAATATGCACTTTTCACTTTTAGGTTGTAATGCTTTCCATTTTTCATCTAGAATGTGAGCCCATGCTTCACTACCAAACAGACGGAAGTGAGTTACATTAGGTTTAGTTTTACTCCATACTTCTTCCGGTGTTATACCTTGTAATTCTTTAGTGGGGGTGCGATTAACTATGTAATTTGCACAATTTATGGCTTCAGCCCAAAATTGAAGACTTAGTCCCTTAGATTGGATCATACAATTAGCCATTTCTTTTAAGGTGTAGTTCTTCTGCTCAGCCACACCATTTTGTTGTGCTGTATATGGAATAGTGTGCTGTTGTTGGATGCCTTGTTCAGTGCAGAAAGTAGTGAAATTTTTGTTAACATATTCTCCTCTATTGTCAGATCTTAACTTAACAATTTGATGACCAGATTTTTTTTCAACAAGGGCCTTATAGGCCAAGAACATGTTAAATACTTCGCTCTTAAGTTTTAAGAAATAAACCCAAGTGCTTCTGGTGTAATCATCAATATGCACAAGCTCCAAGGGAACCGAGGTGTGCCAAGAGGCACGTTTGTCAAAACTGTCCCGATGATGTTTTCCAAGTACACAACCGGAACAAACACCATCCCTGCAAGATACCATCGGAAGACCTGTCACCATATTGTCTTTACATAGTTGTTGCAATGAGCGATAATTTAAGTGACCAAATCGCTCATGCCAAAGTTTGCTCAAGTTATCGCTATGAGCAACAAAAACTGAAGGGAAAGGTGATGACCCAAAGTTGTTAAACTTGTAAAACCTAGTAATATCATCAACAATTCCGGTAGCTAGGACCTGTTGAGGATCTTTAAAATCCTTGATTACAACTTGGTGCGGTGTAAAGGTCACAGTTTTACCTTCACCAGAATGAGTGATTTGATAGACTGATAACAAATTGCAGGAAATTATTAGAACACATAGTACATCACTAAAATGACCATTATCTACCGGAACTGTTCCAGCTCCTACAACACTTAGAGATCTATCATCACCAACAAATATTTGTTTGGTGTTACATTCATGCATAGTAGAAAATATGGCTTGATCCTTAGCCATATGATAAGATGCTCCAGAATCAATGATCCATTCATTTGAAGTAGAAGAAGAAGATGCATTATAAGAATAACTAGAAGCACAAAGTGCATGTCCATGAGACGCAGATTCTGAAGGCAAATCTAGGCTGATGTGGGGATTCTTCATTGCTTCTTCCAAGGCTGCCATCTTCTTGAAACACTTAGATTCATCATGATTATGTTTCCCGCAATAGTTGCAATGATGCTCAGTCTCCTTGCCTTTTGGCTTGGATTCTTTGTCATTTTTCAAAGAAGGAGCTGACTGAGAGGGTTTTGGATCCTTGTTTGACTTATTATTGCGAAAATTTTGTTTCTTGGGAGGCTTGGACTTTTCTTTCTCTTGGGACAGTAAGGCTTTCCCAGATGTATTTGCATTGTTGATTATTCCAAGATGAATGAGTTTATCTTGTTCTCTAATCAAGGAATCACAAAAGGATTCAAGACTAGGCTCTTGATAGCTAGCTGCATTCAAGGATTCTTTCATGGAGTAAAATGTAGATACAAAAACAGAATATGTAGGTCCAAGTTTGGAAAGAATATGATAAATGCATTGTTTGTCTTCCCTCTTAATCTTACATTCTACACATAAGAGTTTAAGAGTTTTGTACTTAGATAAATAATCTTGAATGCATGAAAAGTCACTTGGATTTAAAGAAATCAACTCATTTTTGAGTTGGTGACCTCGAATTTCATTTTTTTTACCAAACACAGATTCCAACTTGTCCCAAGCAGCATCAGGTTCATCAATTCTAGATATGTGGAATCGTAAATCAGTAGAGATTGATATCCCAATCAGTCCACAAGCTTTGTCACATCTATTTGCCCATTTTATTTTTTTATCATCATCAGTGGGTTTGGTTTCTTTCCCTGAGGTAATTCTAAAAAGTCCCCTACTTCGTAGAACATCCTCCATACGAGATTTCCATGAGAAATAGTTGGAACTGTTAAGTAGAATATCACAAGGGGTAGCCTTATTTGTAAATTAATGGTTATAAAAGCAGAAATCAATACTCTGGATGTGAAGAGCTCGAAAAAATAGGCAGTTTAAAAAAAAACGGCACTGAAAATTGACTCTGTATGATGAAGTTATGCTTGAACAAAGAACCTGTTGAAGATGTCCCCAATAGTGATGTGGCAACTATAGAGTGTCCAGCAAAAAAAAGAACCCCCCTCTTCCCAACATGAACCTTTTGACAATCACTTTACAAGAAAGTTGCATTAAGTGAACCACTTTTGTAAAATAAGTGATTTCACTTTTACAATGATATTACTTTTAAATAGTGCAACAATAAAAAAAACTTAAGTGACTCACTTGTATTTTTATTTTTTATTATTGAAGTGAGATGCACTTTTACAATAAAGTAACTTGAAAATAGAAATTGCATGCACTTTTTCTTTTAAAAGTAACTTCCTAAGACTTGAACTCAAGACCTATTAAGGAATAAAGCAACTTTGAACCAAGTGAGCTAGATTAAAAGGTATGTAAAATATGGGAATGAGGAAGGGGTTTTTTTTTTTTAATCTTCTTGCTTGGTTTGCGTGCTTACCCTTTTTCCTACAAAACACACCAAAAATCGAAACAAATTTTTTTTTTCCACATTTGTGGAGTTAGATCTCGTTAGCTTGCCCGGAAAGTCTACGTTTTCTCTCTGTTTCTGATTTGCCAAGATCGCGGAAGGTGCACGATAAAGAGCATACGCAGCCAAGAAAAACCCTTTCCCTTTCTGTTTTTGATTTGCTGAGATCGCTCAAGGTGCATGGAAAAAAGCATACGCAGAAGGGAAAGCAACAATACGAATCCAAAAAAAAAAATCTAATAGTAAAAAAATGATAAAATATGAGATTTTTTTCTTTTAAAAACAGAAAATAAAAAAATGTGTCACTGTAACACTATACATTCAGATCTGATGAAATACGTGTTTCTCGAGCAACTGGGAACTGTTTTCGATCAAACGAAAACTATTTCCTAATGGAAACGACACTCTAGACGCATTGGAACACCTCCCACAGCCCAGAAATGCACAGAAATACCAGAACCAGAAACCCCTTCGAGTTTCGGCAACAACAGTTCAAGATCTAGATCATAACCGGAAGCAACTCTTCATAAAAGCTCTGATACCATGTTCGGGTACATAGGGTACTACCAAAAGAACGAACACCAAGAGAAACCAGTTCACACAAATAGATCATTGATCAACACACCGATGTTTTGACGTGGTTTAAACCCTCTTGAGGGAAACACTCCACGACCCCAGCCAAATAGCTTCTACGGGACAATTTATTATGCAAAGAAAGAAAGTTACAAATGAGCTTCTCATAATCGATCAACTAAACAATGAACCTCCATGCTCTTTAAATAGAGATCATGGACCAATCGGGTCTTAAGCCATGGATCAAGGTTAGGTTTGATCTAAGAGAAATTGAGCCGCCAGATCACTCTATGTCAGGAACATATCGTGACCGTCGGATTAAGTATTTACAAATGCATACTGAAGAAACACACTATCCCTAACGGATATATTACACAAGTTGATCTTAACTAACTCCTAAGTATCTAAATATCCTAACATATACAGTCCATATTTTGTACAGGGGAGTGACCACCTTTATCATATTAGTTATTGGGAAATAAGGGTAACTGTGAATCAAACCTCTTAACCACTCTCCTAAGGCCAAAATGTGAAGTTCATTTTAAATTTATCTTTCGGATGCTCGCTACATAGGACTCCACAAGATCGTAACAAAATCCCACGGACATATTCGTTTGTTCCTCATTTCCATGTTGTTAGCATTTCTTTATATGCTTTCTTCATTGACGAATTTTGTCATCTAAGACTTCCATGATAGCTTTCTTCAATATTCAACATTTGACTTAGGTTCTTCCATCCATAATGTTTTTTTGTGTGAGCGGGAGATTTATTTGATTGTCATTCTCACTGACGGAGAATAACCTTGCTGAGCTGACCACTAGGGAAAATATCTTGAATGTCTTTGCTTTCTCGAACATGGTTTGATAGAGGTGATATTTTCTGGAAAATGGACTCTTTGATATAATCTCTTTTGGATTTCGATTTGCAGCATGGGATCATTTTAAATACCATACATCTGTGAGATATTCTTCCTTTCCGTGGGTCCATCATAGTGAAATACCTGAGACAATCATTAATTTGAGAGTGAATGGAGCCCCAAGATAGTAATACAGAAATCATAAGTCTCAGTTATTTTACAGGGGTTATCATGACTCAAATATTGAAACTAAAGAGGATCCTCCCCTTCTAAAAACTAATCAACAAAAGCAATATCACATAGAGAAACTTTCTTTCATAAATAGATTATGCCCTTTCAGGAGATTCCTTTGAGATTTCGCAGAGACCTATCTTTCCATATACCAAGAAGCTAAGCTGGGATTTATTTGAAACAAAATAAAGAAATCAAACAATAAGCAAACAAATGAATCTAATGAATCACAACAAACAACTCAAAATAGAAAACAATAAACTAGACATAAAGCAAAGACAAGGTTTTTTTATGTACAAAAAAGCCTCTAAACCTAAGTGAAATACTCCTTCAGAGCAAGGCCGTTTACTGGGAGATTTTCTTCCTCCCCTTGTAAATCTTTAAGTTTGTATGTCAACAAAACAAGATTTTTGGAGATTTGGTAAGGGCCAAGCCATAATTGTTGAAATTTTGTATTCTTTCCCTTTTTGTCATGTGGGTGATCCCACTTCAGAATTAAATCACCTACCTCAAAATTTCTTTTGCCAGACTTCCGTTTATAAAACCACCTTTTGACAATATCATGGTGTTGGTGGAATTTACCTTTGGCCTTTTGCAATGACTCTTCAAGTTTCAGCAGGGTATTAATTCGTGACTGTAGGACTTGTCTACTGGAACCTCGAGAGGCTTGGGCTAGTTGTAGAGATGGAAGTAGTATATTAGGTGGGAGTAAATCTTCCTTTCCATAAACTAGTGTATAAGGGAAAACTCCTAAGGAATTCTTTGGAGTTACTCTATCTTCCCATAAAGCATTTGGAAGGGCTATATGCTAGTTCCTCTGATGTTGGGCTTGGGCCAAGTGGGGCATTTTGCAGAAAGCAGACGTGGAAGCTATGGAGCGAACCGCAGTACAAGTAAAGGTAATTTTGGATAAGTTTTTGATATATTGCGAAGCTGCGCACAACATAGTGTCGGAAGAACTGTGAGATCGGTGCCGTCAGGAGTACAACGCCACGATGTGCCACATTGACGAAGATCCAGCTAAGCAGAGCGTGGATGGATGATGGCAGTCATTTTGGTTAGGTCACAAAAGATCTATTCTTGTCAAAGATCATCGATAACTACCAATCGATGGGTAGGTACAGATCGAGATAGACAACTGGTCACACAATCAGATAACAACTAGTTGAACCAATTGTCTAAGGCTGTGAATGGAGGAACAGCTTGGCGGAAACAAGATGTTAGCGCGCATGACAGAGGGGCGGATGACAACGTGTCTACATCGAGTTTGGCCACAACTGAAGATCCGCTACCAGACACCAGCAGTCCAATTCTGGGAAGACCGTGACAGTTTTGTAACCTAAGGGTTTTGCCTTTGTAATGAAAAGACATGACCTATAGGCATGATCTATATATAAGGCAATTTTGTATGGGAAAGGGTTAAATCTTCATTTTTGTAGATCCTTATTGAATATTGTTAGATCTGTAAGCTTGAATCATTGTAAAGGCTCTGCAACTGAGTGAGTAGAGACCTAATTTAGAGAGAGAAGAAGAGCATCTACAACTGAGTGTGCTGGCGAAGAACTGTTGTACCCTTTCCCTAGATAATAAACAACAGTTCTTGTGGACGTAGCTTCCCATTCGAGGGAGTGAACCACATTAAACCTTGTGCTATGTGGTTGCTGTGTATGATTGCCATTATTTTTACTTGAATTACTTATAGTGCATGCATGAAGTTACTGTTATGCGTTATATGTTTACTTTTATCTAATGGAATGGATGGATCTATGAGATAAACACACAGTTAATTGTTAAAGTTGAATCGCGACATCAAGCACACAACACCGCACATCTCACTCATTTGCATATGTTATGATTTTCATCAATCTAAGTAATAGTGAATCATTAAGGATCACCTAATAAGATTGATTAGAAGTGATAAGAATTCATAAGTGACCGCGTGATCTAGTTGACGTGCTGATCTATAAGAAGAGCTATGCTGTCTTGCCGCAGTGGCCTAACAGTACCATGCAATCCCTTGCCTGCAGCGTGGAAGCTCCATACAATGTTGCATAATAGTCAGTGAAGCACTCACATCACTAAGTTGTAGAAACCGGATTCTGCAACCACCCCCTCTAACTTCGCCTTGGGTGAGACCTCAAACTGCTCACAGTCTGTTGCCAAAAGGGCCGGTGAATAGGGGTTTTGTTCGTATCTTGTACCGCGAAGTACCTGGGTCTCCATTGGAAAACCTCAAGAATAGTGATGCGACCAACAAATGGTTCTGTTGTCGCGCTAAGACCAGTGATGCGACAATGTATTCAGAAAAGTAATGTTCGACAGTTGGTACCAGAAAAGAAAGAGATAACGGCTTGGTGCGATTAGATTGAAAAGGACTTCGCAAACAAAGAAAACAGACACCCACATCTATCTAACCTAGATTGGTTGAACAGATACTTGTGGAGGGATATCCATGAAATTTTTTGGGCATCGTTTCCAACCGAGCTCCACGAGTGGATATCGTGCCTCACAGAAAGAAAGAATTGCTCCCAAGGCGGAGTACCTACAAAGTCGAGTTCGAAGCTTACTGAACAACTCAAAGCAATCGACAGCCCACTGTCATGAGTAGTTGACTTCTGGGTTGATAGCATACTTGAAGGATTTGTGACCAAGTTTGCTGTAGACACGCTGAAATCCTACAGCCAAGCTGAAGCATACTTCTTCGACGGATTCAGAGGTAAGTTCTTGAAAAATCTCAGTCTATACATTAAAATGCTCTTAGTAGAGAAACGTGTTTTAAGAATGCAGTAATAATTCTGGATCTATCATGGTAGAGAATACATACATTGATTCTGACGAAGAAAACCATACTTTGAGAAATGAAAAGCGATATAAGCTTACTGACAAAAAGAAACCCAAACAGCCTAGAAACCGTATAGATACCGAAATCCCATGTGACATCAATACTACAAACACTTAGTTACTAGCCACAATCCAGCATCTCACACATCAAAATCCAACAATACAAAACCCACTCGCTACGAGCATCGAGCAACCCATCCCACAGATCCATAATACTAGTAACACCGCAGGAGAGAGTGCGCACAACGCTACGATTCAACCCATTCTACAGAATACTATCCCAGGGAATCAATCCCAAAACATTCCACAATCCCGAAGAAACATGAAAGACAATGATATAAAATTGCCGATATTTAGAGGAATGGGTAAGGAAGACCCTGATTAGCACTAGTTTCTATGTGAAGCCATGTGGAGTGTCAAACAAGTTGCGAATGATGCTATAAAAAGAGCACAACTCATCACTACTTTTAGAGATAGAGCACTACACTGGTTTATGAAGTATTCTCAAACACAATCAAGAACCCTAGCAAACATAAAGACCACGATTGCAGCAGAATTTAAGAAGCCCAAATCAGAAGCACAGTGCATAACAGAGTTGAAAGAAATCAAGCAGAAACCTACTGAATTGGTCTGGGAATTCGACCAAAAATTCAAAACATTATTGGACCAAGTGAGCTTTGTTATAGCTCCGCAACAACATCAACAATGGTTCATTACTGCGCTGTTTCCCCATATCAGACAACCACTGATGCAATAGAAGGTTGTATCTCAAGCTGAGGCCTTGGAGATTTCTATGAAGTTGGAAGCCTCACCAATTGGAGAAAGTAGTTCTAGGATGATACAGATCCAGAACCAGTTAGCTACCTTGACATTAGAATTACAAGGTATGAAGAATGGAAAGGAACAAAGACATGAGCAAAGACATGAAGTTTGGTGCACAGGATGCAAAGGAGAGGGCTACACCATAGAACATTGCCACTTATTTCAAGATTATCTTAACAGTGGCGGACCAAACCTAATCAATATTAATCAGAACCAGGCACCATGGTGTGAAACTTGTATGAGCAGAGGACACCGACCTGAAGACTGTTACCTACTACAAAATATGTCAAAACACCTAAAAATTTATATTGTAATTTCTGTAAATCAGTGGGACATGATGAGTCTAACTGTCGTGCTTATGAACTGATGAATGAAAGAAAGCGAGATATGGATGCAATGCAAGGTGCTGGAATGTACCGCGTCCAAGAGGAAAATCATCCAAAACAAGAGAACACCCACTATGATCAAGGAGGATATAGAGGCCGCGGTGGTGGATACCGCGGGAGAGGAAGAAATACTGGCCAAGCTCAAGGAAGAGGATGAGGCCAGGTAATCTGCTATAACTATGGGAAGCCAGTTCATGTATCTAGAGAATGTACTAATCCATGCACTACATGAAATTACTGTAAATTATTTGAACATGTGATTGAAGACTGCCCCGTACTTGAGGTAGAAATGCAGAAGTGGAGAAGGACAGATCCACCAAACCATAACATCCAGTTGATCGCATCAGGGAACAGACCTACAGGCCAGAGTGTCAATGCAATAACGTGAAGTGGTGCTGATACAGGAAAAGGTAAAAATGTAGAAGCTTCGACTTCTGCAACAACTGATTCTAAGAAGAAACCTGAAGAAACAATAGGAATTAGAAAAGATCTTGGAAAAGCACCTCCTCTGAACTTATAGAAAAATAAAGAAGTATTTGCAGAGGCACGAGACATGTTCAAACAACCACCACCTACTTCTCCACGGATCCCGTTGCACAGTGAAGTACCTCAAATAGAAGATATGCCACTGGCATATGATTAGATGCATGCTGCACCAGACACATCTATTTTTGTTGTGCAGTTCCTGCACAGCTGCATCAAGTTATTAAAAAACAAAGACACTCTTATGGAATTTGAAAAACTGATAAATTAATATGAATCATGCAGTAAGAAAGGAACAACACATGGTGCAGTACATAACATTAGGAGTCCCAAAAAAACCGGTAGGGAAACGCAGTTAACTGCATAGATAGGAGACTACGAGATGGATGAGATCATACTTGATCTCGGATCTGAAGTGAACATCTTGACCAAGAAGACATGGAAGGCGATGGGGAAATGAAATATACAATGGTTAGCTATACAGTTAAGAATGGCTAATCAAGTCATAGTTATTCCGTTGGGAAGGTTAACAAATACCATTGTTGACATTGACGGAGTGCGAAGTTACGTAGACTTTGAAGTAATTGAAATTGTGGATGATAGCAATCCTTATCCAGCACTGCTGGGCATCGATTGGGAAATGACGAACTCAACCATTATAAACCTGAAGACAATGAAGATGATATTTGAAGGCAATGACATAAGGGTTGTTGCACCATTGGATCCTTCACAGGGTGAACGATATGTTGAACCTATTCAAGAAGAGTACAGAGCTGAAGACCTCAACCGTATCTATAAAATGACAACAAATGCTGCGGATTATACTCATCCCACTGTGGATGGAATGCTCAGTTGGTGCTGTGATAGTTCTTGCATCTTAGACTCTAAGGCAGGATTAGAAAACTGGAAACAAAGAATGCATGAAGTATTTGCTAGGAGATGCACGATAATTGTTAAATTTTCAGAATTTACTTCAATCTGATCTAGGATCTTAACTGAGAGAACAACATGTACAGCATATCTACAGCATATCAATCATGGAGACAATAATGCAAGCACACAAGAGACACAAAGATTTACTTGGGGAAAACCATAAAGGTGAAAAACCCCAATAACTTCCTCAGAGATAGATAGAGCAATGATACAACCAACCAAGAGAGATAGCCATAACCTAGCAGCAGATCCTCCTCCTCCATAAGTGCGCCACTCCTCCTTGAGTGCATGTGTGAGAAGTGAGTGAGTAAATAGAGTGCCTCCCGCACTCTATTTATACTTGACTTGACTTGCCTTTTTACCTAACTCATGTAGGCTCGAACTTAACCACATAACATAATGCTGAGTGGGCTGACCCCCAATAGGGTGGTCTAATAACCCTTTGACCCACATGGCCGACCCCCAATAGGGTGGTCTAATAACCCTTTGACCCACATGACTTATACAGGGCCGACCCCAAATAAGGTGGTCTAATAACCCATCAAGTATAAGTTACGACACTTACAATATAAATGACGACACTTCCTTATAGAGGAATAATACCATCTCTATAGGAATACAATATACATTATGTGAAATACATTCTGAAGTTACATATACATCAACACTCCCTCTTAACTAGGAAGGTATTTCTCAGCACAGTTCTTCTAGCACAAGTTATCTTCTCTGGATCATCGTCACTGGATAATCATCATCGAGTCATCATCATCATTGTCACTGCTGCTGCTATCTCAATCAATCTCTGAATCTACTCGTCATAGGAAGTTCTACAAAGCCAGTCCTTTTTCATACTGGATGTAGGCCCACCACCTGCAGGTCTTCATCATCACTGGCCATACTGTGGAACCCTCAGGACATATTACGTGCGTCACAAAACCTGGCTGCAGCATCCCAGGCTATTACGAGCACACAGCTCTACCTGTAGGATCTCCCAGGAGCACATTACATGTGACCCATCACAAAACCTGGCTGAAGCATCTGAGGCTGTTACGAGCACCCGGCTCTACCTGTCGGATCTCCCAGGAGCACATTACATGTGATCTCACCACAAAACCTGGCTGAAGCATCTGAGGCCTTTTTCATCCTGTCCAGATCTCCCAGGAGCAAATTACATGTGGTCCACCACAAAACCTGGCTGAAGCATCTGAGGCCTTTTTCATCCTGTCCAGATCTCCCAGGAGCAAATTACATGTGGTCATGGCAAAACCTGGCTGAAGCATCTGAGGCCTTTTTCATCCTGTCCAGATCTCCCAGGAGCAAATTACATGCCATAGGACAAAACCTCGCAAGAGCATCTGCCAGATATCCCAGGGCACCGAATTACATGCCATAGGCAAAACCTCGAAAGACTATCTGCAGATCTCCCAGGGCACAAATTACATGTCCTCCCAAGCAAAACCTCGCAAGAGCATTTGTCAGATGTCCCAGGGCACCGAATTACATGCCATAGGCAAAACCTCGAAAGACCATCTGCAAATCTCCCAGGGCACAAATTACATGCTTTCCTGCACAACCTGATCCACGGCCATAAAGTATCATCTGATACTCATCAAACATCATCCTGATGTACACATGATCATCCTGATCATCATCACTGCAACATCCTGCTGCATGTCATCTGGAGAAGCTCGTCATCCACGATCATCCAAGTATCCACCTGATACATACATAGATACATGATCCACACAATGTATCCATCAGCATATATGATCTACCTGATCATACAAAGATACATGATCCACACAATGTATCCATCAGCATACATGATCTACCTGATCATACAAAGATACATGATCCACACAATGTATCCATCAACATCCAACATGATGCGTTCATACAAAAATACATACACATGATCCATCCGATCATATCCAGCATCCAACATGATGCATATACAAAATACACATGATCCATCCGATCATATCCAGCATCCAACATGATGCATATACAAAATACACATGATCCATCCGATCATATCCAGCATCCAACATGATGCATATACAAAATACATATAATGATCCAACTGATCATATCCAGCATCCAACATGATGCATACCCAAAATACATATACATGATCCAACTGATCATATCTAAGCAGAAACCAGAACATCCTCCTGATGTTCATCATCCAACGCTTACATCCACAGCCATGTGAAGGATCCCCCTTCCAACATGCTTGGAATGGCTTCAGCAAATGTGTCCATCACTTCTTCCTCGAAGTGTCCTCGATCTGAAGCACGCCAAGCTTCTCTCTGAAGTACTCGAACTTCACCCTGGCTAGTGGCTTCGTCAACACATCTGCAATCTACTCATCCGTCGCAACATACAGGAGCTTCACAGCTCCTCTCTGCACCATATCCCTGATATATTGATATTTGATCTCTATGTGTTTCGACCTGTCATGAAACACTGGGTTCTCGGACAGCTTCACACAACTCTGGTTATCACAGAAGATACCAGTAGCCTCCAGCGGGAGATCAAATAACTCACACAGTAGCTTCCGTAGCCATACTGCCTCACAACTAGCTGAACAGGCTGCAACATACTCTGCCTCAGCTGTACTCAGTGCTACGCAGGACTGCTTCCTGCTAAACCAAGAGATCACACCTGATCCCATACTGAAGCAGCATCCAGATGTGCTCTTCCTATCTGCAGCACTGCCAGCCCAATCTAAATCAACATAACCCTGTAGGTTAAACTTTTGATTTGCTTCATATTTGAGCCCATAATCCACTGTACCCTTCAGGTACCTCAGAACATGCTTTACAGCAACCAGGTGAACACTCCTCGGATCCGTCAGAAACTGGCTCAATGTGTTCACAGCAAAGCAAATGTCTGGTCTCGTGTTCGTCAGGTACATCAAGGACCCAATCATTTGATGGTACATGGAGACATCAACCGGCTCAGATGAAGCATCACCTAGAAGCTTTAGATTCAATGCCATAGGTGTGGCCATAGCCTTGCAATCCATCATCCCGAACCTCTTCAGGATCTCTATTGCATACTTCCCTTGTCCAAGGAAGATTCCACCACTCTGCCACACCTCCATGCCAAAAACAAATAGTGCATCATCCCCAAGTTCTTCATCTCGAACTTGGTAGTAAGCTTCTGCTGCGTGTCGGCAATCAAACTATTTTCACGTGTAACAAACAGGTTATCTGCATACAAAAGTAGTATCACTAGATTTCCTTCCTCAACCTTGTAGTAAAGGTTGGAATCCGCTTTATTCTTGGTAAAGCCCAAACTGGATAGAAAGCTGTCTATCCTACCATACCAAGTTCTGCACACATATCTGACTACACCATGCTGTCTTGAAATCCATCTGGTGTATCTACTATTTCATCACTTTTATATTTCTCAATGCTGTCATCTGCAATATGCTTGATTTGATAGTTCCATTTGGAAGTCATAACAAACTTCCCTTCACGTCTTGGGATTACATCCCAAACATCATTCTTCATGATCGACGGATCATGGCATTCTATTTCTTCATCCCAGATCCTGGGAACTTCAATATCTTCAATAAATATCTTTGTTGCTGGAACAAATGTTGTAGTCCTTTTGTAGGAGATGGCATACGATCTTTCCTACACAACAAGTTAAATTGCATGATTAGAAAACATCTCATAGTTTTTTAGAACAAATTATTACACATAAAGAAATATGTCATACAGTCATGCAATTATCTTAGCCAATGCTTCAATACAACATTTATCCATATCCCATAACTTTCTAGATGCCTTCCAATCTCTACCAGAACATTGTTAAGAGTGTGCACAACTCCCAACATGTCAGCAAAGAGGTTTCATTCTAGATAAGTAGCAATGGAATGTTGTACAGTGCCATAGGCCACTTACCCATGTATATTAGTAGTATACTGTTCATCAATGCAACTATACATATCCTAAGTCTAGGAACATGAGCATATACATCATTGAACAATTTTATTTAAACAAACACATATGCAAGAAATTAAAATACTTATCTTTGTTTGTTCGTTGGGTGGACTCCTTCTAAGTCTTTACTTTCTTGCAGGAGCTGCTGGAGTCCTTAATCTGCAGTAGCTTCTTCTACACCTTTCTGTTGTGGAATGTAGAAAGATGGTCAACTCCCTCTGAATATCTACATTCTTGCAGAAACTACTGAAGTGTACTCCCTCTTGATCTTTTCTCCCTGGATTACCTATCCTTGAACTTATATACATTCTCGATCCCTATGCATGCTTGTTAGTATCATCATTGTGTTATCCTCTAGGTCTAATATAAAATCATACATTCATTAGTATATTATTAAAACACAATAATCTCAAGCATGTATAGTTATGATCATTTCAAACAAAAATAGTAAGCATTATTATTCAAGGTTTATGCAGGATTCTTATGGTTAGTCAAATCATAAGAAACATAACATATCTAAACCTATAATTACTCAAACCTATGACTCTTCAGGTTAGTTGAATCATCAATCAAGATAAGAGATATAATATGCATAAAACCTGTGATTATTCAAACCTATACCTTCATGATTCTTCTGGTTAGTCAAATCAATCAATATAAGAGACATAATTCTTTTACTTATATTCCTATTTGACCATAGGACTTTTCTGGTTAGTCATATCATCAATCAAAGTAAAAAATCATAATATGCCTAAACCCATGAGTACTAACTTCAATGAATAATCATAATCAATCATGCCAAGTATACTTAAATAAAGGATCTTATCACAAGGTGAGATTCTAACTTGATATAGGAAAAACATACCTGGATTAGCATGCTAGCTAATTATGTCTAACATACTCACATGATGTCTTCTTGTTCTTCTTCAATGACTTGTGCTAGTAACCTGTATATCTCATAGGTTAACCATTATAAAACCAAGTTATACATACCTCGTAAATGGATCTTTTATGAGATCCATGACAATGGATGAATCTTTGTCCTCATGTCATCATGATCATATGTTCTTGAACTGGAACATGATTTGTCTTCCTTGGTGTACCTTTCATGTTAGTAGACAACATAAACTTCATACAACACCATAATGCATTAGTACAATCATAAGTGTCAACAACCTAACCAATGAATATCTTCTATCATGCATTCATAATTTTGTTAAGGTGATACGACAAATCTAAAATCAAGATTGTACTAACCGTAATAACATGAAGACAAACATACCATAAACTTAATCATGGACAAATATCGAAACATACCTCGATGATTCATACCTGTCGAGATCGCTTGTAATCTTCTTATGTAAGGCCTTAGCCTCTCTCCCTCTGAAACATGAACTCCTTCACTTATGCAGGTGACCAATCCATCTTCTTCTAGGATTAACCCAATCCACTTGATTTGCAAGAACTAGACTTCGAGCTGGATATGGGTTTGTCAGAGAAACCCCAAAAATTCAAACTTTGAATTTCAACCTTCTGACAGGATAGAAATATGTGTCTTGATGGGCTGATCAAGCTGGTATATTCAAAATTTGAAAACTGCAAAGTTTCACTCCTCAATTTTGCCTTTGAAACTTTCGGATTCACTGGATGTGACCCTGAACTGGGGTTTGATGAAGCCCACACTTTTTCCCCATCAAAAGGTTTGATCCAAATCTCTAAGCTTCTATTTTTCTGAGGAGCTTCCAGCCGTGGTCACAGATTGCAAAAATTCTCATTTTTACAGAAGCCCTAATTTTCCACTTTTCTGATCAAAGTCCCGAACTAGGGTCTAATCAAGCTCGGCCTTCTGCCCAACCAAAAATTCTGATCTTGGTCTCTAAATTTCTATTTTGATGAGTAGCATCCAGCCGTGGTCTCTGATTACAAAAATTCCAACTTTCTCCAAATCCCTAAATTCCGGAAGCCATGAATGAAGGTACCAAAAAAATAATTCTGTTTTGACAGAAATATGTACCTGATTGTTTCTGGTGTAACTCCAAAATTTTTGATCCACAGGGTCTGAAAAAGTTTCCTAAGATAGCCTGACCTGTTATCTTTCCATCCTGACAGGTCTTACCTCAATTGGATTCTCTGAGAAAGAGTTATGCCAAATGTCGCAACGTGACCTGTTTTGGGATAAAACAGGAGAGCGAACTTGTACGGCGTGCCACGTGTCACTGTTTTAACTTCGGCCTCTGAAAACGTTTTTTGAGATAGCTCGGCCTGTTACCTTTCCATCCTGATAGGTCTGACCTCAATTGGACTCTCTGAGAGAGAGTTATGCCAAATGTCGCAACGTGACCTGTTTATGGGATAATACAGGAGAGCAAACTTGTACGGCGTTCCACGTGTCACTGGTTCAACTTCGGCCTCTGAAAAAGTTTTCTGAGATAGTACAGACTGTGTACTACCTGTCACGTTTTACGAAATTTCATTTGGAGCTTCCTATCCCAAGTTATGACCTTTTTCCCAAGGTCACCTGATTTTGACTCAGATCTAGAAGAGGCAGAAACCCTATATTGTACAGATCATAAATCACAAAGTACAACGAATTAGAGGTTGTCCTTTGGACACAAGGTACCTGGAGATCTTAGCTTTGGCCTGTAACAATTTCAGATCCGAAAACTTCTCCAAAACGGATTTATAGCGAAAGTGCTACGATGACTGGTTTTTGCTATATCAAGCCCTACCATCGTAAGTGCAACAAGTGTCATACATGCCATATCATGCCTTCTTTCAGGCTAGCTCTGATCCCATGTTAAATTTTCAGAATTTACTTCAATCTGATCTAGGATCTTAACTGAGAGAACAACATGTACAGCATATCTACAGCATATCAATCATGGAGACAATAATGCAAGCACACAAGAGACACAAAGATTTACTTCGGGAAAACCATAAAGGTGAAAAACCCCAATAACTTCCTCAGAGATAGATAGAGCAATGATACAACCAACCAAGAGAGATAGCCATAACCTAGCAGCAGATCCTCCTCCTCCATAAGTGCGCCACTCCTCCTTGAGTGCATGTGTGAGAAGTGAGTGAGTAAATAGAGTGCCTCCCGCACTCTATTTATACTTGACTTGACTTGCCTTTTTACCTAACTCATGTAGGCTCGAACTTAACCACATAACATAATGCTGAGTGGGCTGACCCCCAATAGGGTGGTCTAATAACCCTTTGACCCACATGGCCGACCCCCAATAGGGTTTTCTAATAACCCTTTGACCCACATGACTTATACAGGGCCGACCCCAAATAAGGTGGTCTAATAACCCATCAAGTATAAGTTACGACACTTACAATATAAATGATGACACTTCCTTATAGAGGAATAATACCATCTCTATAGGAATACAATATACATTATGTGAAATACATTCCGAAGTTACATATACATCAACAATAATTACAAAGTCACTCCGCTGGATTGGAAAGCAGGTAAGTCCAATCCCCACTTATGATGGTACAACTAATGTCTATTCATTTATCAAAGAATATATTGCAGCAGTTACAGATGAACATCACATCTCAGCATTAGATATGGTACTCCGCGAGACACCTGCTAGATGGTGGGCTACGCATCAAAAGACATTGACAACTTGGGACCACTATAGAATAAAACTACAGATCAGATTTGTTGACAAGGTCATTCTACCATTTGAGAAATATAATGGCTAGATGAATACAAAGAATGACATTGGAGCCTGTGAAAAAGCGTGTGAAGAAAGACCACAAACAGAATGGGTACAGATCTTTGTGCATATGTTGGAGGAGTCTATTCCAAAGAAATGGTACCTGGAGGAGGAGCTGCGCCGAGAAACCGCAGATTGGTCTATCCTCACTGCGAGCTTCCAGAAAGATTTTAGCTTTACAGATGACCATCCTTCTATCAATGACGCACTGCAGCTTACCAAAGAAAGCATATTTAGACCAAATTGCATGGAGGAAAACATAACACTCAAAGAGTTTTTGAAGCAAACAATGTGCTTGCGAATCTACAACCAGATTGGTCAGAACAAGTAGAGTAGGCCTTGGACTATTACAAATTAGCTGGAAAAGCTGACAATAAGGAGGATAGCGTTGAGGAGGACCCATGCAACATAAGAATCCCAGAATCAGAAGGAGTATGCGAGGTAGAAGGACCTCCACTAGAGATTCCAGATATGAGTGGTCTAGTCAAAACAAAGAAAGTGAACATCGATACCAATGAAGAGCTGAAGTTTGCAGCAATAGGAGATTATTGGGATGATAATATAGTTGTAGAGATCGCAACTATATTAAAAGAATATCAGGAAGTATTCCCGACCAACTTCAACGAGATGAAAGGCATTTTAGGAGACTTAGGAGTGATGAAAATTCATCTTAAGCTTGGCACGAAACCTGTGAAGCAAAGGCCATATATATTAAATCCCTGCTACAAGGAACGAGTTAAGGTAGAACTCGACGAGATGCTCGATGCAGGGATCATTGAGCCAATTGAAGAATCTAAATGGATAAGCCCGATGGTTGTTCAAGACAAGAAAGAAAAGGGTGAGATTAGGATCTGTGTTGATCTTACGAAGTTGAATGATGCCTCTATACATGATCCATTCCCTACTCCTTTCATCGACAAAGTACTGGATAACGTTGGAGGGAATGAAGCATACTGTTTTACTGATGGATTTTCAGGATACCATCAGATAAGAATTGATCTGGCCGATAGACACAAGACAACTTTTGCCACAAAATGGGGATCGTTCCAATATACAGTGATGCCTTTTGGCCTGGAGAATGCACCAACCATATTTTATAGAGTGGTGATCACAGCATTTAAAGAATTCATCCACAAGTTTTTAGAAGTTTACTTTGATGATTTGACAATTTTAGGGTTACTAAAGAACCATGCCGCGAACCTCAGGATGATGCTGGAAAAATGCAGACAACATCAAATTTCATTGAACTTGAAGAATTGTATTTTCTATGTTCCTTATGGGATTCTGCTGGGACACATTGTGTGTAAGCAGGGATTGATGGTTGATCCTGCAAAGACCGCAGTTATTGTAAACTTGCCTACACCAAATTCAATTAAACAATTGTGCACTACAATAGGGCATACCAAGTACTACAGGAAATTCATAAAAGGATATGCATAAATAACCACAACAATGGAGAAACTTTTAAAAAAGGATGCACCGTTCATTTGGAATGAAGACCGTGAGAAAGGATTTGACACATTGAAAGAGAAAATGGTCACTACGCCAATCCTAGTCTTCCCAGACTAAGAGAATCCATTTCATGTGCATGTGGATGCTTCCTACATCGCATTGGGCGTTGTTCTTGCTCAGCCGAGAGAAGGAGGTATTGATCATCCCATTGCATTTTCAAGCAGAAAGCTATCATCGACCGAAAAGAATTACACCACTACTGAAAGAGAAGGACTTGCAATGGTATACGCACTGCAAAAGTTCAGACACTACCTGCTTGGTGTGCACTTCTCTATGTTTACAGACCATTCTGCATTAAAATACCTAGTCAATAAGCTAGTGTCAGGGGGTGAATATGCAGATGGCTATTACTCTTCCAAGAGTATGATTTTGAAATAGTAGTTAAGCTAGGCAGATTAAATTTAGGCCCTGATCATCTATCAAGGATCGAGTCAGGAGAGGAACCTACGAATCTAGAAGACAATTTTCCTGATGCGCAGTTGTTCTCTATATAGGTAGCCGATGAATATTATCAAGACATAATCAACTTCTTAACTACCAGGTTAGTACCTACTGAATTCAATACACAGCAAAAGAAGCAGCTGGTAGTACGAGCCGCCGAATTCACTATTATCGCAACACAACTCTGCAAGTGAGGACCTGATGAAGTGCTATGAAGATGTGTATTAGAACATGAGAAGCCATTTATATTAACTGATGTGCATTAAGGAGTTGCAGGAGGTCATTATGCAGGAAGAGCCACTGCACAGAAGAAATTGCGCGCAGGGCTATGGTGGTCGACAATCCATAAAGATTCCAAGGAGCACTGCCAGAGTTGTGATGTCTGTCAAAGGACATGGAAGCCGTCACAGAGAGATGAAATGCCATTGAATCCTCAGCTAACCTTGCAGGCATTCGAAAAATCGGAAATTTATTTTGTAGGACCTATTAACCCTCCAGAGAAGAGAACCGGTGTGAGGTACATTATTACTGCGACTGACTACCTCACCAGATGGGCAGAAGCGAAACCTGTGAAAAATTGTAGCTCAGCTACAGCCACAGAATTTATCTATGAGAACATCCTCACAAGGTTTGGATGCTCAAAAATTTTGATGAGTGATTAGGGCACTCACTTTTTGAACAAAACTATTGAAGCTTTGACTGAAGAGTTCTACATCCATCATCAACACAGCACACCTTGTCATCCACAGGAAAATGGAACTATTGAAGCATTCAATAAAGTACTTGAGAAAGCGCTAACCAAGATATGCAACATAAACCATGATGAATGGGACCTACACATTCCATCAACATTATGGGCATACAGAACGACATGCAAGAAATTAACTGGACATACACCTTTCAAATTGGCTTATGGACAAGAAGCAATAATGCCAATGGAATATATTCTTCCCAACTTAAAAATAGTTGCATTTACAAGGATGGCAGATCACTCAGCGCTGGAAAAAAGGCTGTTACACTTGGTTGGGTTGGAAGAAGATCACTTCATCATGGGATTCCACCAACAGGTGCAGAAAGAACGAGAAAAAGCATGGCACGATCGCCACATTAAGAATAAGTCTTTTTAGGTAGGTGATCTAGTCCTCCTGTACGATAGCAAATTCATGAAATTTTTAGGGAAGTTCAAAATGCATTGGCTTGGACCATATACTATCATACATATTACTAATGGTGGTGCAGTCCAATTAGCTACCTTAGCTGGTGATACATTACCCAATCTGATAAATGGAAGTAGACTAAAGCTTTACCATGATAGTCCTACTTCGCAGAATCCTGTATGATCAAAAAGAAGGGAAAATTATGAGTGTCAAAAACAGTTGAAATGAGGCACTATAAATTACTGAATTTGTACATGTAATTTATTAAGAAAGGTCTCTATACCATGCAACACTAGTGAAGCTGCACGTGAAAAAAAAAAAAGAGAGAAAAGAAAAGAGCAGCGCGGCTGCGAAGCTTAAAAGCCAACCGCCCAGAGAAAAGAAGTAAGATATTGCAAAGTAATGGCGTAGGACCTATGTTCACCTACTGCGCAGTCTGACGCAACACTCCAAAGAAGTAGCCGTTACAGGGTTGGTCGAAAAAATAGCCGTTACATTGAGATTTTTCGGCAACCGCTAGAGCATTTAAAGCATAGATAGCCGTTCTGAATAAGTTAATGAACTACGTGATTGAGGCATCTACCGAATTTGGCTAATGGATACTACATTCAAAGTGTATCTAATCGTTAAGGGGCACAGAGGAGGATCAGCTACGCCTATAAATAACACATCAATTAGACTCGCGGGCATTAACAAAGAACCTAGAAATCCTAGCATTGTGCTCTGAGTTAGCTCTGCAATTATCCACTAGTTTACTAAGTAGAGTGCTAGCGAATGTCAGAGAAGTCCTTTGTATTTAAAGAGTTCACGGTCCAGGAGACTGTGAGATTATTCCAACATGGAGGGATTGACGAGTTAATGAGAACCCCGAACAAGAATGTCATGTCCCCAATTTTGGTTCATCCAGTACCATGGGTGAAAGGCGACAATATCAACCCCTAAGGGAATTAAATTGTATAAATTCTATTTTCTTAGAATTAATTTTATCCTAAGTCTCACAAATTGGAAAATTTATTTATTAAAGTTAATTTTGATAAATAAAATTAATGGATAATGAGCAAGTGGGCCAAGAGGGCGCCCATGTGGAATATGTTGCCAAAATGTATTAAGGGGTGAATATATGGAAAAAAGATGAAGAGAAGGAAGGTGGAGATAAGGTTTCCAAATCAGAAAAAAAGAAACAACTAGAAAAAAGCTAAGGAGGGCGCACTTGCCAAAAACCAGTCCAGTTTACCAAAAAGGAAACATCCTGAATGGTGTAGTTTCCATTTCAATGCCCAGTTCACAAGGAAAGCAAGTGCTAATACAAGAAGGAAACATTTAAGGTTAAGGAGGGAACAGTTTCTAAAGGATAAATCTTGTAAGGTAAAATTAAGGAAAGTATGTCCACTCATGGGTGACCTATTCTCACAGGTCACCAAGCCAAGTAACTTGCTCAACAAGTCATCCTGAAGTTTATAAAAGAATCCAACCAACTCCATTTAACAACTTTTGTCATTGTGAAGTTTGTATGAGAGCTTTGAAGCTCCTCTAGGTTTGGTGATGTGCCCAAGCCACTCTATGGGTGATGTGCCCCATTCTCTCATTCTCTCTCTCTTTCTCTCTAACAGGTATTGAAGACTATTGGGCAGCCATTGAAGATCTATTTGCATCCACTGAAGATAATTTTTCAGCCATTAAAGTTCTGATATCAGTATGGGGTCGAATTGCTTCAGTAGAGTTTAAGAGTCCAAGAATAATCCTTCTCATTATCCCCTCTCTTCTTCCCCATTCTTCAGTATTGCAGGGTGTTGGTGGAATGTTTGCTCCATTGAAAGATTTTCAGTGATCAATGAGATAAAGGATCTGATTTATGATGGCTATATTCAGAAATAAATTTGAACTTACAGCCATTCATTCAACTTCTATCATGTCCAAGGGATTCTAGTTCGAGATTCCCCAAGGGTGTCATGTTTTGTACTCAAAGAGGTGAAGAACTGAGGGATTGAATCTTCTTTCCTTCTATCATTGGAGAGGATGGTTTGCTGCTGTGTTTCCAGCCATCAAAGCTCCGTCATAAACATATAAAAGAAGTCCTAAAATATTCTCTCCTTCTCTACTATGTTCTCTAGCTCATGTAAGAAGAAAATAGCCCGTGAAGCATTGTCCATTGTAAAGCAAGCATTAGAATTTAAGAGAACTGTTATGAACTCTATATTTGATGTTTAATAGTTATAATAATTCATATAAGATCTAACATAATCATCATAACAGATTTTTTATTTTCTTAAGACAATTTATCATGATAAAATCCAAGACTAGCTAGTTTGATGCCTAAATTCGACTAGTTTTTCCATTTTGTCTATAAAATTCATTCTATGCACTCTTTTGTTAATTCGTAAGTTGGATATGGTCCTTGATGCATCCCCATATCCATATCAGTCCAAAAAATCAGAGTTTTAAAGCCTTTTGACCTTGCTTGGAAAGTTAAGAAAAAGACTAGCTCCACAATCCCGGGAGAGGCCTAAAGCCCCAACTCTCTGCAAACTCTTCCAAGATTGATCATTTATTATTTTGAACATAACTAGAAACTGATTGAATGTTATAAACCATGTTATCCTTCCCGATCTAGTTTGTATATGCGGATTTACCCAGGAAGCATTGCGGTAGGCTTCAGCAGTAACTGATGTCCGAAACATAAATGGTCTCTGTGCTTTGTACAAAGGATCCAATTTCCCACTGTCTAAGTTGCTGCTGCACATTTCCCAATAGAAATTCTAGAACTGAAAGTTCATCCTACCAAACTCAGTTTCAAGTCTCCTTACCTGTCACTAACTTCCTGCTCTGTTTGATGAATTGAATAAAAATTGTCAAGTAAATTTTACGAAAAATTCTGAACTTGAGTTAATATCTGGGTTAAATATTTCCTAGGATATTACAAAGAAATTCATCACAGAGGCAGAACAGGGTCCAAGAAGATCACCGAGACATGGTCCTTCAATGCAAGACAAAGGCAAAAATCCAGTAGCACCGAGGACAAAGTCACCAAGGTTCAGTTCGATAGGGACAATCCAGTAGCCGATAAAGAAATACCATTAACAATGACCCCGGAGTACATTGCGCCGCGTACACTAGACCTGCCGGCCATTAGATTACTAAAGAGTCTGAAATATGACATACCACTCTCACCAACATCAAAACATGTTGAGGTGGACAAAAATTTGTTGTGTAAGATCCCTGAGTGAAAATCGGAGGACCATGATCTTCTGGCCATGCAGAAGGAGAAGTCGAACGAGCCAAGGTTCCCACAGTTCCAGCTCGACAAATGCATGTACTGGAAGAAGAATGTAAAGGGCGACCTCACTTTGGTCACAAAAAGCTGTTTGTCCGAAGTAGCCAAGTCGGGGCTTCTCAATCTACTCTGGTTACCACACTTCGACAGATCAACGGAGCTCAACATGGTGGTGCAAAATTTGATGGCACACATCCACCATGGATACTTATGGTTAGACCATAATATCGACCTGACGCTCAACTTGATCCATAAAATAATAGGATTAAGCAAGGTAGGAGAAGATCCAAAGAAGTTTTTTCAGGGGAAAAGCAAAGATAAAGAGGTAGCCGCATTAATGAAGCAAACACAGTCTGTAGTCAAAGGGAAGTGAGGCTTCCAGACGGATGACATAATGGACCAAGGAATAATATTTTTCATGCAGCTGTTAGCGGGAAAAATCCTCAGGAAATGCAGACCATTAGAAGTCTCTACAGGTGCAATACTACTTGGCGCCGCAGCTGCTGAAGGAACAAAATTTAATTGGTGTCAATATCTACTAAATGAGCTCCTAGAGGAACTAAACGACACGTAAATAAATGGTGGATACTTTCATTTCACATGGCTAATAGTGTTGATTGCCTTTATGGGATGGAAGGAGCCGAAACAGTATGTTGAAGTGGTCACAAGAACTTCAGACTGCAGAGGTGCTCGCTATCAGAAACTTTGGGCAAATTTGAATCCCAACAGGAAGCATGAAACAACACTTGTCTTTTACACATATTATGACCAGCTGTGAGGGATCATCATGCTTACACCACGAATACCAAAACAAGTAACAAGCAAATATATTTGCGTGGTTAATTTTTATGCTGCGATGAAATGCATCTCCAGTTCAGCTAAGGTAGAGACAAAGAATCATGAATGGTACCCAGGAAACTACCACATGTACGAGGAAGATATTGAGAATATCATGAAAGAGTGGCCAGATGAATTCTGAGTTGAGGTGATAGACATCTAAAGTGATCCTGGCAAGGATAACCCTATCCCGTGTCCACTAGTAGAAGACAAAGAATCAGGAAAAAGGAAGGACATTGGAAGTTCTTCACTACAAAAGGAACCAAGGAAGAAGCATAAATTAGTCAAAGATCGGTTGGATACAGTACTTTGTGAGGATGACTACATAATGAATGACACGAAGGTCATTGAGCAGATGGAAGAGATTTCTACTAACAAAGAGAAGAAGGACAAGGCAATTCAAGATAGTTTGAACCAAAACTTGACTAAACTGCAAGGGATTTCACTAAAATTTGATGAAGTAAGGAGAAGGTTACCCTTCCCATGGAAATCAGGAGCTGAAGAAGATTCGGCAGAGATTTCATAGCAGCAAATTACTATCCTGACAAGGTCCCGTATTGTCCACTTGCAACCATTATCTGTAAGGTTTCCCTTACCTGATCAGCTAACACTGGATACGAAGAACATGGAGTTCGTGGAACTAGATCTTGCAACGATTCCATTACCAAGCCTCCATTACTTTCAATGGAAGTCTCTGAAGAAATGCATGAGAGAACCACAGATGCACTGAAGGAGAGCATGCAGAGTGCTATGCTACTGCGGGACTAGAATGATCGTCGCTTAAGATTGGAAAACACGATCACTACGGTTGCAGATGATCTACATGAATTTGAAGTGCAACAGGAACCAACAGATACTATCGTTAGGATTGGCGAACTGGTAACAAACCTCAAGTCATAGATGCAAGATATGGAGATTCTCCATGAGGCCGACATTGCAGCGCTGAAAGCGAAACTCAATCCACAGACACTACTGAATGAACAGTAGTTAAGGGAAGGAGTAGTAAAGACCGCAACACAAAATATTGCTGCTGAATTGGCTAAGTGCCAGAGTCTTCTAGAAGAAGGGTCGAAGGAATTTAGTGCTCTCGAGGAAGATCAATAGTTGCTGGAAGTAAAGAATACGGTGAAAGACAAGCAAGAAACACTAGAAAGATGGAGTGAAGAGGTTAAGTCGCTACTAGCAAGAGATAAGTTGGTGAAGTACAGAGAAATCAACAACCTCAAAAAGCAAGTACAACCCTTACGCGACAAAGAGACTGAAATGAGCGATAAGATGCAACCATTATTAGAGGATGTCGGCATGATCTCACATGAGATCGAAGGAAAGTTAAAATAGCTACGCGAGAATCACAATGAAGTAGAAGGACAAATTGGCCAAGAGATTACACTCGAAATGCTAGAGACAGTCAGCCAAATTGAGGAAGACACGAAGACCCCGGTACAAATACTGACCACTACATTCGATGAGTTCGCTGCAAAGCTCACTCCACGGTCAACAGAAAACCTTGAAGAAGTTGCAGGTGGCTCAGGGGCGAGCCACATGTAAGTGTTAGGGGCCTGTTGGGCCTGGGCAAAGTGGGGAATTTTGGAGAAAGCAGATGTAAAAGCTACGGAGCGAACCGCAGTACAGGTAAAGGTAATTTTGGATAAGTTTTTGATATGCTGCGAAGTTGCGCAGAACACAGTGTTGGAAGAACTGCGAGAATCAGTGCCGTGAGGTGTACAGCGCCGCGATGTGCCACGTCGATGGAGATCCATCTAAGTAGAGCATGGATGGATGATGGCAGTCATTTTGGTTAGTTCACAGAAGATCTATTTTTGGCAAAGATCATCAATAACTACCAAGTGGTGGGTAGGTACAAATCGAGATAGACAACTAGTCACACAATCAGATAACCACTAGTTGAACCAATTGTCTAAGGCTGTGAATGGAGGAACAACTTGGCGGAAGCAAGCTGTTGGTGCACATGACAGAGGGGCGGATGACAACGTGTCTACATCGAAGTTGGCCATGACTGAAGATCTACCACCAGACACAAACAGTCCGGTTCTGGGAAGACCGTGACAGTTTTATAAACCTAAGGTATTCGCCTTTTTAATGAAAAGACATGACTTGTGGGCATGATCTATATATAAGGCAATTTTGTATGGGAAAGGGTTAACTCTTCATTTTTGTAGATTCTTATTGAATATTGTTAGATCTATAAGCTTGAAGCATTGTAAAGGCTCTGCAGGTGAGTTAGCAGAGACCTAATTTAGAGAGAGAAGAAGAGCATCTGCAGCTGAGTGCGCAGGTGAAGAACTGTTGTACCCTTTCCCTAGATAATAAACAACAGTTCTTGTGGACGCAGCTTCCCATCTGGGGCAGTGAACCATTTAAACCTTGTGTTATGTGGTTTCTATGTATGATTGCCATTATTTTTACTTGAATTACTTACAATGCATGCATGAAGTTACTGTTATGCGTTATATGTTTACTTTTATTTGATGGAATGGATGGATCTATGAGATAAACACACAATTAATTGTTAAAGTTGAATCGCGACATCAAGCACACAACATCGCGCATCGCACTCATTTGCATATGTTATGATGTTCATCAGTCGAAGTAATAGTGAATGATTAAGGATCACCCAATAAGATTGATTAGAAGTGGGAATACTTCATAAGCGACCGCGCGATCTAGTTGATGCGTTGATCTATAAGAAGAGCTACGCTATCATGCCACATCAGCCTAATAGTACCGCACAGTCCCTTACCTACAGCATGGAAGATCCATACCATGCTGTGCAATAGTTAATGAAGCACTCGCATCACCAGGTTGTGGAAACCTGATTCTGCAACCACCCCCTCTGACTTCACCTCGGGTGAGACCTCAGAATGCTCGCAGTCTGTTTCCAAAAGGGCCAGTGAATAGGGGTTTTGTTGGTATCTTGTACTGCAAAGTACCTGGGTCTACATTGGAAAACCTCAAGAATAGTGTTGCGGCCAACATATGACTCTCAATAATAGTTTTCTTCAGGATTCGTATGAGATTTTTATTTGTAGATTCAACCAATTCATTTCCTTGGGGTAATAATTTGTTGAATAATGCAATTTAATTCCTCTTTCATAAGCAAATGCAATCAATTTTACAGATGATAAATAAGTTGCATTATCAAAAACTAAAGAAATTGGAACCCCAAACATGGTTATGAGCAGCTTCTATCCATCGTGTAAAATAGTCAGTGGCCGTTAGGATATATTGGTGTTGTAGTGAGGATTTTGGATTAATTTCCTCGATAATATCTATGCCCCATTTCTCGAATGGTTCTGATATAATAACTGGCTGGAAGGGACATGCTGCTTTTGGCAATTTACTAGCTCTCTTTTGACATACATCACATTTTCTAGCATAGGAATGAGCATATTTGAAGAGAGTGGGCCAATAGTAACTATATATGAGTATTTTATGAGCTATAGTATCTCCAAAATAATGTCCCCCAGCAGGGCTATCATGTAATTCCTTAGCCACTTTGTCAGTGTCTTCTTTCTCAAGACATCTGAGAAATATCCCATCGTATTTTTTTCTAAAGAGTACTCCATCAATAATCTGATAATATATTGTTTTCAATCGGATTTCCCTTCTCTGCTTAGGAATCCCTTGTTTTGGTAGATATCCATGTTGCAAATAGTACACCAGATCCCTATACCAAGACTCTGGAGTAGTGAAGATAGGACATACCTTAGCTAGATTCAATTCAGCTTCATTTTCCCATTCTTGATCTTCGTTGGTTGGGTTTTCAGTGATCAGTTTACACAGGCCTTGTCCTTTAATGATGGTGGCTGGATTAAATTCCGGATCATATTCTTGAGGAGTAGTTACTTAGTTTCCTCTTCTTTCACCCAATTTCTTCTGCACAAAGAGAGATCTGACAATTGGGTGAGGCACTATAACGTTCACCATGTTTTTCAAAATATATGTCCTGAACTATTTCACCGCTTTAAATACTGCATACGCTTGCTTTTCCACGGCTGGATAATTCAGTTCATCCCCTTGTAACCCAGTGCTCATGAAAGATATTGGATATTCATCTACGGATTCTCCTTTCTAAGTGAGCACAAATGCGAGGGATGAATCTAAAGCAAGCCTCAGGTATGTCAACTACCATTATATCAATGAACTGACACACTCTAGGATCTGCTGACAACCTAATAAGCACATCTTTCATTTCCCCAATAACTTTAATAGTAGTTCTGTCTAGCTGGATAATCTGAGATGGGGATGGAATTGGTTGGCCATTAATTCTTTTACAAATTGACAGTGGCATGACATTTGAGGAAGCTCCAGAATCTACCAAACAGTTATTCACATTGTGATATAAAATTTTAAAAGTTAACAGAAAAGGCAATGTTTGGGATTTAGATTTCCCGCCAATACTAGCCTCATTTATTTCAGGATCTTCTTAAGTATCTGCTAACGGAGTGCTAGATTGGGGTTCAAGAGCTTTCAATAGCTTCTTTCTTTGTTGAGGCAAGCTACACACATCAAATATAGAAACGTTTTCTTTTACTTTCTTTATGTCTTCAATTATATCATATACCATGTCACATTCCTTTACAACTTTTGGTTGATTGTCTGCCTTGTTTAAGGTCACTTTTGTTTGCTGAGTTGTTTCTTCCTTGGGTTTTTTGGTAGGAATTTGGATAGCCTTGGGATGTTGTGGAATAACCGTGATGTTCCTTTTAGGTACTTATTTCGAAGCCTTAGTCTTTGGCGTGGTTGAGCTCGGATCAATGATTGGACCTTTACTATGAGTAGTAATATTAACTACTGAAACTTGACTTTCTTCAGGATCATCATCCATTAATTCAGTCAAAGGTACCCAGTCCCACAAGACCATAGTGGTGTTTGGGGTAGGTTCTTCTGGTTCGAGCGGTTGTTCTTCTATAGGATTATATTGATCTGGTATTTGTGAATCCAACATTTGGTTCATTACCAAGCTCATTGAATTTATCCATTGAGGACAACATTTTTCAGAGTGTGGCTCTTCATGAAAAGTGTAGATGTGTTCCATTCCTACCTCGTTTAAATTCAGAACAGGAGAGTTGTTTGTAGGTGGATGAGGCTAATCATTTTCTTCTCTTTTCTTGTAGAAAGGTTTAAAGGGCTTCCCATATGTGCTAGGTGCCTTATCCTTCTCAAGATCTACAATTTTGTTGGACAGCTTCTGCATCATTTTGACTACATTTTCCATATTTGTTGATGGTTCTTCTTTATTTCTAGTTAGCAGTAGGGCCTTCTTAGTAGTTGCAGGTTTTGCTTCTGCCCCAAGAGAGTGTTTGTCAATGTTGTCTGCTTCTTCCTCTACCTTCCTAGCTTCTTCGAAATTTTCTATTAAGGTAGTTTTCTTAGTTCTTTTGACAAACATTGCTATTGGAGGATCAAGAGATGTTGTATAGTATTCTACCAAAGATTCTTCTACGAGTTTAGATGCTACACTAAAATTGTTTAACAGTGTAGTGAATCTTTGGTTGAATTCTTGAACTTTTTCTTTCTTTTCCATTCTCATGGAAAACAGCTCTTTCATGAGTGTGGCAACTGTTTTCTGATTTTCGTATTTCTTTAAGAAACATTTTTCAAATTCTTCCCAATTTGATATTGAGCTGGCTTGTAAACTAAAATACCAGGAGGATACATTAGGATCGAAAGTGTAGGGAAAGAGTCTACAGACCACATCTTCATGCTACACATTCAAAAGGCTTAGAGCCAAATAAAAGCTTTTAAGGTGATCTTCAATAGAGATACCTTTTCCAGGGTCATACTTAGCCAAAAATTTCTCAGGATTCTTAGGCAGCCAAATTTAATGCTCCTCTTGCTCTCCATGCAGGAACAACCATGGCTCTACATGGAGAATTCGGTGCAGAATCGTGTGTAGTATGTGGTAGGGAATTCTTTGGAGTGAAAGGTTCTTCAAGATTTTCAGGATCTTCAAGTTCGATTTCTCCAAGAGGCTCTGTGATTTCTTCTAAAGAAAAACCAGTTAATTGTTCAAAGTTTTGAACAAGAAATGAATCACGTGTGTATTGCATTTCTCGTCTAGGGACTCTTCTTCTAGGGAGAAGAGGAATTGCATTTAAGCCACCAAGCTGCTTCACAAAAGCACGAGTATGTCTCCTTAAGTCTGCTACTTCAACGAAAGGTACATCATACACGGTTTCTAGCTGTTCAGATTCAGAATTGGGATTTTCTTGATTTACTTCAAGATTGTGTGGAATTTCTATTTCAAGCGGGTTTCTAGTAAGATCTCTTCCAAAGGAAGAATCTCCTCTGGAAGCCATGCACTAGTGGCCCTCCTTGTAGTACCAAAAACTGTTGATTCCTCGAAAATCGTAGCATCAATCAGCCCAATCATATCGCTCACCATTTGGTGTGGGGAATCCGTCCGGTTAATGGTTCTGGCTACCATAAGATTTAAAGATTCTTATTCTCTGCACCGGTTGCAGCCCAATCCACCGTTTAAGTATTTAATTTTAAAGATGAAATGCAAGTGCCCTAATCTAAATGCAGGTAACTAATCTAAATTAATCTAAGACTGTGTAAGCAAATTTAACCTATCCTTACAAGGAGCAAACTGTAAAGATGAGTAACACACTAAAATAAACATCTAAATATCACATAGATAGCCATTTAATCGTAAATATGCATCTGTAATAGAATATAAACACATTTGAGAAAACACATCATTGCACAGGAAAATATAAGATCATTCATCACATAGAAACAATTCATGATAGCAAGGAATGATCTCATAGCAATATGCAGAGGATATAGGAATAATCCAGCACACATTTGACACATTCTCCAGACAAAACTCCTTTTCCCAGGCTTTCATTAGGAAAAACTGAATTCTTAGAGCATGTAGTAAAGTAATTCACGTACAAGGAAGAAAAGTCTTTCACCTGCAAAAAGCACTTTCTCTATCTACTATTTGTCTATATATAGATTTACAAAATGTTCCTTCAGCTGCCAAGTGTAACCTAATCTTAGGAATATTCTAACTTGCCATTTAGTGCATAGTTACAAAATTGGAATAATTTGTGGGAGCCCTTTTCACAAAAGACAAATAAAAGACAGCTGTCTCTAAATGTATTTATACATGAAAACTTTCTAGCCTACTTTTCCTGAAATATAATAAGACCAACTATGGCCCAGAAGGCTCTCTTAACTCATTGGGTCGCTTTTCTTCTTGTAATTTGTTCTTTCCAACAGGCTCACTTGTCCTTTCTGACTTGTCTACTTCTTGGATATAACTTTCCCACTGGCCAATTTCTCTTCGTATTGTCTTGCTTCTTGCTGAGATTGTTACACTCCATGCTATCTCGTGCTTGCGCAAGCATGATTTGATATTTGCTACCTCTATCACAGCTTCTTGTGCAATATCTTCTAGGAAATAAGTATGAACAGCAGTATGTTAAACAAACTAGTGGAGGTCTTCTGTGGTTATAAATTCTATTTTCTTTAGATAATCTAGCTCTATGGTCAAATTTCCTTGCAATTCTGCCAAGTTTGGTTCCCTCTCGAGAAATTCATAAAGATGCTGAGGCAGAGCTATCTGCCACTTCTCGTGGGTGTCCCGGATTTTGGAGTATATCATGTGGCATTTCTTGATAGTTTTCTCGATCTCAATACTCAATCTTCTACCACACCTTTTGTAGAATTCGAGGACTCCTGTATCCATGTCGAATTCCTCAGCTGTTGTAGCCTACAGGTTTGAGGGGAAACCAAATTTTCCTTTTCTCCATTCAAATTGCTTCTCAATTTCTACCATGTGTTGTGCATATTCGTATTTTATTTTTAGTGCTTCAACCTCAATAGAAGTCATCTTTGTGATCATTTCCTTCATGTTGCAGACTTCTTCCATAATCCATACTAGCAACTGATGAGTTCTCGACGCAATGTTAAACTTGCGACTTGCGCTTTTAGCGCACATTTAAAACTCAAGTTGCACTTTGCTTTAAAGATAAGAATAGAAGAAAAAATAAACCTTAGCCGAAAAAATATGGAAAAGATTAAAACTTAGGAAAAGTTGAAAGGGGAAATAGCCAAGTTTGAAAAACAAATAAGCTTCAAAACGAAATTAAAAAGACGGGCCCCAAACATTCAAAAAAATTTGGGGGGGGGATGTTGCAGCAACAACAATTGGCGATTCGCTAGCGAACACAAAATATCTGAAACAAAATCTTGTCATGATTAGAATGAATTTTAAACTGATAACCCCAAGTGTAACAAAATGCCCCCATCATTCAACTTCTAAGAATGTAGTGATCTTTTATCATATTGGTCATTTGGGAAAGGGAACTTAGACTTATACTTCTTGCAAACTCTCTCAAGATTGGAGTATGGAGTTAATTCTTTTAGGATTCATCTTTATGATGTTTTGACTAAACGAGGACTCCACAGGATCGTAACAATATCTCACAGGGGTATTTGTTTGTTCCTCATTCCCATGCTATTTGCATCTCTTTTGGATGTTTCTTAAACTGACAGCTTTATCTCTTTGAGCAGTCCAAAAATGACTTTTTTGAAACATAAATTCTTTGATTTGGGTTCTTCAATCCATAATGTCCTTTTGTGTGAGCAAGAGATTTTATTTGACTATATAGCTTCATGGACGGAGAAGAACCTTGCTTGGGCCGAGTTATTTGGACAGCTTTCTAGATTGAACATTTTACTTCATCTCTGCCATGCTTTGATTGAGGCGATAATTTCTGAAAATCAGACTCTTTGGTGTAAGCCCATGGGGCTTTTATTTGCAGCATGAGATCATCTTAAATACCATACTCCTAGGAGGCATGCTTCCTTTATGTGGGTCTATAGTAGCAAAAAGCTTGAGATAGGCATGAATATTAAAGTGAATGGAGCCTCAAGATAGTGAGAGAGAAATACTGCATCATTAGTCATTTAACTAGGGTTATTTTGACCAAACAAAAAAGGATCTCCACATTCCCAAAGGATGATCAGTGAAAGGAAAGTAACGGGACTATATCCTCTTTATAAGTGAAGTTCTGTCTCTCAAGACTTCGAGTTTTGCTTGGAGTTCTGTCCCACCACTAAGCCAAGAGTTCAACTAGGTTTTATTTGTAATAAAAAAAAAACCAAACTACTGAAAATGTTAATAAAACAAAACAAGAAAACAAGGAAAACAAAAGAAAAAAAAGAAACTGTTTATTTATGTACAAAGGTCTCAATGAGACTATGCAAAGTATTGCTTCAAGGCGAGGCCATTGAGAGGGAGGATTACTTCCTCTCCTTGGAGATATTTCCGCTTGTAAGTGGATGGGCCAAGCTTTTCGGAAATTAGATAAGGGCCAACCCATAGATGTTGGAACTTTGTATGCATTCCTTTTCCCTCATGTGGATGATTCCATTTCATAACTAAGTCACCTATTTCAAAATTCATTTGCCAGACTTCTGTTTATCAAACCATCTTTTGACTATGTCTTGGTGTTGGTGGAACCAGTCTTTGGCGCTTTCTGACGAGATTCTTCAAGTTTTAGCAAAGTGTCAATTCTAGACTGTAAAAATTGACTAGTGGAACCTCGGGAGGCTTGAGATAATTGCAAAGATGGGAGTAAGAGGTTAGGAGGGAGGATGGCTTCTCTACTGTAGACCATGGTATATGGGGAAACTCCCAAAGCATTCTTTGGAGTAACTCTATTTTCCCATAACGCATTTTAAAGAGAAGTGTGCCAACTTCTCTGGTTTTCAATCACAGTTTTCTTAAGGATCCTGATGAGGTTTTTGTTTGAAGATTCAGCTAATCCATTTCCCTCGGGACAGTAATTGGCTGAATAGTGTAATTTAATTCCTCTTTCATAAACAAATTCATTTATCTTAAAAGATGAGAAATAAGTTGCATTATCAAAGACTAGGGAAATTGGAACCCCAAACTTGCTTATAATGTTCTCTTTTAAAAAAATGATGACTGCATCTTCATTGATTTTGCACAACAGGATAGCCTTTGTCCAGCTTGTAAAATAGTCTGTGGCTGTCAGGATATACCGGTGCTGTAGAGAAGAATTCGGTTTTATCTCTCCAATAGCATCTATGCCCCATTGTTCAAAAGGTTCTGAGATGATAACCGACTGTAATGGTCTGGCTGCTTTGGGTAATTTTCCAGCACTCCATTGGCACACATCACAATTCTATGCGTAGGCATGAGCATCGTTGAACAAAGTAGGCCAATAACATCCAGCCCTCAGTATCTTATGAGTTGTTGTATCAGCGGAGTAGTGCCCGCCAGCAGGGCCATTGTGTAATTGTTTGACTACTTTGTTTGCATCTTCTTTCTCTAGACATCTAAGAAAAACACCATCATAATTTCTTCTGAAAAGTACCCCATCAATGATATGATAAGCTACCGACTTCAAACGGAGTGCCCTTCTTTGCTTAGAAATCCAATGCTCTGCTAGGTACTGTTGATGTATATGTAACTTCAGAATGTATTTCATCTATGTATTTCATGTATATTTATTGTACCCTTATAAGAGATGTGTTATTCCTCTATAAGGAAGTGTCATCATGTATATTGACAAGTGTCACAAGTGTGTGTACTTACTGATGGGTTATTATACCACCATGTGTGGGGTCGGCCCTGAAATATATATTATATGGTTGATGTACCTAGCTAGACAAGTCGGCCCCATAAGGTCACTATGCAAATAGACTAGTATAAATAGAGATCGGGAGATCTCTATTTGGATCACTCAGAAACTCATACTTCTCTCACTCAGAAAGTGGTGCACTAGTGAGGAGGAGGATCATCTGCTACTAGGAGACTATCTCTTTGTATTTTGGTTGTACTTTAGTTGAGCCATTGCTCTCTCTATCTCTGAGGAAGTTGTGGGGTTTTTCACCTTAGGGTTTTCCCCACGGAAACTCTGTGTCTCTTATCCCTCATGCTTTTGATTCTTGTGATGATTGACATGCTTGTTATGATTGTTATGCATTGATATACTGTACATGTTTTTTTCTTAGTAAAGATCCTAGAGTATTGCGAATTAATGCTCAAAATTTAACATGGTATCAGAGCTACCCTGAGAAGAAGACATTATGCAGTGATGGAAACTTGCATTTCTTGTTTATGGGTTTCTCTCCATAGATTTTGGAAACGAAGTATAGTAGATTGACTCTACTCATCAAGGAGAATCTATCCATCCAATCAGAATTCAATTCTAAGCATTTTCAGATTTGGCCCTAAAAATTAGGGTTTCCACAAAAATAGGAATTTCTGAAATCTGAAGACATAGCTGGAAGCTCCTTGCAAAAATCGAAGTTTAGAGCTTTGGATCAAGATTTTTGGCTGGGTAGATCTCCAGGAATCTCAAAACCTAATTCAGGTCTATCGTGAGTGAATCCGGGAAGACAGAAAGGCAAGTTTGAAGGGTGTAGCTTTGCAGATCTCAATTTCTAAATACACCAGGTTGATCAGCTCTTCAAGGTGCATCTTTCTATCCTTTAAAAAAGTTGAAATTCACATTTTGAATTTTTAGGGTTTTTTTGACAAACCCTAATCCGAGACGAGATCCAGTTTTCAGTAATTCAAGTGGTAAGACCTAACTCTTTTCTATTTCCATTTGAAGTACTCTTTAAGATGTCTCACCACACTAAGCTTGAGGATAAGCTTGAAGGGGCTGATAACTTCCGAGCCTGGAAGTATAGGATTGGGTTAATCCTAGAAGAGAATGAGTTGGACTCATATATAAAAGAAGACATACCTATCCTAGAGGATTAAGAGGCTAAGGTATTGCATAAGAAGAACTTGGTCAAGGAAAAGAGAATCATTGTTGATTCTATCAAAGACCATCTCATACCCCATGTGTCTTCTCTAAAGACACCCAAGGAGATGTTTGACTCCCCGACCAAGTTATCTGAAGGGAAGAACATAAATCGAAAGATGACTCTATGGAATCAATTGAAAGGGGTCAAGATGTCGAATGGAGAAACCATTCAATCTTACTTCTCCAAGGTATTTCAGATCAAGGAACAACTTGAAGTTGTGGATGAAGTAGTGGACAATGGTGAAATTGTTATGACCACTCTGAATGGCCTACCTAGGTCATGGGACTCCTTTATTCAAGGAATCTGTGCAAGAAAGAAATTGATCTCTTTCAGTAGACTATGGGAGGAATGCTCTCAAGAAGAAGCTAGGCTTGTGTCCCAAGAAGAAAAGATGGGAAATGAAGATCAAGCTCTCACAGCACTTGCCAGGAAAGGCAAGTCCAAGAAGGAATCATCTCATAACTGAAAATCCTCGCACCACCATTATCATAAAGATAAGAAAGATCTCAGATGCTTCAATTGCAATGAGAAGGGACACTTTGCTTCAGACTGTCCCAAGAAGAAGAAAGAAAACAACAACAAATTCAACAAGAAGAAGAATAATAACAAAAGAGGATATCATGCTCATGCTACTGAGGATGATGAACCTCCAAAGAAGAAGGCTAGGGAAGAGAGTGATGATGACTCATCAAGTGAAGAAGAATATGTTCTAATCTTTGCTCTCACAGGTACTATCTCCCATGGTTGTAATGATTGGTTGATTGACAGTGGGGCTTCCAAACACATGACTGGGTTTAAAGAATCTATTGTAAACTTATCTGAACATGAGTCACCCCATAAAGTAAAACTTGGGGATGATTACCGATACCCTATCAAAGGAAGTGGTGAAGCTTCCTACAACCTAGATTCTGGAAAATCTTTAAAGATGAAAGAAGTTCTTTATGTACCTGGGCTCAAGAAGAATCTTCTCTCCATCTCTGCATTGGATGCAAAAGGCATGAGGGTTGCATTTGTAGATGGCCAAGTCCTAATGTGGCCAAAGGGTAAAACAATCGATGATGCAGTAGTGATTGGAGAGCAAGAGGGAGGATTGTATAAATTGAAGGGTCAACCTGAACATGCCATGGTGCATGAATCCATGGAGCCAAGTGAACTTTGGCATAGAAGACTTGCTCATATGCACTCTAGGGCACTTCCAATTGCAAGCAAGGCTGTAGAGGGTCTTCCTGAAATCAAGACCAAACATGAAGGTGTTTGCAAAGGATGTGCAAAAGGTAAAAACATTAAGACGACTTTCTCAAGCAGTGAAATCAAGGCAAAATGTATCCTGGAAATCATCCACTCAGATGTATGTGGTCCTATGTCTTCCAGTTCTCTGAGTGGATATGTTTACTATGTCTCTTTCATAGATGACTTCTCCAGGAAGACTTGGGTCTACTTCTTGAAGAACAAAGATGAGGTGTTTGATAAGTTCAAGGAATTCAAAACCTTGATGGAGAATCAAACTGACAAGAAGATCAAAACATTCAGATCTGACAATAGTGGAGAATTCGCCTCAGGTGACTTGAAGAAGCTTTGCAGTGATACAGGGATTAAGAGGGAGTTGACTGCTCCTTACAATCCACAATAGAATGGAGTTGTAGAAAGGAAGAACAAAACAATCATGGAAGTAGCAAGGGCAATGTTGCATGACCAGGATCTACCTAGAACAGCTGTATATGTGCAGAACAGAACACCCCACAAGATATTGGACAATAAGACACCAGAAGAGGTCTTTTCTGGTAAGAAACCTGAAGTCAGCCATCTCATAATATTTGGTTGTCCAGTATACACTCATGTCCCAAAGGAAAAGAGGACCAAGCTAGATCCTTCACGAAAGAAGGGTATCTTTGTGGGTTACAGTGAAAGCTCGAAGGCTTACAGAATATACTTTCCAGGATTCAAGAAGATTGATGTTAGCAGGGATGTAACATTTGATGAAAATTCAGCATTCATCAAATCAAGGAAGGCACCTATTGAAGTTTATGAAGAACCTGAGGAAACTAGATTTCAAGACACTACCATGACTAAAGAAATTCCAGAAGTTGTTTGTGAGTTCGAAGATCCGTAAGAACCTGTAGATCCACCCTGTTGACACTATATTTGAAATACTAAAAAAAAACCCTAAAAGGTTTGTCAAAAATATCCAAAAGAAGTAAATTTACTACAGATGGGTTGAAATGAAGGTTTATAATACAAAATCAACAAAGCAAAAACCTACATGTGCAATAGTCTGAAAGTAATTATTGAAAAGGTTAAATCTTAGCGAAGTTTCAACGGCGGAGATGATGAAAAGAAAGATCAATGGTTGTTGTGGATTCCCGCACCGCCCAAAAGTTCGTTTGCAAACAATGGTGAGTGGTTGCGGACATAATACCGCTGGAGTACGTGTCGCATTCTTATTGTTTCGCATCAACATGATAGTGATATCACAAACCACTACAGCACCGTGCGGAACCACCAAAGGATAATACGGGGTAAACATGGGCCATAGCACGTGGCAGACACAGAAGGCACAAGAGAATATGCCATATGTTGACATAAATTAGATGGACGATATACATTGGCGTAAAATCTAAGGACAAGATTCATCCGCATCATGGGAAGTGCACACTCAATAGAGGAAATGGTGGTTGCAGTTATTAAACCACTCTAACAGGTGTCAGAAAATGGTTGATCTGCACATAGTAAAAAATGGAGAAGAAAACCATTATTTGGATTGTGGATACCACCACGGGAAATAAAGGGGCACAAGATCTAATGGCTCAAATCAAAAAGCATGTGATCAATGATTGGATATAAAGTACATTCGGAAAGCTGCCAAAAAGTTAAGAAAAAGGGCTTATATAAAACAAAAGGGTTTTAAAATAACAACTTTTTTTCTATGTGTCACTGTTCCTGGAAGCTCTGAAGACTAATGGAGATCAGCAATTGTGACAGAAGGATAAAGACGTGTCTGTACAAGTAGGGTCTGGTGACCTGGCCCACATATTTTAACGGAAATTTGTTTGTAGAAATGATTTAAATGAAAACTGTGCATGATATAGATGTTTTTAAAGCCAAAGAAGCCCTAGAAGATAGAGATGGGGACATTTATGATACCCTCATCAAGTTACCTGTCACTGAAGTTAAGCTTAAGTTGTCTAAGTTATTAGAAGAAGGTATAGACATACACAGAGTCCACCAGTCATCCTTGTTAGCCTTCTGCCCGGACCAAATCCCATCTTTTCCAGAATTTGTGTCGTGGTCTGCTGATAATTATTCCAGAGAAGAAAGAACTGTTTTAGACAGTTGAAAAACCAGAGTCATCTGCAAAATAGAGCCTGTCATCATAATTAAATCCCTAGAAATAAATTTTTCCCAAACCCTCGAGTCTGAAATTTTTTTCGAAACTTCTATTATTGAACGTTATCATCAAACCCTTCAAAATAATAGAGAAAAGTTTTTGTCTACGTGTCTTAAACCAGAAACAAACATTTTAGATATCGCTTACCCTATAGATATCACTTTATTTGATGAAAATACCCAGCTGGTTCTGACATTGTTGGATTTAATCCTAGGGTTTGATACAAACATGTATGTGACTGAGTTTTAGTTAAGCCTTTTGTATAAAATGAGTACAATTCAGTCAGGGATTGAGGAAAATCAGATTCCTCGACTTAACTTTGAATAATTCTTTACCGAAAAGATCCATGACCAGATGGTCAATTTCCCTACTCTAAGGCATTTCAGATTTCAGTCATTTTTGATGAAAATGATCATGGTGGCCAGTCATGAAGAATTACAATTCCCTGAGATCATTTTCACAAAGTTATTAGAAAATAACATGTTTAATTACATAAATTATATGCTCTCTGAGATTTACAGAATGATTTTTGGTGAAATATTACCTAGAGTATTACCAAAAATGCAAGCATGTATGCAATTAAGTGCAGAATACGCTGTAGGAGATTGGCTCTTGTCAAAGGATAGTACAGTAATCAGATTATATGGGTTCAAACATAAACCCTATGTTTTACCAGCATTTCTTACCTTAAGGGTTTTCGCTTTGGAGTTCCTTAGGCAGAAGTTAATTGTTGAAGATAATAATTTCTTGCTTTTCAAACAAGCAATAGATATCAAGTATCCATTCACACTTGGCCCATTCATAGTGAAGAATAAAAATGCTGCTATTTATATAGAAAAATTATTGAAAGATATGGGTTTTGAGACAGACATGGCTATTGAATATGATCCGTTAAACATAATCAAAACGGAGAACGAATCATCGCATCAAAGTGTTGAATCACCAGGTGATTGAGGGAATGTCTGACAGAGCAGATTGGCTGGATTATAAGGAAGAAATCATTCCATATTCTCAAGACAAAGAAATGATATTGACAGATACAACAGCAGAGGTAGAAAGCACGATGAATACTGCAATGGTAGGGTTTAAAAGGCCCATACAAGATGTAGTGAACATTGAAAGTGAAGAAGCAGAAAAAGGGAAAAAATTAAAAATGGATGAGCAACAAGAGTTAATGGCAGTTTCAGAAGAGGAAGGAAGAATCGAAGTCAAAATACCAGAGGTCATGGTAAAGGAGTATAGTATTGAAGAATCCCCGATGGAAGATGATGTAAATAACCACACAGTCTGATGGATGTATTTAATGAACACAGTCAAAATAAATAGGAATCCTCTCGGCAAACTAGTCAGTTATTTCCAAGGGTTAGAAATATATCCAACACTGAAGTCAATTTGTTTAATAGCAAAAATGTCAAAGAAAATTCTTTAAAATTTTCAGTTGTTACTAAAGATAATATCTCATAGATGAAAGTGGATCTGACAAAAATCAATGCCCCAGATAAAATTTTATTACATAGACAAACATGAGAGGTTATATACTCAGATTATTTGGGAGTGATCTTAAAGGCAGACAAGTTGAAAATTTTAGTAGATAAATTAAATAACCAGTTGAGACAAGAAAAAACAGAAAATAAGTCTCGACAACAATAAATAAAAAGATTACAAACATATTTGATAAACAAAGAGGGAGATGCAGCAGCAAATTTATTCAAAGAAAAGGATGATACAATTCAAATGTTAAGGTGAAAGCTAAAAATCCCAGACACTTTGCTTATCCAAGGGGCCGAACTAACAGTACTAGAAAAAAAAAAAAAAAGAGTTGTCAAATGAAGTAAAAGATATTACTGCAAAAATGTTGAAGCTCACCGAAGAAAAAGTTCATTGGGAAAAAGAGAAGATTTGTTTGGAAGAGCAATTGGAAGAAATAAAGAAAAGGTTAGTAGAATTAGGTCAGCAACAGGTACATGCAGATATAGATGAAGATAAAACTGGATTGGACAGTCTCTTACAAGCCATGTCCCAGGTAAGTCTGAAAGATGTCGAGATTAAAGAATTGAAAATGGGAGTATAAAAGCTAAAAGAAGAAAATGAGACAAAATATAAGGAAATTAAAACTTTGCAAACAAGGAATCAGGAATTAACTGATAATAATAAAGGTTTGGCAGCTCATGTAACAGAACAGGCTGCAATGCAAGGTTGCAAACATATGGTGTGGGATCAAATTATAAAGGAAGTTTAAAAATTAAGACCTTATCTTGATTATATGAGAATCAAAGAAAAAGTGGCCAAAGACGCCTTTGAAAGTTGCAAAGCAGTCAGAGAGAATTTAAACATAAAACCAAAAGAAATAGCACAATGGGCAATAACTTTCTTAAATAGTTTAACTGAAGTAAATTTGACAGCAATGAATATAATGAATATAATTTCAGTCATTACATGGGCCAGAAGAATCTTGGGAAAATATGCACATGTTGAAAATATTGAAGCTAAAGCTAGAGATATACGAGAGGAAGTAATAAAGTTTAAGATGCGATTTGAAAAATTAATAAAGGAAGGATTCCCTACTTTTTGGGATGAAAAGAATGAATTGATTCCTCCAAATGAATATAAGAGGTTATTGTTTGACATAACAATGGATCACAAAAAGTTTCAGCATTTGGATCATATGCTTACTGGAAAGATTTTAATGGAGAAAATTGCGGAGGACTTTGAAATTTTAAATATGTTGATCTCAATCTGTGAGAATCTTCCTCTTGTTTCTTATGCAGGTCACCTTGTAATGAGAGTCCTGGTGAAGGAAATGACCAGTTATGATTTACCCACGGCTGACCAATGGAACTGTGTGGATAAATATGGAAGGACAAGATATTCTGTCCATTCATAGATACATTCAGAATTTCTGCCAAGTGGCAAAAATGATGTTTTTATTTTAAAAATTTGTAATATTGTTTAAAGACAATTATCTATTGTTTAAAGACAGTTATCTTTCGAGTTAAGACATTTTCAGTTACTAGTTAAAAGAAGCAGTTATGTCAAGCTTCTTTCGAATTTTGTATAAAAGACAATGAGAATCAATTTTGAAAGGATTGGAAACTCTTTGAGAGACAAATAAGTTTTGAAGTCAAATTATGATAGAATAATAAAAGGTCGTATAGTGGAAATACCTATCTTTTGAGACCAGAGATTCATGTGTTGATCATTTTTACAGTTTGTTTTTTACCGTATCTCTATATGTGCATGTCTACTTTCTTTGTTATATCTTCCATTATGTTCTTCTTCTATACTTAAATGAACTTTTTAAATAAATCGGGATTCATACTGGTTATGCCTCGTTTTATCGCATTTAAGTATCCATTATTTCTCCAAATTTCACAATGGATTCATCCTAGTTAGATACCTGTTGTTGATGGACTATCATTATTTCTTTCTATACCACCTGCAAAATCAAATTGACTATGATATGGTTGCTATCTTGCCTCTGTGGAAATCTATTTGGTATAAATCTCTTGCTGGCACGTTAAATATTTGAAAGTTGACTCCATGCCCAATGTTTCTTGTTTCCTTTTCAACCAAGTAAATCATTTTTGAGAAATTTGAGTGTGTTTCTATATATTTTTAGCCTTTATGTATATCTTGTGAGAGAGCCCTCTTTGGTGGAAAAAATGGCTAAGTTTTCTACCTAAAGTCTGGTTTGAAATAAGTTACCTTATATGTTATTCTTTTACAACCGGGATAAAATCTAAGTGACAACACACCCCGTGAAGATAATTCTCACAAGAGGAAACCTGCATGGGCTAGATAGCTCATTCAGGATGCAGAAATATTCGGCATTCCAGAAGAAGAACATAGGGCAAAGAAGAGAACTAGATCACATACCAACTATGTTGCTTTGCTCTGTGACATCATGAATAAAGAAACTTCCAGTTATGAAGAAGCAGCGGAAAAGAAAGAATGGATGGATGCCATGGTCGAGGAATACAAATCAATAATGAAGAATGATGTTTGGTATGTTGTCCCAAGACCTAAAGAGAAGTCTGTTGTGACTTCCAAATGGATCTACAGAATCAAGCATGCTGCAAATGGCAGTGTAGAGAAATACAAGGAAAGATTCATAGCTCGTGGCTTCTCTCAAAAAGAGGGAATAGATTATGAAGAAACTTTTGCTACTGTAGCCCGGTACACTTCCATCAGAACAGTACTTTCCCTGGCTGTAGAGATGAAATTGAAGATACACCAAATGGATGTCAAGTATTCCTTCCTGAATGGTGTAGTTGAGGAGGAAGTGTATATGGAGCAGCCACTTGGTTTTGAAACACGACAGGGAGTCATATGTGTGCAGATTGAGGAAAGCCTTGTATGGCTTGAAGCAAGCCCCAAGAACTTGGTATGGTAGGATGGACAGTTTCCTATCTAGTTTGGACTTTACCAAGAGTAAAGCGGATTCCAACCTTTACTACAAGGTTGAGGAAGGCAATCCTGTGGTTCTACTCCTATATGTGGATGACCTGTTTGTAACAGGAGATGACAAATTGATTGCAGATACAAAGAGGAAGCTTGCTGTTGAATTCGATATGAAGGACTTGGGAATGATGCACTATTTCCTAGGTATGGAGGTGTGGCAGAGTACAGATGGGATCTTCCTTAGATAAGGGAAGTACACTATAGATATCCTGAAGAGGTTCGGGATGATGGATTGCAAGGCCATGGCCACACCTATGGCATTGAATTTGAAGCTTCTATGTGATGCTTCATCTGAGCCAGTTGATGTCTCTGTGTATCGTCATATGATTGGGTCCTTGATGTACCTGATGAACACGAGACCAGATATTTGCTTTGTGGTGAACACATTGAGCCAGTTCCTGTCAGATCCGAGGAGTGTTCACCTAGTTGCTGTAAAGCATATTCTGAGGTACTTGAAGGGTACAGTTGATTATAGGCTCAAGTATGAAACAAATCAAAAGTTTAACCTGCAAGGTTATGTTGATTCAGATTGGGCAGGCAGTGCTGCAGATAGGAAGAGCACATCTGGCTGTTGCTTCAGTATGGGATGAGGTGTGATCTCTTGGTTTAGCAGGAAGCAGTCCTGTGTAGCACTAAGTACAGCTGAGGTAGAGTATGTTGCAGCCTGTTCAGCTAGTTGTGAGGGAGTATGGCTTCGGAAGCTACTGTCTGAGTTATTTGATCTCCCGTTGGATGCTACTAGTATCTTTTGTGATAACCAGAGTTGTGTGAAGCTATCTGAGAACCCAGTGTTTCACGACAGGTTGAAACACATAGAGATCAAATATCACTATATCAGGGATATGGTACAGAGAGGAGTAGTGAAGCTCCTGTATGTTGCGACGAATGAGCAGATTACAGATGTACTGATGAAGCCACTAGCCAAGGTGAAGTTCGAGTACTTCAGGGAGAGGCTTGGTGTTATTCCGATCGACGACACTTCGAGGAAGAAGTGATGGACACATCTGCTAAAGCCACTCCAATCATGCTGGAAGGAGGATCCTTCACATCACTGTGGATGTAAGCGCTGGATGATGAGCATCAGGAGGATGCTCCAGTTACTGCTCTGTATATGCATCAGAATGATGCTAGAGATGATCAGTTGGATCATTTATATGTATATGTATGTACACATCATGTTGGATGCTAGATATGATCAGTTGGATCATTTATATGTATGTACGCATCATGTTGGATGCTGGATATGATCAGTTGGATCATTTTATGTATGTATGCATCATGTTGGATGCTGGATATGATCGGTTGGATCATTTGTATGTATTTTGTATATGCATCATGTTGGATGCTTGGACCATGTATCTGTATATGTATCAGGTGGATACTGTGTATGATCAAGTAGATCATGTTTGTTGATATATATTAGTTAGATGCATTATGTGGATCATGTATCTATGTATGTATCAAGTGGATACATTGTATGATCAGGAGGATCATGTATGATGATATGTATTAGGTAGACACTTGGTATGCATCAGGTGGATGCAGTGTATGATCAGGATGAGCATGGATGACGAGCTTCAGGATGTTGTTCCAGATTACATGCAGCAAGATGTTGCAGTGATGATGATCAAGATGATCATGTGTACATCAAGATGATGTATGGTGAGTATCAGGCTGATACTCTGTGGCCATGGAACAGGTTGTGCAAATAAGCATGTAATTTGTGCCTTGGGAGATTTGCAGATAGTCTTTCAAGGTTTTTCCTATGGCATGTAATTTGTACCCTGGGATATCTAGCAAATGCTCTTTCGAGATTTTGCTTGGGAGGACATATAATTTGTGCCCTGGGAGATTTGCAGATAGTCTTTCGAGGTTTTTCCTATGGCATGTAATTTGTACCCTGGGATATTTGGAAAATGCTCTTTCGAGGTTTTGTCCTATGGCATGTAATTTGTGCCCTGGGAGATCCGATAGGTTGACCCGTGTGCTCGTAATTAGTCCTGGGATGCTCTTTCAAGGTTTTGCAATGACCACATGTAATTCGTGCCCTGGGAGATCCGATAGGTTGAGCCTTGTGCTCGTAATCAGTCCTGGGATGCTCTTTCAAGGTTTTGTGGTAACCACACATAATTTGTGCCCTAGGAGATCCGATAGGTTGAGCCTTGTGCTCGTAATTAGTCCTGGGATTCTCTTTCTAGGTTTTGTGGTGGGGTCACATGTAATAAGTCCTGGAGATCTGGACAGGATGAAAAAAGCCTCAGATGCTCTTCAGGGTTCTTGCTAGTCAAGAGACTCTTTTAAGGTTTTGTGATGCACGTAATAAGTCCTGAGATTTCCACAGTATGGCCAGTGATGATGAAGACCTGCAGGTGGTGGGCCTACATCTAGTATGAAAAAGGACTGGCTCTCTAGAACTTCATATGACGAGTAGATTCAGAGATTGGTTGAGATAGCAGCAGCAGTGACGATGATGATGACGATGATCCCGAGACGAAGACTTGTCTAGCAGATCTATGTTGAGAAATACCTTCCTAGTTAAGAGGGAGTGTTGATGTATATGTAACTTCAGAATGTATTTCATCTATGTATTTCATGTATATTTATTGTACCCTTATAAGAGGTGTGTTATTCCTCTATAAGGAAGTGTCATCATGTGTATTGACAAGGGTTGCAAGTGTGTGTACTTGTCAATGGGTTATTAGACCACCATATGTGGGGTTGGCTCTGAAATATATATTATATGGCTGATGTACCTAGCTAGACAAGTCGGCCCCATAAGGTCACTGGCCAAACAGACTAGTATAAATAGTGATCAGGAGATCTCTATTTAGATCACTCGGAAACTCATACTTCTCTCACTCAGAAAGTGGCACACTAGTGAGGAGGAGGATCATCTGCTACTAGGAGACTATCTCTGTGTATTTTGGTTGTACTTTGGTTGAGCCATTTCTCTCTCTATCTCTGAGGAAGTTGTGGGGTTTTTCACCTTAGGGTTTTCCCCACAGAAACTCTGTGTCTCTTGTCTCTCATACTTTTGATTCTTGTGATGATTGACATGCTTGTTATGATTGTTATGCATTGATATACTGTACATGTTATTCTCTCAGTAAAGATCCTAGAGTATTGTGAATTAATGCTCAAAATTTAACAGGTACCCTTGTTGCAAGTAATGCACTAAGTCTCTATACCAGGATCAAGGAGCCGTGAAAATGGGGTATACCTCAACGGTGTTTAGCTCAGCTTCATTTTCCCAATCTTGCCCTCCATCTATTGGATGTTCAGTGAGCAATTTACATAGGCCTTGACCTTTAATGATAGTTGCGAGCTTAAATTCTAAATCATATTCTTGAAGATTGGTGACCCAATTTTCCCTTCTTTCTCCCAATTCCTTTTGAATAAAAAGAGATCTAACAGCCGGGTGAGGGACTCTAACTTTAGTTCCATTCTTAAGAATATATGGCCTAAACTGCTTTACTGCTTTGAATATGATGTATGCTTGTTTATCGACAACAAGATAGTTCAGTTCAGCGCCTTGAAGACCAATGCTCATGAAGGAAATTGGGTATTCATCTCTTCATTCTACCTTTTGTGTAAGCACAGCTGCGAGAGAGTCATTTGAAGCAAAGGTATACAAAATAAAATATTTGTCAAAATATGGACTTCTTAGAGAAGGAGCAGTAGCTATGGCTACTTTGATATCCTTAAATGCATCCTTTTCCAAGTCTGTCCATTTGAACTGTACGCTTTGCTTGACCATTTGTTGCAAAGGTTTGATAGTCTTAGCAAAATCAGGGACAAACCTCCGAACAAAATTGATAGTGCCCATAAACGACTACATAGACTTTTTATTGTGGGGCATGAGAATTTTATTGATAACTTGCACTCTCTCTTGATCAATCGTAATTGTCTTCTTTGAGATAATGTGACCTAAAAGTTTACCTTCAAGAACAACACAGATTCTTTTCTTGGGGTTTAGAGATATACCATACTTCCTGCAGCGGTTGAAAATCTGTTTTAAATGGAAAACATGGTCTTCCCTTTTCCTTGAGAAAACTGTCACATCGTCTAGATAGACTACAACACAGTGACCACCCAATCGTCGAAAGGCAATGTCCATTGCTTGCTGGAAGGTTGCTCCTACATTTATCAAGCCAAACGACATTCTTCGGTATGCAAATGTTCCCCACTTAGTATGGAAAGTAGTCTTAAGACAGTCTTCTTCGTCTACTAACACTTGATTGTAACCAGAGAAACCATCTAGAAGAGAGAAAAGTTCTGATCCTGATACCATTTGCAGAATTTGTTCCATTGAAGGTACAGGATAGTTATCTTTGTTAGAAGCTCTATTCAAATTTCTGAAATCTACACATAGTCTTATTTCCCTAGACTTCTTCCTTACGGGAACTAGATTAGCAACCCATTTTGAATGCCGGACTTTAAAGATAATCTTAGCATCTAATAAATTCTTCAATTCCTTCTGAATTAAAGGTTCGAGAGTAGGATGCATTCTTCTTAACTGCCGCTGAAACGGCTTAACGCCTGCCTTCATTGGTATGACATGTTGAATGATATGAGTATCATACGTTTTCAGATCTTCATAAGTCCAAGAAAACACATCCTTATATTGTTGAAAAAGCTTGATGAACTTATCTCTTTCACCCATTGAACAACATCTACTAAGATTAACATACTTTGGTTTAGCTTCTGTACCCAAGTTTACTAATTCATGTTGCATAGACGAGCTATGAGTTTTAACATTCGCTGGCTTCTTGAACTTGCTCTCAGATTGAACAAACTTTCAAGTGATCTCATTCCTTTGGGCATGAAATTTCCTCTAACTACGTGCTTGTTTTGCAGATCGGAATCATGCTTCTCTTCATCTATAATGGCCTCTTGGAATGTGTTTTCATTTGTTAGAAAACTGACGATCTGATCTTCATCATCAAACACCCCGAGATTTGCAATATTATCTGGAACTGAAGGCCTGAAAACAAGTTCAATAAAACATTTATTATTAGTGGGCACTAACCTAGAAGCGGACATAGCTAATAAATCAACCGCAACATTCTGCAATCTAGGAATAGATTTTATATTAAAAGCATCAAAGTGTGCAATTAAATTCCATACCTCAGATCGGTAACCTTTCAAATGTGGTCAAAGATGGTGAATGGCATCCCTCACCTGTCTGATGACTATTTCTGAGTCACCGAAAAATTTGAGGTATTTAACATTCAATCCGATGGCGTTCTTTAACCCATGGACTAAAGCTTCATATTCAACAGTATTGTTAGTACAGTCGAACTCTAATCTACAAGACAAGAAGTGTTTGTTGTTCTCAGGATCAACTAGAACACAACTAGCTCCGGATCCTTCCTGAGTTTTGGAACCATCAAAATATAGAACCCAAAAAAATTTCTTTGATCTAACTAAGTTAGTATCTGTATCCTCTAAGTTAGTGACTAAGCTAACTATGTTATAGTCAATATCATCAGTCCGAGAAAATTGAAAAAGATCGGACTGTTCATCTGATTCATGGCTGGAATTTTCTGCTTGATAGTTACCCAGATCGATTTCTAAGAAACAATTCCCCAAAACTGAAGATGAAAAGGCTACAGCTTCGTTCTTTTCTTCTAGCCGAGTCACATTCTGCTTCATGTGTGGTTCTCTTAGTACTTTAATCTGATTTTGCCTATTCTGATATGGTAACCATAAGTGAGACCACTCTGTTGCAAAATAACCATCTAGTTTTGTAGACCAGTCTCTGCTCAAGATCAAACCATAAGCCTCAGGTATGTCAACTACCATTATATCAATGAACTGACACACTCTAGGATTTGCTGACAACCTAATAAGCACATCTTTCATTTCCCCAATAAATTTAACAGCAGTTCTATCTAGCTGGATAATCTAAGCTGGGGATGGAATTGGTTGGTCATTGATTCTTTTACAAATTGACAGTGGCATGTTATTCGAGGAAGCTCCAGAATCTACCAAACAGTTATGCACATTGTGATTGAAAATTTCAAAAGTTAACAGAAAAGGCAATGTTCGGGATTTAGATTTCCCGTAAATACTAGACTCATTTATTTTAGGATCTTCTTCAATAGCTACTAACAAAGTGCTAGATTGGGGTTCAAGAGATTGAAACAACTTCTTTATTTGCTGAGGCAAGCTACACATATCAAATATAGAAACATTTTCTTTTAATTTATTTATGTCTTCAATTATACAATATCGCATGTCACATTCCTTTACAACTTTTGGTTGATTGTCTGCCTTGATTAAGGTCACTTTTCTTTGCTGAGTTGTTTATGCGTTGGGTTTTTTGGTAGGTATTTGGTTAGCCTTGGGATGTTATGGAATAACCGTGATGTTCCATATAGGTACTTCTTTCGAAGCTTTAGGCTTGGTCATGGTTGAGCTCGGATCAATGATTGGACCTTTACTACAAGTAGTAATATTAATTGCTGAAACTTGACTTTCTTCGGGATCATCTTCCATTAATTCAATGAAAGGTACCCAGTACCACAAGATCATAGTGGTGTCTGGGGTGGGTTCTTTTGGTTCGAGCGGTTGTTCTTCTGTAGGATTATCTTGATCTGGTATTTGTGAATCCAACATTTGGTTCATTACCAAGCTCATTGAATTTATCCATTCAGGACAACTTTTTTCAGAGTGTGGCTCTTGATGAAAAGTGTAGAAGTGTTCCATTCCTACATCGTTTAAATTCAGAACAGGAGAGTTGTTTGTAGGTGGATGAGGCTAATCATTTTCTTCTATTTTCTTGTAGAAAGGTTTAAAGGGCTTCCCATATGTGCTAGCTGCATTATCCTTCTCAAGATCTACAATTTTGATGGATAGCTTCTGCATCATTTTGACTACATTTTCCATATCTGCTGACGGTTCTTCTTTATTTCTAGTTAGCAGTAGGGTCTTCTTAGTAGTTGCATGTTTTGCTTCTTCCTCAAGAGAGTATTTATCAATGTTGTCTGCTTCTTCCTCTACCTTCCTAGCTTCTTCGAAATTTTCTATTAAGGTAGTTTTCTTAGTTCTTTTGACAAACATTGCTATTGGAGGATCAAGAGCTGTTGTATAGTATTCTACCAAAGATTCTTCTGCAGGTTTAGCTGCTTCACTAAAAAAATTTAATAGTGTACTGAATCTTTGGTTGAATTCTTGAACATTTTCTTTCTTTTCCATTCTCATGGACATCAGCTCTTTCATGAGTGTGGCTACTGTTTTCTTCTTTCTGTATTTCTTTAAGAATTTTTTTTCAAATTCTTCCCAATTTCATATTGAGCTGGCTTGTAAACTAAAATACTAGAAGGATACCTTAGGCTCGAAAGTGTAGGTAAAGAGTCTACAGATCACATCTTCATGCTGCACATTCAAAAGGCATAGAGCCAAATAAAAGATTTTAAGGTGATCTTCAACAGAGATACCTTTTCCAGGGTCATACTTAGGAAAACATTTCTCAGGATTCTTGGGCAGATTGTGAAAAGGCCCAGCCAAATTTAATGCTCCTCTTTTTCTCCATGCAGGAACAACCATGGCTCTATCTGGAGAATTCGGTGGAGAATCATGTCAAGTATGTGGTGGGGAATTCTTTGGAGTGAAAGGTTCTTCAAGATTTTCAGGATCTTCAAGTTCGATTTCTCCAAGAGGCTCTGTGATTTCTTATAAAGAAAAATCAACTAATTGTTCAAAGTTCCGAAAAAGAACTGAATCACGTGTGTATTGTCTTTATCGTCTAGGGACTCTTCGTCTAGGGAGAAGAGGAATTGCGTTTAAGCCACCGAGTTGCTTCACAAAAGCACGAGTATGTCTCCTTAGGTCTGCTACTTCAGTGAAAGGTACAGCATACAACATTTCTTGTTGTTCAGATTCATAATTGGGATTTTCTTGATTTACTTCAAGATTGTCTAGAATTTCTGTTTCAAGCGGGTTTCCAGTAATATCTCTTCCAAAGGAAGAATCTCCTCTACCAGCCATGCACTGGTAGCCCTCTATCTAGCGCCAAAAACTGTTGATGCCTCAGAAATCAAACCATCAATCGGCAAGGGATTCTCCCCAATAAGCAAGCCCAATCAGATCGCTCACCGTTCGATGTGGGCAAAACATCTGGTTAACGGTTCCAGCTATCGTAAGATTTAAAGATTCTTATTCTCTACACCAGTTGCGGCCCGATCCACCGTTTAAGTATTTTATTTTAAAGATGAAATGCAAGTGCCTTAAGCTAAATGCAGGTAACTAATCTAAATTAATGTAAGACTGTGTAAGCAAATTTGACCTATCCTTGTAAGGAGCAAACTGTAAAGATGAGTAACACACTGAAATAAACATCTAAAGATCACATAGATAGCCATTTAATCGTAAAGATGCATCTGCGACAGGATATAAAAGATATTAAAGATAACTTTAATTCAGTTAATGCATTCCATTACTCATTTGAGAAAACACATCTTTGCACAGGAAAATATAAGAGCATTCATCACATAGAAACAATTCATGATAGCAAGGAATGATCTCACAGAAATATGCATATCATACAGGAATAATCCAACACACATTTGACACATTCTCCAGAAGAAAAAAAAAAAAAACCGACTTTTCCTAGGCTTTCATTAGGCAAAATCGAATTCTTGGACATGTAGTAAAGTAATTCATGTACAAGGAAGAAAAGTCTTTCACTTGCAAAAAGCACTTTCTCTATCTACTATTTGTCTATATATAGCTTTACAAAATGGTCCTTTAGCTGCCAAGTGTACCCTAATCTTAGGAATATTCTAACTTGTCATTTAGTGCATAGTTACAAAATAATTCGTGGGAGCCCTTTTCAGAAAAGACAAATAAAAGACAGTTGTCTCTAAATGTATTTATACATGAAAAATTTCTAGCCTGCTTTTCCTGAAATATAATAAGACCAACTACGGCCCATAAGGCTCTACTGACTCACTGGGTCGCTTTTCTTCTTGTAATCTGTTCTTTCCAACAGGCTCACTTGTCCTTTTTGACTTTTCTACTTCTTGGATATAACTTGCCCATTGGCCAATTTCTCTTAGTATCATCTTGCTTCTTGCTGAGACCGTTACTCTCTGCGCTATCTCGTGCTTGTGCAAATCTGATTTGATACTTGCTACGTCTGTCACAGCTTCTTGTGCAACATCTTCCAGGAAATAAGTATGAACAACAGTCTGTTCAATGAAGTGGTGGAGGTCTTATGTGGTTATAACTTCTATTTTCTTTAGATAATCTAGCTCTGCATTCAAATTTAGTTGCAATTCTGCGAAGTGTGATTCCCTCTCGGGAAATTCATAAAGATGTTGAGGCAGAGCTATCTGGCAATTCTCGTGGGTTTCCCGGATTTTGGAGTATATCATGTGGCATTTCTTGACAATTTTCTTGATCTCAATACTCAATTTGCTACCACACCTTTTGTAGAATTCAAGGACACCTATATAAATGTCAAATTCCTCACCTGTTGTAGCCCGCAGGTTTGAGGGGAAACCAGATTTTCCTTTTCTCCATTCAAATTGCTTCTCAATTTCTGCCAAGTGTTGTGCATATTCATCTTTTATTTTTAGTGCTTCAACCTCAATAGAAGTCATCTTTGTGATCATTTCCTTCATGCCGCAGACTTCTTCCGTAATCCATACTAGCAGCTGATGAGTTCTCTCTTGCACTTCACAGGCTTTCCTATAAAATGTTGCTAGATCTTCTTTCTTTTCATTTTCATGTTTTTCCAACTCTGATATGCGAGCTTTTAAGTTCTTTTGCTCATCTTCTGAAATCTCCAGTTGCATTTCTAACAAGTTCTTTTCATTTTTGAGCTGTCGGACATTCAGAGTTGTTTCTTTCTTTTCTTCCTCAAGCTCCTTGTATTTCCTTTTTAATTCATTTGCTTCTAATGCCTCTTTCTTCCCATCAGCTTTTATTTTGAAGCATTTCTCCCTGTAATTTTTTACCTCTTCCATTAACCGATCGACATTGGCTTTACTTGCCTTGGATGAAGCTACAGTGCATCCCTCCTGGAATGAAGGATCGATGTCGGTCCCTTACACAAGTGTGGTTTGCGATACTCTGAATTCATATAAGTTCGGCCCAATATCCATTTTCCTCATTGTTCTGCCAATGATAGCTTTCTTCCATTCGTGAAAGTAAACGGAATCGAGGTTCTCCACTTAGCACTGCTTCCTGGAGTTGTATGGGGTCAGTGCTAATTCTTCAGTGGAAACAAACCCTTCATGAGCTATCCCTGGTTGGTCTAACTTTGGAAAATCTAAGTCCATGGCTTGTGGACTAGGTGGGTCATGTCCTGTAGCCTTCTTAGCTTCCTCTTTTCCTTGCCTTTCTGCTAGCTCTTTTAACTCTTCTTGCAACCTATTGCTTCCTCTAACAACATTCTTTCTTCCTCCACTTGTTGCAATTTGGAAGCTTGTTCCTGGAAGACCCTATCTTCCTCTTCTCTCAAGTCTTTTTCCTCCTGCTCCTTTTAGATTCTAGAAGCTTCTTCTTTCTTCCATCTTTCAGCTAACACTGCTTTTATCCTATTTGCTTCCCTTTGAATTCTAGCAACCTCCTCATCTTGTTGCAATTTGGAAGCCTGTTCATTTCGAATCCTTGCTACTTCTTGATCTTGCTGTTGTTTGATAGTTTGTTCTTGTAGGATTCTACCCCTTTCTTCTTGTTCCACTTCTGTTGAATCTCCTGACTAGGATTCTAGTGCCTCCTACTCCTTTTGGATTAGGCCGATAGGCTTGGGAGCAACACTCTTTCCACCTATCTTCTTGTAGCGCTTGCCTAATTTTGTTAACTTCCGAGCACTACAGAAGAAATTTTCATTTTGGTCCAGAAGATGTGTGTACTCGAAGTTGGTTTTGACATCAATAATATGTTTGGCAACTTTACCACAAGGGTCATGCCTCCTGAAAAAATTTGTACCAAAATGGAAGATTTTTAAATATTGAACATAGTTTTCTCCTTCTCTAGCCCTCGGGAGGCTGTATGCACCGATAGTGAAAGGCATTGGCGGATATATCCCTTTCTTCCTTTCAGTGAGAACTCTATTGATTCTACCAATGCTGAAGAGTTTCCTTATGGCTTCCCTGTGTATCACAAAATCTGTAGCATATCTAGGAAGCAAAAAGGGAGCAATAGATCCTCCACTCATTCGGATATAGGTACCTTCTAGGGCATGGTAATAATCCCCGAATGCCTCAATAATGGGCATGGCATTCTTAGACATGCAATTTGGTTCCTCTACAAAAATAAGCTACTATAAGGGCATGATGAATTTCTCGCAAATCTTCTTGTAGTAACTTGTATATTTGGTTGCCCATGTAAGTTGATAAGTCAGAAAGAGAGGAGTTTGCTTTCTATTCCATGTGCAACCCAAATTCGAGAAGGTATGGTTACTTAATAGGCAGTCTATCAAATAAGAGGACATGAAGAAGTTTTCCTTCTTCTGAGTCATTCCGCCTTGGGAAGCAGTTAACTGTGAGACCAAACTTTCTGAAATTATATCCGCCCAATTGAAAATGGTACTAGACATGGCTATATGGAATATTACTGGGACCCAGATGAGCTTGAAAAAATTTCCATTTGGCACACCGGAGATCCGTCTCAACATCAAAAAATGAGTCTATAAGTAGTCTTTAAGAGGTTGCTCTCATATTCATTGGTTTTCCTTTGTCTTATCTTCCTATTAGCTATCATCATTTTCCTGACGGAGTCTAGTGGGTCCATGGTGTGTTCTGCTATCCATTCATTATCTAACCAAGCTCTAGCCTGGGGAAATTTGTAAATGGTCGTGATATGTTCAGGAGCAAAAGATTCTAGATTCATTCCATTCTTATCATTTATAAACCTGGTGTCAGTCCTAACATGTGGGATCAACTAGCCAAGGACTTCAGAACATGGAAATAACTCAAGACAAGTTGTTTCCTTATGGAGACAGGACCTTCTGATGTTTGCATATACCATAGTGTCCTCTATGGGAGCTTGAGGGTAGTCTTGATCTCTAATGAACCTATATAGGTCACCCCACTAAAATTCTGGGGCATATCTTCCTGGGGGTACATTGGTGGTAGCTCGCGTGTCACCGAACATGGTCTCAAGTGAAGTATCTAGCAAAATCTCTACATCGGAATCCGATTCCACAAGTTTATCCTTCTTTCTTGCCGACTTTCTATGCATATCAAACCTGCACCGATAGGGTAGCACAAATAAAGATTTTGGCATATCCATAAGCAATTAACACAACAAACACAACCTAGCATTTGAAGTAACTAATAAGCAACAGCAGGTAACTCTCTCCACTTAAAAATCCTTTAGAAAGATGGCAGCAACTCTTAAAATGAAACAAACATTCATGCAACCATTTGTCAGTAAGTATTTCCAACAAAAATTGTGGTGGGGAACAGAAAAGCACTGCACATTACTGTTTTTTTTAGTGTGGGTTTTGTTGGGTTAGAGGTTCGACTTAATGCTTACGCATCAGACTAATGTAGCTTTGTCGGCATGGGAGTAGTCTCAACATGACCTAAGGGGCGTTATTTCTCATTCATAGTGTGTAACATAGAACCGAGAGGATGCGGTCTTGCCATATTGGCTCTCAAAAGACATCTATGAGAAAGGCAACTCAGTTTGATGTTTTGGGATATGGTTTGAGGAAGTGCTTCCTTTCCTTTTTAAATAACAGCTGCAAAGGTAGCTAGGGTGAATGGCATTGCATACAAAGAGGGAGGATATTAGGAGTATGCATCGAAATTGGCATAGCGACTTAGTATTGAACGGCTTGCGGGGAAACAACACAGAGTGTATGGCCGAGGAGAAGCACAAAACACCATGGGTGACTTAAATGACTGTGCATGAAATGAGATTCACCTTTTAAACTATCAAAAGACATGCCTTAACGGAATTATTCCTCACTACAAGAAAACGGAGGAGAGGAATTCCTACCTGGTGCTTTCGAAGTGGTTTCCTATTGGTCGATGACTCTACCCAGGCGAATAAGGAGCTGACAAAACATCCACTGGAAGCTTTCTTGGTTTGAGAACAATCATCAATTTGAAACATTGTTCTATGCGTATATAGTAGGATAATTAGTTCCCCACCGGTGAATTAATGTGCATTTGGTGTGCATGGGGCTCGACACAACGGTGCATTAACACTGCACAAGGCGTATTAAATGGCTTCATCAACCCGATATTTTTGTAAACCCAAATTTTTGGTTGCGTAGTGGCCACAAACCAAACAACATCTTTGCGCACCAAGCGGTAGATTTGTGTTTAACTCTTGTGATGGCGCGAGGGTTGGTTTGGCAGCACTTTTAAGCATAGGGCTTGTGACAATGGCAGGGAGACTATCATTAAGTTTTGCGCCAAAGAGATGCGATAATAGTAAGGTTAAAGGGAAGGCAAGTGTGGCGGCAAATTTGAACTTAAGACTTGCAAAATGGATGGGGAACCTAAGTTCAAGTTTTGTGCCAAAAGGTTGCAACAATGGGAAAGTCAAAGGGCGCGGAAATATAGTGGCAACTTCAAGGTTAAACAGTGCGTAATGGCAGAGGCTTAAGGGTTAGGTCTTGCGACAAGTGGATGCACCGATATGGCGCAAATGTTATGTTTAAGCACTGCACGGAAGGCAGTGATTTAAGGGACTCATTGGCACGATGGCAGTAAGGTTAGGGACAACACTTTCGCTTCTCGGTGCAACGTTAAACTTGTGACTTGCGCTTTTAGCACACATTTAAAACTCAAGTTCTGCTTTGCTTTAAAGATAAGAAAAAAAGAAAAAAAACCTTAGACAAAAAAATCTGGAAAAGATTAAAACTTAGGAAAAGTTGAAAGGGGAAATAACTAAGTTTGAAAAACAAATAAACTTCAAAACAAAATTAAAAGGAGGGGCTCGAAACATTCAAATTTTTTGGGGGGGATGTTGCAGCAACAACAATTGGTGATTCATTGGCGAACACGGAATCTCTGAAAAAAAATCTTGTCATGATCGGAATGAATTTTAAACTGATAACCCCAAGCGTAACAAAATGCCCCCATTGTTCAACTTCTAAGAATGCAGTGATCTTTTATCATATTGGTCATTTGGGAAAGGGAACTTAGACTTATACTTCTTTCAAACTCTCTCAAGGCCGGAGTATGGAGCTAATTCTTTTAGGATGCGTCTTTACGATGTTTGACTAAAAGAGGACTCCAAAGGATCGTAAAAATATCTCACAGGGGTATTCGTTTGTTCGTCAATCCCATGCTATTTGCATCTCTTTTGGATGTTTCTTAAACTGACAGCTTTAGCTGTTTGAACCTTCAAGAAATGTCTTTCTTGAAACTTTAATTCTTTTATTTGGGTTCTTCAATCGATAATGTCCTTTTGTGTGAGCAAGAGATTTTATTTGACTATCCAGCTTCATGGATGGAGAAGAACTTTGTTTGGGATGAGTTATTTGGATAGCTTTCTAGATTGAACATTTTACTTCATCTCCGCCATGCTTTGATTGAGGCAAGAATTTCTAGAAATCAGACTCTTTGGTGTAAGCCCATGGGGCTTTTATTTGGAGCATGAGATCATTTTCAATACCATACTCTTAGGAGGAATGATTCCTTTCCGTGGGTCTATAATAGAAAAAACCTTGAGACAAGAATGAATGTTAAAGTGGATGGAGCCTCAAGGTAGTGAGAGAGAAATGCTGCATCATTAGTCATTTAACTGGGGTTATTTTGACCAAACAAGAAAGGATCTCCACATTCCCAAAGGATGATCAGTGAAAGAAAAGTAATGGGACTATATCCTCTTTATAAGTGAATTTTTGTCTCTCAATACTTCGAGTTTTGCTCAGAGTTATATCCCACCGCTAAGCTAGGAGTTGAGCTAGGTTTTATTTGTAATAAAAAAAAAGCCAAACTACTGAAAATGTTAATAAAACAAAACAAGAAAACAAAACAAACAGTTTATTTATGTACAAAGATATCAATGAGACTACTCAAAGTATTGCTTCAAGGCGAGGCCATTGAGAGGGAGGATTACTTCCTCTCCTTGGAGATATTTCAGCTTGCAAGTGGATGGGCCAAGCTTTTCAGAAATTAGATAAGGGCCAACCCATAGATGTTGTAACTTTGTATGCATTCCTTTTCCCTCATGTGGATGATCCCATTTCATAACTAAGTCACCTATTTCGAAATTCCTTTTTCCGGACTTCCGTTTATCAAACCATCTTTTGACTATGTCTTGGTGTTGGTGGAACCGGTCTTTAGATTTCTACCGAGATTCTTTGAGTTTCAGCAAAGTGTCAATTCTAGACTGTAAAACTTGACTAGTGGAACCTCAGGAGGCTTGAGACAATTGCAAAGATGGGAGTAAGAGGTTAGGAGGGAGGATGGATTCTCTACCGTAGACCAGGGTATATAGGGAAAATCCGAAAGCATTCTTTGGAGTAACTCTGTTTTCCCATAGCGCATTTGGAAGAGCAGTGTGCCAGCTTCTTTGGTTTTCAATCCCAGTTTTCTTAAGGATCCTAATGAGGGTTTTGTTTGAAGATTCAGCTAATCCATTTCCCTGGGGATAGTAATTGCCTGAATAATGTAATTTAATTCCTCTTTCATAAACAAATTCATTTATCTTAAAAGATGAGAAATAAGCTGCATTATCAAAGACTAGGGAAATTGGAACCCCAAACCTGGTTATAATGTTCTCTTTTAAAAAACAGATGACTGCATCTTCATTTATTTTGCGCAACGGGATAGCCTCTGTCCATCTTGTAAAATAGTTCATGGCTGTTAGGATATACTGGTGCTGCAGAGAAGAATTCGCTTTTATCTCTCCAATAGCATCTATGCCCCATTGTTCAAAAGGTTCTGAGATGATAACCGGTTTTAATGGTCTGATTGGTTTAGTTAATTTCCCAGCACTCTTTTGGCACACATCACAATTCCGTGCATAGGCATGAGCATATTTGAACAAAGTGGGCCAATAATATCCAATCCTCAGTATCTTATGAGCTGTCATATCACCGAAGTAGTGTCCGATAGTAGGGCCATCGTGTAATTCTTTGACTACTTTGTTTGCATCTTCTTTCTCTAGACATCTAAGCAAAAAGCCATCATAATTTCTTCTGAAAAGTACCCCATCAATGATCTGATAAGCTGCTGAATTCAAACGGAGTGCCCTTCTTTGCTTAGAACTCCAATGCTCTGGTAGGTACCCTTGCTGCAAGTAATGCACTAAGTCTCTATACCAGGATTCAGGAGCCGTGAAAATGGGGCATACCTCAATGGCGTTTATCTCAGCTTCATTTTCCCAATCTTTCTCTCCATCTATTGGATGTTCAGTGAGCAATTTACACAGGGCTTGACCTTTAATGATAGTTGCGGGTTTAAATTCTAAATCATATTCTTGAAGAGCAGTGACCCAATTCCCCCTTCTTTTTCCCAATTCCTTTTGAATGAAAAGAGATCTGACAGCCGGGTGAGGGACTATAACTTTAGTTCTATTCTTAAGCATATGTGGCCTGAACTACTTTAACGCTTTGAATATGATGTATGCTTGTTTATCGACAACAGGATAGTTTAGCTCAATGCCTTGCAGACGAGTTCTCATGAAGGAAATTGGGTATTCATCTCCTGATTCTACCTTTTGTGTAAGCGCGGCTGCAAGAGAGTCATCTGCAACAAAGGTATGCAAAATAAAATCTTTGTCAAAATCTAGACTTCTAAGAGAACGAGCGTTAGCTATGGCTGCTTTGATATCCTTAAATGCATCCTTTTCCAAGTTTGTCCATTTGAACTGTATGCTTTGCTTGACCATTTGTTACAAAGGTTTGACAGTCTAAGTTAAATCAGGGACAAACCTCCAAACAAAATTGATAGTGCCCATAAACGACTGCATAGACTTTTTATTGTGGGGCATGGGATTTTTATTGACAACTTGCACTCTCTCTTGATCGATTGAAATTCCCTTCTTTGAGATAATGTGACCCAAAAGTTTTCCTTCAAGAACAACAAAGATGCTTTTCTTGGGCTTTAGAGATATACCATACTTCCTGCAGCGATCGAAAATCTGTTTTAAATGGAAAACATGGTCTTCCCTTTTCCTTGAGAAAACTGTCACATCGTCTAGATAGACTACAACACAGTGACCGTCCAATCCTCGAAAGGCAATGTCCATTGCTCGCTGGAAGGTTGCTCCTGCATTTATCAAGCCAAACGACATTCTTTGGTATGAAAATGTTCCCCACTTAGTACGGAAAGTAATCTTAAGACAGTCTTCTTTGGCTACTAACACTTGATTGTAACTAGAGAAACCATCTAGAAGAGAGAAAAGTTCTGATTCTGATACCATTTGCAGAATTTGTTCCATTGAAGGTACGGGATAGTTATCTTTGCCAAAAGCTCTATTCAAATTTCTGAAATGTACACATAGTCCTATTTCCCCAGACTTCTTCCTTATGGGGACTAGATTAGCAACCCATTTTGAATGCCGAACTTTAAAGATGATCTTAGCATCTAATAACTTCTTCGATTCCTTCTGAATTAAAGGTTCGAGAGTACGATGCATTCTTCTTAACTGCTGCTGAAACGGCTTAACACTTTCCTTCATTGGTATGACATGCTGAATGATACGAGTATCATATGTTTTTAGATCTTCATAGGTCCAAGCAAACACATCCTTATATTGTAAAAAAATCTTGATGAACTTATCTCTTTCACCCGATGAACAACATCTACCGATATTAACATACTTTGGTTCAGCTTCTATACCCAAGTTTACTAATTCATGCTCCATAGACAAGCTATGAGTTTTAAGATTCGTTGGCTTCTTGAACTTGCTCTGCAGATCGAACAAACTTTCAAGTGATCTCACTCCTTTCGGCATGAAATTTCCTTTAACTACGTGCTTGTTGTGCAGGTCCGAATCATGCTTCTCTTCATCTATAACAGCCTCTTGGAATGTGTTTTCATTTGTCAGAAAACTGACGATCTGATCGTCATCATCCAGTACCTTGAGATTTGTAATATTAGCTGGAACTAAAGGTCTGAAAACCAATTCAATATAACATTTATTATTATTACGCACTAACCTAGAAGCAGACGTAGCTAATAAATCAGCCGCAACATTTTTCAATCTAGGAACAATTTTATATTAAAAGCATCAAAGTGCGCAATTAAATTCCATACCTCAAACTGGTAACCTTTCAAATGTGGTGAAAGATAGTGAATGGTATCCCTCACCTGTTTGACGACTATTTCCGAGTCACCGAAAACTTTCAGGTATTTAACATTCAATCTGATGGCTTTCTTTAACCCATGGACTAAAGCTTCATATTCAGCAGTATTGTTAGTACAATTGAACTCTAATATACAAGACAAGAAGTGTTTGTTGTTCTTAGGATCAACTAGAACACAACCAACTCCAGGTCCTTCCCGAGTTTTGGAACCATCAAAATATAGAACCCAAAAAACATTCTTTGATCTAACTAAGTTATTATATTTATCCTCTAAGTTAGTGACTAAGCTAACTATGTTACGGTCAATATCATCAGTCCGAGAAAATTGAAGGAGATCATACTGTTCATCTGATTCATGGCTGGCATTTTCTGCTTGATAGTTACCCAGATCGATTTCTAAGAAACAATTCCCCAAAACTGAAGATGAAAAGGCTACAGCTTCGTTCTTTTCTTCTAGCTGAGTGACATTCTACTTCATGTGTGGTTCTCTTAGTACTTTAATCTTATTTTTCCTATTCTGATATGGTAACCATAAGTGAGACCAGTCTGTTGCAAAATAACCATCTAGTTTTGTAGGTCAGTCCCTGCTTAAGATCAAACCAAGAGTCTCAGGTATGTCAACTACCATTATATCAATGAACTAACAAACTCTAGGATCTGCTGACAACCTAATAAGGACATCTTTCATTTCCCTAATAACTTTAACATCATTTCTATCTAGGTGGATAATCTGAGCTGGGGATGGAATTGTTTGGCCATTAATTCTTTTACAAATTGATAGTGGCATGACATTCGAGGAAGATCTAGAATCTACCAAAGAGTTATGCACATTGTGATTGAAAATTTCAAAAGTTAAAAGAAAAGGCAATGTTTGGGATTTAGATTTCCTGCCAACACTAGCCTCATTTATTTCAGGATCTTCTTCAGTATCTGCTAATAGAGTGCTAGATTGGGGTTCAAGAGCTTGCAACAACTTCTTTCTTTGCTGAGGCAAGCTACACATATCAAATATAGAAATGTATGCTTTTACTTTCTGTATGTATTCAATTATATCATATCCCATGTCACATTCCTTTACAACTTTTGGTTGATTGTCTGCCTTGTTTAAGGAAACTTTTGTTTGCTGAGTTGTTTTTGTGTTGGGTTGTTTGGAAGGTATTTGGTTATCCTTGGGATGTTTTGGAATAACCATGCGGTTCCTTTTAGGTACTTCTTTCAAAGATTTAGGATTGGGCATGGTCGAGCTCAGATCAGTGATTGGACCTTTACTACGAATAGTAATATTCACTATTGAAACTTGACTTTCTTCGGGATCATCTTCCATTAATTCAGTCACAGGTACCTAGTCCCACAAGACCATAGTGGTGTCTGGGGCGGGTTCTTCTGGTTCAAGCGGTTGTTCTTCTATAGGATTATCTTGATCTGGTATTTGCCAATCCAACATTTTTTAGACCTCCCAATATTTCGTAGTGTCGCATCTTCACCATAAAAATAGTTGACGACACTTCCCCTACTGCTTAAAACACCCAGAAGAGAAAAATGATGAATGATCCTTGAAGACAAACTTATCCTATCAAGAATCAACCCATCTGAGACTTCATATACCTACACTAGCACGCCTTGCTCCAGCTTAGGTGCATGGTAGTCCACACTACCGCGCTATGCTCTTTCTCTGCCACGCGGTACTACTGCTCTATGTTTAGTTTAAGAGGCGCGGTACTCGCTTTTTAGCCTTTTTGCCATGGCTTGTGGGATCTTGATATTCGAGAGATTTTTTAGGATTGGTATCCCTGATTCGATCCTAACTCACTTTCTCAGATTAGTGGGCCTGATCCACTAAACATTCCCAAGATCCATTCTTCTCTCTTGATGGTTAACCCTACTACACACTATAAGAGAGAGGCATTCCATGAGCAAAAGGGGGAGGACTCTTGGAGACATCAAACTTATGATCTTGAATCTTTGTGGAGATAGCTAGAGGAGAAAACAATTGGAGCTGGGAGTTGGCTTGGATATCAAGCAACCATTGTAAGTGACTTCAAGTTGGTAATAAAACATAACTTGTCTTGTTTCCCAAATCATGTGTGTTGATTTTGTTTCAATTATTTGATTTGTATCTGGTATAGATTTAGATTCTAACTCATATTTCAAGTTTCTAGAGAATCGTATCTGCTTGTATCTTGGTTTCTTTCTGACAGGTTCATTCGCGAGGACTTGGAAATTGGAGCCACCATTAGGACGAGCAATTGAATTGAAGGTCAGTTAGATATCTTCTGTTTCTTTTAGTAGTTTAATCTTGAAATATTTGTTTACATCTAGGAATTCAAGGTAGCATTTGTTATCTTTTTGTCTTAGTTTAGAGTTAGTTAAAGTCTACTTTAACCTAAGAGAGTTTCTACTTATCAGTAGGGAGAAATTTCTACAACAAAGAATGGCGACTCCACTGGTTTGAACCCCATTTGACTGATTCATCTCACTTTCAGTCATTTTTTATTGTGATTCTTCTTTCCCTTCAAACCAGTACTGAATTTTGGTCTCCTTGACCTTTATTCTCCCCTCCTCTCTACATCTTTCCTCCCTCTGTGATCAGTGAGTCCTCTGGGTTTGCAGCAACCCTGAAAAATTCAATCTTCTTTTCAAAAGTTGTGTTTTTCCATCCTTTGCAACAGTACCGCGCCCCACTACTATCTATAGCGCGGTAGTACTGCATACCCAACACGCTTACCAGAGCAGTAGTGTACCAGTACCACGCTCTAGCCTGTTACTGCCACGCGGTAGTGTCTGCATTTTTTCAATTTTTCTTGCTTGTTTGGTTTCCTGAGTCATTTGTTATTTTCTCTGCTTTAGTTTGGTGTTTTCTATTGCTTATTACTATCCCGTTTACACAGTCTTTGTGGTTTGTTTATTTCTCTTGTGAGCTTGATTATTTTATGAGTTAGTGGCATTATTTGGACATTGGGTCACCCCTTCAGTCTGATTGCATTGGCTTGATCTTCTCATCACAACCAAACCATTACTACTGTCCTCTTTTTACGGGATCATGTATCTTTCATAATCACATTGTTTACATTAGTGTTATTCAGACTTATATTGAAAATTATCATTGGAGGACATTTGTGTTGTTTGGATTGAAATGATCTAGCAGTATTATTGTGCATTGGGAAGTGAACCATTTAAATTTTCCACATAAATTCTCATTTTTTGAAGCATCCTAGTTGCAAGATCAGTGAATTGGAAAGAAGTGTTTATTTCAGTTTGGCTCTACTTAGAAAAAGAAAACAATTTTTTTTTGTTTTGAAGTGGTTTTTAATTGCTTGTGAAAGTTTCATGCATTTATGATCGAAGAACTCTCTCTCTTCCATAGCTAGTTTTCATCGAATACAAGGCTTATTTCGATTCATTCTCACTTGCATGGTTTGGGTTGTCACAACACCACCTAGTTTCACGTCCATTTACCCGATTGAGTAATACAACCACTAAAATTAATCTCCCTAACTAAACCAATATTAACCTCACTTGAGGAAATCAAAAGAATTTGGTAGTTAGGTACGACACTGTGGATAGGCATCAAAATAATTCCCCCTTGTCATTTTCATCTGAGACATAGTTGTTGTCCTCTAGGGAATTAAAATCCTCTAGTATTTATTGACACGGTCATAGACCAGTTTTTGGAGGGGCCTCCTAACTATTTTTAACTTTCAGGGGTTAAACCACCACGAGATTGAGAACCGGATGGACTCTGTGGAATGCCGCACTCCACTTACCCCTAAGGCAACATCGATCATTGTCTTCCTTGTATTCATAGTAATGCAAGGGTGATAAGGCAGAAGCGGTGAAAACCTTTTCCAACGTGTCATGAATGAGGTAGCTTAGTGACTTTTCTACTAGGGCTCTTTTACCCAGGATCCCTTTCGGTAGAGGGATATCCTTCTCATATTGGTGTCTCATGTTGTATTGTTCGACTTGGATTTCACCACCTTGCGAAGGATACAACTTGTTGAGGTCTCCAGCTCTTAGTTAGGAGTTTGCTTGTTATCTCATCTTCATAGAGGGTCATTTTTTCTTTTTAGTGACTGCTTGTTGGCATTCTGGCCATTATTTTTCTCAGCTCGCTTACTGAGACACCGGTCTCAATATAGATTTTAGAGCTTGCTTTTTGGCCTGGGAGCCTTGATTTTTCTAGCTCCTCTTTTGCACACTTGACTACATTAGAGTTTTTGAGTTCTTTGTTACAAGACTGCCCCCGGATTTCATATTCCTGCCATTATGTTAGAACCACCACGGAGATCACGAAGAGTATAGGGAAAAATCCCTCCACCACTACCACCGCCGCAGACCTCCGGTCCACCTACATCATGTATTCCCACCCTTCCTGGCTGCGGTGCCGGTCGAGGGAACATTCCATCGCCGATACACACTACATCTTTAGTTCCGCCTATAACCGTTACTCACAGCACGGTCTCAGAACCTCTTGTAGTTTCTGCAACCACTAGTACATCTGAGATTCTCACTGTCACTTCACCCACTATTATTCCAAATATACCTGCCACAGTGGACAACAGTACAACAGCTAAATCTAGTAAAACCCAAGATACTAGACCGGATGCCATCCTCCTCCCCGATGTCAACACCTCCCTTCAACCATAAACTTTCTACGATGACACAGAAGGATCTGTTGGCACCACCGAAGGATCTGACAAGTATATATCTGGCTTGATTCCAGTCCCGGGCGGGTACATCGAAATTATCGAAGAAACTCAACTTCCTGATACACATTTTGAACCTGACTATGGCTTTATCACTTCCTAGGCAGAGCCTCCGCCTGTTATCACCGCGCCATCCAGCGTTCATCGACAGGAAACCAATTCTTCTAGCAACATACCTCGTACCGTATCTCTCCCCAACCTCCATTCGGGACATGAGATCATGGCCTCCATTCACTCTAGTATGGTTAGTCTAGCTAATTCCCCGTTAGCGTCGGCACAGTTCAAACGTGACATAGAGAAAATGCTCTCGACGGCTTCTAGATATCCCCCTATTACCCGTCCTCCCGACTATCGGGATCCCAACGTTCCGTCTAGCACAAAGTTTCATCACTCCTATGTAGATGGCTCCGGACCTTCAAACATTACTATACCTTTGTTCCTGCCGGACCCCGAAAACCCTTTTCAAGATATGAACCCAGACCCAGTCTTCGATGGTCCTCCTATTGTTGAACATGCTATGGCGACACTCCCGATACCCCTTGGTTAAATTTCCCACATTTGCTGCCATCACCCATGTTTGGCGCACATTCTATGAGGGATAACTCCTCCTATAGGGCCATCCAACCCATCTGCTGGAGGGAAACCCATCGGCACCATCTAACAACCCTCCCAACCAGCAGCATCTGCTCAGTATGGTATGTACAACACACCTAGTAGAGGAAAACTTTATACCGGCTTCCCAACCAGGCCTCATCTTCAACATCCCTCGTCAGGTACGCTTCCTTCTTGGTGATCTTAAATCCCATAGAGTGGGGGGTACTCATTATTTGGAAACTGGAACCCAACTGGGCGGCAATCTCAGATTCCCCCCAACTTGAACTCTGGCCTCCCCTATCCTTCGACTGCTACAACTCCATGGAACCCATCCCTTCAATTTCCACATCTTCATCAAGGAGGAACGAAGATTCCATGGACACCACTGTCGCAACCACCCCCCAACCATGATACAGGAAACCCTCCACTTACTCAATATAGTGGTAACATTCCTGGAACACAACAACTCCAGGGAACCTTTCCCCAACCTAGAGCAGCAACCATTCCTGGGTTACAACAACCCCAGGGTACCATACGTACCATCCCCACTCATCAAAACATCCAACAACCGGTTACCACTGTGATTCCTAGTCAGGTAATGACCTCGAACACTCAACCGGTTAACCAGATGGCCTACTACCCACAGAACTTCCAGTAGTACCCCGCGGGAAACACATATGGGTATAACACATAGCAGTATACTATGCAGGGCCCCCCAGGTTTCTCTACACCATATGGTTATTACTCATACCTGCAGACCAATCATCAACTTCCTTTTTTGGCCACGCTAGACTTACCCAATTTGTCGAGGCTCATGAACGATCCTATATGGCATGAACCTCACTGGCCACCCATTCCAGCCAAACTCCCATTGGACATTCCTAAGTTCGATGCTAAGCTTGGGGAAGACCCCAAGAACCACATGATGACCTTCCATCTTTGTTGTTCATCCAACTCCTTGATGGACGATTCCATTCGACTATGGCTCTTCCAGCGTACGCTTACCGGCATGGCAACAAAATGTTACATCGAGCTGCCACAACACTCTTTCCACGATTTCAACACCTTGGCTATGTAGTTTCTGACCCATTTCCAGCTCACCATCCGGTATGAGATTGGAACAGAACTGTTAACCTCGTTGCGTCAAACAACTTCTATGCACATTTCAGATCACATCCATGAGTGGCGTCGACGTCGTAGGCTAATCAAGGCACCCATTCTAGATCAGCTACTCACTGATTGGTTCACAAAGTCATTCTTGCCTCCCATAGCTAGGGATATCGCTATGCGTGGGCCGATCACAGAAGAACAAGCCATCTCGACAACCCAGTACATGGATTTGGTATATACCCAATCCAGCACTTTACACGAACTTCTTCCCCATGCCGCCCATGTTACCACTAATCCAATGAAACCTGCCACTGAACCCCCCATTGATGGTATTGTCGGTTAAGTCAAGGCCCAACCTACCACCAAGTCGACGGGGCAACAAGCTTTTGCTTCCCTCGCTCTATCTCAGGCTGCTCCAAAAGCCACTACTTCTCCTGCTATCTCCTCCAAAGTGAATGCAGTTCAATCTACGTCACAACCATCCATAGGAAAGAAGAAGAACATTCATGGTAAATCCAAGAAGAACCAACATGAGAATCCCAAGCCACAACCCACCCACAACAACCCGAAACCATGCCGGAAGGCTAAGTTTCCATGCCTGATTTGTCAAGATGATCACTACACGCGTGACTGTCCCTACAAGGATGAAGTCAACAAATTCATTACAGGATCCTCTCACCCGACAGTGTTAACTGACCCTTTCCCTCAGCAGCAACAACAGATGGTTGCCCAAGAAACCCCACAAGGGGGCAACTCGAGCAACCCAACTCGTAGAGAGATGTTCGCAAATCGCAAAATCCTGATGATGAGTAATGAGGAGATTCATATAACCACTCGTTCAAAGACATATGAGAACCCTCCAACTTCAAACAAATAGTCAGAGACAGCCAAAGGCAAATCTCCTGTCGAAGATACGACTCCTACCCCTCCCCTTAATGGTCATCTCCATATCGAGAGACCACTTACGGACATAGTGCTACGCCCACTGAAGGGCACCATACGAAAGGAAACATTTAACCCCAATGCGCGAGCTGCCCAAAATTACAACATTGTTGAGGATTTAGCTCAAGCACCTTGCGCCATGTCGATTCTCAAGGTTCTTCAACACTACCCTACGTAGCGTAGAACCTTACTTTCATCACTGGGGGAAATGGACCCAGATACTTCAAACACTATTATGTTTAACTTAGAGTATGCCAAACCTTGGCTTTCTCACCAGTTAGCCTTCAAGGTTCATACAAAAATCTGTGGAAATAGCATCCATTGCACTGTTTTAGATGAAGGTGCCTCCACATTGATCATGTCTTTGAATTGTTGGAGAGCCTTAGGCTCACCCGAAGTCACAACGTCTCCCACCACTCTCAGGGCATTTGACGGACATGGTTTTGAACCTTATGGACTCATTCCCGCAATTGGTGTTGAACTGGGGGGCAAAACAGTATCCATACACATCGAAGTCATAGATGCACCATTGGATTACAATCTTCTACTTGGTCGGAACTGGTTTTATGCCATGACCGCCATAGCATCTACTGTCTTCCCGATTGTGCAATTTCCTCATGAAGGGAAAATTGTCACCATAGATCAACTTGATTATTGTATCCAAGACTCTCATCCAAACTCCGCCAACACTGTCCTGTTATTGGATTAGCCTCGGTACCGGTTCCAAGACATTGGCATTGGTCTTATGAAGGATTCTTCCCTTATTGGAGTTTTCCCAGAGCTGGGGCCCCATGTTCAACCAGTCAACATGATTTCATCAAATGTCACCCCTTCCAATGATTCATGGGTGATTCTGAGTCTCGCTGAGATTGAAAACTACGGCAACTCCATGCCTTTGAATAGAAACCTCACAGTGTATGAAGCGATCCAGTCAGCCACCAATTGGGTCTATTGTCCTACCCATCACACCGTGGCACAACTCTCGTCTGAGACTCATTCATCCCCACCACTTATCGATCCTCTCACTTTGATTTTTCCCACTGACGAATCAATTATGGAGGTTATGTGCGGTGATGAGCCACCATGGGGATATTTTCATCATCGATCTTCATTCCCCACTATTCAGATACTTGAGCTTGATACAAAATCCAACCCTTCACTTGGATTGCTTCAAACCAAGTTTCCCACTTCCCTTGATGAAATATTTTCTGAAGGAAACTTGGCTAACCTTATGGCAACCACTCCCATAGACATTTTAGTGAAGCCTGGTATCGTGGAAAACATTCATATTGGAAAAACATGCACTCCCCTTGAAATGGAGTTCTACACTACCTACTTTAAAACCTTCCGCGATGTTTTTGCTTGGAGTTATGAAGAAATGACAGGAATAGATCCCTTGATTGTGGTCCATGAAATTCCAACCTTCCCTGGCACCCGACCTATTCGGCAGAAACTCCGACCTGTCCATCCTCGTAAGGCAGCCGCTATTAAAGTAGAAGTTGAAAAACTTTTGCGTGCTAGTTTTATCTATCCTTTCCCATTGACAGAATGGGTATCTAGCATCGTCCCCATAGCCAAGAAACAGGGAACGATTAGATTCTGTGTCGATTACCGCGACTTGAACAAAGCTTGTCCAAAGGACAACTACCCAACTCCATTCATCGACCAGATCATCGATAACTGCACCGGGAATGTCATCTTCTCATTTATGGATGGCTTTTCTGGCTATAATCAGATCGATATCCTCCCAGCCGACCAGCATAAAACAGCCTTTATCTGCCCTTGGGGGATTTTTGCATATCGAAAGTTACCTTTTGGCCTTAAAAATGCCGGGGCAACTTTCCAATGGGCGATGTCGTACACATTTCACGATATCAAACATATTGTAGAGCCATATCTTGATGATCTTCCTGCTCATTCTCAGACTCGGGATGACCATCCTGATCACTTAGGTGCCATTTTCGAAAGGTGCCATCGCTACAATATCCGTTTGAATCCACATAAGTACGTTTTTTGCGTGGAAGCCGGAAAAATTTTGGGATTCATAATCTCCAAAAGTGGGATACGCTTAGATATTGCGAAGGTAGAAGCTATCTTAGCCCTGCCTTCCCCCACAAACATCCCAGAACTTCAAAGTTTGAAAGGGCATGCAAACTTTCTACGCTCTTTCATTTGTAATATTTCCGAGATAACAAAAGGCTATATGAGGCTTCCCAAGAAGAACACTCCCTTCATCTGGGACGACGAAGCCCAACGTTCCTTTGATAATTTAAAGGCAGCCTTAACTAAAGATCCTGTGATTCAACCCCCCAATTACACACGGGATTACATTCTTTATCTCGCAACTTCGATTTCCACCATCGGTATGGTGCTAGTCCAGGAAGATGATAACGGCATAGAACATGTGGTATACTATCTTAATAAGAGTCTTCTCGACTTTGAAACACGTTATTCACATGTTGAAAAACTGGCTCTGGCGACAGTTTTCGTTGTCCAGAGGTTCCATCATTACATTCTACTCCGCCGGACCACTGTTATAGCATATTTCAATCCAATGTATTATATCCTCACGCATCAAGTGCTTGGGGGAAAATATTCTCGTTGGATCATCATCAAGAGTTTGACTTGGAATTTGCCAAAGCTAAGTCCAAGATGTCTTTGGTCTTTGCTGAGTTGATTTGTAACTTGCCCCGTGCTACCGAGAAATCCAAGCCCATCGATTCTCTTCCTAATGAATCGTTGTTCTTCATCAGCACGTCTGATCCATGGTACGGGGATATTTTATTATATCTCCAAACCCAACGTTTTCGCCCCGACCTCACTCGCGATGAACGTCGATGTATCTGTCATCACTCCAAGTACTACCTCATAGTCAATGATACCCTTTATCGACGTGGTGTCGACACTGTTCTTCGACGCTGTTTGACTTTAGATGAAGCGGAACGTGTTCTTAATGACTGCCACGCTGGAGCATGTGGTGGTCATATCTCTGGGATGGCTACGGCCCAGAAAATACTGCAAGCGGGATATTTCTGGCCCTCTATTTTCAAAGACTGCATTGAAATGGTTAAGAAATGTCCACCTTATCAATTCTTTCATAATAAGACACGCTCGCATCCTGCTCCACTCCATCCTGTTATTTCCATCGGACCCTTTTCCAAACGGGGCATAGATTTCATGCACTGTAAGCCCACTTCAGCCGGGGGGCATAGCTATGTCATACTAGCTGTTGACTATTTCACAAAATGGGCTAAAGCGATGCCTACTTATGCTGAGGACAGCAAAATAGCAGCACAATTCATATTCAATCACATTATAGCTAGATTTGGTGTCCCATAATCCGTTGTGACCGATCATGGCTCCCACTTCAGGAACCATATGATTGAGGAACTGAGCGCCAAGTTGGGTTTTCTCCATGAAAACTCAACCCCATACTACCCACAAGCTAATGGCCAAGTTGAAGCCATTAACAAAGTTCTGAAACGAATGATTCAACATATTGTGGGTACTCATAAGTCCAACTGGAACTCAGCTCTGTTTTCGGCACTATGGGCATACCGAACCTTAGTAAAAAGTGCTACTGGGTTTACACCATTCCAACTGGTGTATGGCATGGAATCCATTTTACCGATTGAATGTGAAATTCCATCACTTAAGATAGCCATAGAGCTACTTCCCCACACCACTTCCGAAGAGGAATGGTTTCTATACCTAGCCAAGCTAGATGAAACCCGCCGCGACGCTGCTGTAGCCAACGAAGCTCATAAAAAATGCATCAAAGCACAGTATGACAAATCCGTTCAACCTCGGGTTTTGAATGAAGGTGACCTCGTACTCACATATGATCAAATGCACGATAAACTTGGAAAAGGAAAGCTAGAATCTATGTGGTATGGCCCCTTTGTTGTAAAATGTATCTTGGAGAAAGGAGCCTATGAACTCATCGATTGTGATGGCACACCATTGGCACGGCCCCGCAATGGGCTATACCTCAAATGCTTCTACATGTAGGGTTTTCCTGCGCGAGATACTTTTTGTACATAATGTACCTAGCTTGTTTTCACTTATCTTTTTGGTGTGCACACATAGACCTCATGTATCCATTCTTACCTTGACTTGTACATTTATGCGCAGATGTCTGCCTACTTCGGATTCGTCGACGGTGCGATCCGACATACCCGGAACCTCGCTTCCGCAGCATGGGTAATCTATTCTCCCACTGGTGAGTTGCTATCTTCAGGAGCCAATTGTTTGGGTCCCGCAACCAACAATATCACAGAGTACCATGCAACCATCGGACTCTTGACAAAGGTTGCTTCCCTTGGAATTGACTCCCTATCAGTCTTTTTAGACTCCCAACTTGTGGTTTCTCATCTGAATCGTATTTACATAGTTCGCGATCCTATCCTACTTTGTTTATTTCGAAGGGTACACCTCTTGGAACGATCTTTTAATTTTATTTGATATCAAGACATACCAAGGGAATTCAATTGTATAGCTGATTCATTAGCTAATTACATTTTGGATTGGCATCTTCCCCATACATAAAAACACATCATAAAATAAACACACAAGTCATTGTAAATAAATAGGTCATAAAAGTAGGTCCATATATATATCACTGTATATAAAAGTGTTTTTTCAAATACATAAAGTTTGTGTTTTAAAGACAAAATTTGGGACCTAGTCCCATACAAAAATTTGGCTCTCAAAGCCTACATATCGTATACAGGCCACAAAAAGATAAAAGCTACCATCTAAGGATATCTGGGAGATCTATCATGTTCCTCCTTAGATTCCTCACATTGCTGGTGATAACACACTATAGCTCGAGCCACCCTACGGAGGAGTCAATCAATACACCTAGGCACACCTACGGTATGCCGCTGGAGATGCAAAGGGATGTCGTCCATCCTCATAGCGGGGACACCGTGGGTTAAACCCTGTAGGTTCCTCTCTATCTCTTGGACCCCTCCCGCCTCATCCTCATTTTCTTCCTAGTCCGGAGTAGCTTGGTGATCAACACCACCTCGGCGTAACGGCGAGTACCCTGCTAGTCTCTGTGGTCCACGATCTGCGACATGCACATGTATATATATTAAAGTCTTTTACACATTCTAAAAAACAATAAAATTATATATTCAAAAAAAAAAAACATTTATGAAGGTCATACCTAAATTGTCCCAATCCTCATCTTCCGGTAGTGCCAAGTCTATGTCCTCGCGGAAGTCCACCCCTGCATAGGGTAGTCATCGATCATCACAATCTGTTCCTCAAGCCACGAGAAGAAATCCTCACCGAAAGCCAAATGCTGCGGTCCTCCAAGTCATCCTGCGTACTCGCTCCATCGATCCATCCATGGCTCGGTGGGTGGACGGGGGGGCATGGCCAGCTGTGGGCGCAACAACGGCACCCTCGCCAAGAAGAAGGTGACTAAGAAGTTCCCATACCCAAATTGAGAGTTCTCTCCAAGCCTGCACTTGTTCACTTGCTCTTTGAGGTTGGTCAATACTGCCTCACACCAATTGAATACTGTTCCTGCCATGCAATCCACTGCAAGATTCATCTGTGTACGGGATGCCTGATGGGGGGCCGTACTCCCTGCTGCACGTGTGATGGTGAACAACATGATTTTTAAAGGAAGTTCTACAATGTCCTTAATGACCACCTTTCCGCTTTTATTCCCCGAACCTTGACTGAAATAACGAGCAATTAAAGCATTAGTGCTTGCCTTCGAGGCTGTGAACCCAGTAAAACTCACCCAGGCTCCCCTTTTCGAGAGGCCCATGAGGAAATAAATGTCCTCGAGTTCAATCTCGAGGGTGTGTTCCACTCGAAAAGCTTGAATGTTTAGGTCCCACATTTGAATAATGTGGGTAAGAAGTTTTTCCTGCTTACGGATACCTTTGGTCTTGAAGAATTTCAACAAACCACATTCCTGCAATGCAGTCAAGGTCTCTTGGTCATCCTCGGCCAACAAATCATCCGCTTCATGCTCTCTTTCTTTCCAATTGACCATTTTTCTCCAAACAAGTTGCAGACACCTACAAAAGGTCATAGGAAACATTCATTAATCATTTAACAACATGATCTCAGCTAAAAATTTGAGAAAAACTAATTTTTTCATCTTAAAAATCGCCACTGTCGCACCTGGGAGAAGCGCATATGCACGGTACTACATAGTACCGCGCCCCTGTTCAACTCTACAGCGTGGTACTATTAAACAGTACCGCATTTCCCGATATGGCTCCCGCGCGGTACTGTGGATAGCGAAATTTTCCCATTAGGGCCTTCCCAAAAATTCACTTCTACTTATTGAAATCAAGTTATTTATCTATGAAATCAAAGAGGGGTTTGAAAGCTCGTACCTAGCGCAGAAGGTTCTTGAAACGGTGCTCCGGATCTCCAGATATGAACTCTTGAAGTTTTTGCTCCTCAATGGGTAAAATCTCCTCTTTTGGCAAATGCACAAGTGAAATGGTACCTTTCCATATTTACCTACTCCTTATATAAATTTTTTTTACTCATTATTTTATCTGGTTAAATTAAAACCCATTTCACATTACTAATATATGGTTCCATGAGCATTTGTTGACGGGGTCTCCTTTAAAAAGTGTTCACACTAGCATTCATTTATTGTTTGACCTTCATTTTGAGCCTACTTTATCTTTTTCGTGCTCTGGATTAAAACTTGAAAAAGATTCCGAGCGCTTTTACACCTGTGTCATGCTTGTCAAACTTAAGTAAATGGTTTCAAGCCTAGTCAACTGTACTCATGCTCGTTAAACGATGAGGACAGTATTATCCTGGTTGTATTTATTCTTTTTTCAGACCAGGATAATTAAAAGTTACGAAAAAGACCATTGGAGTCCAAAGTTAAGCTCTTTTCAGACTCCCTAAAATTGAAAAGATTGCTAAGTGATCTTGACTCTTTCACACTTGTAAAAGTATTTGAAAGGTCGTCTATTCAGTGATAGGTTACCCCTTTTTCGGCCCGTCTAGACTATTTATGAGAAAGGTATACCTCGGTCACTTTTTGGATGGGAGAGTTCTCTCGAGAATTGTTTTACACTTTTTCAGGATCGAGGGACTAAATTTACGAAAAAGTACACTTTGGAGCCTTCTTTGAGTTTTTCAGGCTCTCTAAATGTGAAAAACTACCAAGTTTTCTTTCCTTGGACTCGTTAAAATTTGACATCGAAGGACCCACTTTGGAACGGACCCCTCCTTTCTCAAGTTCGTAAAACATGTGAGATTGGACTCATCTATGAGATAAGCTATACTGAGCATCTGTTATCCTCTTCAAGCTCGAAAAACAACAAAGAGGTACTCGTCTATCATGTCGGGGGAATATGGGAAACAAGTCGAGTTTATTTTGGCAGCTTTTCAGTCGTCACCTTTGAACATGGCATGCGTCTGTCCCTTGTCTATTTTGGGTATCTATTTTCCCTAAGTTATGGTCATTATCTTGAGTCATCTCTCTAGCCACGAGCCTACTCGTTCGGTGTCTATCCTCTGCTATTAATAATCCCTACTGCCAAGTCCTTTTACATGCCGTTATATGTTCAAAGGGTTGCATTGTTCAGAGTCATTCATTGTGTCAGACCTCCGTTGTGTCAGTACATGTTCTATCGTCCTATACTATCTTTTCATTCTGATTTCGTGTCGATGATGTGGGAATCATTATAGCCCACCTTCGACGATTCTATTCCCGTCGATGCCAAATCACTATCCGGGAATTGGACGTAGGGATCAACCATTAGTACCTTGGTACCTGCATGCCTCAATGGCAGGTTTCCTCGTGTTCAACAGTAGGTTTACATCATTGACCTCTGATCGAACGATCTCTCAAATGCTCGACATCAACCCATTCATTCGCATTTCATTGAGATGTACTACAGATACCTTGGGGATCATCGTCATCATTGGTGATTTCCCTCGCATTTGCTAACGGTTCACATCATTGACCGGTAATCGAATGGTTTCTACCATGTTCGACTTCAACACCTTGTAATCACATGGCTAGATTCGTATCATTTGCGATTGAATAGAAGACCCTGGGCGCACCTTTGTATCTTACTTGCGTCCAAGTTGTGATGGAGATGTCCTTTGTATTATCATACAGATCCACTTTTGTATTGGTCGTGGCTGTGTCATTACTGTCTCATGGATCTACGCTTGTTCATAGTAGCCATGATTTGTATACAGTCTATATCATCTCAGTACTCATGGATCTACAATGTATTCGTCGATAGGCATGCTTTGAGTCAATTGTTTCTGAGCATGGGAATGCCCGCCTCGATGGTATATCTAACATTTTTTTTTTTCTGTTTCAGCTCCTCGTTGCTCTCCTCGATGCTATGTCCGCACAGTATTTGTAAAGTATTTTTTCCATCAGTCCCTTCTGACCTCACACTTTAAAGGGCATCTGTTATACCTCCATATTTCACAGTGTCGCATCTTCACCATAAAAATAGTTGACGACACTTTCCCTACTGCTTAAAACACCCAGAAGAGAAAAATGATGAATGATACTTGAAGACAAACTTATCCTGTCAAGAATCAACCTAGCCGAGACTTCATATACCTACACTACCGCGCCTTGATCCAGCTTAGGTGTGCGGTAGTCCACACTACCGTGCTATGCTCTTTCTCTGCCACGTGGTACTACCGCGCTATGCTCAGTTTAAGAGACGCAATACTCCCTTTTTAGCCTTTTTGCCATGGCTTGTGGGATCTTAATCTTTGAGAGATTTTTTAGTATTGGTATCCCTAATTCGATCCTAACTCACCTTCTCAGATTAGTGGGCCTGATCCACTAAATATTCCCAAGATCCATTCTTCTCTCTTGATGGTTAACCCTACTACACACTATAAGAGAGAGGAATTCCATGAGCAAAAGGGGGAGGACTCTTGGAGACATCAAACTTATGATCTTGAATCTTTGTGGAGATAGCTAGAGGAGAAAACAATTGGAGCTGGGAGTTGGCTTGGATATCAAGCAACCATTGTAAGTGACTTCAAGTTGGTAATAAAACATAACTTGTCTTGTTTCCCAAATCATGTGTGTTGATTTTGTTTCAATTATATGATTTGTATCTGTTATAGATTTAGATTCTAACTCATATTTCAAGTTGCTAGAGAATCGTATATGCTTGTATCTTGGTTTCATTCTGATAGGTTCATTCACGAGGAATTGGAAATTGGAGCCACCATTAGGACGAGCAATTGAATTGAAGGTCAGTTAGATCTCTTTCGTTTCTTTCAACAGTTTAATATTGAAATGTCTGTTTAGATCTAGGAATTCAAGGTAGCATTTGTTATCTTTTTGTCTTAGTTTCGAGTCAGTTAAAGTCCACTTTAACCTAAGAGAGTTTCTAGCTATCTGTAGGGAGAAATTTCTACAACAACATTTGGTTCATTACCAAGCTCATTGAATTTATCCATTGAGGACAACTTTTTTCAGAGTGTGGCTCTTGATGAACAGTGCAGTAGTGTTCCATTTCAACCTCGTTTAAATTCATAATACGAGAGTTGTTTGTAGGTGGATGAGGCTGATCATTTTCTTCTCTTTTCTTGTAGAAAGGTTTAAAGGGCTTACCAGATGTGCTAGCTTCCTTATCCTTCTCAAGATATACAATTTTGTTGGACAGCTTCTGCATCATTTTGACTACATTTTCCATATCTACTGATGGTTCTTCTTTATTTGTAGTTAGCAGTAGGGTCTTCTTAGTAGTTGCAGGTTTTGCTTCTGCCTCAAGAGCGTGTTTAGCAATGTTGTCTGCTTCTTCCTCTACCTTCCTATCTTCTTCGAAATTTTCTATTAAGTTAGTTTTCTTATTTCTTTTGACAAACATTGCTATTGGAGGATAAGGAGATATTGTATAGTATTCCACCAAAGATTCTTCTGCGGGTTTAGCTGCTTCACTAAAAAAATTTAACAGTGTAGTGAATCTTTGGTTGAATTCTTGAACTTTTTCTCTCTTTTCCATTCTCATGGACAACAACTCTTTCATGAGTGTGGCTACTGTTTTTTGATTTCCATATTTCTTTAAAAAAAAAAATTCAAATTCTTCCCAATTTGATATTGAGCTGGCTTGTAAACTAAAATACCAGGAGGATACCTTAGGATTGAAAGTGTAGGGAAAGAGTCTACAAACCACATCTTCATGCTGCACATTCAAAAGGATTAGAGCCAAATAAAAGCTTTTAAGGTGATATTCAACAGAGATACCTTTTCCAGGGTCATACTTAGGGAGAACTTTCTCAGGATTCTTAGGCAAATTGTGAAAAGGCCCAGCCAAATTTAATGCTCCTCTTACTCTCCATGCAGGAACAGCCATGGCTCTACGTGGAGAACTCAGTGGAGAATCATGTGGAGTATATGGTGGGGAATTTTTTGGAGTGAAAGGTTCTTCAATATTTTCAGGATCTTCAAGTTCGATTTCTCTAAGAGGCTTTGTGATTTCTTCTAAAGAAAAATCAACTAATTATTCAAAGTTTTGAACAAGAACTGAATCACATGTCTATTGTCTTTCTCGTCTAGGGACTCTTCTTCTAGGGAGAAAAGGAATTGCGTTTAATCCACTGAGCTGCTTCATAAAATCACGAGTATCTCTCCTTAAGTCTGCTACTTCCGCGAAAGGTACACCATACAATGTTTCTTGCTGTTCAGATTCAGAATTGGGATTTTCTTGATTTACTTCAATATTGTCTAGAATTTCTGTTTCAAGCGAGTTTCCAGTAAGATCTCTTCCAAAGGAAGAATCTCCTCTTCCAGCTATGCACTATTGGCCCTCCTTCTAGTGCCAAAAACTATTGATGCCTCAAAAATCGTAGCATCAATAAGCAAGGGATTCTCCCCGATAAGCAAGCCCAATCAGATCGCTCACCGTTTGCTGTGGGGAATTCGTCCAGTTAACGGTTCCAGCTATCGTAAGATTTAAAGATTCTTATTCTCTGCATTGGTTGCGGTCCGATCCACCGTTTAAGTATTTTATTTTAAGGATGAAATGCAAGTGCCCTAAGCTAAATGCACGTAAGAAATCTAAATTAATCTAAGACTTTGTAAGAAAATTTAACCTATCCTTGCAAGGAGCAAACTGTAAAGATGAGTAACACACTGAAAGAAACATCTAAAGATCACATAGATAGCCATTTAATTGTAAAGATGCATCTGCAGCAGAATATAAAAGATATTAAAGATAGCTTTAATTCAGTTAATGCATTCCATTACTCATTTGAGAAAACACATCTTTGCGCAGGAAAAGATAAGAGCATTCATCACATAGAAACAATTCATTATAACAAGGAATGATCTCACAACAATATGCAGATGATACAGGAATAATCCAACACACATTTGACACATTCTCTAGACAAAACGCCTTTTCCCGGGCTTTCATTAGGAAAAATCAAATTCTTGGAGCATGTAGTAAAGTAATTCACGTACAAGGAAGAAAAGTCTTTCACCTGAAAAAAGCACTTTCTCTATCTAGTATTTGTCTATATATAGCTTTACAAAACGCTCCTTCAGCTGCAAAGTGTACCCTAATCTTAGGAATATTCTAACTTGTCATTTAGTGCATAGTTACAAAATTGGAATAATTCGTGGGATCCCTTTTCACAAAATACAAATAAAAGACAGGTGTCTCTAAATGTATTTATACATGAAAACTTTCCATCCTACTTTTCCTAAAATATAATGAGACCAACTACGGCCCAAAAGGCTCTGCTGACTCATTGGGTTGCTTTTCTTCTTGTAATTTGTTATTTCCAACAGGCTCACTTGTCCTTTCTGACTTGTCTACTTCTTGGATGTAACTTGCCGACTGGCCAATTTCTCTTAGTATTGTCTTGCTTCTTGCTGAGACCGTTACTCTCCGCACTATATCATGGTTACAGAAGTCTTATTTGATACTTGCTACCTCTGTCACAGCTTCTTGTGCAAGATCTTCCAGGAAATAAGTATGAACAATAGTATGTTCAATGAACTAGTGGAGGTCTTCTGTGGTTTTAACTTCTATTTTCTTCAAATAATCGAGCTCTGTGATCAAATTTCCTTGCAATTATGCCAAGCGTGGTTCCCTCTCGGGAAATTCATAAAGATGCTGAGGCAGAGCTATTTGGCACTTCTCGTGGGTTTCCCAAATTATGGAGTATATCATGTGGCATTTCTTGATAGTTTTCCTAATCTAAATACTCAATCTGCTACCACACCTTTTGCAGAATTCCAGGACTCCTATATCCATGTCAAATTCCTCAGCTGTTGTAGCCTGCAGGTTTGAGCGGAAACCAAATTTTCCTTTTCTCCATTCAAATTGCTTCTCAATTTCTGCCACGTCTTATGCATATTCGTCTTTTATTTTTAGTGCTTCAACCTCAATAGAAGTCATCTTTGTGATCATTTCCTTCATGCTTTAGACTTATTCCGTAATCCATAACAGTAGCTGATGAGTTCTCTCTTGCACTTCACAGGCTCACTTGTAAAATGTGGCTAGTTCTTCTTTCTTTTCATTTTCATGTTTTTCCAACTTTGATATGCGAGATTTTAAGTTCTTTTGCTCATCTTCTGAAATCGCCAGTTGCATTTCTAACGAGTTCTTTTCATTTTCAAGTTGTCAGACATTTAGAGTTGTTTATTTCTTTTCTTCCTCAAGCTCCTTGTATTTCCTTTTTAATTCATTTGCTTCTAACGCCTCTTTCTTCCTGACAACTTTTATTTTGAAGCATTTCTCCCAGTAATTTTTTACCTCTTCCATTAACCGATCAACATTGTATTTAATTTCAATGGTTGAAGCTATAGTGCATCCCACCTAGAATGAAGGATCGATGTTGGTCCCTTAGACAAGTATGGTTTGCGATGCTCTGAATTCATATAAGTCAGGCCCAATCTCCATTTTCCTCATTGTTCTGCCAATGATAGCCTTCTTCCGTTCATGAAAGTAAACAGAATCTAGGTTGGCCACTTGGCGCTGCTTCCTTAGGTTGTATGCGGTCAGTGCTAATTCTTCAGTGGAAACAACCCCTTCATGAGCTATCCCTAGTTGGTCTAACTTTGGAAAATCTAAGTCCATGGCTTGAGGACTGCGTGGGTCTTGTCATGCGTCCTTCTCAGCTTCCTCTTTTCATTGCCTTTTTGCTACCTCTTTTAACTCTGCTTGCAACCTATTTGCTTCCTCTAACAACATTCTTTCTTCCTGCTCTTGTTGCAATTTGGAAGCTTGTTCCTGGAGGATCCTATATTCAAATTCTCTCAAGGCTTTTGCCTCCTGCTCCTTCTAGATTCTAGCAGCTTCTTCTTTCTTCTGTCTTTCGGCCAGCACTGCTTTTATCCTATTTGCTTCCCTTTGAATTCTAGCAACCTCCTCATATTGTTGCAATTTAGTATCCTGTTCATTTCGAATCCTTGCTACTTCTTGATATTGATGTTGTTTGATAGTTTGTTCTTGAAGGATTCTGTCCCTTTATTCTTGTTCCACTTATGTTGAATCTCCTGAGTAGGATGCTAGTGCCTCCTGCTCCTTTTGGATTAGGCCGACAGGCTTGGGAGCAGCACTCTTTCCACCTATCTTCTTGTAGCGCTTGCCTAATTCTGTTAAGTTCCAAGCACTACGGAGGAACTCTTCATTTTGGTCCATAAGATGGGCATACTCGAAGTTGGATTTGACATCAATAATATGTTTGGCAACTTTACCACAAGGGTCATGCCTGCTGAAAAAATTTGTACCAAAATGGAATATTTCTAAATCTTGAACATATTTTTCTCCTTCTCTAGCCCTCGGGAGGTTGTATGAGCTGATAGTGAAAGGCATTGGTGGATATATCCCTTTCTTCCTTTCAGTGACAACTCTGCTGATTCCACCAACGCTGAAGAGTTGCCTTATGGCTTCCCTGTGTATCACAAAATCTGTAGCATATATGGGAAGCAAAATGGGAGCTACGGATCCTCCACTCATTCGGATATAGGTACCTTCTAGGGCATGGTAATAATCCCCAAATGCCTCAATAATGGGCATGGCATTCTCAGACATGCAATTTGGTTCCTCTACAAAAATAAGTTGATATAAGGGCATGATGAATTTCTCGCAAATCTGCTTGTAGTAGCTTGTATATTTGCTTGCCGATGTAAGTTGGTAAGTCACAAAGAGAGGAGTTTCCTTTCTATTCCATGTGCAACCCAAATCCAGGAAGGTATGCTTACTTAACAGGCAGTCTATCAAATAAGAAGACATGAACAAGTATTTCTTCTTCTGAGTCAATCCTCCTTGGGTAGCGGTTAACTGTGAGACAAAACTTTCTGAAATTATATCCGCCCAATTGAAAATGGTACCGGACATGGCTATATGGAATATTATTGGGACCCATCTGAGCTTGAAAATATTTCCATTTGGGATACCGAAGAGCTGGCTCAACATCAAAACAATGAGTCTATAAGGAGTCTTTAAGAGGTTGCTCTCATATTCATTGGTTTGCCTTTTTCTTATCTACTTGTTAGCTATCATCATTTTCCTGACAGAGTCCAGCGGGTCCATGGCATGTTCTGCTATCCATTCATTATCTAACCAAGCTCTAGACTGGGGCAATTTGTAAATGGCCATGATATGCTCAGGAGCAAAAGATGCTAGATTCATTCCATTCTTATCATTTATAAACCTAGTGTTAGTGCTAACATGAGGGATCAACTAGCTAAGGACTTCAGAACATGGAAATAACTCAGGACGAGTTGCTGCCTTATGGAGACATGACCTTCTGATGTTTGCATATACCGTAGTGTCCTCTATGGGAGCTTGAGGGTAGTCTTGATCTCTAATGAACCTATATAGGTCACCCCACTGAAATTCTTGGGTAGAGCTTCCTGGGGGTACATTGGTGGTAGCTTGCGTGTCACCGAACATGATCTCAAGTGAAGTATCAAGCAAAATCTCTACATCGGAATCTGACTCCACAAGTTTAGTCTTCTTTCTTGCTAACTTTTTGTGCATATCAAATTTGCGCTGATAGGGTAGCACAAATAAAGAGTTTGGCATATCCATAAGCAATTAACACAACAAACACAACCTAGCATTCGAAGTAACTAATAAGCAACAAAAGGTAGCTCTCTGAACTTAAACATCCTTTAGAAAGATGGAAACAACTCTTAAAATGAAACAAACAATCACGCAACCATTTGACAGTAAGTATTTTCAACAAAAATTGTGGTGGGGAACAGAAAATCACCGCACATTACTATTTTTTTTGTGGAGGCTTTGTTGGGTTAGAGGTTCGACTTAACACTTACGCATTAGACGAATGTAGCATTTTCGGCGTGGGAGGAGTCTCAACATGAGCTAAGGGGGATTATTTCTCATTGGTAGTGTGTAACATAGAACCGGGAGGATGCGGTCTTGCCATATTGGCTCTTAAAAAACATCTATGAGGAAGGCGAATCGGTTTGACGTTTTGGGATACGGTTTGAGGAAGTGCTTCCTTTCCTTTTTAAATAACAGTTGTAAAGGCAACGAGGGTGAATGGTGTTGCATATGCAGAGGTAGGCTATTACGAGTATGCATCAAAATTGGCATAGTGACTTAGTATTCAAGGTCCTACGGGGAAACCACACAGAGTGTATGGCCGAGGAGAAGCACAAAACACCATGGGTGACTTAAATGACTGTGCATGAAATGAGATTCACCTCTTAAACTATCAAAAGACACGCCTTAACGAAATTATTCCTCGCAACAAGCAAACAGAGGAGAGGAATGCCTACCTGGTGCTTTCAAAGTGGTCTCCTGTTGGTTGACGACTCTACCCAAGCGAATAAGGAGCTGACAAAATGTTCACTGGAAGCTTTCTTGGTTTGAGAACAATGATCAATTTGAAACGCCATTCTATGCATATATAGTAGGAGAATTAATTCCCCACTAGTGAATTAATGTGCTTTTGGTGTGCATGGGGATCAACACAATGGTGCATTAACGCTGCACAAGGCGTATTAAATGGCTTCACCAACCCGATATTTCCGTAAACCCAAATTTTTGGTTGCGCAGTGGCAACAAACCAAATGGCATCTTTTCGTGCTAGGCGGCGGATTTGTGTTTAACTCTTGCGATTGCGCGGGGGTTGATTCGATGACACTTTTAAGCATAGGGCTTGCGACTATGGCAGGGAGACTATCGTTAAGTTTTGCGCTAGAGAGATGCGATGATGATAAGGTTAAAGGGAAGACAAGTGTGGCAGCGACTTTGAGCTTAAGACTTGCGCAATGGATGGGGAAACTAAGTTCAATTTTTGCGCCAAAAGGTTTCAACAATGGGAAAGTGAAAGGGCACGGAAATATAGTGGCGACTTCAAGGTTAAACTGTGCGCAATGGTGGAGGCTTAAGGATTAGGTCTTGCGACAAGCTGATGCACCGATATGGCGCAAATATTATGTTTAAACACTGTGCGGAAGGCGACGATTTAAGGGACTCATTGGCGTGACGACGGTAAGGTTAGGGCCAACACTTGCACTTCTCAGCGCAAGTTAAACTTGCGACTTGCGCTTTTAGCGCACATTTAAGACTCAAGTTGCGCTTTGATTTAAAGATAAGAAAAAAAAACCTTAGTCGAAAAAATATGGAAAAGATTAAAACTTGGCAAAAGTTGAAAGGGGAAATAGCTAAGTTTGAAAAACAAATAAGCTTCAAAACAAAATTAAAAGGAGGGGCCCCAAACATTCAAAAAAAAATTGGGGGGATGTTGCAGGAACAACAGGTGGCAAGCCTTCGGTCTCGTTCTGTGGGTGGTGGGATCACCATCCCCGACTATAAAGAGCAGTATTGAGTTCCAAATACTTGGGCAGTGGGGAGTCAGGTGCCCATCAGAGCCATAGTCAACTTGAGCATGAAGGTTGTAGTGGCTACCTTAGTGTGGATTACCGGTTCAAAAGCTCTGCACTAGGCATCCAGGCCAGTGATGTTCTATGCATCGTAGTGTATGCAACCCATTATATTTGACTGGTGTACCATGCTACTAGGGTCCTTGAAGACCCAGCTGATAGAGTGCAAGCAAGGGGAGGAAAAAAACTTTGGATACGGAAGTATCTTATGCAGTTTCTTCTTTGAGCGAGTTCTGGGGCTCAGTCTGAGGGGTGAGGTCCCTCTTCATAGTCTCCATGACCCAACCATGACCTGGTGGGAAGAGGTCTTGATGCGACAGGGTGGTGGCCGTCATGCATCACCATACAAAGAGGAGTTCTTTTAGTGGTGGGACCAACAGGTCGTAGCCATAGAGGACAACCCCTATGCAGGGATAGAATTCCACCAGTATCGTGACATGCCACTTCCCCTAGATGCAGCATTCGGAGACATTGGTGAGTACTCTTTTTAGGTTTTTGGTGTATTAAATTTGTATGGATTTTTTATTATAGATGTAAATGCAAAATTATTTTTGGGGGTAGTATCATATATTAATGTTTTACTATTTGCTCGCAGACAAGGGACCAGTGAGACCTGAGGGCTTCCCGAGACATCGTCACCGGGGAAGGGGTGATGGGGCAGGTGGTGCTACAGTAGACCATACACTACAGACTCTGCGGGGCAGCCTATCATGAATGACTGCCACGGTACCATAGATAAAGGTGGTGTGGCTACCAAAATATATGCAGTGCCAAGTAGTGGGGGTGTCGGGTAACTGGGTACGACTACTGCAACATATAGCAAATGCAATATAGTATTACTATCAGAAACATCCTGTCGAGGTGGCAGCTAGGCCTCCTCATAGGGAGTAGATATCTCAGGGTCCCATTTTTGTATCGATATGTATATTTTTGAGGGCTACGAGCTCCAGTTTTGTATTATGACACTACCATTTTTGGACATATTATTTATAAAAAAATTTGGTTCTCCGGTTCTACTATATGTGTGTATGTACAAATGTATGAATGTATCTTTTATTTGTGTGCTACATTGTGAATGTGACAAATGCCAATCTAATACACAGTTAGCGTATGCATCAGATATATGATTAACACTTCTCAGAACATGAATGTATGTAATTGAAACAAAATGTCGTTCCAAGAGTCTTACCCTTAGGAATTTCCATAGTAGCGTAGGATCCCTTACACGGTACTGACCATTGACGGCGGTTCGATATGCCCACAAAGAAGGATATAACATAATATGCCAGTTGTTCTTGCTTTGTTGGATGGTACGTTGGAGAATGGTATTTAAAGACTTATTGACTGCTTGAACTTGACCATTCGCTTGGGGATAGTAAGAAGATGAGTTTTCTTGATGAAAGCCAAGCTTGAGAGACAAGTCGTCCATCATTTTGTTCCGAAAGTGACTACCATGGTCAGTGACAATCTCTTTCGGAATACTGATATGATTAATAATCCAATTGAACATGAAATGGGCTGCTGTAGCACCATCGAATTTTATGGTAGGCATGGCCTCAGTCCATTTGGAAAAGTAGTCCACGGCCACTATGATATGGTGATTCCCCCTAGCCGAAGCTGGTTTGCAATCCATGAAATCCAATTCCCACTTGGTGAAGGGACCGACAATGACAACCGAATGAAGGGGCGCTGGATGCAAGTGTATATTCCAAGAAAACACTTAGCAAGGGTCACATATCTTCACAACGTTAATACAATCTTTAAAGATTCAAGGACAAAAGTAACCAGCTCGCATAATACGTTGGGCTGTAGCAAGCCCGGATAAGTGACCGCCACATGCCCCAGCATGGAAATCATTAAGCACATGCTTCACTTCTTCGTGAGTCAAGCAATGACGGAGAATAGAATCCTTTCCTCGGATATACAAAGTATCACCGATGATAGTATAATCTTTAGCATGATGTTTCACACGCTGTTGCTCATCCCGTGAATAATGCGAAGGAAACTTCAAAGTTTGGATATACACAATGACATCCCCATACCAAGAGTCCTCTGACGAGATAAGAAACAAGTGTTCATCCACCAAGGAATCTTCATGGATGACATCCTCATCAAGTCTCGGAAGGTCCGACATAAGCTCAACAAACACCAATGATTTCATTGACTTCACCGAAGCAAAATCGAGATCGAACTCCTGAAGGATCACAATCCATTTATTGTACTTCCCCCCTATAAGGCATCATGATAGCACGAACTGAAACAGATTTATGTGCTACAACTATGGTTGTTCTAAGAAAAATATAGTATCGTAACTGCTGGACTGCATGGACAGTCGCAAGTGCCAGCTTCTCCATGTGAGTATATCTCAGTTCAGTGTCTACTAGATTTCGACTTAGGTAATAGATGGCATGTCGGACGAGTGCAACATCAATATGAACTAAGAACATGCCAATCGTCTCTTGAGACGCAGCCACATAAAGTATAAAATCATGTGCAAAGTTGGGTGGACTAAGCACAGGGGCTGATACGAAATATTTCTTAAGGGCATTGAAAGACTGTTGGGCTCGCTCATCCTAGAGAAACAATGTGTCTTTCTTCAACAAGTGCGTGAAACCTTTTGGTAAGATTAGCATAATTGACTACAAAATGATGTAGAAAGGTAGCTCTCCCTTGGAGGCTCTGAAGTTGAAGCAAGTTGCGCAGAGGAGGCAACCGAGGTATTGCCTCAACTTTAAGAGGATCGACTCTAATACCCTCTTTCAAAACTATAAATCCTAGAAGGCAACCAGACCTCTTTGCAAAGATGCATTTATTGGGATTTAATCGGATCTTGTAGTGTATACATCGTTCGAGAATCCAACGAAGGTGCGTGGGGTGGTCCATTCTCTTACGAGAATGGCCAGCAAGATCATCCAAGAAAACCTCCATTATATTTTTAAGGTTGTGAGAGGCATAGGTCATGGCACGTTGAAATGTAGGTCCGGCGTTTTTTAAGGCCGAAGGGAATTTTCCGATATGCAAACATACCCCAAGGACAAATGAAAGCAGTCTTATGTTGGTCATCGGGTTTGATTTGAATTTGGTTATACCCCGAAAAGCCGTCCATGAACGAAAAAATCTCACTTCCCGCACAAGCTTCCAAGATTTGATCAATGAATGGCATGGGGAAGTTGTCTTTCAGACATGCACGATTCAGGTCTCTAAAATCAATGCATACACGGATCGTTCCCTGCTTCTTATCCATAGGAACGGTGTTTGACACCCATTCGGAAAGGGGAACGGGGTAGATAAAACCAGATTTGAGCATTTTTTCCACCTCTACCTTGATAGCGGTTGCCTTCCTAGGGTTAACAGCACGAAGATGTTGTCGAACCAGTTTAGTATGAGGATACATTCTAATCTCATGCTCGACAATACTAGGGTCTATTCCTGGCATCTCCTCGTATGACCAGGAGAAAGCTTCCCGAAGTTTAGTAAACAATTCAGTGTAAATGGAAACCTCTTCAGGAGAGCAATCATCACCGATGTAAATATTCTCAATCTTTCCGGGAGTGCGAGAGATGTTGATCAGTTGAGTCGGGGAAATATTAGCCGTGCTCCCCTCCGCATAAATCTCATGTGAACCCAAAAGAGCCACAAGGTGACCAACCATCTCTGCAAGAGTTGTCCTAAAGTATTCTTGCTCAGTGAGATCGAGGTTGGGAAGGAAATAAGAGCGATGATGCCTATCCTCCCAAGGTCTCTCACTACCACACATGGCCTCGATAATAGCTTCATCCGAACGTAAAGTACTATCAAGGAAATCGTTTGAACAAGACGAGTCGACTACCCAAAGTGGCAACATAACGGGATCTTCCTCAACTGTCCAAGAAGAGGGGAGATCCGGCTCTACGGTGGCTTGTTGAATATCCTGATAAGAAAGATCAACAGCAAACAACTTGGCACAGACATCCCGACGTGCGCAATGTGCATAAAGTCCATGGATCATCAAAATATGAGATGCATTGTCGGAAATGGTTCCAATAAAATTCACGAGTGAGGGAAAATCATAAGATCCCATCAATGAAGGGTACATACCAACACCCATGTTCCCGATTTCTGGCTAAGAATCTGTAACCTGCGGGACTATTGATCCCGTGGATGCTTCAGGAGGAGAATTAACAAAATCCAGCTGATTAATGGAGTCGCCATTTATGTGTTGGATAAAACATCTTATGGCTTGGGGTGAACCACAACAAACAGTTGACTACCAGAAATTAACTCAATTCTCAATACTCTGCTATATAAATGTCAATGCTAAGATAATGAAGAATATAACCAACCTCCATCCAAACGTTTGATGTAGATCCCCATTGGAGCTTTCAATCTGTGCACTTGAACCTGCAAATTAGTATTGACAACTAATATACAACAAGTGCATATAATATATAAAGGGCACTAACATCATCAATAGAAATGGTCCATGATATTATAAGTAAATGCAACCCAATGTAATATAAACAACATTCACAACAATAATGGACGAGAATATGAGTATTTCTATTAATAAATAACAAGAAGTACAATGAGATACGACCTCTTGCCGGCAACCAATCTGAACCAAGATCTGGGTCAATCCACTTGTTCCTCCACCACTTCAATCCTCCATGGAATGGCAAACTCAAACTATGATAGGATTTTGGAAGGTGAACATAAAGGGTTCACAACTACAAGGATCAATGAGTGTAGACTCAAGATAGGGCAAAAATCCACTAGAGTTATCTTGCTCTTCTTTCTCCTCCTGTCCATAAGCCATATGTGCTCGATATATAGTCCTCCCAAAGGTAAGTGAAAGGACACATTGAGGCATTTTGGGGAAAATAGAGGGCCAAAGGTCACCCTATGACCGCTTTTTGGGAGTAAAAAGTACTTAACTAGTGATTTTTACCATTTTACATGCTACTCGTGGGCTATAGTGATGCAACTCGTGGGTACGCCCAATGTAGTGATGCAACTAGCGTACAGAGGAAAAAATAGGGAAAATAGTGTGTATGAAGGATATAAAGTGGATCTGAGTCAGTAAAATGGATCATGCAGGCCAAAGAGTGCTAATGCTCACAAGGTGGAAAATTACGGTGTAACACCCGCTGAGGAGAGAGAAAGAGGGTTCAAGAGGTGAAATTGGTTTAGATGAATCCACCTTGTTGGCCTCTATCCATTGGGTGTCTCACACTCCAAAATTGATGAAAATAAAAATCTCATGTTACCCTAGGGTTTGACAAATTTTGTCTAAGTGTTGAATTAGCAGTTTAAACGGCCATTTGGAAATGACTGCAAGGAGGTGTCCTTGTGCTAATAAATTCATAGGGTGACATAGATCTATTCCTTATTGAATTGGTTATTCATCCATGCTTTCAGTTTTCCTTATTATGGTCACGTGTGCAAGAAATCAATCTTCCAAAGTAGGAAATCATGTGCAAGAAATCAATACCATCCATTCCATTATTTTCTTAATGTTTTTAAACAATATTTTTTTTTTCTTTTTTCCTTTTTTCTAATGCAATACAACTTTCCTTTTAGTTTTTTTTTTTCCTTTTAGCTTTGGCTAAGAGAATAAAATTATATGAAAACACCTATGTTAGTAGTTATAATACCTTGATGAGTATAGCTCTAAGGTGGATGTAATTTTGTATCTATGAAAGGCTGAAGGTAATGAGAAGTATTCTCACTTTTCTACTGATGTAATGTTTTGTTGACACATCTTTTTCATTTAATAAAATGATGTTTTTTAGTTATGAAAAAAAAGTATACATTCAAATCTTTATTTTTTTCATTTTTGTTTTTTTACAATATTTTAAACTCAAAATTTAATACTGCTAACATAACATATGATTGTAATATTTTAAATTCCAAACCACTTTAATGAGAAATATTATTATTTTTAAATGAAGAACATAAAAGTGGAGGTACAATGATTGAGTGGTACATCACTACAATGAAAAGTTCTTTTGGTTTCTTCTTTCTTTCTTTAGTTCATATCATTGACATCCATTTTGTTTGCACTAGAAATTGTACCTAGACTACAGAGAGGTACAAGCTAGCACATCCAAAGAAAAGTTGAAGGAGAATGGCTTAATTTTTATAAATTCTGAAGGTATCATCCATTTAAAAGGTAAGGAAATATAAATCACATATAATCACTAAATCAGAAAGATATTACAAAGATATGAAATGAAGGAATTTGAAACATAGATGTAAACCATAAATATAAATATAAAGAATCCAATTATGTGCACAAACTTAAAAGCATTTTGAGGATAAAAACTTTTATCAAGAAATGAAATAGTAAGAGAGGTGATCAAACCGATCATAAACATCAACCAGGAAATAAGATCAACATATCACTTATATAGTATATTTCAGTCCAAGCATTTAGTCTTCAAAAACTTACATGAGAGTGTATCATATTTGTTTCAGTACAATAGATTCATCACTTCTAACCCTTTTCCAGAACAAAAAACCAACCCTGATCCCTCCTATCACTGCTATTTTTATAATTACATGAAGAAAGTTTAAGATCCATCTTTTGAGGATTCGAATCCATTCTAGAATTTATATACAAAAAGGAATCTCCAAAAATAGTATAACTAATTCTCAAAAGTAGGCATTCATATCTATCTCCAAAGCTGTGTCATTTGGAGTTTGTTAGACAGTTGTAAGATTGATCATCTGGATCTTAGATTTCTCTAGCTGCCTCTGCCAAAATGGTCAATCCATCCAACACTTGTGAACTCGTGAGGAGATGAGCTTGCTCTGCTTCCATGACCTGAACCTTGTTTGACAACTCTTCATTTTGCGTGGTTAGGTCTCCATTTTGTTTGGTTAGCTCTTAGATTTGTCCATGTGCATTCCTTTTCCTTTTCAAGACCTATTTAGCTACTAAAATGAGCTCTTGATAATGGTCATTCACCTCTTCCAGATCCTCCCTTAACCTTCTATTAGCTTGCATAAGCTTATCATTTGCATCATTGAAGTATTCATTTTGTGTTTTATACTGTTGCAATGATTTTTTCAGAATTTCAATCTTAGAATCTGTTTTGAGAATTTCAATCTCAGAATCTGTCTGAATTGTTTCTTGATGTACTGGATCTTTAACTGAGCTTGATGCAGTTTCTAGCTTTTTAATAAGAAGTTATTCTCGTGCTTCATAGCCCTTCTCTGACTCTTTTTCATTTATTTCTTCTATTGAAACCTCCGAATGGAAATATTTTGAGCTTGATCTAGGTTCAAAGCTTTGAATTGCTTCTTCCTAAAAAACCGCACAACAATTTTTCAATGGCTCTGTAAAACCCTATTAATTTTGCTATGTATCTTCAAAGAATTTATGTGGATTTAAATCTACCATTTTATCCTTCGATTCTTCATCACTTAAAGAATCCTGAATTGTAGTAACTTCTTCCTTTTCCAACATAGGGTTTAGAGTTCTTTTCATATTCAATCTGAGCTTGTTGGATGCCCTAGTCTTGGGTCTCCATTTGGGCACTTCGGGCTCAACTATAGTCTGGATATCAACATCAATTTTGGGAGAAGGAAACATTCCTTCCTCTATAAGTCTCTCTTTGGTAAAAGAAGAATTATGGAGGGCATGAGAAATCTCTTTATCATGTGAGACCAAGGGTTCTTCCTTTGATATATGTTTATGTTCTACATCATCCAACTTTACAAACTTTTGTTGCAAACCACACTCTTCAGCTAGATGTACTTCTTCGACCATGTTCCTTTTAAACCTGTTTATGATGTTGGGTTGTCTTCTTTCCAAAGGCTTTCTTCTAGGTTCACACTTTAGCATACTAACTAATCTTTCGGCTTCTTCCAGGTTCATGTTTTTCTCTGGTTCAAACCTTGACAAAAATAAGAAATGTGGCCAACCACAATTTATCTTTTCCAACTCTTTTAACACTATTAACTTAACCATGTTATGATGGAATAAATATTGGTTCATATGATCCGAATGAACCTTTACCCTATTAGAAATTTTTATGAGGCATTTTTAAAGGTAGAAGGGTAAATTCATTTTTAATTGATCATTCAATTGCAATAGGAACCTGAAGTGGTACTTGTAAACTGTGGCAAACCTTCCCTCAAAATTGATGTAGCATTGCACAATGCCAATGACCTCCCTCCATTTAGGTTTCACATTACTAAGATGAATTCCTTTGTTCCAGTCAAGAGATTCGAAACCGGGTAACAAAAATGATCCTAGATCAAATTCGAATGGAATTTTCTTGAATTTAGAGTCTGAAAACTAACACAAGAGTTCAAAAAACTCTGAGCAAAAGAATGAGTGACCTCTTGTTGTTTCTACAACACCACCCCCCCAATATTTGAAAAAATTCCCCCCCCCCCCCCTTTACTTTTGAAGAAAAAGTTTGCCTAGAAGACTAAAGGCCATCCGAACCTTTTCCTACTTAGTTATTCTTGAGAAAACCTTTGCTTGATTCCTTCGAGTTCGTTTTTGATTGTTTTGGCCCAAGTAAAACTCATGAATTTAAACCGCAACGAAGGAAGAATTCATCCAACTCCTCCGAAACGGCGAGAAAATTTGGTTAAGTTAAAGTATCGGTGGAAGAACTTGGCAAGTTCTTCCAAAAAAGCGGAAAAACTTGGACAACTTTGCCGCAACAGAGGATTAGTTTGCTTAGGATTTGAAGCTTCACTTATCGGATAAACTCGCTAAGTTTCGCCTCACTCAGCAGAATGTTTGGTTGAACTTCACCATTTCGATAGATCAAGAGAGAGCTGCGTCGACTTCCACCTAATTCTTCCACAAAGGCGGAATAACTCACGCAAATCTTCCATAACAGCGAAAAGGAATGAACAAGTCAAAACTAGGTGGAAGATTTTAGGTAATTTTTTCCCGCAATGGCGGAGTGACTCCCACAACTTTTCTACGACTTCACATTCACCTTTTGCGGAAGAACTCGAATAATTTCCCCACAACGGTCAGAGAAGTTGGCCAAGTCTTTCCGGTTTTGGCGGTCAGTCTTAAATACTGAATGTGTTGATTTGACCCCATCTATACACCCATTAACCCCTTTTAATTTCCACAACCACCCTATTAATGGATCACGCGTGTCAAATTCCTATATATAGGGCATAAACCCCATTGGTATTCATTGTTCAATTTGATAGAGGCTTGTCTTCATGTCCGTTCGAGACCATGGCCGCCCACTCTAGACTCGCCGGCTTCACAACAGCGTTAACGCTCCCATACACGATCACTTTCTAGTAGGTTAGTACCTTTCAGGACTTGTATCCATTCTTGAAGTGGTTTTTATAGTTGAAATGAATGCCATATTTCATTAGTTCTTTTCGCTTTTAGCCTAGCCATTGCGGAAGACTTTCAGTCTAACTACGGCCCGAGCGGACCCATGCCCATACCTAACTAAGCTTACCCAAGCCCGTGTTCATATGAGCATAGAATTTTTTTAGGACCTTAATCAACCATAGTATGATTGTTAAGAGAGTCCGCAGCATACCTCTCCCCATTGTGGAAGTTGAAACCGGTCCTGTCTACCCTTACAAGAAGAACTTGGTGTCCCTATCCAACTGCGAACGTTCACCCCATGAAACTTATTACACTCAGAATCACCTTGTTTTGTTCCATATTGTTACTATGGGAATGCATTGCATTTATATGTCGTAGTTGCAATGTAGCTCAAAACATCACTTGGCGGTTTCCCGTAGGTTTTGTTTAATAACATGCGAAATAAATGTCTTAATCCGATTTTGAAAGTATAAAAGTCGTATCAGTTCAAAAGTTCTAAGCCACAATGAACAGAGTTAGGAAGGTTTGGTTAGCTTCAATCAGTTTTGAGAAGAATCAAATAAGTACCCATCAAAAGGCTTATCGGAGTATTCTTAAGACTTATTGTTGTGTGCAGGATGCTAATCTAACTTGCTAATATTACGTTGTAATGACTACTCATGTATGATTTCTATTGTATAGGGTTTTAATCCAAAATTCCTAAAGGCGGCAAATGAAAGTCCAAAGCGACTGAGACAGGATTAGCCCCCACGAGAGTAGAAAATCTATACGAAGACACCAAGAGCACTATAGGCATTCCTCTAGAAGTCAAATGGGGAGACCTATATCCTATGATAAGAAACCAGGACTTCCCTAAGGCACTCCTCAAGGAAGAATACCTATACTGGAACATCAGAACCTCCTGCATATCCAAAGCAGCCACACATCCAGAACTTTTTCCATGCTCTGAAGTAATTGGATGGATTCTGTAGCATGCGAGTGCAGAGACAAGGGTTCTTTTGAACAATAAGGGGGAAGCTTTTGCATCATTCCAGCCATCCTATATTTCGACGATTTACAAACTACCCCGGACTCAGCAACGTATTGATGATAAATGGCTAGGACAAATCAAGATGGATAATCTAGAGATGGCCAGAAAATTGCTAATCAAAGGCAAACAGATCAGAAATAAAGACAATGAAGAGTATGAGGTTCATAATCTAAGGCCACCTTTCAGATTGATCGCTCTCATGTTGAGCAGAATCTTTAAGAGGCCCGATGGGACTGTATTTATGCTCTAATGGGTCCCCATCATCCATTATGTAGCATTTAGAGGAACAATTTTTAATTGGGCTGATATTCTCTCAGATAGCCTGTCATCGGCTATAATTGCTGCACAAGAAGGATTAGTGGCAAAAAGGGAAGAATTTTACATGTCACCCTACTTGATAAATTGTATTGTGGCAAAATGTCCCTTTCCAAAGCTAGGATGCATATGGAACTAGGCAGATGCCTCAGTATTCATTGCTTACAAGATCTTCTGGGCTCAAAATTACAAAAGGCACTACAAACTCATTTGTGAAGAGTTTATTATACCTCTATACAAATTAATGTTCAATGAGGAACCCAACTACTTATCTGAAAATGAAATGGAAGTCTTGGAGAACTATGGTGATTTCTATTTTTCATCGGAGGGCACCTACATAAGACTGTACGGAGGCTCTAAACCCTCTTTTATCCTACCCAAGTATGCTATTGACTACGTAGTCCACAAGGAGGCAGTGAGACAGTTTTTCATTGATGGGGTTTGCAGTATTTTGTACAAGGCAAAGAAGGCCTCTTTCCCGCCTTTACCTTTTTATGTCGGAGCTTACAAATTTCAGGGATTGCTATAGCAGAAGAATTTGTCGTAGAATTGAGAGACTTTCACTTTGGGGAAAGGATTTTTCACAGGAATGATAGACGAAGCAAGGTTGCAAAACATTGTAAAGTAATTCATTCCCCCTTTGAATATGCTCACTATTATGATAAAGATGAGGAAGAATATAGAGGGGTTAGCAATATGACTGAGCTACGGATTTTCCAGCTCGGTAAAGGTGGAGCCAGCTCCATCTCTATTATTTTCAAAGAGGCAAAACAACAGAAAGAAAAAGAACCTCAAAAGTTGTTGAAGCTCTCTGTAGAGAAGAGCAAAGGCTCAAGAAACAAGCCGAGAAATCCCAAAAAGAAGTTGAAGAAATAACCAATAAAGAAAAAGAGGATAAACTTTGAGAAGATCAAGCTTGAAGAGTTCAAGAGGAAGAAAGAATCAGATTGGAAGAGATTGGCCAACAGGAATAAGTTGAGAGACTGGGAAAGGCTTAAAAGAAGAAGCGCAAAGAAAAGCAGAAGAAGAAAAGTTATCCAAAGAAGATACTGACCCAAAGAGCCCAAACATACAAGTTTTGGATATAAATCTACCGATAAGAGACCTCCCACTCGTCCTGTTTACACCATCCAAGAGTAGTATAGTGTCCCAATGGGATAGGTTTGCTTATAACAAGAAAAGAAAATCTATTGTCAAGGAAACGGTGACTAGAATAAAGAGACCTTTTCAACCAAATATTGTCACCAAACATGAGACCACATTCATGCAAGGCACTCGACATGCACAGAAACTCACGGCATCATTTATGTGGCCTATGTTCTAGCAACTGCAGTCAATGTCAATATATTAGAAGGCAAGTTAGAATCAGAAAAGGAGAAAGCCCACCATCTGCAGGAAACTCTGGTCAAAGAGAAGAATTATTCAAATTTGTTGGTTGAGAAATGTGACACCCTTGTGTCAGAGAAGGGAGAACTTAACAGGAGATTTCAACATCTAGAAGCTGAAAAGAGAGCTTTGGTGATACAAATGAGAAATTTGGAGATAGAGAGGAGAGATATTGAAAGCCGTAACCTACAGCTGGAGTCCGAGAAGTTTGACACTACTCAATAGATCAATGAACTAAAGGAGAATGTTGAGAAGTTGGAAGAAAGATAAGAATTTCTAGAGCAATAATTAGAACTCACGACCAGCAAGGTTGGCGATCTGGGCCCCTTTCATGAGCAGGCTTGCGTAATGCTGAAGAGGATACATGGGATTCAATAGCTCATAATAGAGAGAGTCTGCAAGTTAAAGGGAGTGGTGTCCAAAATAAAAGAAATAAATGTTGAAGCCACTAGGCGAAGGAGAAAATATGTACGCATTAGTGAGGACATTAAAAGGAAAATGGAATGGAGAGAAGGAATGTCAAGATTCCCATAAAATCTCCCTCTTAAATCCATCTCTGGTTTCAAAGCAGATATCCACCTTTTGGGGTTTTGCAAGGAGTTTGGAGTGAAGCTAAACGAAATGGCCATGGTCACTCTTGAACAGTGTGGACACTTGTATTTGAAGGTATGAACCACCCAAGAAAATTGCTTGATGAGAATTCCCTAGACTATAGAATAATTTCAAGACAAACTCCAACGTTTGTTTGACCTAAGGGATGGGCTAAGTGTTGAAAAAGATTATGTAAGGAAGGTGGAGGTTTTGACCACTCAAGACCTTTAACAGTGAGTTGGTCAATCTGCTATTCACACACATCTTCTGCAAGAAAGCCTCCAAGCTACAACAGCAGATATCGTTGATCTTGAGGAAGAGCTTGCCAAGCATGAAGTTTCTCTAAAAACCATGCTCCCTCTTGATGCAAACAATGTCATAAAAGAAACCAATATGTGGGTGAGACATATAGGAGAAACAGACAGAGCACTAACAATAGAAACACATCAAGTATTAGCAAGAGAAGCTGGAACATCGGCCTCAGTGGAATTATCGGTAGCTGTAGGGGCACAATTTCCTATAGGAGTACCAACTGTAGCAGAAGCGCCTGAGTTAGCAAAGGCGCCAGCTCAGAAGTAACCCACCTTTGTTTATTTTTAACTTATAGCAAATGTGCCTTCTTTTAGCCTTTGTATATTTTAGTTATTAAAGTGATACGTGGACCTCCTTCCCATCCTTTCTGTAATATTGCTGGGGTTTTATTCTTTTTGTAAATTGGGCACTACAAGACAAATCAAAAGAATTTAAAAAGTCAGGGTATAGGTGGCAGCTCTTGAAGCATTTGCAAATCTATATATAGCTGATTGATAATAAAAAAAAGGACTTTCTTGGTAGGTGAAAGGGACTCCTCTTGTACACACGAAGTATTTCCGCTACATGAAGGGAAAATCATTTTGGCCTGTAGTAGCATGTGTTGTGTTTTGTTGAGGATTATGATGAACTATTGCCGAACTATTTATGTGTTTTTCCATCCATATTCTGTGAGATCTTTCCTGGATACTTTGAATTGATTCTTTGCTAATGAATGGTTTCATCTCCTTCGCAAAACCTATGCACTATATGAGTGATTGAATGTTTTAATTAAATCGGAGCTATCTTTGATATTATTTATCTTCCGCTAAAATTACATTTAGATGATGAAATGGCTATCTGTTGAGTCTTTAAATGTTTCTTTCAGTTTATTTCTCATCCTTTAAGTTGTTGCTCCTTGCAAGGATAGGTTAGACTAGTCTAAATAGTTTAAATCAGATTTTTTTTATTCGCATGGATTTAGTTTAGAGCACTTGCATATCATTTTTTAACACAAAATACATAAACGGTGGATCAGGCTACGACCATTGAAAGAAAACAAATCTTTATAAATACACATGGTAGCCGGAACCGTTAACCGGACGGATTCCCCACACCAAATGGTGAATGATCTAATTGGGCCCACTTACCAGGGAGAATCCCTTATTGATTGATGCTCTGATTTTCAAGGCATCAACAGTTTTTGGTGCTAGAAGGAGGGAGACCAGTGCATGGCTGACAGAAGAGATCCTTTGGTTAAAAGGTTTTCCACTAAAAACCCATTCAAAACATCTATCCATGACATTTTAGATCTGGAATCAAGAAATCAAGAAAATATTAATTCTGAGATAGAACAGCAAGAAACATTGTATGTTGTCCCTTTTGAAGAAGTAAACCACTTCAGGAGACATACCCATTCCTACGTTAGAAGGCTAGGAGGATTGACTACTGTTCCTTTGCTTCCTAGAATAAGAGCTCCTAAGAAAAACCCTCAATGCACTAAAGATTGCGTTCTAGTTCAGAGTCTAGAAGAATTATTGGATCTATCTCTAGAAGAGATTACTGAACCTTTTGACGAGGTCAGACCTGAAACTCCCACAAATCAAGAACAACCGTACACTCCAAGACACACTCCTCATAATTCACCACCACGTTCTCCACCAAGAGTCATGGCTACACCTACATGGAGAGCAATAGGAGCGTTGAATTTAGTTGGGCCGTTCCATGAATTGCCAAAGAACCCAGAGAAGGTTTTGCCTAAATACGACCCTGGGAGAGGAATTTTTGTTGAAGATCATCTTAAAAGTTGTTATTTATCTCTAAGTCTTCTTAATGTAGAACATGAAGATGTAGTCTGTCGTGTTTTTCCTTATACTTTCGAACCCAAAGTGTCTTCTTGGTACTTTAGCCTACAAGCTAGCTCGATAGTAAGTTGGGAATATTTTGAAAAATGTTTTTTAAAGAAGTATGGGAATCAAAAGATAGTAGCTACTCTTATGAAAGAATTGCTATCCATGAGAATGGAAAAAAATGAGAAAGTTCAAGAGTTTAATCAAATATTTACGACATTGTTAAATAACTTTAGTGATGCAACAAAGCCCACTGAGGAATGCGTAGAATATTACACAACAGCTCTTAAACCTCGTTAGCAATGTTTGTCAAAAGAACAAAGAATACTACCCTGACAGAAAACTTTGAAGAAGCCAAGAAGGTGCAAGAAGAGGCCGATAGTATTGCCAAACACACTCTCGATCTAGAAGCAAAGCCAACAGCCGTTAAAAAAACCTTTTTTGTTAACTAGGGACAAAGAAGAACCCACATCATATTTAGAGAATGTTATAAAAATGATGCATAAAATCTCTAATAAAATCGTAGATCTAGAGAAAGATAAGGCAACTAGCTCGTCCAAGCCACCTTTCAAGCCTTTCTATAAAAAAAGAGAAGAACAAAATACACAGCCAACCCCACCGGTAAATAATTCTGCTGTGCTAAACTTAAACGAAATAGGCATGGACCATTTTTGTACCTTTCATCAAGAACGAAACTCAGAAAAGAGCTATCCACAGTGGATTAACTCAATGAGTTTGGTGATGAATCAAATGCTAGATGTGCAAATATTTGAGCAAACAAATCCCCAGCAAGAACGAATTCTTGAATGGGAGGAGTCCATTCGAAACACCACAATGATCCTTTGGGACTGGACCCCTACCCAAGAAACGTTTTTTGAATATCTTGTTGATGAAGTACAAGCATCATCTATTAATGTTGCTACTAGAAGTAAAGGCCTAGTGCTTGATCAAACAGTAGATGTGCCTAAAGCTAAGTCTGCAAATCAAATACCAATACAACACATAACTGTCGTCCAACCCCAACCTAAGACAATCCCAGCACGTAACCCTACAGTGACAAAAGAATCAAACGCAAAAATATCCAAACAACCAAAATTTTCTTCGAACAAAACAAAAAATCAACCTAAAGTTTTGAAAGAATGTGACATGGGCTATGACATAATCGAGGATATCAAGAAAGTGAAATCTAATGTTTCTATATTTGATATGTGTAGCCTACCCCAACAGAGGAAGAGGTTAATGGAAGCTTTTGATCCACAAACAAGCATCTCATTAGAAAGCACTGATGAAAACCCAGAAATCAATGAAGCCAGCATTGGCAAAAAATCAAAATCTCATACTCTGCATTTTCTCTTAACTTTTGAAATCTTTAATCATAATGTACATAATTGTCTGGTTGATTCAGGGGCTAGTTCGAATGTCATGCCTTTATCTATCTGCAAGAAGATTAACGGACAATGTATCCCATCCCGATCTCAAATCATACAGTTGGATAGAACCGATGTTAAAGTAATTGATGAATTAAAAGATGTGCTTATTAGACTGTCAGTTGATTCAAGAGTGTGCCAATTCATTGATATAATGGTGGTTGATATTCCTAAGGCTTATGGTTTAATTTTGAGTAGGGACTGGTCTGTAAAACTGATGGTTACTTCGCAACGGATTGGTCCAATTTATGGTTACCTTATCAAAATAGGAAAAATTAGATCAAAATATTGAGGGAACCTCACTTGAAAAAAAATGTCACTCAGTTAGAAGAAAAAAATGAAGCTATAGCTTTCTCATCTTCGGTTCTGGGAAATTATTTCTTAGAAATCAAACCCATAAATTATCAATTAGAAGATGTTAGCCATAATTCAGATGAACAGTCCGATCTCCTTCACTTTTCACGAGCTGATGATATCGATTGTAACATAGTAAATTTAGTTACTAACTTAGGTAGTAATGGCACTAACTTAGTTAAAGAAGAAAATACTTTTTGGACTCTCTACTTCGATGGCTCCAAAAATCAAGAAGGATCTGGAGCCGATTGTGTTTTGATTAACCCTAATAGAAATAAACATTTTTTATCTTGTAGACTAGAATTCGAATGTACAAATAATACTGCTGAGTATGAAGCTCTGATCCATGGATTAAAAAACGTCATCGGTTTGGATGTAAAAAATTTGAAAGTCTTTGGTGATTCGTAAATAGTTGTCAAACAAATAAGGAATAAAATTCACTTCCTTTCACCGCACTTAAAAGGTTATCAAGCTGAGGTTTGGGATCTGATTTCATGGTTTGATGCTTTCAATATTAATTATGTTTCTAGGTTGAATAATGTTGCAGCTGATTTGTTAGCAACCTATGCTTCTAGATTAGTGCCCACTAATAATAAATGCTCTATTGAATTAATTTTCAGGCCCTCTGTTCCAGATAATATTACAAATCTCAGGGTCTTTGATGATGATGATCAGATTATTGGTTTCTTGACAAATGAAGATGTCTTCCAAGAGGCCATAATAGATGAAGAATAGCATGATTCGGATTTACAAAATAAAAATGCTGCAAAAGGAAAATTCATGCCTAAAGGGGTGAGAACTCTTGAAGCATTATTTGATTTACAGAGCAAGTTCAGAAGACTTGTTAATGCTAAAACACACATCTTATCCATGCAGCATGAGTTAATAAATTTGGGCATGGAAGCTGAACCAAAAGATATTAATATTGGTAAGTTTTGTACACCGGGCGGGAGAAGTAAATTCATCAAGTTGTTTAAGAAATATATAGATGTGTTTTCTAGGATCTACAATGATTGGAAAACATATGATACCTGCATCATCCAACACATAATACCAATGAAGGAAGGTGTTAAACCTTTCCAACAACATTTAAGGAGGATGCATCCGACACTCGAGCCTTTAATTCAAAAGCAATTAAAAAAATTATTGGATGCCAAGATTATTTTTAAAGTTCGACATTCTGAATGGGTGGCTAATTTAGTTCCCGTGCAGAAGAAATCGGGAGAAATCAGATTGTGCGTAGATTTCCAGAATTTAAATAAAGCTTCAAATAAAGACAACTATCCTGTGCCACCAATGGAGCAAATTTTGCAGATGGTGTCAAGATCATAACTATTCTTTGTTAATTTTTCAGAATTTACTTCAATCTGATCTAGCATTTTAACTGAGAGAACAACATGTACAGCATATCTACAACATAACAATCATGGACACAATAATGCAAGCACACAAGAGACACAGAGTTTACTTGGGGAAAACCATAAAGGTGAAAAACCCAAATAACTTCCTCAGAGATAGATAGAGCAATGATACAACCCAAGCATAAGAGATAGACATCTCCTAGCAGCAGCTTCTCCTCCTCCACAAGTGCGCCACTCTCTCGAGAGTGTGAGAGAGAATAGAATGATGAAATAGAGTGCCTCCCGCACTCTATTTATACTTGACTTGACTTGCCTAATAACCTTTACTAGGTCGGCCTTAACTTAACCCCATAACATAATGCTGACTGGGCCGACACCCTATAGGGTGGTCTAATAACCCTTTGACCCACATGACTTACATAGGGTCGACCCCAACAAGGTGTCTAATAACCCATCAAGTATAAGTTACGACACTTACAATATAAATGACGACACTTCCGTATCGAGTAATAATAACATCTCTATAGGAATACAAACACTTTCGTATAGAGGAATAATACCATCTCTATAGGAGTAAAATACTCATATATGAAATACATTCCGAAGTTACATATACATCAACACTCCTTCTTAAATAGGAAGGTATTTCTCGACACAGGTCTTCTAGCACAAGTCTTCTTCTCTGGATCATCGTCACTGGATAATCGTCATCGTCACTGCTGTTGCTATCTCAATCAATCTCTGAATCTACTCATCATAGGAAGTTCTACAGAGCCAGCTCTTTTTGATGCTGGAAGTAGGCCCACCACCTGCAGGTCTTCATCATCAATGGCCATACTATGGATCCCAGGACTGATTACGTGCGTCAACAAAACCTAGCGCAAACTATAGGTTCTTTTACATGTTGACCTTCACAAAACCTACTCAGAACATCCCAGGATGTTATGAGCAAACTGATCTACCTGTCTGGATCTCGATAGAGCATCCCAGGATGTTACAAGCACACCGCTCTACCTATCCAGATTTTAAAGGATATTTTATATGTGAACTTTCGCAAAACCTACTCAGAGCATCCTAGTGCAGACTATAGGATCTTGATAGAGCAACCCAGGACATTATGAGAACATTTCTCTACCTGTCCGGTTTTTAAAGGATCTTTTCTATGTGAAACTGTAGCAAAACCTACTCAGAGCATCCTAGCGCAGACTTGTTGTGGCCACAACAGATCCCATGCTTAGCCAAGCATGGGAGCCCCCAATTTTAATAAACACAAGGGTATTTGGGTGAGTCATCTCCGAAATTAAGGATTTTTTATTTTATCTCTAAAATTCTTCACCCATGCGTCTGGTTGGTTTGTTTATCATGGTTTCATTTATTTCTTCTTAAGTGATTCAGTCTGAAGAATCCAAAATTTTGAGTATTTTGTTGATTTCCATCATCGTTCCGAAACCGGAAATTTTGGAGAATCCGAAAATCGCAAACCCGACAGGTGCGGGTTGCGGAACTGTTGTTTTTAAGTTTTCATTTTGATGATTCCGAAAACCGCAACCCGATGGTTGCGGATTACGGAATTAGTCTTTAATAAGATTAAGAAATAATCACCCCGAAACCTGAACCCCGCAATGGCGGCATTCGGCTTTCGGAATTGCGGTTTCTCATTTATTTGGTGTGTCTTTCCGAAACCCGCAACCCTTAATTTCGAGATGCGACTTTGGGGATGGTTTTTTTTAGTTAGTGTTTCCGAAGTCCGTTGCCCGCTTAGTTGGTTTTCGATTTTCAAAATGGTTACCTCTCCTCAGAGTTTCACATTCCGAAAACCTCCACCCGCATGATCAGTTTTCAGCTTTCGGGAATCTTTTCCCACTTCCATTTTCATGAACCCGCAACCCGCAAATCTGTATGTTCGGGTTTCGGCTTGCAGAACCTTTGAATAAAGAGTTTCATGAGCATACCTGAACCCGATTCTGCATTGTCCATTTGTTATTATCACACAGTTGGTTTTATTTCACTAAATGTATTTAATAGGGTTTTTTACCTTTTAGTTTTACATTTTTACTGCTGAAGAAAATACGTTGTTGCATTTTCGTTTACTGTGGATTGCATGTCCAGTGCCGTTTTTAGTTAGTTCATTTTTTCAGGTAAGTCCACTGTTATCCTTACACCACCAACCTGCATTTCTGCTATTTTTGGGTTGAATTTCATTTAATTTTCTGCATTGATCAGATATTGAAAAATTCCTCCATTATGTCGAAGAATACACAGTCTAAAACATCACTCAAAGACCCCCTGAACAAAGACCCAAATTTTGGTTTTCTTTCTGACACCTGTGGAGGAGTAACAGAGACGTACCAAATGGACTGGTCCAAGATATACGCCATTTTTTATAATGATGACCTTTCCCACATCGAAGATGGTAGGCCTGTCTATAACAGAATTAGGACTTCCCAAATCCACGCCATCACTGCACGCCCTGCCGTCTTACCCTACACAGATGCAGTTAAGTGGATAATTGAGAATGTTGATGTTAAGGACCATTCGTTTAATGACAGTGCCGGTTGCAAATTGACAAGTTTTCGCCCGGAAAGTTTTGTTCGAGCATTTTCTCTGAAACCCTATGTGCAAATACTCTCCCCTGAGTTCATTCAGTCGTCCAAAACCCGGTATAATTTTGAGCAAATGATTAAGTCTTGGATGCTCAAACCCAATGCCTTTGTACCTAAGTCGGATAACCTTTATCCTCTCATCTGGTTCAAAGAACCCTATTCTGTACTTGCAGCCATGCTTTGCTAGCTTTTTGGTCAACCCAGTTGTTCTTATTTCAAAGCAGAGTGGGCACCCATAGCACACCTTGTCTTGTAAAGATAGCCTCTTTAGAAAAGCAGATGGAAGATGCAACTGCAAGTGCAGCTTCCTCCAATGTTCTCAAGTTCACACCTTGGGACCTCAAGAACCTAGCTCTTGAAGTGAATCAGAGTTAGCATGAATTACTGAAGAAGTTATATATTTCCTTAGATGAGATCAGGGAAAATTTCATTAATTTTTCTAAGATGTCTTCTACTCTTGAGGAACAGAAAGAAAAAGGGCTCCTAGCTTGTACAACTGAAGATGAAATTGGTCAATGGCAATTGTATATCAAGAATGTTCCAGAAGATATCCCAATCCTTAATAATTTCCATATGAAGAAATCATTACTAAGTCATAGGACATTTGCACTAGACGATGGTATGCCGCTGATAATATCTTGAAAGAATTAGGTTTGCCACTTATGAATCCTTTTCTGGAAGCTCTCCAACCAAAGTGCAGACTTGAAGAACTTGAAAACAGATGTGAAGAATTTGCACAAAAGATTCGGGACTTGGAACAAATCAGCTTCCAAGATGTGGGTCGTTTGCTTAGAGAACCGGTCATCATGGAAGGTAGTATTCTTATGTACTTGCATATTTGGCATAAGTTGACGAATCATGATATGGAGAACAACGCATGCAATGCTTAGTTGTCCCTTGAATCAGTTGTTTTCCCAAATATAGATGAGCTGTTAGATATCTATGAAAAATGACAAGATTTTCTGCATCTTTAAAGTAGATCTGATTTTGTAATCCCTTTTTTGTAGAACTTCTCCTCTTGGAACTCTTATGTAAATTTAGTATATAAGGAAGAAGGTTTTCCTTAGTAGGGGGTTGGGTATTTTGGAATCATAATTCGGCAAGAGATATTACTGAAGATACTCTGTGGCTAGAGTCATTGTAATTTCAGTACAAGGCTTCTTAATACAGTAATGTTGTTTTCAGGACCTATTTTCTAATGGTCACTTAAATTTCTTTAAGGATCTATGATTTTATATTCCAGATTGTCATCCTTTGTGCACATGATCTCTTGTTGAATATATTATGAATACATAGATCTATTGTACTGGGTTTTTTGTATAACTGATGTGTGTATGAAAAACATTTAATTAAATTTCTTTGATTAAATACTTTCTTAATTGATTTCTGCAATTGATCACACATATATATATTTTATCTTTGTTGATTTTTCAATCAACGAAAGGATAACAGATCAGATCTTGATGGTCACTAAACTTGGATTGTTTTGTTTAATTTTCATTAAATAAACCGTAATTTAAGTCAGCAAATATTTCATCTGAAGGCATTTCTGTTAAGGGTGATACATTGTTTGCTTCCACACACTTCAAGGTCGACCTGCATGAATACTCAGCTTTCACTTTCACAATAGATTAGATTTAAGATTAGGACCTTTTATGAATAAGCATAGTTGGAATTACTAACTGTTTTCCACACTTTTGTTTCCCAAAATTGGGGAACTGATCTTATAGATCAAAACTATTTACTCTTAGAATGCCAGCGGAGGCCAAGTATTCGTGGGTGATTACCACACCAAACAACTCGAGGATAGGGTGACCCTTGCGTATGGTTAACTGAATCCTTTGGCTGGGTTTTCATCTCAATATGATCATAAGAATATAACTATCAATAAAAATGGAGATTTTGAGAATTAGGAAGAGGATTTGTCATGTATTTCTGATAATTTTAAAGGTCCTTCTTTTATAAGTGATACTCATTCTTCTTCATTTAATCAAATGATGGATGTTCGAATAGAAAATTTTTAAGACACTAATTACACTTCAAATATTGAAGAACCTAATAATTCTACCCATTTTACGAAATCTGAAGATTCTTGTTCTTCGTCCTTCTACTCCGATTGTTATGAACGAAATGAGAACCACAAGTCTTTAGAGGATGAGTTGGCTGAAATTGAAATTGAATTTCAAAATATTTGTTCCAAATATACTTTCTCTATAAATCAAATGAAAATGAAAATTTAGTTTGATCAAATGCTTTGAAATCAAATACATCTCATACACTTGACAAAAATGAATATCTAAAAAAGGAGGTTGATCATGTACAAGATATAAATTCCGATATTTCCTTTCAATACAATAATGATGATATATTGCTAAAGGAAATATTTCCCACTCCCAATTTCGATGAAAATATTTTGGATCATGATCTTAATATTATACAACATACCTTTTATGATTCAATTTATTTATGGTTAGAACAATCATTTTTTAGCAATTTTCCATGTCATTTTCACTTCTTTGTAAATAAGAAACTTAGTTCATTTTTTCCTATTTTTGGGCTTCCAGTTTCAAGATTCTCATTACTGATTCATTATTTGTTTTATCCTGCAAGTTTTAGGTTACTCGATTGGCTCCATTGGATTTTCGAGTATACTTAATTTCTGTTTATTTAAGAATAGTGTAGGAGTAGGCATAGAACAGGTTAGTTTTGAGAAATTCTTTCATAATTAGATTTCCCATCTAGTTCCCTTCAATATGATACTTGTGATGGAAAACCAAATAAAAGATCGGACCCACCACAGTTCAATTACAGACATTAGAGGGGGTTGTAGACACCTATTCGGTGAATATGTCTCTTCTCAAAAAGTATTTGGTTTAAACAATCAGATGCACTGGTAGATAGGAGTGGTTTGTTTTTCAGCTATTCCTTTTTCTTGTTTTATTACATTCATGTTTTTTTGTTTTGTTTTGGTTTTCATTAATAAGGCTTCTCACTTGTGGTAGTGGCTTATGATCAGTTTTCTTAGCAACAATTGCTTCTGAAGTTTCAAGCATTGTTATCAATCTCACTTTCTGAATTTTGATTAGAATTTTCTCTGAGAATAAACAGTCAAATAAGTGCAATGCTTTTGGATACTTTTCACTTTGATCATTATCTTTCACCATGCTTGATTTGTGTAATTGAGGTGTGGACGATGGTCATCATTTCTCTATCTGGTGTTTCATGGTTGAACAACATCTCATAATAACCTGACCAGTTCCGATTGCTCATGGGTCCTTTTATGATCACTTTGAATATGAAATTTGTTCTAAATTATAAGTTACAAGGTGGGTGGTCTTGTTATTAAGCCAACCCATTAGGTTCATCGGTGTTTAAAGTGGAATGACATCTTCATATCAAGCCACCACACTTGGAAGATGACTTTCAGTTCTCCTGGAAGGTGGAAGATCCTATCATAGGCCGGTCCATTCATGATCCGCAAAGCACCAGTGACTAACGTTATCACTATATGGTCACCAAGCCATGGTAATGGCTTGTAGCTTATGCCAAAATAAATCTTTTCTTTTTTGATAATATTTTGTTATATACAAGAACAGGGGGGTCTTATCACAAGCCAGCCCTGCTATGATCATCGGTTTGACCTTGGACTAGAATTATAACTATGTGGTCACCAAGCCATGATTATTTCTTTTGGTCCTTCAACCATAAGACAAGGAGTCTCGTCATCGAGCTAGCTTTACCAGTTTCCGGATCAGGCCCATGAATGGAACTATTTCATCTGATCACCAAGTCAGTACAATCGTCTTGTATTATCAAAGTTTTTTGCCTTAAAAAAAAAGCCAAGAGAAAAGATAAAGAAATCCATAGAAAATCACTGAGTACACATATAATTAATAAATCAAGGGTATCGGTGATTAGGATATCCATGAGCATTTCCAAGACTGTAAAGATTTGGTATTACTCTCTAAACCTTCTTATCGGAAGAGTGTTATCTTTAAAATGGTCATTGTTGAGAGCTATCCATTTTCATGTGCATTGCTTGTTGGCTATTATCTTTTGAGTATCTTCTTTGAATTGAGTTTCAAAAGTGGTTGATTAACATGATGTCTTTAGTTGGATTTGATTACTGGTTGTTCCCAACCAGTCGCCATTTGTTGTGGCCACAATAGATCCCATGCTCAGCCAAGCATGGGAGCCCCCAATTTTAATAAACACAAAGGTATTTGGGTGAGTCACCTCCGAAATTAAGGATTTTTTATTTTACCTCTAAAATTCTTCACCCATGTGTCTGGTTGGTCTGTTTGTCAGGGTTTCATTTATTTCTTCCTAAGTGATTCGGTCTGAAGAAATGCAAAATTTTGAGTATTTTGTTGATTGCCATCATCGTTCCGAAACCCGGAGAATTCGAAAACCGCAAACCCAACAGGTGCGGGTTGCAGAACTGTTGTTTTTAAGTTTTGATTTTGCTGATTCCGAAACCCGCAACCCGACGGTTGCGGATTGCGGAATTAGTCTTTAATAAGATTAAGAAATAATCACCCGAAACTCGAACCCCGCAATGGCGGCATTTGGATTTCGGAATTGTGGTTTATCGTTTATTTGGTGTGTCTTTCCGAAACACGCAACCCTTAATTTTCGGATGCGGCTTTCGGGATGGTTTTTTTTATTTCGTGTTTCTAAAGTCCGCTACCCGCTTAATCGGTTTTCGGTTTTCAGAATGGTTACCTCTCCTCACAGTTTCATGTTCCGAAAACCACCACCCGCATGATCAGTTTTTGGCTTTCGAGAATCTTTTCCCACTTCCATTTTCATGAACCCACAACCTGCAAATCTGTACATTCGGGTTTCGGCTTGTGGAACCTTTGAATAAAGAGTTTCATGAGGGTACCTGAACCCGATTCCGCGTCGTCCATTTGTTATGATCGCACGGTTTGTTTTATTTCACTAAATGTATTTAATAAGGTTTTTTACCTTTTAGTTTTACATTTTTACTGCTGAAGAAAATACACTGTTGCATTTTTGTTTACTGTGGATTGCATGTCAGGTGCCGTTTTCAGTCAGTTCATTATTTCAGGTAAGTCCACTGTTATCCTTACACCAGTAACCTGCATTTCTACTAGTTTTGGGTTGAATTTCATTTAATTTTCTGCATTGATCAGATATTGAAAAATTCCTTCACTATGTTGAAGAATACACGGTCTATAACATCACTCAAAGACCCCCTGAACAAAGACCCAAATTTTGGTTTTCTTTCTGACACCAGTGGAGGAGTAACAGAGACGTACCAAATGGACTGGTCCAAGATATATGCCATTTTTTATAATGATGACCTTTCCCACATCGAGGAGGATAGGCCAGTCTACGAGAGAATTAGGGCTTCCCAAATCCACGGCATCGCTGCACGCCCTGTCGTCTTGCCCTACACAGATGCAGTTAAGTGGATAATTGAGAATGTTGATGTTAAGGACCGTTCGTTTAATGACAGTGCAGGTTGCAAATTGACAAGTTTTCGCCCAGAGGTTTTTGTTCAAGCATTTGCTCTGAAATCATATGTGTAGATACTCTCCCCTGAGTTCATTCAGCTGTCCAAAACCCGGTATAATTTTGAGCAAATGATTAAGTCTTGGATGCTCAAACCCAATGCCTTTGTACCTAAGTCAGATAACCTTTATCCTATCATCTGGTTCAAAGAACCCTATTCTCTACTTGCAGCCATGCTTTGCCGGCTTTTTGGTCAACCCAATTGTTCTCATTTCAAAGCATAGTGGGCACCCATAGCACATCATGTGTTACTTACAGGTGAATCTTTCCCGTGGGCCTCTGTTCTATCATCGAAACTGAAAAACGCCATTCAATATTATTAGAAGGCACCAGCTCATAAGAAACCACCCTTCTTCCTATCAACATATGTTTTGGACGTTTTCTATTCAGAGTTCCAGTATCCCAATTTGAGTTGGCATTGGACTCCTTAAGACCCACCCATACATATTTATCATTCAGCACTTTGGGAATGAAATTTTGTACCTTTGTTATATGAAATTTGTGTTTTTTTTGTGGGTACCATTTATTTCAAGATCTTCCAGCAGCAGCCACCTGCATTCTCAGAAGATGCAAAAGCTTTTATCAACACAATGGGCGATTGGTATGTAGGTGAGTACTTTACACACATTAGAATCTGGGGAGTGAAACAGCTCATTTCCTACCTAGAATAGTCCTAGATAGGATGGTTATACAGGAATCTTCCTTTTAGACCATCATTAATGGTATGTATCAAAAACTCATGGGACCTAAGAAGAAGAATTGGCCTAAGTTTGCATTGAATCTGGGTCAATTGGTCATCCCAACTTCAACCTGGGCTATAGTTCTGGGTGATCAGATAGATGCTCTCAGATTAGGGGTTTCCCGGAAAAGAAAACATGATCCCAAGAAGTTTTTGGATGCACACCTAAAGCAAGTTAATAAAAAGATGGACTACACACATGAAACAATCCCTGATGATTCCATATACCAAGGGGTAGACACCTTTTCTCAAGTCTTAGCCAAAGTAAAGGACTCTAAAGGACAACATGATATTCTATAGTACCAGAAGCAACTGAAAGACAAGATCTTAAGCTACAGGGCCATGCAGATGAATCTTGTTGAGAAAGCAAGAAAGGAAAGGGAAGAGAAAGAAGCTCAAAAGTATACCAATCCTCCTTTGGCCACCACTCATGATGAAGACAAAGGTAAAGCTATTCAAGGGGAACTATCTAAAAAGAAAGCTAATGAAGAAGCTAAACTCATGCTGCAGACAACCCATGAATCCAAACAGCAAATGGCCAAATTGTCATCAATGTTGAAAACTCAGTTGCTAGAACCTCCAAGGCCTGCAGACAAAATTCAGCCACTGGGTACTCTGGATGATCACCTTCCTACTCCAGATACTCTAGAAGATGATGAATTGATCATAACCAAGGCTAATCCACATAAGAGACAGAAGGCCATGCCTTCCTCATCACAGGTTTCCACTGTAGATGTAATTGACTATGATGAAGAAATAACTTCATCTTCTCCAGTACCAGTAGTGGAAGAAGTTACTAGAGATGCTAAGACTGACACTGAATTGTTGGACGAAATTGATATGGACTAGTCTTTCCCTGAACAATCAGTGTTGGAATTCAATGCTGCCCCTGGTATCACCTCATCAGCAATTGTGTTGCCATATGTGAAGTCAAATTCCACTGTGACTCTAGGAGGGATACTTCCATTTTCATTACCCCATTTATATGATACCCTCAACAACCCCACTACTACATCGACAGAGTACTCAGTTCCTTTATCCACTTCACCCCCCGTTATTGCGGAAGTCTAGTCTGTGGCTATCTCTCCACAATCATCTGCAGTTGATTAAGTAACAACCTCCATCGGTATATCTTCAGGGTTTCCCCCTATAAACTCACCTGGTAAAGTTCAGAGTTCACTTCCTCTCCCCGAAGTCAGTAGTCCTGTTCAGATTCCACTTTCTGAGGCACTGGTCTCGCTTCCCTCCCCAGACAAAGGTGTGTCAACTCTTGAAGTCATCATTACACCTTTAGCTACTTCTCAAGTCACTCTACCTATCCTGACCTCTGCTGTTACTCAAACAACTTCTTTGGTTTCCACAATTAGTGTCACCTCTATTCCTACACCGTCCATTACTGAGTATATAGACACAGATGTGGTTCCTCTTGGCGATGTATTCTATCATGAAGATGACATGGTGATAGTTAAAAGATGCAGGAAGAGGGGTCAAGGACAAGGTGTTTTGGAAGCACATGAACCAGATCAGGTGATATGGGTCCCCAGAACTAATAACCCAAGAATTGAAGTAGTTGAAACAACAACAGCCTTAGGGGATTTTTCCTCTGCCAACTGGGATTCGGTCCAAGTCTTGGACAAAGAGGTCGACCTCCAGGAAGAAGAAGTCATAAACCTGAAGGAAGAATTGGATAAAACAAAAGATCAGCATTATGTTGATGTGGCTGACCTTAGGCAAACTTGGGCAGACAAAGTGCAAGACCCAGAACAGAAAAATGCTACTCTTCTTACTGAATGTAACCTTTTGCAGTCTCAAAATTCTGCTTGTCTTGTAAAGATAGCCTCTTAAAAAAGCAAATGGAAGATGCAACTACAAGTGCAGCTTCCTCCAATGTTCTCAAGTTCACACCTTGGGACCTCAAGAACCTAGCTCTTGAAGTGAATCAGAGTCAGCATGAATTACTGAAGAAGTTATATATTGCCTTAGATGCGATCAGGGAAAATTTCCTTAATTTTTCTAAGATGTCTTCTACTCTTGAGGAACAGAAAGAAAAAAGGCTCCTAGCTTGTACAGCTGAAGATGAAATTGGTCAATGGTAATTGTATATCAAGAATGCTCCAGAAGATATCCCAATCCTTAATACTTTTTAGATGATGAAGGTTAAGGCATCCCTGAACTCGTGGCTTGATTTGAATGAATTAGCTGAAGAAATCATTACTAAGTCACAAGACACCTGCACTATACGATGGTATGTCGCTGATAATATCTTGAAAGAATTAGGTTTTCCACTTATGAATCCTTTTCTGGAATCTCTCCCACCAAAGTGCAGACTTGAAGAACTTGACAACAGATGTGAAGAATTCGCACAGAAGATTCGGGACTTGGAACAAATTAGCATCCAAGATGTGGGTCATTTGGTTAGAGAACCAGTCATCATGGAAGGCGGGATTCTTATGTACTTTCATATTTGGCATAAGTTGGTGAAGCATGATATGTAGAACAATGCTTGCAATGCTCAGTTGTCCCTCGAATCAATTGTTTTCCCAAATATAGATAAGTTGTTAGATATTTATGAAAAATGGCAGGATTTTCTGGATCTTTAAAGTAGATCTGATTTTGTAATCCCTTTTTTGTAGAACTTCTCCTTTTGGAACTCTTATGTAAATTAAGTATATAAGGAAGAAGGTTTTCCTTAGTAGGGGGTTGGGGATTTTGGAATCATAATTCGGCAGGAGATATGACTGAACATACTCTGTGGCTAGAGTCATTGTAATTTCGGTACAAGGCTTCTTAATACAATAATGTTGTTTTCAGGACCTATTTTCTAATTGTCACCTAAATTTCTTTAAGGATCTCTGATTTTATATTCCAGATTGTCATCCTTTGTGCACATGATATCTTGTTGAATATTTTATGAATACATAGATCTGTTGTACTGGTTTTTCTATATAAATGATGTGTGTATGAAAAACATTTAATTAAATTTCTTTGATTAAATACTTTCTTAATCGATTTCTGCAATTGATCACACATATATATATATTATCTTTGTTGATTTTTCAATCAACAAAAGGATAACAGATCAGATCTTGATGGTCACTAAACTTGGATTGTTTTGTTTTATTTTCATTAAATAAACTGTAATTTAAGTAAGGAAATATTTCATCTGAAGGCATTTCTGTTAAGGGTGATACATTGTTTGCTTCCACACACTTCAAGGTTGACCTGCATGAATACTCAGCTTTTCACAATAGATTAGATTTAAGATTAGGATCTTTTCTGAATGAGCATAGTTAGAATTACTAATTGTTTTCCACACTTTTGTTTCCCAAAATTGGGGAACTGATCTTATAGATCAAAACTATTTACTCTTAGAGTGCTAGTGGAGGCCAAATATTCGTGGGTGATTACCACACCAAATAGCTCGAGGATAGGGTGACCCTTGCGTATGGTTAATTGAAGCTTTTGGCTGGGTTTTTATCCCCTATTGTGTCCTCGGAACTCATTCTAGCATCTCTCACTTACCCTTCACATCCGAGGCATCAACAAGACTATAGGATCTCGATAGAGCAACCTAGAATGTTACGAGCACACTGCTCTACCTATCTAGTTTTTAAAGGATCTTTTCTATGCTACGTGTAGCAAAACCTCGAAAGAGCATCCTAGCACAGACTATAGGATCTCCTAGGATCTTTTCTATGCTACCTGCACAACCTGTCCACGGCCACAGATTATCAAACGGATACTCACCACACATCATCCTGATGTACATCATCACATGATCCAACTGATCATCATCATAGCATCAACCTGATGCGTATCATCTAGAGCGACATCCTAAAGCTCGTCATCTGTGATCATCCTGATCATCATAGCATCAACCTGATGCATATCATCTAGAGCAACATCCTAAAGCTCATCATCTGTGATCACCCTAATCAAACAATATATCCATCTGATGCATACACAGTGTCTACCTGATACATATCATACATGATCCACCTGATCATACAATGCATCCATCTGATATACATAAGTACATGATCACAGTGATCATACAAGTATCCACATGATACATACATAAGTACATGATCACATTGATCATACAAGTATCCACCTGATACATATACAAATACATGATTTACCTAATCATATCTAGCATCAACATGATGCGTACATACATACATATAAATGATCCAACTGATCATATCCAACATCAACATGATGCGTACATACATACATATAAATTATCCAACTGATCATATCCAACATCAACATGATGTCTACATACATACATATAAATGATCCAACTAATCATATCTACCATCAACATGATGCGTACATACATACATATAAATGATCCAACTGATCATGTCTAGCATCCAACATGATGCATACAGAGCAGTAACTGGAGCATCATCCTGATGCTCATCATCGAGCGCTTACATCCATAGCCATGTGAAGAATCTTCCTTCCAACATGCCTGGAATGGCTTCAGCAAATGTCTCCATCACTTCTTCCTCGAAGTGTCGTCAATCTGAAGAACACCAAGCCTCTCTCTAAAGTACTCGAACTTCACGCTGGCTAGTGGCTTTGTTAGTACATCTGTAATCTGCTCATCCGTCGCAACATACAGGAGCTTCACTACTCCTTTTTGCACCATATCCCTGATATAGTGATATTTGATCTCTATGTGTTTTGACCTATCGTGGAACACCAGGTTCTCAGACATCTTCACACAACTCTGGTTGTCACAAAAGATACCAATAGCCTCCAGCAGGAGATCAAATAACTCAGACAATAGCTTCCGAAGCCATACTGCCTCACAACTAGTTGAATAGGGTGCAACATACTCTGCCTCGGCTATACTCAGTGCTACGCAGGATTTATTCCTACTAAACTAAGAGATCACACCTGATCCCATACTGAAGCAGCACCCAGAAGTGCTCTTCCTATTTGCAATACTTCTTGCCTAATCTGAATCAACATAACCTTGTAGGTTAAACTTTTGATTCGCTTCATACTTGAGCCCATAATCAACTGTACCCTTCAGGTACCTCAGAATATGCTTTACAGCAATAAGGTGAACACTCCTCAGATCCGTCAGGAACTGGCTCAATGTGTTCACTGCAAAGCAAATATCTGGTCTCGTTTTCGTCAAGTACATCAAGGACCCAATCATTTGACGATACATAGTGATATCAATCGGCTCAGATGAAGCATCACATAGAAGCTTCAAGTTTGATGACATAGGTGTGGCCATGGCCTTGCAAACCATCATCTCGAACCTCTTCAGGATCTCTGTTGCATACTTCCCTTGTCCAAGGAAGATTCCATCTGCACTCTACCACACCTCCATACCTAGAAAATAGTGCATCATCCACAAGTTCTTCATCTCGAACTTGGCAGCAAGCTTCCGCTGCATGTTGGAAATCAATCTATCTTCACCTGTAATAAACAGGTCATCCATATACAAAAGTAGTATCACTGGATTTCCTTCCTCAACCTTGTAGTAAAGGTTGGAATCTGCTTTACTCTTGGTAAAGCCCAAACTGGATAGAAAGCTGTCTATCCTACCATACCAAGTTCTGCACATATATGACTCCCTCTCATGTGTCTCAGAACCAAGTGGTTTCTCCACATACACTTCTTCTTCAACCACATCATTCAAGAAGGTTGTCTTGAAATCAATCTAGTGTATCTTCCATTTCATCACTGCAGCCAGAGCAAGTACGGATCTAATGGAAGTGTATCTGGCTACAGGAGCAAAAGTCTCTATGCTACCACCTGCAACATCCTTGATCTTGTAGATCCTCTTGGAAGTCACTACAGACTCCCCTCCAGGTCTTGGGACTAGATCCCAAACATCTTCATGATCAACTGGTACTCCTCGATCATGGCATTCTTCCCATATCCTGGGAACTTCAATATCTTCAATATTTTCAATAGATAACTTTGTTGCTGAACAAATGTTGCAGTCCTTCTTTTGTAGGTGATGGTATACGATCTTTCCTACACAACAAGTTAAATTGCATGATTAGAAAACATCTCATAGTTTTCAGAACAAATTCTTACACATAAAGAAATATGTCATACAGTCATGCACTTATCTTAGCCAATGCTTCAATACAACATTTATCCATATCCCGTAACTTTCTCGATGCCTTCCAATCTCTACCAGAACATTGTTAAGAGTGTGCACAACTCCCAACATGCCAGCAAAGAGGTTTCATTCTAGATAAGTAGCAATGGAATGTTGTATAGTGCCATAGGCCACTTACCCATGTATATTAGTAGAATATTGTTCATCAATGCAACTATTCTAATATGCATAATGTTGACACTCAATAAAATTTTTGGTTAATTATCTTCTGACGACATTGATGGTGCAAAAATAGATCATTTTGCATAAGGGAGGTTTCAAACTTGGTCAAGAAAAACATCTTTGTCCTCGGGCGTACAAAAGAAGGAAAAACTTTATGTTTTCATGAAAAACCTAAGGCCAAAAATCACGAAGAAAGAGGTTTGATATTCTAAAGACAAAAGCTAAGTATCGAGAAGGATTTTCACAATTTAGGCATAGTTGGAGGTTTCATGAAGAGGAAAAGCTTCAATATTATATTTTCTAAAAGTTAAAGCTTTTTGAAGGTTTTCGATATTTTAATTTTTAACCCAAAAAATAAATTTTATGAAGTAAAGAGACTTTATAAAAAAAAAGGGTTTGTTGTATTCTTTATATTGGGTCAAAATTTCGAATAAAAATTGGAGCAAAATATATGCGTGCCCAACACCGAGGGCTCATCACAGGACAGAGTGCCAAGCCTTGAGGGTCCTACGTATCTCATATCCTCCATCATCCACGAGCCTCCCATTTCTTTGTTACTTGAAATATGTTAGAGGCAATGGGGTATTTAAAACATGAAGGGAATTCGTCTCTATTTGCATTTGGGACAAAGGCTGAAGATATAAATATAATATGATGATGGTGACGAGCATGAGAATGAAATTTGTTGCGTATGGAGTCGAATTCACTATATGTTGCAAAGGCTAGTAGATAAAAGTCGCTCCAAGCTCCAATGTCAGAAGCCGTGGGATCACTTCATCGAAACCTTATGTAATTATTGCGGTATGTAAGCACTGCAATATGTTTCCTCATCAACACGATGCACCAAGCTATCTTCTCAATCTTAATATCATGGAGGGGCGAGGTCGTGGTAAAATTATATATATATAGGTCCGAAATTATTCATGTGCAATATGGAATGGACTCCAAGTCCACTGAGGATATCTATCCGGCACATTTGATAGATGGCCGAGCAAGTGCTGGTGCAAATGTTTATCCTGCTCGACAGAAATTGGTTGTCATATTTCTGAACGCGGTTGTAAATATTGGATCTGGTCAGCTCTCACCTGTATCTATTGCAGACATTGCTAAAACACTGGTAGGCCGTCTTGGTCGAGAGGTCTCACTCTATCTTTTTGTTGTGTTCGAAGCGGTTAGGGTTTAAGTTTAGAAACGCAAGATACGGCTTCTCCCTCAATGAATTCGTAGTTGCAAAGCTTTCTCAAGCAAGAAAAGAAAAAGGCAATGGTGAATGAACTCGTAGGAAAACTGACAGATGTCTCTAGGATTATATTTCGCTTATCAGGCACCGGTTCAGCTGAAGAAAAAATTAAACTTTACGTGGAACAAGATTTTTCTGAACATGACATGGATGCACAAACAGCTTTAAACTTACAATCATTACACGATCCAACTTGCTGTGATTTATTTATCCAAGAAATTAAATTTTCTGTCATTACTATTCCCAGTGCAGGATGAAGAGAAATCTGTAAAGTTAAAAGGATATAGTGACTGCGTCGGGTTTTTTAAATAGTCGACCACATTCTACATAACTCAAATCTTAAGCGGATATGAAGACGGGGCTATGATCTTTCCTAAACAATACAATGCAGCATTTAAGGTGGCAAATATGCAATTTATTGAGACTATTGAGTCATTAAAAATGTAACATAAAGTGTCAGTACAACAATAAAGGAGAAACCGATGGTTCTGAAGTCACCTCGCGTCACCTACATGCATATAAGATAGAGTCGGTTAGCGGTCGTGGAACAAAAACCACCATCCAACGTGTCTATTTTTTATACGTCCGCATACGTAAAACCTGTATTGCAAACCACTCCAAAGCCCGTGCGGATACCATCCATTGGAAATGTCATAAAAGGGAAAATTGCCCCATTTTTTTTGCATTTTTAATGTTTTAATGTGACCGAGTTGCCCAGCCCTCGAAAACCCTAACGCGCTTCATCAAAATGAGTGAGATATTTGTGGCGAGCTGGAGAAATACACAACAAACGTTTGCTGCAGGGTTTTTCTGAGTTTTCATATTCAGCATGATAGAATTTTCTAGCACAGAAGTCTCAAAGCAAAGAAATCATGTGCCTGTCTTCACACCTGTGCACAAGCCAAGCGTCAGCTATCATTTGCAAAATTGTATACACCGAGAAATATACAGCCGCGAAATTTTGGATAAAAATAGGGTATTCTCCTGGAGCAACCGATAGTACCAATAGAAGGGCTCGATATCAAGTTATAAGAGGCATGATAATATTGTTTTCTGAATGTATTCCATCAAATTTCTGGAGTTGTTGGATGCCAGTGAAGCAAATGGTCGTAGGAATGTTACAGGGTTTCTTCCATTGGGTTGTTTAAAAAATTTGAAGCTTGAGAGGACACGAAGATCTTTAAAAAGTCCCGAAGGTCGTCAAATTTAGAAGTTTGGCCAATCGCGTCCAGATTATAAGATTTGACGCGGGATATGTATCTTTTCTGCACGACATTAGTTGTTTCCGGTGATTTTAGTAGCATATCAACTCCAGTTTTGGGCAAGGCACGTTTGGACAACACACTCAACAGAAATAATAATTACAACACCTCAACCTGTAGCGAATCCATTTGAAACTCTTACGGCAATACCTCAGATGTCTATTGGCCATAGAGCTGGAGAAGCTGCTATAGTATATGAGCATGGTGCAGATATTGAAACCCTTACGCCTAAAAATTTGGCATTCAGGTTACTACACAGAACTAAAGATACAGGAATTGATCGCCAAAGAACATGCAGAGCTAGGTTATTGCCTCCGAGTTATGGATTTTGTGGTTGGTAGGAGAAGTTATGGTTCTGTGAATTTTTGGGGAAACTGATGTGAAGCGTCCAGATTGAGTGTTATTCAGTTTAACAAATGCAAACATGAATGAAAGCAAAAAGCCACCTGCAGTTCAAGGATGAGATGGCAAAACATGTGGCAATCGAAAGATAGACAGAATTGAGGAATTTTCGAAGTTTTTTCAACAGCCGAAGATTCTTTGCAGCCAATCTCGATTTTCATGATACGAGTCTTACTTGTCTAAATTATTATTGTAAAACTTTGTTTAAATATTAGTTTCAAGTTTTAAAGAATTTATTTAAAAGAAAGTTATCTTTAAAACAAAGCAGTTAGGGTTTGCTCGGGGGGCATTTTTTGTATAAATTATACATTTTACAACAGGAAAAAGGTTCGAATTTCCAGAAAGAAAGGACCCATTTCGGGTGTTTGAAGTATTTTACAGAAATTAATAAAGATCTTAGAAGTTGAGCATATTTTCATCGAAGATTCATGTGTTGTTTCGAAATTGCAGTCTGTGTTTTTCTTTTCTTTACATGTGCATGTCAATTCTCTTTGTCATTCTTGCCATTATGTCTTTCCTTCTGTATTTAGGTGAACGTACTGAAAATAAATTGAGATTCATGTCATATGCCTCGATTTATCCGCATCTGAGTACCCATTTATTTCTCCAAAGTTAACAGCGGATTCATCTGAAAATCTATGCCCGTTGTTAGTGGACTGTCATTATTTCTTTCCTTGTCACCTGCAAAATCTTATTGACTGTAATCAAACAGCTATCTTGCCTTTGTATGAAACATTTGTTGGCTGCTGATCTATTATTTTTCTGTTTCTTGACTCCATTGCCCAAGGGTATCTTTTTCCTGTTGATCTAACCACATTATTTAAAGGCTACAAAGTTTTTACTGTGATTTTACAAATTGGCCATTGAGTTTCATTGTCAAACTACTGTCGTGGTGACATTGGATGGCAGATTTTTTGAGAGAGCCCTCTCTGGCTAAAGGAGGCCAACTTTCAGTCTAAATATTGGTTTGAAATAGGTTACCTCGGGGTTTCTTTGATACAACCCAAGGAGAATCTGAGTGCTAACATTTTGGCGCCGTTGCCGGGGATCGAAGGTTTCATTTTCCCTGGGTATGAACGACAAAGTTTTCAGTTTTGATTGTTGATGGTGAACAACGATCAAACATCAGTAAGGCTGTACATCTTCCACCTGGCGACTCCATCCTCAAGAATCCAAATTTCAATGACTCCATTGGCGGCATGATCCAGAATCAAGCTTTTAAAGAGAACCGACAGACTCCGCTGGGAAATGAGCTCATTGTGAAGACATGGAAAGGCATAATGAAAAGACAAGGTACTCAAGTTTCAGTTTTCTCCAAGACATCTTATCCTTTCTTGTAAATCTTTTCCTGTCTTTTCCTAAGTTTGGCAAAAGAATTTCTCATTGTTTACTATATTCGAAAAAAGACCATAGATTTACTCCTGTATACCCTTCTTTAGAAACTGAAAATGTGTCTTCATTCTATACATATGATGTCAATCAAGATCTTTTACTTGAACCGCATGGCTGCAAGGATCAGCCTTATGAACCTCATGATACCAAAGCTGATAATACATCCTCTCTACATAGTTCAGTTTCTTCCAATATCCAAAATCGATACCGGCCACTTCACCTACGTCATGTTCTCCATGATTATCCTCCTAAATACCATAAATACCTTCCTAAATTCAATGGAGAAATCAAAGGCCTTACTGCTGAGAAACATCTTCAAGGTTTTGAAAATTTTCTAGATCTGTTCGAAGTGGATCAGGATGATGTTTGTATGAGGATTTTTGCTCAAACTTTCCAGGGAGATGTGAAGAAATGGTTTCGTCATTTACAGTCGGAGTCTATAGACACATGGCAGAGGTTTTCTGATGTCTTCTTGAAGTTTTGGGGTAAGAGGAGGTCATGGGACCTAGTCCTTTCAGAATTTTACTCTATGAGGGTGCAGGAAGGGGAATCCTTATCCACTTTCAACAGGAGGTTTGCCAGCGCCTATTATGATATGCCGAAAGAAATTCAGCCCCTAGAGAATGCTGCCAAGTTACATTATGTATCTCTTTTTCATTCTAATTTCTCTTTTCTTCTCTTGGAAAGAAATCCCTCCAGTTTACAACATATGTTCGTTGATGCTTTAGAAGTTGAAGATAATCTTAGAATGTCCAGGAAATTATCGAGCAAAGAAAATGATGAGAGGATTGAAGAAGAATTTGGGTTCGAAGAAAAGTATGGACAAGGAGAAATGGTTTGGCATTCCAGTTTTTCCTGTGACAAACAAAGAGATGATCAGCTGGGTGATGTGACAGAAAAAGGTAACTCTGACTTGCTTTATGTCAATTACAATCAACCGGCTGAAATTTATGTTAATGATGGTTTCAAAGAAAATTTCAGTCCACCTAAGTTTGATAAGTATGAAGAAGATTGTTTGAATATGGCTCCGGCTGAAAACTTTATAAGTCCCACGGCAGTTAGTGAAGAAAATTTGATCACTATCCATGATCAAACATATGAAAATCAAAATGCTGAAAGTGATTATCTACCCCTCTGTTATGCTTCATTCGAACTGATAAAACAAAAAATTAAGGCTTCTAATAAAAAACAGAAATCTATGATGGAGAGCTCCATAAACTTTTTTGAAAGTTGAATTAAAGAAGAAGAAGAACAAGTCTGTCATCATGCCCAAAAAGCTAGAGTTTGCCATAAGGTAGAAAAGTGCCAAACAGAAAACCAGGTCTCCATTTCGCATTCAAAAATTTTGTATCAAGAAGAGTCTGTTGCACTTGATGTCATTGAAGAATTTAATGATGGTTCTGCTATTTTTGATGAAGAAGGGAAAGTTTTAAATTCTGAATTTTCGAAAGAAATTGATGATGGCCTTTGTATCTTTTCACCCGAGCCGGATAAGAATTTTCTCCAGTCTTGTCAGTGGTCTTCTGATTCAGAAGAAGGTCAGATAAGCTTTTCTCCATGTGACACTATTTCAGAAGTTGTGGGTCTAGAGGATTCTGTCTTATTTGATTCACTTAAAAAACAATACATCGGTACTTCTCTTGGAATACAAGAAACAAAACAGGCCTCAGATAATGCTGCTGATTTTTCCTTCAACAAGAAAGGTGGACGTCTCCATAGTATTTCCAAAATTTCTCCTCTATCTGAAGATGAAATAGATCAACTCCTGAAAGGTCATATTACAGCTCCAGTACTGTCGGATCTGCATTGTTCACACAATCCAGGGTATGTAAGTGAGATTTCTTCCATTTTCAAGCATATAAATCTAAATTTAAACATTGACAGTTATGACGATCCTTTGAAGGAACCTATTTATGATGATGATTCTCCACCAAGGGATCAGCTGTTAGACACCATTTATTTCCATCAAGAAGATAGGGTTGACATGATTAATGATCTTGAAGGATGTTTGTTGTTTGAAGATGTTTTGGATAATGATGTGGATAAGTATAAAGATGGGATAGATGACATACCAAAAAGGGAACCCCAGATGCTCATGCTTGAGGAAGATGCAGTCAACACTCAGGTATTAGAATATCACGCTCCCCAATTCACTTTCATCAATCCACAGTTGAATAGTCATGCGGATGAACTTGAAAGAGATATTTGCATTCTTGCTGAATCTCAAGACGTGATAATATTTCAAACTATTGAAGATCCTTATGCTAATTTACTACAGTCTGAGGGGAAAATGAATTTTCTTATATTTTTGGGACATGAACTCATTATCAAAGAATGTTTGGAGTGGTTTGTTTTATGTTTTCCTTACTCACTCGAAAAGAATGCAAGCCATAGTAGAGCAAATGGTCAGTTGTTAGATTGGCTTCATTGGCACTTTTGTGTCATTTGATTCAGCAGTCACGTTTCAGCAGATTAGGGTAGGTAGGAGGAATAAGTTTGCCCGGCAAACATTTTTTCAATATGTACAGCGTTGTTTTCAGTTTAATTCCAGCATGTATGTTTCAGTGTTCAGCAGTTATCGGTTTTTAGCTACAGTTTTTGGATGGAGGACTGGTTACAGGATACAGGATGTAGGATACAGGATACAGGTTATAGGTTGCAGTTTTCAGGATTGGGAGCCGCCCAATGGTTAGGCACATGGTCTACGGTGTTCTTTGCTGCCTCACTGGGAGGACGACATCCCCAGTAGGAGCCAGTTGTTGACACTCAATAAAATTTTTGGTTAATTATCTTCTGACGACATTGATGGTGCAAAAATAGATCAGTTTGCATAAGGGAGGTTTCAAACTTGGTCAAGAAAAACATCTTTGTCCTCGGGCGTACAAAAGAAGGAAAAACTTTATGTTTTCATGAAAAACCTAAGGCCAAAAATCACGAAGAAAGAGGTTTGATATTCTAAAGACAAAAGCTAAGTATGGAGAAGGATTTTCACAATTTAGGCATAGTTGGAGGTTTCATGAAGAGGAAAAGCTTCAATATTATATTTTCTAAAAGTTAAAGCTTTTTGAAGGTTTTCGATATTTTAATTTTTAACCCAAAAAATAAATTTTATGAAGTAAAGAGACTTTATAAAAAAAAAAGGGTTTGTTGTATTCTTTATATTGGGTCAAAATTTCGAATAAAAATTGGAGCAAAATATATGCGTGCCCAACACCGAGGGCTCATCACAGGACAGAGTGCCAAGCCTTGAGGGTCCTACGTATCTCATATCCTCCATCATCCACGAGCCTCCCATTTCTTTGTTACTTGAAATATGCTAGAGGCAATGGGGTATTTAAAACATGAAGGGAATTCGTCTCTATTTGCATGTGGGACAAAGGCTGAAGATATAAATATAATATGATGATGGTGATGAGCATGAGAATGAAATTTGTTGCGTATGGAGTCGAATTCACTATATGTTGCAAAGGCTAGTAGATAAAAGTCGCTCCAAGCTCCAATGTCAAAAGCCGTGGGATCACTTCATCGAAACCTTATGTAATTATTGCGGTATGTAAGCACTGCAATATGTTTCCTCGTCAACACGATGCACCCAGCTATCTTCTCAATCTTAATATCATGGAGGGGCGAGGTCGTCGTAATATTATATATATACAGGTCCGAAATTATTCATGTGCAATACGGAATGGACTCCAAGTCCACTGAGGATATCTATCCGGCACATTTGATAGATGGCCAAGCAAGTGCTGGTGCAAATGTTTATCTTGCTCAACAGAACTTGGTTGTCATATTTCTGAACGCGGTTGTAAATATTGGATCTGGTCAGCTCTAACCTGTATCTAATGCAGACATTGCTAAAACACTGGTAGGCCGTCTTGGTCGAGAGGTCTCACTCTATCTTTTTGTTGTGTTCGAAGCGGTTAGGGTTTAAGTTTAGAAACGCAAGATACGGCTTCTCCCTCAATGAATTCGTAGTTGCAAAGCTTTCTCAAGCAAGAAAAGAAAAAGGCAATGGTGAATGAACTCGTAGGAAAACTGACAGATGTCTCTAGGATTATATTTCGCTTATCAGGCACCGGTTCAACTGAAGAAAAAATTAAACTTTACGTGGAACAAGATTTTTCTGAACATGACATGGATGCACAAACAGCTTTGAACTTACAATCATTACACGATCCAACTTGCTGTGATTTATTTATCCAAGAAATTAAATTTTCTGTCATTACTATTCCCAGTGCAGGATGAAGAGAAATCTGTAAAGTTAAAAGGATATAGTGACTGCGTCGGGTTTTTTAAATAGTCGACCACATTCTACAGAACTCAAATCTTAAGCGGATATGAAGATGGGGCTATGATCTTCCCTAAACAATACAATGCAGCATTTAAGGTGGCAAATATGCAATTTATTGAGACTATTGAGTCATTAAAAATGTAACATAAAGTGTCAGTACAACAATAAAGGAGAAACCGATGGTTCTGAAGTCACCTCGCGTCACCTACATGCATATAAGATAGAGTCGGTTAGCGATCGTGGAACAAAAACCACCATCCAACGTGTCTATTTTTTATACGTCCGCATACGTAAAACCTGTATTACAAACCACTCCAAAGCCCGTGCGGATACCATCCATTGGAAATGTCATAAAAGGGAAAATTGCCCCATTTTTTTTGCATTTTTAATGTTTTAATGTGACCGAGTTGCCCAGACCTCGGAAACCCTAATGCGCTTCATCAAAATGAGTGAGATATTTGTGGCGAGCTGGAGAAATACACAACAAACGTTTGCTGCAGGGTTTTTCTGAGTTTTCATATTCAACATGATAGAATTTTCTAGCACAGAAGTCTCAAAGCAAAGAAATCGTGTGCCCGTCTTCACACCTGTGCACAAGCCAAGCGTCAGCTATCATTTGCAAAATTGTATACACCGAGAAATATACAGCCGCGAAATTTTGGATAAAAATAGGCTATTCTACTGGAGCAACCGATAGTACCAACAGAAGGGCTCGATATCAAGTTATAAGAGGCATGATAATATTGTTTTCTGAATGTATTCCATCAAATTTCTGGAGTTGTTGGATGCCAGTGAAGCAAATGGTCGTAGGAATGTTACAGGGTTTCTTCCATTGGGTTGTTTAAAAAATTTGAAGCTTGAGAGGACACGAAGATCTTTAAAATGTCCCGGAGGTCGTCAAATTTAGAAGTTTGGCCAATCGCGTCCAGATTATAAGATTTGACGCGGGATATGTATCTTTTCTGCACGACATTAGTTGTTTCCGGTGATTTTAGTAGCATATCAAATCCAGTTTTGGGCAAGGCACGTTTGGACAACACACTCAACAGAAATAATAATTACAACACCTCAACCTGTAATGAATCCATTTGAAACTCTTACGGCAATACCTCGGATGTCTATTGGCCATAGAGCTGGAGAAGCTGCTATAGTATATGAGCATGGTGCAGATATTGAAACCCTTACGCCTAAAAATTTGGCATTCAGGTTACTACACAGAACTAAAGATACAGGAATTGGTCGCCAAAGAACATGCAGAGCTAGGTTATTGCCTCCGAGTTAAGGATTTTGTGGTTGGTAGGAGAAGTTATGGTTCTGTGAATTTTTGGGGAAACTGATGTGAAGCATCCAGATTGAGTGTTATTCAGTTTAACAAATGCAAACATGAATGAAAGCAAAAATCCACCTGCATTTCAAGGATGAGATGGCAAAACATGTGGCAATCGAAAGATAGACAGAATTGAGGAATTTTCGAAGTTTTTTCAATAGCCGGAGATTCTTTGCAGCCAATCTCGATTTTCATGATACGAGTCTTACTTGTCTAAATTATTATTGTAAAACTTTGTTTAAATATTAGTTTCAAGTTTTAAAGAATTTATTTAAAAGAAAGTTATCTTTAAAACAAAGCAGTTAGGGTTTGCTCGGGGGGCATTTTTTGTATAAATTATACATTTTACAACAGGAAAAAGGTTCGAATTTTCAGAAAGAAAGGACCCATTTCGGGTGTTTGAAGTATTTTACAGAAATTAATAAAGATCTTAGAAGTTGAGCATATTTTCATCGAAGATTCATGTGTTGTTTCGAAATTGCAGTCTGTGTTTTTCTTTTCTTTACATGTGCATGTCAATTCTCTTTGTCATTCTTGCCATTATGTCTTTCCTTCTGTATTTAGGTGAACGTACTGAAAATAAATTGAGATTCATGTCATATGCCTCGATTTATCCGCATTTGAGTACCCATTTATTTCTCCAAAGTTAACAGCGGATTCATCTGAAAATCTATGCCTGTTGTTAGTGGACTGTCATTATTTCTTTCCTTATCACCTGCAAAATCTTATTGACTGTAATCAAACAGCTATCTTGCCTTTGTATGAAACATTTGTTGGCTGCTGATCTATTATTTTTCTGTTTCTTGACTCCATTTCCCAAGGGTATCTTTTTCCTGTTGATCTAACCACATTATTTAAAGGCTACAAAGTTTTTACTGTGATTTTACAAATTGGCCATTGAGTTTCATTGTCAAACTGCTGTCGTGGTGACATTGGATGGCAGATTTTTTGAGAGAGCCCTCTCTAGATGAAGGAGGCCAACTTTCAGTCTAAATATTGGTTTGAAATAGGTTACCTCGGGGTTTCTTTGATACAGCCCAAGGAGAATCTGAGTGCTAACATTTTGGCGCCGTTGCCGGGGATCGAAGGTTTCATTTTCCCTGGGTATGAACGACAAAGTTTTCAGTTTTGATTGTTGATGGTGAACAATGGTCAAACATCAGTAAGGCTGTACATCTTCCACCTGGCGACTCCATCCTCAAGAATCCAAATTTCAGTGACTCCATTGGCGGCATGATCCAGAATCAAGCTTTTAAAGAGAACCGATAGACTCCGCTGGGAAATGAGCTCATTGTGAAGACATGGAAAGGCATAATGAAAAGACAAGGTACTCAAGTTTCAGTTTTCTCCAAGACATCTTATCCTTTCTTGTAAATCTTTTCCTGTCTTTTCCTAAGTTTGGCAAAAGAATTTCTCATTGTTTACTATATTCGAAAAAAGACCATAGATTTACTCCTGTATACCCTTCTTTAGAAACTGAAAATGTGTCTTCATTCTGTACATATGATGTCAATCAAGATCTTTTACTTGAACCGCATGGCTGCAAGGATCAGCCTTATGAACCTCATGATACCAAAGCTGATAATACATCCTCTCTACATAGTTCAGTTTCTTCCAATATCCAAAATCGATATCGGCCACTTCACCTACCTCATGTTCTCCATGATTATCCTCCTAAATACCATAAATACCTTCCTAAATTTGATGGAGAAATCAAAGGCCTTACTGCTGAGAAACATCTTCAAGGTTTTGAAAATTTTCTAGATCTATTCGAAGTGGATCAGGATGATGTTTGTATGAGGATTTTTGCTCAAACTTTCCAGGGAGATGTGAAGAAATGGTTTCGTCATTTACAGCCGGAGTCTATAGACACATGGCAGGGGTTTTCTGATGTCTTCTTGAAGTTTTGGGGTAAGAGGAGGTCATGGGACCTAGTCCTTTCAGAATTTTACTCTATGAGGGTGCAGGAAGGGGAATCCTTATCCAGTTTCAACAGGAGGTTTTCCAGCGCCTATTATGATATGCCGAAAGAAATTCAGCCCCTAGAGAATGCTGCCTAGTTACATTATGTATCTATTTTTCATTCTGATTTCTTTTTTCTTCTCTTGGAAAGAAATCCCTCCAGTTTACAACATATGTTCGTTGATGCTTTAGAAGTTGAAGATAATCTTAGAATGTCCAGGAAATTATCGAGGAAAGAAAATGATGAGAGGATTGAAGAAGAATTTGGGTTCGAAGAGAAGTATGGACAAGGATAAATGGTTTGGCATTCCAGTTTTTCCCGTGACAAACAAAGAGATGATCAGCTGGGTGATGTGACAGAAAAACGTAACTCTGACTTGCTTTATGTCAATTATAATCAGCCGGCTGAAATTTATGTTAATGATGGTTTCAAAGAAAATTTCAGTCCACCTAAGTTTGATAAGTATGAAGAAGATTGTTTGAATATGGCTCCGGCTGAAAACTTTATAAGTCCCAGGGAAGTTAGTGAAGAAAATTTGATCACTATCCATGATCAAACATCTGAAAATCAAAATGCTGAAAGTGATTATCTACCCCTCTGTTATGCTTCATTCGAACTGATAAAACAAAAAATTAAGGCTTCTAATAAAAAACAGAAATCTATGATGGAGAGCTCCATAAACTTTTTTGAAAGTGGAATTAAAGAAGAAGAAGAACAAGTTTGTCATCATGCCCAAAAAGCTGGAGTTTGCCATAAGGTAGAAAAGTGCCAAACAGAAAACCAGGTCTCCATTTCGCATTCAGAAATTTTGTATCAAGAAGAGTCTGTTGCACTTGATGTCATTGAAGAATTTAATGATGGTTCTGCTGTTTTTGATGAATAAGGGCAAGTTTTAAATTCTGAATTTTCGAAAGAAATTGATGATGGCCTTTGTATCTTTTCACCCGAGCCGGATAAGAATTTTCTCCAGTCTTGTCAGTGGTCTTCTGATTCAGAAGAAGGTCAGATAAGCTTTTCTCCATGTGACACTATTTCAGAAGCTGTGGGTCTAGAGGATTCTGTCTTATTTGATTCACTTAAAAAACAATACATCGGTACTTCTCTTGGAATACAAGAAACAGAATAGGCCTCAGATAATGCTGCTGATTTTTCCTTCAACAAGAAAGGTGGATGTCTCCATAGTATTTCCAAAATTTCTCCTCTATCTGAAGATGAAATAGATCAACTCCTGAAAGGTCATATTACAGCTCCAGTAATGTCGGATCTGTTAAAATTCAATATGCTAAGACATAAAATAGCAGCATTACATTCCATTTCACAATAATAGCATATACAGGATCACTGAAGAAACAACAAGCATAGCATAAACACAAGAGACAGAGATTTATCCTGGGAAACCCTCATGGGGTAGAAAACCCAGCAAAGCTTCCTCAATATAGATGACCAGCAATATACAAAGATGCAAACCCTGAGCATAAGCTCCTTCTTCTCCATAGCAGACCTCTCCTCCACAAATGCGCCTTTCTCAAGTGAGAGTGAGTGTGTGTATAATGAGGAACACACCTCCTCTATTTATACACTTCTCTGGTATGTATTTTACACAAGTACATGTAGGCTCGTATTTAACCATTAGGTTAAATACCCCATTATAACTGACTGGGCCGACCCCTATAGGGTGGTCTAATAACCCTTTGACCCACATAACACATTTAGGGCCGACCCCCACTAGGGAAGTCTAATAACCCGAGTTACCACATTCCGACGGAGGAATAAACATCTCCGGATATACAATAAGATCTTCACGGAGGAATGAATCATCTCCGGAATAATAAAGTACAAATATAATATTCTTTGAAGTTACAATATCTCAACACTCCCCCTTAACGAGAAGGATATTATAACAGCATCTGTCTGAGCAAGGAGTCATCAACATCATACATGATACATCTATAAATCATTGGAAGCTTTCTCAACATCATTAGTAACTCAAGCAGTTACTGGAACATCTTCAATACTGGAACATCGACATCTTCAGTATTGAGTCTTTATCTTCTGTAGCAATTGAACAGCTACAACAATATCATCATCTGGATCCTCACGATACACGATCATCAGCATCATCATCTCACGATCATCAGCATCGTCATCACACGATCATCAGCATCGTCATCTCACGATCATCAGCATCGTCTTCTCACGATCATCAACATCGTCATCACATGATCATCAGCATCGTCATCATACGATCATCAACATCGTCATCTCACGATCATCAGCATCGTCATCACACGATCATCAACATCGTCATCACACGATCATCAGTACAAGTATTCATGCCAATACAAGTAACCACATCATCAATACAAGTATCCATACCGATACAAGTAACCACATCATCAATACAATTATCCTACCGATACAAGTAACCACATCATCAATACAAGTATCCTACCGATACAAGTAACCACATCATCAATACAAGTATCCTACCGATACAAGTAACCACATCATCAATACAAGTATCCTACCGATACAAGTAACCACATCATCAATACAAGTATCCTACCGATACAAGTAACCACATCATCAATACAATCACTTTCTCGGAGACCATTCGTCTACGGATCAATTCAGGGACCGAAGTCCGGGGATGATACAATCCCCATCACGTACATTTTGAACTAGCAGTTCCGGGATGATGCAATCCCCATCACGTACATTTTGAACTATCAGTTCCGGGATGATGCAATCCCCATCACGTACATTTTGAACTATCAGTTCCGGGATGATGCAATCCCCATCACGTACATTTTGAACTATCAGTTCCGGGATGATGCAATCCCCATCACGTACATTTTGAACTATCAGTTCCGGGATGATGCAATCCCCATCACGTACATTTTGAACTATCAGTTCCGGGATGATGCAATCCCCATCACGTACATTTTGAACTATCAGTTCCGGGATGATGCAATCCCCATCACGTACATTTTGAACTATCTGTTCCGGGATGATGCAATCCCCATCACGTACATTTTGAACTATCAGTTCCGGGATGATGCAATCCCCATCACGTACATTTTGAACTATCAGTTCCGGGATGATGCAATCCCCTATCACGTACATTTTGAACTAAGGTCCAGGGACGATGCAGTCCTATCCTCTATTCTTGGAGACCTCACGTCTACGGCTCTCTTTAGGACTGAAAGTCCAGGGATGATCCAATCCCCTCAAGTCCACCAAGGACTTCATTCTCGGAGACCTCTCGTCTACGGCTCTCTTTAGGACTGAAAGTCCAGGGATGATCCAATCCCCTCAAGTCCACCAAGGACTTCATTCTTGGAGACCTCTCGTCTACGGCTCTCTTTAGGACTGAAAGTCCAGGGATGATCCAATCCCCTCAACTGTCCACTAAGGACTTCATTCTCGGAGACCTTATGTATACGGCTCTCTTTAGGACTGAAAGTCCAGGGATGATCCAATCCCCTCAACTGTCCACTAAGGACTTCATTCTCGGAGACCTTACGTCTACGGCTCTCTTTAGGACTGAAAGTCCAGGGATGATCCAATCCCCTCAATTGTCCACTAAGGACTTCATTCTCGGAGACCTCACGTCTACGGCTCTCTTTAGGACTGAAAGTCCAGGGATGATCCAATCCCCTCAACTGTCCACTAAGGACTTCATTCTCGGAGACCATACGTCTACGGATCACTTTAGAACAAGTGTTCAAGGATGATACAATCCCTACATGTATTCTCATTAATACATTTCATCATCAAAAGCATGTATTCTCATCAATACATCTATCATCAAAAGCATGTATAAGTAAAACTAAGTATTCTAAGTATAAGAGTCCTAAATCTAAATATTTCTAAGTAACTGGGTGTAGAGAACAGGTTACCTCATCATCGACCTTGTTGTTCGATGAGACAATCTCATCAGCATTGACTATACTACTCCCCCTTTCGAGGAGGGTCCTTTTGAACTACACCAAGCTTGTCTCGGAAGTATTCAAATTTCACTCGAGACAGAGGTTTGGTTGGTAACTTCTTCACTTGACGTAGAGGTTTGGTTAGTACAACGGTAACCTGTTACAAATTCAAACTTTAGAGTTCCTTTCTGCGTCATATCTTGTTAGTTCCCTATGTTCTTTGACTTATCATGGAACACTAGATTCTATGTCATCTTGATACAACTCTAATTATCACATAGGATCTCAGTTGGTTCTTATCTCTAAGTCAAACAATCCTAAAGCCAAACTTCTTCACAACTAGCAGAGAAAGCAGCCATATATTCCGCTTGTGCTGAGAGCCACACTAGACTGCTTCCAGCTAAACCACGAGATCATGGCTAATCCCAGACAATAACATCCTCTCGATGTGTTCTTCTTGTCTGATACACTTTCTGCCTCTTCCAGATCTGAGTCAAAATCAGGTGACCTTGGGAAAAAGGTCATAACTTGGGCTAGGAAGCTCCAAATGAAATTTCGTGAAAAGTGATAGGTAGTACACAGACTTCACTATCTCAGAAAACGTTTTCAGAGGCCGAAGTTGAACCAGTGACACGTGGCACGCCGTACAAGTTCGCTCTCCTGTATTATCCCATAAACAGGTCACGTTGCGACACTTGGCATAACTCTCTCTCAGAGAATCCAATTGAGGTCAGACCTGTCAGGATGGAAAGATAACAGGCCTATCTATCTCAGAAAACTTTTTCAGAGGCCGAAGGTCAAACAGTGACACGTGGCACGCCGTACAAGTTCGCTCTTCTGTATTTTCCCAAAACAGGTCACGTTGCGACATTTGGCGTAACTCTCTCTCAGAACATCCAATTGAGGTCAGACCTGTCAGGATGGAAAGCTAACAGGTCAGGCTATCTCAGAAAACTTTTTCAGACCCTGTGGATCAAAAATTTCGGAGTTACATCAGAAACAATCAGGTACATATTTCTGTCAAAACAGAATTATTTTTTGGTACCTTCATTCATGGCTTCCGGAATTTAGGGCTTTGAAGAAAGTTGGAATTTTTGTAATCGGAGACCACGGCTGGATGCTACTCATCAAAATAGAAATTTAGAGACCAAGATCAGAATTTTTGGTTGGGCAGAAGGCCGGGCTTGATTAGACCCTAGTTCGGGACTTTGATCAGAAAAGCGGAAAATTAGGGCTTCTGTAAAAATGGGAATTTTTGAAATCTGTGACCACGGCTGGAAGCTCCTCAGAAAAATAGAAGCTTAGAGCTTTGGATCAAACTTTTTGATGGTTCAAAAGAGTGGGCTTCATCAAACCCCAGTTCAGGGTCACGTCCAGTGAATCCGAAAGTTTCAAAGGCAAAATTGAGGAGTAAAACTTTGCAGTTTTCAAATTCTGAATATATCAGTTTGATCAGCTCATCAAGACGCATATCTCTATCCTTTCGGAAGTTTGAAATTCAAAGTTTGAATTTTTGGGGGTTTCTCTGACAAACCCTTATCCAGCTCCAGGTCCAGTTCTTGCAAATCAAGTGGATAGGGTTAATCCTAGAAGAAGATGGATTGGTCACCTACATAAGTGAAGGAGTTCATGTTTCAGAGGGAGATGAGGCTAAGGCTTTACATAAGGAGATTACAAGCGATCTCGATAGGTATGACTCATCGAGGTATGTTTTGAGATTTGTTCATGATTAAGTTTATGGTATGTTTGTCTTCATGTTATTACAGTTAGTACAATCTTGATTTTAGATTTGTTGTATCACCTTAACAAAATTATGAATGCCTGATAGAAGATATTCATTGGTTAGGGTATTGACACTTATGATTGTACTAATGCATTATGGTGTTGTGTGAGGTTGATGTTGTCTGCTAACAAGATACAGGTACATCACAAAAGACAAATCAGGCTCCATGACCATGAAAACATGAAGACAAAGACTCATCCATAATCCTTGTTCTACTTACGAGGTATGTATGACTTTGTTATATTATGCTTAACCTATGAGACATGCAGGTTCTAGCTCAGGATCTCTAAATCATTGAAGAGATTGTTTAGGTATGTTGTACATAACCAAGTAGGTATACTAATCCAGGTATGTTTCCCATGAATCTTACCTTGTGTTAGGATCGCTTATATAAGTATACTTGGAATGATTGGTTATGCTTATTCATAAAGTTAGTAATCAAGGGATTATGCATATTATATCTTTTATCAATGATATGCATGAGTAAAAGAAGACTTCCCTGAAATCTTGAATACTAATGTTTATTAACTATAATCATGACTATACATTTTCAAAATTATTTAGTACTATAATGTTTTGATAGCATTTAGAATATACTAATGAGTGTATGTTTGTGTATGAGATCATGAGGATGACTCTTGAGCATGCACAGTACAGAATGAATAGAAGTTCAAAAGACATACAGAAGATCAAGCGGGAGGCAGCCACACAAACATAAAAGATAAGTATTTGAGTTGCTATTTGAAATAGTAATGATATTGCCTGTAATAGGTTGTATGCATATTTGTATTCCTAGAATATATAATGCTGAGTGTAAACATTCATAGAGCATTGAACAGTATACAACTAATGTGCATATGTTTGGTAAGTTGGACAAACATTCCATTGTTGCTTGTCTAGAATGAAACCTCTTTGCTGACATGCTGAGAGTTGTGCACACTCTCGATAGTATGTTCTGGTAGAGATGGAAGGCATCTAGATAGCCACTGTATGCATACAGGATATGGGAAAGTGTTGTGCCAAAGTATTGGTCAAAATAGTTGCATCACTATGTGAATGATATCTGTATGCATAATAGGTTATCATGTCAATATGATTTGATGATTATGAAGTATTACTAATCATGTACTTAATTTTGATTTGTAGGAAAGGTCATGAAGAATGATGGACACCGTACAAGTGGCGGATGTTCAAACAAGAAGATTTACAAATCAAACAAAATATAGAAAGCTCATGGCTAGAAGATTCTCTTAGAAAGGGGAAGAGAATCACGACAAGATGTTTGCTCCAAGTATGGTGTAATTAAAGAAGAAGTGTGAATCAGGTTCTGTATAGGTACCTAGGATCGATAAGCTTAATGATCACCGTGGGTGATGTGGATCTCAACCTTTGCTACAAGGTTGAATATGATTTCTATACACATATGACATGGATGCAAGAAGGAACTCACCACAGAGTTCGAATGATATTGAGGCTCATATCAGTAGACCCATCTATCGAGAGATGGCACAGATAGATATGCAGAAAATCATTCAATGTAGAGTGTGAATGATGTTCAGTCACAAAGGGAGATTTGACAGTTTCTTAATAAGCTTGGGCTTTACCAAAAGTAAAGTTGTTCCTAACCTTTACCTTAAGGCTATGGATCATACTATTATTATCATATCTTTCTTATAGGGAATGAGAAACAGATCATGAAAAGAAAGAAGAAGATGGCTGCAGAAATGAAAAATGAAAGATCTTAGATTGATGCATTACTTCCTAAGTCTGGAAGTTTGGCAAGGATTAGAAGGAATCTTTCTCAACCAGGGAAAGTGTGCTGAGAAATATTAAAAGGAATTGATGTGTTGGAACGGCCACTCTCATGAATTCCAACTTGAAGTTCTTAGCAGATGACTCATTAGAGTTAGTGGATATAACTCTGAACAGACAAATTATTGGGTCTTTGATATATCTAACATATACTAGGTTAGATATATGCTTTGTTATGAACACCTTGAGTTAGTATCTAGTGGAAACTAGATGTGTTTACCTGATAGTTGCAAAGTATGTGATGAGGCACATAAAGGACACGATAGAATTTGATCTATGCTATCTTGAAGATCATGACTTCAGATGGCTATTCAGATTCTGATTGGGCAGGAAGTGTATCAGACAAGAAGAACACATCGAGAGGATGTTATTGTCTGGGAAATCCAACTATATGGCCTTGATGTGTGATCTTGTGGATCAACTGCCTACTAGCTATGAAGAAGCAGCTCAAAAGAAAGAATGGGTAGAAGCAATGATTGAAGAATATCAGTCAATAATGAAAAATGATGTTTGGGATATAGTCCCCAAACCAAGAGATAAAAGTGTGGTTTCTTCCAAATGGATTTTCAAAATAAAACATGCTGCAGATGGAAGCATTGAAAAATACAAGGCAAGGTTTGTAGCCAGAGGATTCTCTCAAAAGGAGGGAATTGACTATGAAGATACATTTGCACCTGTTGCTAGGTATACTTCGATTAGAACTATCATGGCACTTGCATCTATGATGAAATGGAAATTGCATCAAATGGATGTTAAGACAGCCTTCCTGAATGGTGTAATTGAAGAAGAAGTTTACATAGAACAACCTCAAGGTTTTGAGGTCAAAGACGGAAGGACCCATGTATGCAAACTGAAGAAGGCATTATATGGTTTGAAGCAAGCTCCCAGAGCTTGGTATGGAAGAATTGACAACTTCTTATTAAGCATGGGCTTTACCAAAAGTAAAGCTGACCCCAATCTCTATCTTAAGGTAATGAATGATGAACCTGTTATATTGCTATTATATGTAGATGATTTATTTCTAACAGGAAATGAGAAGCAAATCATTGAAAGCAAGAAGAAGCTTTCTTCAGAATTCAAAATGAAAGATCTCGGATTAATGCACTACTTCTTAGGCCTAGAAGTGTGGCAAGAGCCAAAAGGGATCTTTCTAAATCAAGGTAAGTATTCTGTGGAGATCCTCAAAAGGTTTGATATGTTGGAGTGTAAAGCTATGGCCACTCCCATGGACTCCAACCTAAAACTGCTAGCTAATGATTCATCAGAACTAGTGGACATAACCCTATATAGACAAATCATTGGATCTTTGATGTACTTGACAAATACTAGGCCTGATATATGCTTTGCTGTAAATACCCTAAGTCAGTTTCAAGTAGAACCTAGAAAGGTTCACCTTATAGCTGCAAAGCATATCATGAGGTACCTAAAAGGTACAGTGGACTATGGTCTTTACTATCTTAGAGACAATGAACTCAAGTTGCATGGTTTCTCAGATTCTGATTGGGCAGGTAGTGTCTCAGACAGAAAAAGTACTTCAGGTGGATGTTATGGTCTTGGATCTGCCATGATCTCCTGGTTCAGCAAGAAACAATCTAGTGTGGCCCTCAGTACCGCTGAAGCAGAATATATAGCTGCTTGCTCTGCCAGCTGTGAAGCGGTGTGGCTTCGAAAACTCTTATCTGGAATCTTTGACTTAGAGATGGATCCTACTGTGATTATGTGTGATAATCAAAGCTGCATTAAGATGACTGAAAATCCTGTGTTCCATGATAAGTCAAAACACATTGAGATCCGTTACTTCTATATACGAGACATGGTGCAGAGAGGAGCCATCAAGCTCGAGCACATAAGCACTGAAGATCAGGTTGCCGATATCTTGACTAAACCTCTGTCTCGAGTAAAGTTTGAATACTTCCGAGACAAGCTTGGTTTAGTCCAGAAGGACCCTCCTCGAAAGGGGGAGTAGTATAGTATTTCTGTCACTTATTTTCTGTTTTGTTAGCTACTTACAATTATTTAGATTTAGAACTCTTACATATTGTTTTGATGTGATGTGTACATGTTTTGATTAGTGATGTATACATGTTTTGATGTACACATGTTTTGATGTGATGTGTACATGTTTTGATTAGTGATGTATACATGTTTTGATGTACACATGTTTTGATTAGTGATGATGTACTCATGTTTTGAAGTGATGTATACATGTTTTGATGTACACATGTTTTGATTAGTGATGATGTACTCATGTTTTGAAGTGATGTATACATGTTTTGATGTACACATGTTTTGATTAGTGATGATGTACTCATGTTTTGATGTGATGAATACATGTTTTGATGTGATATATGATTGTACCTGTATGGATGAAGATACAGTTGAGGGGATTGAATCATCCCTGGACTTTCAGTCCTAAAAAGAGCCGTAGACGTAAGGTCTCCGAGAATGAAGTCCTTAGTGGACAGTTGAGGGGATTGGATCATCCCTGGACTTTCAGTCCTAAAGAGAACCGTAGACGTAAGGTCTCCGAGAATGAAGTCCTTAGTGGACAGTTGAGGGGATTGGATCATCCCTGGACTTTCAGTCCTAAAGAGAACCGTAGACGTAAGGTCTCCGAGAATGAAGTCCTTAGTGGACAGTTGAGGGGATTGGATCATCCCTGGACTTTCAGTCCTAAAGAGAACCGTAGACGTAAGGTCTCCGAGAATGAAGTCCTTAGTGGACAGTTGAGGGGATTGGATCATCCCTAGACTTTCAGTCCTAAAGAGAACCGTAGACGTAAGGTCTCCGAGAATGAAGTCCTTAGTGGACAGTTGAGGGGATTGGATCATCCCTGGACTTTCAGTCCTAAAGAGAGCCGTAGACGAGAGGTCTCCGAGAATGAAGTCCTTGGTGGACTTGAGGGGATTGGATCATCCCTGGACTCTCAGTCCTAAAGAGAGCCGTAGACGTGAGGTCTCCGAGAATAGAAGATAGGACTGCATCGTCCCTGGACCTTAGTTCAAAATGTACGTGATGGGGATTGCATCATCCCGGAACTGATAGTTCAAAATGTACGTGATGGGGATTGCATCATCCCGGAACTGATAGTTCAAAATGTATGTGATGGGGATTGCATCATCCCGGAACTGATAGTTCAAAATGTACGTGATGGGGATTGCATCATCCCGGAACTGATAGTTCAAAATGTACGTGATGGGGATTGCATCATCCCGGAACTGATAGTTCAAAATGTACGTGATGGGGATTGCATCATCCCGGAACTGATAGTTCAAAATGTACGTGATGGGGATTCCATCATCCCGGAACTGATAGTTCAAAATGTACGTGATGGGGATTGCATCATCCCGGAACTGATAGTTCAAAATGTACGTGATGGGGATTGCATCATCCCGGAACTGATAGTTCAAAATGTACGTGATGGGGATTGCATCATCCCAGAACTGATAGTTCAAAATGTACGTGAAGGGGATTGTATCATCCCCGGACTTCGGTCCCTGAATTGATCCGTAGACGAATGGTCTCCGAGAAAGTAATGGTATTAATGATGTGGTTACTTGTATCGGTAGGATACTTGTATTGATGATGTGGTAGGATACCTGTATTGATGATGTGGTTACTTGTATCAGTAGGATACTTGTATTAATGATGTGGTTACTTGTATCGGTAGGATACTTGTATTGATGATGTGGTTACTTGTATCAGTAGGATACTTGTATTGATGATATGGTTACTTGTATCGGTAGGATACTTGTATTGATGATGTGGTTATCTGTATCGGTGGGATACTCATATTGTTGTGTAGGATACTTGTATGATCGTATGATGACGATGCTACTGATCATGTGATGACGATGCTGCTGATCGTGTGATGACGATGCTGTTGATCGTGTGATGACGATGCTGCTGATCGTGTGATGACGATGCTGCTGATCGTGTGATGACGATGCTGCTGATCGTGTGATGACGATGCCGTTGATTGTGTGATGACGATACTGTTGATCGTATGACGACGATGCAGCTGATCATGTGAAGACGATGCTAAAGTTCGTGATGTTGATATTGATGTACCAGTAACTGGTTGAGTTACTGATGAAGTCGAATTGAAGAAAGCTTCCGATGATTTATAGATGTATCATGTGTAGTGACTCCTTGCTCCTGCAGATGCTGTTATAATATCCTTCTCGTTAAGGGGGAGTGTTAAATATTGTAACTTCAAAGAATATTATATTTGTACTTTATTATTCCGGAGATGTTTCATCCCTCCGAGGTAACCCTATTATGTATCCGGAGATGTTTATTCCTCCGAGGGTTAGTATTAACTAGGGTTATTAGACCCACCATGTGTGGGTCGGCCCTGTAGTTATATTTTAGGGGTTATTAGACTTCTCCAGGTGAGGTCGGCCCCAACAGGTCTTTTAGTCAGTTGAGAGTCAAGTATAAATAGAGGAGGTGAACTCCTCATTAGATCATTCACTCACTTGTGAAAGGGTGCGCACTAGTTGAGGAGATCTGCTAAGGAGTCAAGAGGAGAAGGAGCACATCTTGTATTTTGGTTGATCATCTTATTGAGGAAAGCTTTACTGGGTTTTCTACCCCATGAGGGTTTCCCAGGATATATTGTGTGTTATCTTGTGATTGTGTTTCTATCAGAGATCTTGCTTGTCTATTTGGTTTAATTGAACTTGGGTGGAGGCTCTGATACCATGTTAAAATTCAATATGCTAAGACAGAAAATAGCAGCATTACATTCCATTTCACAATAATAGCATATACAGGATCACTGAAGAAACAACAAGCATAGCATAAACACAAGAGACAGAGATTTATCCTGGGAAACCCTCATGGGGTAGAAAACCCAGCAAAGCTTCCTCAATATAGATGACCAGCAATATACAAAGATGCAAACCCTGAGCATAAGCTCCTTCTTCTCCATAGCAGACCTCTCCTCCACAAATGCGCCTTTCTCAAGTGAGAGTGAGTGTGTGTATAATGAGGAACACACCTCCTCTATTTATACACTTCTCTGGTATGTATTTTACACAAGTACATGTAGGCTCGTATTTAACCATTAGGTTAAATACCCCATTATAACTGACTGGGCCGACCCCTATAGGGTGGTCTAATAACCCTTTGACCCACATAACACATTTAGGGCCGACCCCCACTAGGGAAGTCTAATAACCCGAGTTACCACATTCCGACGGAGGAATAAACATCTCCGGATATACAATAAGATCTTCACGGAGGAATGAATCATCTCCGGAATAATAAAGTACAAATATAATATTCTTTGAAGTTACAATATCTCAACAGGATCTGCATTGTTCACACAGTCCAGGGTATGTAAGTGAGATTTCTTCCATTTTCAAGCATATAAATCTAAATTTAAACATTGACAGTTATGGCGATCCTTTGAAGGAACCTATTTATGATGATGATTCTCCACCAAGGGATCAGCTGTTAGACACCATTTATTTCCATCAAGAAGATAGGGTTGACATGATTAATAATCTTGAAGGATGTTTGTTGTTTGAAGATGTTTTGGATAATGATGTGGATAAGTATAAAGATGGGATAGATGACATACCAAAAAGGGAACCGGAGATGCTCATGCTTGAGGAAGATGTAGTCAACACTCAGGTATTAGAATATCACGCTCCCCAATTCACTTTCATCAATCCACAGTTGAATAGTCATGCGGATGAACTTGAAAGAGATATTTGCATTCTGGCTGAATCTCAAGACGTGATAATATTTCAAACTATTGAAGATCCTTATGCTAATTTACTACAGTTTGAGGGGAAAATGAATTTTCTTATATTTTTGGGACATGAACTCATTATCAAAGAATGTTTGGAGTGGTTTGTTTTGTGTTTTCCTTACTCACTCGAAAAGAATGCAAGCCATAGTAGAGCAAATGGTCAGTTGTTAGATTGGCTTCATTGGCACTTTTGTGTCATTTGATTCAGCAGTCACGTTTCAGCAGATTAGGGTAGGTAGGAGGAATAAGTTTGCCCGACAAACATTTTTTCAATATGTACAGCGTTGTTTTCAGTTTAATTCCAGCATGTATGTTTCAGTGTTCAGCAGTTATCGGTTTTCAGCTACAGTTTTTGGATGGAGGACTGGTTACAGGATACAGGATGCAGGATACAGGATACAGGTTATAGGTTGCAGTTTTCAGGATTGGGAGCCGGCCAATGGTTAGGCACATGGTCTACGGTGTTCTTTGCTGCCTCACTGGGACGACGACATCCCCAGTAGGAGCCAGTTGTTGACACTCAATAAAATTTTTGGTTAATTATCTTCTGACGACATTGATGGTGCAAAAATAGATCAGTTTTCATAAGGGAGGTTTCAAACTTAGTCAAGAAAAACATCTTTGTCCTCGGGTGTACAAAAGAAGGAAAAAATTTATGTTTTCATGAAAAACCTAAGGCCAAAAATCACGAAGAAAGAGGTTTGATATTCTAAAGACAAAAGCTAAGTATGGAGAAGGATTTTCACAATTTAGGCATAGTTGGAGGTTTCATGAAGAGGAAAAGCTTCAATATTATATTTTCTAAAAGTTAAAGCTTTTTGAAGGTTTTCGATATTTTAATTTTTAACCCAAAAAATAAATTTTATGAAGTAAAGAGACGTTATAAAAAAAAAGGGTTTGTTGTATTCTTTATATTGGGTCAAAATTTTGAATAAAAATTGGAGCAAAATATATGCGCGCCCAACACCGAGGGATCATCACAGGACAGAGTGCCAAGCCTTGAGGGTCCTACGTTTCTCATATCCTCCATCATCCACGAGCCTCCCATTTCTTTGTTACTTGAAATATGTTAGAGGCAATGGGGTATTTAAAACATGAAGGGAATTCGTCTCTATTTGCATGTGGGACAAAGGCTGAAGATATAAATATAATATGATGATGGTGACGAGCATGAGAATGAAATTTGTTGCGTATGGAGTCGAATTCACTATATGTTGCAAAGGCTAGTAGATAAAAGTCGCTCCAAGCTCCAATGTCAGAAGCCGTGGGATCACTTCATCGAAACCTTATGTAATTATTGCGGTATGTAAGCACTGCAATATGTTTCCTCGTCAACACGATGCACCCAGCTATCTTCTCAATCTTAATATCATGGAGGGGCGAGGTCGTGGTAAAATTATATATATACAGGTCCAAAATTATTCATGTGCAATATGGAATGGACTCCAAGTCCACTGAGGATATCTATCCGGCACATTTGATAGATGGCAGAGCAAGTGTTGGTGCAAATGTTTATCCTGCTCGACAGAACTTGGTTGTCATATTTCTGAACGCGGTTGTAAATATTGGATCTGGTCAGCTCTCACCTGTATCTATTGCAGACATTGCTAAAACACTGGTAGGCCGTCTTGGTCGAGAGGTCTCACTCTATCTTTTTGTTGTGTTCGAAGCGGTTAGGGTTTAAGTTTAGAAACGCAAGATACGGCTTCTCCCTCAATGAATTCTTAGTTGCAAAGCTTTCTCAAGCAAGAAAAGAAAAAGGCAATGGTGAATGAACTCGTAGGAAAACTGACAGATGTCTCTAGCATTATATTTCGCTTATCAGGCACCGGTTCAGCTGAAGAAAAAATTAAACTTTACGTGGAACAAGATTTTTCTGAACATGACATGGATGCACAAACAGCTTTGAACTTACAATCATTACACGATCCAACTTGCTGTGATTTATTTATCCAAGAAATTAAATTTTCTGTCATTACTATTCCCAGTGCAGGATGAAGAGAAATCTGTAAAGTTAAAAGGATATAGTGACTGCATCGGGTTTTTTAAATAGTCGACCACATTCTACAGAACTCAAATCTTAAGCGGATATGAAGACGGGGCTATGATCTTCCCTAAACAATACAATGCAGCATTTAAGGTGGCAAATATGCAATTTATTGAGACTATTGAGTCATTAAAAATGTAACATAAAGTGTCAGTACAACAATAAAGGAGAAACCGATGGTTCTGAAGTCACCTCGCGTCACCTACATGCATATAAGATAGATTCGGTTAGCGGTCGTGGAACAAAAACCACCATCCGACGTGTCTATTTTTTATACGTCCGCATACGTAAAACCTGTATTGCAAACCACTCCAAAGCCCGTGCGGATACCATCCATTGGAAATGTCATAAAAGGGAAAATTGCCCCATTTTTTTTGCATTTTTAATGTTTTAATGTGACCGAGTTGCCCAGCCCTTGGAAACCCTAACGCGCTTCATCAAAATGAGTGAGATATTTGTGGCGAGCTGGAGAAATACACAACAAACGTTTGCTGCAGGGTTTTTCTGAGTTTTCATATTCAGCATGCTAGAATTTTCTAGCACAGAAGTCTCAAAGCAAAGAAATCGTGTGCCCGTCTTCACACCTGTGCACAAGCCAAGCGTCAACTATCATTTGCAAAATTGTATACACCGAGAAATATACAGCCGTGGAATTTTGGATAAAAATAGGGTATTCTCCTGGAGCAACCGATAGTACCAACAGAAGGGCTCGATATCAAGTTATAAGAGGCATGATAATATTGTTTTCTGAATGTATTCCATCAAATTTCTGGAGTTGTTGGATGCCAGTGAAGCAAATGGTCGTAGGAATGTTACAGGGTTTCTTCCATTGGGTTGTTTAAAAAATTTGAAGCTTGAGAGGACACGAAGATCCTTAAAAAGTCCCGGAGGTCATCAAATTTAGAATTTTGGCCAATCACGTCCAGATTATAAGATTTGACGCGGGATATGTATCTTTTCTGCACGACATTAGTTGTTTCCGGTGATTTTAGTAGCATATCAACTCCAGTTTTGGGCAAGGCACGTTTGGACAACACACTCAACAGAAATAATAATTACAACACCTCAACCTTTAACGAATCCATTTGAAACTCTTACGGCAATACCTCAGATGTCTATTGGCCATAGAGCTGGAGAAGCTGCTATAGTATATGAGCATGGTGCAGATATTGAAACCCTTACACCTAAAAATTTGGCATTCAGGTTACTACACAGAAATAAAGATACAGGAATTGGTCGCCAAAGAACATGCAGAGCTAGGTTATTGCCTCCGAGTTAAGGATTTTGTGGTTGGTAGGAGAAGTTATGGTTCTGTGAATTTTTGGGGAAACTAATGTGAAGCGTCCAGATTGAGTGTTATTCATTTTAACAAATGCAAACATGAATGAAAGCAAAAAGCCACCTGCAGTTCAAGGATGAGATGGCAAAACATGTGGCAATCGAAAGATAGACAGAATTGAGGAATTTTCGAAGTTTTTTCAACAGCCGAAGATTCTTTGCAGCCAATCTCGATTTTCATGATACGAGTCTTACTTGTCTAAATTATTATTGTAAAACTTTGTTTAAATATTAGTTTCAAGTTTTAAAGAATTTATTTAAAAGAAAGTTATCTTTAAAACAAAGCAGTTAGGGTTTGCTCGGGGGCATTTTTTGTATAAATTATACATTTTACAACAGGAAAAAGGTTCGAATTTTCAGAAAGAAAGGACCCATTTCGGGTGTTTGAAGTATTTTACAGAAATTAATAAAGATCTTAGAAGTTGAGCATATTTTCATCGAAGATTCATGTGTTGTTTCGAAATTGCAGTCTGTGTTTTTCTTTTCTTTACATGTGCATGTCAATTCTCTTTGTCATTCTTGCCATTATGTCTTTCCTTCTGTATTTAGGTGAACGTACTGAAAATAAATTGAGATTCATGTCATATGCCTCGATTTATCCGCATCTGAGTACCCATTTATTTCTCCAAAGTTAACAGCGGATTCATCTAAAAATCTATGCCCGTTGTTAGTGGACTGTCATTATTTCTTTCCTTGTCACCTGCAAAATCTTATTGACTGTAATCAAACAGCTATCTTGCCTTTGTATGAAACATTTGTTGGCTGCTGATCTATTATTTTTCTGTTTCTTGACTCCATTGCCCAAGGGTATCTTTTTCCTGTTGATCTAACCACATTATTTAAAGGCTACAAAGTTTTTACTGTGATTTTACAAATTGGCCATTGAGTTTCATTGTCAAACTGCTGTCGTGGTGACATTGGATGGCAGATTTGTTGAGAGAGCCCTCTCTGGCTGAAGGAGGCCAACTTTCAGTCTAAAGATTGGTTTGAAATAGGTTACCTCGGGGTTTCTTTGATACAGCCCAAGGAGAATCCGAGTGCTAACACATAATACACAAACTAATTCTAGGAACATGAGTATATACATTATTGAACAGCATTATTCAAACAATAAAATATGCAAGGAATGATAATTCAAATACTTATATTTGTTTGTTTGTTGAGTTGACTCCCTCTCAGTCTTTGCTTCTTTTCTGCAACTCCATTCTGATGTGGATTGTGAGAAGTGGTCAACTCCCTTTGAATATTTGCATCCTTACAGAAACTACTGAAGTGTGCTCCTTCTTGAGATTTGCTTCGTGGATTACCTATCCTTGAACTGTTGGCTTATCAAATCATGACCAGAGGTTTTATGAAGACACGGGTTCTGTGCGGTTACCTCAAACCAACAAAACCCCTTCACACTGGCCCTTTCGGCAACAGCCTGCGAGAAGGCTGAGGTCTCACCTGAGGTGTTTCTAATGGGGCACTGTGGAATCAGATGTCCACAGTGAGTGATGAGTTGAAGACTGTGAAGATGTTCGCAGCAGCACTCTAGTCGAGCGCTGCAAAGGTCGAACTACGCAGTGCTAGACAACACCGTGGGTCACACCACTACCTTCTTCCCTACTGCGAGGCTCAATACAGTCCTGCGGACACTATCGCTTGAATTCCCACACTATAATGTTCGCAGAATACTTAAGGAAAAGGGGGCTAATCGTCAACTACCCACTCAGTTATACACTTAACTAGCTGATTATTTAATGCCTAGAACATATCCTTAGTTGTTACTATTTTAAGCATAACCCTTAGGTGTGAAATAACAGTTATACATTCGTCGATTGCATCCCTTCAATAGGTAAACAATTTCTCTATGCTCAAGCAGGTGATAGATTCACTATCCTTGGGAGTGTTGCTAGTAGTAACCATAAATCTATTGATGCAGACTTAACATATCATTCCATACTCTCTTGATGGAAAATGCATATAAAATCCTTCTCATAATAGGCTATAAGTAAACATTCCACACCCAACTATAGAACAGATAAATATAATTGCAAACATATAAACATTCAATCATTTGACACACTATTTAACGTGGTTCACTCCATCGGGTGGGAAGTTACGTCCACGAGAACTGTGTTTGATATTTCTTTAGGGAAGGGTTCACATTTCTTAGCCGCGCACTCAGCTGCGGCTTCCTTCATGCTCAGATAGGTCTCTGCGCACTCAGTTGTAGAGCCTTTACAATGTAGTCTTGACTCAGAAGATATTACAATACAAACATGGTCACAATGACCAACTTCTCTCATCTTTTCCAACTAACTCAACCCAACCAACCCTTCCTATACAAAATGGTCTTCTTTTATAGACCATGACCGAAGGTCGTGTCTTTACAATATTGAAGACCGAAACCCTTAGGGTTTCCCAACCACTACGGTCCCTCTCAACTCTCGTGCTAGCTTCTAATAGCGATCCTACTATCATGGCGGTCCTCCATGCCTTAGATCCATCGCTTTCAGCCTCCCTGTTGCACGCACTCCAACAAGTCATCCACTTCGAGCCACCCTTCCACTGATTGACTTGTGCGACTAGCTCAGCTCCCTGTCGCTTTCTCTACAGGTCGTCCGTCCGTTAATGACCATGTACAACTGACTCAGTTGCCAGTCGCTTTCCTTCATCCGTTTTCCTCTTAACGATTGCGTACCCTAATGTACGTCGAACTATCACTTTCCCGATCCATCCTCTGCTTAATGAAATCGTATAGTCGGCTGCCTTCTTGATCTGCTTATGCCCACAACTCGGCATCTTTTCAACAGTCTTACAAAAAATAGACCATCACCAGTCTATCTGCTATATCCGGCCATCCTCCGTCCAGTTCATAACTTTACTCACTCCAAGTGGCCTACTACCTTTGCATCACTGAAACTATGCCGCGCTGATCTTCGCGGCATACTTCAAAACTTGGTACTACGTTCATCTTCATAGCACTCCCGATACTTAGGCAAAATTCCATTTTCTGAACTGCGCATAGCTCAGGTCCATTCATCATCAAAAATATCACCCAAAATGGCCCTGTTGGGCCAAGCCCAACATGAACTTATATCCATCACTATGCATGCTTATTAGTATCATCATTGTGTTATCCTCGAGGTCTCATACATAATCACACATTCATTAGTATAATCTTAATACTATCAACACAATAATCTTAAACATGTATAGTCATGATCATTTCAAACACATATAATAAACATTAGTATTCAAGGTTTCAGGGAAGTCTTCATTTACTCATGCATATTCTTATTTGATCATAGGACTCTTTTGGTTAGTTAAATCATCAATCAAGATAAGAGACATAAAATGCATAAACCCTTGATTACTTACATTTCTAACTTTATGAATAAACATAACCAATCATACCAAGTATATTATATAAGGGATCCTAACACAAGGTAGGATTCTGACTTGATATAGGAAAAACATACCTAGATTGGTATGCTAGCTAGTTATGTCTATGATGCCTTCTTGTTCTCTTCAATGACTTGTGCTAGTAACCTGCATATCTCATAGGTTAACCATTATAGAACCAAGTTATAAATACCTTGCAAATAGATCTTCTAAGTGATTCATGACAATGGATGAATCTTTGTCCTCATGTCATCATGATCATATGTTCTTGAACTAGAACATAATTTGTCTTTCTTGGTGTACCTTTCATGTTAGCAGACAACATAAACCTCATACAACACCATAATGCATTAGTACAATCATAAGTGTCAACACCCTAATCAATGAATATCTTCTATCATGCATTCATAATTTTATTAAGGTGATATGACTAGTCTACTTTTAATCAAGATTGTACTAATCATAATAACATGAAGACAAACATAACATAAACTTAATCAGGAAAAATCTCAATACATACCTGGATGAGTTATACCTGTCGAGATTGCTTGTAATATTCTTATGTAAGGCCTTAGCCTCATCTCCCTCTGAAACAGGAACTTCTTCACTTATGCAGGTCACCAATCCATTCTCTTCTAGGATTAACCCAATCCACTTGATTTGCAGGAATTAGATCTGGAGCTGGATTAGGGTTTGTGAGAGAAACCCTAAAAATTCAAACTTTGAATTTCAAACTTCCAAAAGGATACAAATATGCACCTTGATGAGTTGATCAAGCTGGTATACTCATAATTTGAAAACTGCAAAGTTTCACCCCTCAAATTTGCCTTTGAAACCTCCGGATTCATTGGACATCACCCCGAACTAGGGTTTGATAAAGCCCACCCTTCTTCCCAATCAAAAGGTTTGATCCAAGGCTCTAAGTTTCTATTTTTCTGAGGACCTTCCAGCCGTGATCACAGATTTCAAAAATTTCCATTTTTGTAGAAGCCCTAATTTTCCACTTTTTCGATCAAAGTACTGAACTAGGGTCTGATCAAGCCTGGCCTTTTGCCCAACCAAAAATTCTAATCTTGGTCTCTAAATTTTGATTTTGATGAGTAGCATTCAGCCATAGTCTCTGATTACAAAAATTCCAACTTTCTCCAAAACCCTAAATTCTGGAAACCATGAATGAAGGTGCTCAAAAATAATTTTGTTTTGACAGAAATATGTACCTGATTGTTTTTGGTGTAACTCCGAACTTTTCAATCCACAAGGTCTGAAAATTTTTCTTGTGATATCCCGACCTGTTATACTTCCAACCCCATAGGTCTAACCTCAAATGGATTCTCTAAGAGTGAGTTATGACAAGTGTCGCAACGTGACCTATTTATGGGATAAAACTGGAGAGCGAACTTGTACAGCATGCCACGTGTCACTAGTTGAGTTTCGGCCTCTGAATATGTTACCTAAGAAATTGCATTCCATGCACTACCTTTCACTTTTTATGAAATTTCATTTGGAGCTTCCTAGCCCAATGTATGAACTTTTTCCAAGGTCACCTGTTTATGACTAAGATCTGGAAGAGGTAGAAACCCTATATTGTACAGATCCTAAATCACAAAGTACAACGAATTAGAGGTTTCCCTTTGGAAACACGGTACATGGGGATCTTAGCTTCTCCCTGCACAAATTTCAGACCTTGAAACCTTGCCTAAATTTATTTATAGTGGAAGTGCTATCATGACTGGTTTTTTCTATATCAAGCCCTAGCTTCGCAAGTGCAACAAGTGTCATACATGCCATACCATGCATTTCAACTCCCGCGTAGTTTCTTCGCGGTACTGATCTTTGAACTGCGCCGTTGTTTTTCCACTATTCTGCTTCTGGATCCTGCGTAGCTTCAGCAGTGTTGTACCACTCATACATTCTCCCTTTATGATACATGTACAGACTCTATACATTTCTAGTGCCCAATTTCAACTATACTTGGCACTTAGAAATTTCTCCCCATGTTTATCTTTCTGCATGCTGCGAAGCAGGACTATCGCGTTACAACTTAAGTCTACTTCCATTTATTGTAGTGGGTAGGGTATCACCAGCTAAAGTGGCTAATTGAACTGCACCACTATCAGTGACATGCATAACAGTATATGGACCAAGCCAATGTATTTTAAACTTGCCAGGAAATTTCATGAACTTGTTGTCATATAGGAGGACTAAGTCACCTACCTGAAAGCATTTGTTCCTGATATGGTGATCATGCCATGCCTTTTCACAATCCTTTTGGACTTGCTGCTGAAAGCCTGCAATGAAGCGATCCTCTTCCAAGCTGACTAATTGTAGTAGTCTTTCATTTGATGCTTCATGGTCTGCCATTTCGGTGAAAGCAACAATCCTCAGATTGGGGACAATGTACTCCATTGGCATTATGGCCTCCTGCCCATAAGCCAACTGAAAAGGTGTCTATCAAGTTGTCCTATATGCCCAGAGCACAGACGAGATGCGCAGGTCCCAGTCATACCTGTTTACGTTGCACACCTTCGTCAGCACATTTTCCAGTATCTTGTTGAAGGCTTCAACAGTTCCATTTGCCTTCGGATGATATGGCGTACTACAGTGATGCCGAATGTGGAACTCCTCTGTCAAGGCTTCTATGCTCTTATTCAAAAAGTGGGTGCCTTGATCACTCATCAAAATTTTCGAACAGCCGAATCGTGACAAAATTTCCTCAAAAATGAACTGCGCGGCAGTAGCTGCGCTGCAATCCTTTACCGGTTTAGCTTCTGCCCATCTAGTGAGGTAATCCATTGCAGTAATGATATACCTCACACCAGTTCTCTTTCTCGGTGGGTTTATATGTCCCACAAAATCAATTGCCCATTTCTCAAAGGCCTATAAGGTCAACTGCAGATTTAATGGCATTTTGTCTCTCCGCGAAGGCTTCCTTGTCCTCTGACAGACATCGCATTTCTTGCAATATTCCTTAGAATCTTTGTGGATGGTAGGCCACCACAGTCCTATGGGAAATATCTTCTGGGCAGTAGCCTTTCCTGTATAATGACCTCCCGTGATCCCTGAATGCGCATCTGCTAGTATATATGGTTTCTTGTCATCAAGTACACATCTGCGGAGGACTTCATCTGTTCTAAGTTTGTATAACTGACCTGCAATAATAGTGAAATCTGCGGCGCGGACTACTAACTATTTTTCTGCTGAACAGAAAATTCTTGCGGTGTCAGGCCCGTTGTCAGAAAATCAATGATATCCTGATAATAATCATCTACAACCTGTATAGCAAATAGCTGCGCATCGGGAAGACTGTCTTCAGTGTTTGTTGGCTCCTCTCCCGACTCTATTCTAGATAGGTGGTTAGGTCCCAAATTCAGCCTGCCGGGTTTAACAACGATCTCGAAGTGGTACTCCTGGAATAGCAACAGCCATCTGCATATGCGCCCCCCTAACATTGGATTATTGACCAGATATTTCAATGTAGAATGATCAGTGAGCATGAGGAAGTGCGCACCAAGTAGGTAATGCGTGAAATTCTGAAGGGCATATACTATCGCAAGTCCTTCCCACTCAGTGGTAGTATAGTTCTTCTCTGTTGTCGATAGCTTCCTACTAGAAAATGCAATGAGGTGGTCAATACCCCCTTCTCCTGGCTGAGCTAACACAATGCCCAGGGCAATGCATGATGCGTCCACATGAACATGAAACGGTTTTGTCCAGTCTGGAAAGACTAGGATCGGCACGGTAACCATCTTTTCCTTAAGGGTGTCAAAACCCTGTTCGCATTCTTCGTTCCAAACGAATGGTACATCCTTCTTCAACAGCTTCTCTATTGCTGCAGTTATCTGCACGTAACCCTTAATGAACTTCCTATAATAACCTATATGACCTAAGGTAGAGCACAGCATATTAACTGAAGTTGGTGTAGGTAAATTCACAATAATGGCAATCTTCGCAGGGTCCAGCATCAAGCCCTGCTTACATACAATATGTCCCAGTAAGATTCCATATGGAACACATAAGATGCACTTCTTCAGATTCACCGAGATCTGATGCTATCTACATTTTTCAAGCATCATTCTCAAATTTGCACAATGGTTCTTCAGCAAACCAAAGACAGTCCAGTCATCGAAATATGTTTCAAGAAACTTATGCATGAAATCTTTGAATGCTGCGACGACGACTCTGGAGAAGATGGCAGGTGCGTTCTTCAAACCAAATGGCATGACTGTATACTAGAACGACCCCCATTTTGTATCAAATGTCATCTTATGCCTGTCCGCAGGATCAATTCTAATCTAATGATAACCGGAGAAACCATCGGTAAAAGAGTAGGTCTCATTCCCTTCAACATTGTCAAGTACTTCATCCGTAAAAGGGGTAGGGAATGGGTCATGCATTGATGCATAATTACATTTTCTGAGGTTGACACATATCCTGATCTGCACGGACTCTCTCTTTATACCGTGGATTCAGTCTATATGGTCGCTGCTTCACAGGCTTAGCGCCTGGCTTCAAAGGTATTTTCATGACTCCTAAGTCACCCAATATTCCTTTCATCTCTGTAAACTTGGTCAGAAATAGTTCCTGATATTCGTGCAGAGTGTCTACAATCTCCGCGATAGTCTGATCATCCCAGTAGTCTCCAATAGCTGCGAACTTTGGCTCTTCACTCGTGCCAATGTTTACCTTTTGTGTCTTAACCAGTCCGCTCATGTACAGGATTTCCAATGGTGGTCCTTCTATATCGCGCGCGCCTTCTGACTCTGGTATATTGATATTGCGTGGGTCATATTCATCTTCTTCTCTTCCATGCTCATCATCCTCAACTAAGTTATAACAGTCCATTAGAAGTTGTTCATGTTCTTTCCATTCTAAGTATGTGTTCGTAGGATTGTCATCTATGCCGAAGAATTCTTCCCATGACATATCTTTGCGAGGACAATCTCCTCTGAATATATGTTCCTTGATTATTTGCAGTGCCTTGTGTATCAAAGGGTTCTCATCTTCGAAGCTGAAATCTCTCTGGAAGTTCGCAATTACCATTTACCAATCTGAGGTTTCCCTGCATAACTCTAGGTCTAGATACCATTTCTTTGGAATATCCTCTTCTAAAGTACGCACGAACAAGTGTACCCACTCTTTGGGTTGCCTTTCTTCCCATGCCTGCGAACAGACTTCCAAATGCTGCCTAGGATCTGTCTGCCCATTGAACTTGTCGAAGGGTAACGTAACCTTTTTTGTGAACCGAATCTGCATCTTAGTTCTGCATTGATACCAAGTGATCAATATTTGCTTGTGCGAAGCCCACCATCTGGCGGGTATGCCACGGAGTGCCATATCCAATGCTAGTAATATGTGCTCTTCTAGAACTGCTACAATATAGTCTTGAATAAAAGTATAAACGTTAGCAGAACCATCAAATGTAGGGATCGGACTTACCTCCTTTCCAATCCAGTGTAGTGATTTCGTGACCCACACGCACCTTCTAGCTGATACTTCGTGCATGCGATTTTACCAATTTTCCAGTCCAGCATCGGAGTTAGAAACGCAGGAGCTATCGCATCTCCAGCTGAGTACACCGTCCATGGTAGGATTGATGTAATCCTCCTGGTTCGTAGTCATCTGGTACAGTTAGTCCAAATCCTGGGCCTTAGATTCCTCCTGAATCAGCTCGCTATATATGTCCCCATCTACATGATCCAATGGTGCGATCTCCCACAGATGCTTACCTTCGAATATCGTCTTCTTTGTTTTCAAATTTATAATGGCTAAATTGTCAATAGCCCAGTCAATTCCTAACAGTGCAGGAAAGGGCTGGTTATCGCCAACAATCTCGATGACTTCAAAGTCCGCATGGCTTTGTACTCCGTCAATATCAACCACAGCATTGGCTAAGCGGCCAAATGGGATAACTTTCTCTTGGTTGGCCATTCTCAGCTGGATAGGTGACCAAGACAGCTTTGGTCAACCCATTTGTTGCCATGTCTGTTTGGTCAAGACATTTACTTCTAATCCCAGATCAAGGATAACTTCATCCATCTCAAAGTCTCCTATCTGTGCACTGAGCAAAATTTCACGGCCCGTCCTCTTCTGTTTCTTTATGTGATGTAGTGCGCCATTAGAAGTTTCTGCTTCTCTCTGTGGTTCATATAGATTTATGAGCTTCTCCAGCTCTGCTATTGCATTTTCATTTTTCAGCAGCTTCATGCAGCTCCTTAGGAACTGCGCAACAGAGGTGCTAACATCCATTGTGTGTCTTGTCTTGTCATAAGCAGCAGGTGTGTCTTCAACACATGGTACTTTGCTGTGCAGAGGGATCCTTGGTGATTTAGGTGCTAGTTCTCTGAAGGTATCCCGTGCGTCAACAAAATCTTCTTTGTTCTTCTTCAAATCTAGAGTAGGCGTCTTTCTTGGGGATTTTCTTACCCATATTGTTTCAAGAGGGCCCTGCTTCGCATAAGCCTCTCTTGAAGTGGAAGCCTCTGCTCCCCTATCATGGCCTATCTCTATGCCACTGTGTGTGACTACTTTAATGCTAGGATCCGCAAGTTTGTTCTCCGCTGTGATCCATTCGATGTTCGGGGCTGGCGTGTCTGTTCTTCTTCTTTTTTGCATCTCTACCTCTAGCACCGGGCAATCTTCTATAACATGCTCAAATGATTTACAATAATTACAGGTGGTGGAGGGGTTTACACAGTCTCTGGATACATGACCTGGCTGGCCACAGTTATAGCAGATAACCCCACCGCGGCCTCTTCCTTGTGCCGGGCCGGTATTTCTTCCTCTACCGCGGTATCCACCGCCACGACCTCTATAGGAAGATTGATCATAGTGCACGTTTTCCTACTTTGGCTGGTTATCCTATTGCACTCTGTACAAGCCAGTGCCTCTCGTTGAATCCATGTCACTCTTTCTTTCATTCATTAGTTCATAGGCGCGGCAGTTGGACTCATCATGTCCAACTGATTTGCAGAAGTTGCAATATAGATTCTTAGGTGTCTTCACATATTTCTATATCAGGTAACAATCTTCAGGTCTATGACCAGTAGTTCTGCAGATCTCACACCAGGGTGCCTAGTTCTAATTAATGGGGTTAGGCACACCACTGTCGAGATAGTCACGGTATAGGGGACAATGCTCCCGGTCATGACCTTCTCCTTTGCAACTCGTGCAACAGATCTCATGACGAGGTTCATATCGATGTTCTTTTCCATTCTTCATGCTTTGTAGCTCTAGTGTTAGGGTGGTAAGCTAGTTCTTAATTTGCGTCATCCCAGAACTAGACTCACTAATCGACAAATACTCCAACTTCATCATGATTTCCAAGGCCTCTGCCTGGGATGTAACCTTCTACTGCATTAATGGTAACCTGATGTGTGGAAACAATGTAGCAATGAACCATTCTTTATGATGTTCGGGTGCTATGACAAAGCTCACTTGGTCCAAGAGTGTCTTGCACTCCTGGTTGAATTCCCAGACCGATTCTGTTGGTCTCTGCTTGATTTCCTTTAGCTCAGTTATGCACTGAGACTCAGACTTTGGTTTCCTAAACTCTGCTATCAGCGCAGCTTTGATCTCTTCCAGGGTCCTGGGCTGCGTGGTAGAATACTTCATGAACCAGAGCAGTTCTTTGTCTCTGAATGTAGTAACAAGCTGAGATTTCTTCTCATCATCATCTCGGATCTATCTGACACTCCAGACAGCTTTGCAAAGGAACCAGTGCTGGTCAGGGTCTTCTAGACCCGTCCCTTTGAATATAGGAAACTTCATATCCGTATGGGCCATGGCTCTAAGGGGCGGTATAGCACTCGAAGGGGCACCTTGAGGTGTGCCCTGAGGGGTGCTAGGTTGTCGTACAGGACTCTGCGCAATAAAAACAAATGGGCGTATAGGGGTAGATGTACTAGGCTGCGTGGGCTCTGCAAGTGGAGGATTCTGAGGAGTAAATGGGGGTGCGGCTTCGTTTTCAGTATCAGAAGGAATCTCAGTATCTACGTGGAGTCCAGAGCCTCCAAGGTTCTTATTGAACTTGTATCTCTTCCCACTCCTTAAGTTGTGAGTATCTTCGTCGGAATCGCTATAAATGCTATTTACCATGACAACTTAAAAAGATTACTGCATTCTTAAAACACCTTTCTCAGCTAACAACATCTTAATGTATAGACTGAGATTGTTCAGGAACTTACCTTGGAAACCTCTGAAAAAGGTGCTTCTGCTTGGCTGTAGGATTTGAGCGTATCCACAGCAAACTCTGTGACAAAGAATTCTAGCATATGATCGACCCAAAAGTCGACTATGCGCGTCAATGGACTGTGTATCTCTTTGAGCTGTGCTATGAGCTCAGGATTCCACTCTGTAGGAATTCCTCCTTGAAAGCAATTTTTCTTTTCTGCAAGCTGCGAGATCCACACATGCAGCTCATTCAGAAATGTGGCTCAGAAAATTTCGTGAATGTCATCCAACAGATAGCTATCTGACCACTGTGTGTCGCTTAGGCATGACTGTCTGTTCTCTTGTCTTTTATAGTCTCTTATGGTCTTATCCCACCAAGCCTGGATTTCTGTCTTCTCAGGATGCCAGTTCAATGCACTTTTTGAGACCTCAGACTCTTCGTCACTCATCATAGCTAGAACTCATCATAGATTCTAGAATGGCAATGGAACCATTTGTTGGCTTATCAAATGCTGACCAGAGGTTTTATGAAGACCCAGGTTCTGCACGGGTACCTCAAACCAACAAAACCCCTTCACACCGGCCCTTTCAGCAACAGCCTGTGAGCAGGCTGAGGTCTCACCCAAGGTATTTCTAATGGGGCACTGTAGACTCATATGTCCACAGTGAGTGATGAGTTGAAGACTATGACGATGTTCGCAGCAGCACTCCAGTCGAGCAATACAAAGGTCAAACTACACGGTGCCCGCCAACACCACGGGTTGCGCCACTACCTTCTTCCCTACTACGGGGCTCAATACAGTCCTGCGGACACTACCGCTTGAATTCCCACACTAGACCATTCGCATAATACTTAAGGCAAAGGGGGCTAATCGTCGACTACCCACTCAGTTATACACTTAACTAGTTGATTATTTAATGCCCAGAACATATCCTTAGTTGTTACTATTTTAAGCATAACCCTTAGGTGTGAAATAATAGTTATACATTCGTCGACTGCATCCCTTCAATAGGTAAACAATTTCTCTATGCTCAAGCAGGTGATAAATTCACTGTTCTTGGGAGTGTTGCTAGTATTAACCATACATCTATTCATGTAGACTTAACATATCATTCCATACTCTCTTGATGGCAAATGCATATAAAAGCCTTCTCATAATAGGCTGCAAGTAAACATTCCACACCCAACTACAGAACAGATAAATATAATTGCAAACACATAAACATTCAATCATTCGACACACTACTTAACGTGGTTCACTCCACCGGGTGGGAAGCTACGTCCACAAGAACTGTGTTTGATATTTATTTAGGGAAGGGTTCATATTTCTTAGCCGCACACTCTGCTGCGACTTCCTTCTTGCTCAGATAGGTCTCTGCGCACTCAGCTGTAGAGCCTTTACAATGTATTCTTAACTCAGAAGATATTACAATACAAACATGGTCATAGTGACCAGCTTCTCTCGTCTTTTCCAACTAACTCAACCCAACCAACCCTTCCTATATAAAATAGTCTTCTTTTATAGACCACGCCTGAAGGTCGCGTCTTTACAATATTGAAGACCGAAACCCTTAGGGTTTCCAAACCAGTACGGTCCCTCTGAACCATCATGCTAGCTTCTGATAGCGATCCTGCTGTCATGGCAGTCCTCCATGCCTTAGATCCATCGCTTTCATCATCCCTGTTGTGCGCACTCAAACAGGTCATCCACTTCGAGCCGCCCTTCCACTGACTGACTCGTGCGACTGGCTCAGCTCCCAGTCGCTTTCTCTGCAGGTTGTCCTTCCCTTAATGGCCACATACAACTGACTCAGCTGCCAGTCACTTTCTTTCCATCGTTTTCCTCTTAACGGTCCCGTACCCTGCTATACGCCGAACTGTCACTTTCTCGATCCGTCCTCTGCTTAACGGACTTGTACAATTGGCCACCTTCCTGATCTGCTTATGCCCGTAACTCGGCATCTTTTCAGCAATCTTACCAAAAATAGACCATCGCCAGTCTATCCGCTATATCCAGCCATCCTCTGTCTAGTAAATAACTTTACTGGCTCCATGTGGCCTACTACCTTCGCATCACTAAAACTATGCCATGCTGATCTTCACGACATACTTCAAAACTTGGTACTGCACTCATCTTCGCAACACTCCCGATACTTAGGCAAAATTCCGTATTCTAAACTGTGCACAGCTCAGGTCCATTCATCATCAAAAATATCACCCAAAATGGCCCTGTTGGGCCAGGCCCAACATGAACTTATATCCATCACTATGCATGCTTATTAGTATCATCATTGTGTTATCCTCGAGGTCTCATACATAATCACACATTCATTAGTATAATCTTAAACATGTATAGCCATGATCATTTCAAGCACATATAATAAATATTAGTATTCAAGGTTTTAGGGAAGTCTTCTTTTACTCATGCATATTCTTATTTGATCATAGGACTCTTCTAGTTAGTTAAATCATCAATCAAGATAAGAGACATAAAATGCATAAACCCTTTATTACTTACATTTCTAACTTTATGAATAAACATAACCAATCATACCAAGTATACTTTATATAAGGGATCCTAACACAAGGTAGGATTCTGATTTGATATAGGAAAAACATACCTAGATTGGTATGCTAGCTAGTTATGTCTATGATTTCTTCTTGTTCTCTTCAATGACTTGTGCTAGTAACCTACATATCTCATAGGTTAACCATTATAGAACCAAGTTATACATACCTCACAAATAGATCTTCTAAGTGATTCATGACAATGGATGAATCTTTGTCCTCATGTCATCATGATCATATGTTCTTGAACTAGAACATGATTTGTCTTTCTTGGAGTACCTTTCATGTTAGAGGACAACGTAAACCTCATACAACACCATAATGCATTAGTACAATCATAAGTGTCAACACCCTAATCAGTGAATATCTTCTATCATGCATTCATAATTTTATTAAGGTGATACGACAAGTCTACATTTAATCAAGATTATACTAACCGTAATAACATGAAGACAAGCATAACATAAACTTAATCATGAACAAATCTCAATACATACCTGGATGAGTCATACCTGTCAAGATTGCTTGTAATCTTCTTATGTAAGGCCTTAGCCTCATCTCCCGCTAAAACAGGAACTTCTTCACTTATGCAGGTGACCAATCCATTCTCTTCTAGGTTTAACCCAATCCACTTGATTTGCAGGAACTGGATCTGTTGCTGGATTAGTGTTTGTCAGAGAAACCCTAAAAATTCAAACTTTGAATTTCAAACTTCCGAAAGGATACAAATGTGCGCCTTGATGACTTGATAAAGCTGGTATACTCATAATTTGAAAATTGCAAAGTTTCACCCCTCAAATTTGCCTTTGAAACTTTCGGATTCATTGGACATCACCCCGAACTAGGATTTGATAAAGCCCACCCTTCTTCCCAATCAAAAAGGTTCGATCCAAGGCTCTAAGCTTCTATTTTTCTGAGGAGCTTCCAGTCGTGGTCGCAGATTTCAAAAATTTCCATTTTTGCAGAAGCCCTAATTTTCCACTTTTCCAATCAAAGTCTCGAACTAGTGTCTGATCAAGCTCGGCCTTCTGCCCAACCAAAAATTCTGATCTTGGTCTCTAAATTTCGATTTTTATGAGTAGCATTCACCCATTGTCTCCGATTACAAAAATTCCATCTTTCTCTGAAACCCTAAATTCCGGAAGCCATGAATGAAGGTGCTAAAAATTAATTATTTTTGACAGAAATATGTACCTGATTGTTTCTGGTGTAACTCCGAATGTTTTGATCCACAGGGTTTGAAAAATTTTCTTGTGAAATACCGACCTGTCATATTTCCAACCCCACAAGTTTGACCTCAAATGGATTCTCTAAGAGCGATTTATGCCAAGTGTCACAACGTGACCTGTTTATGGGATAAAACTAGAGAGCAAACTTGTATGGCGTGCCACGTGTCAGTGGTTCAATTTCATCCTCTGAAAACATTATCTGAGAAAGTACATTCCATGCACTACCTTTCAATTTTTACGAAATTTCATTTGGAGCTTCCTATCCCAATGTATGACCTTTTTTCCAAGGTCACATGTTTATGACTAAGATCTGGAAGAGGCAGAAACCCTATATTGTATAGATCATAAATCACAAAGTACAACGAATTAGAGGTTTCCCTTTGGAAACACGGTACATGGGGATCTTATCTTTGTGCTATACACTTTTAAGACCCTGAAACCTTGCCTAAATTTATTTATAGAGAAAGTGCTACAATGACTGGTTTTTTATATATCAATCCCTAGCTTTGCAAGTGCAACAAGTGTCATACATGCCATACCATGCCTTCTTTTAGGCTAGCTTTGATACCATGTTAATTTTTCAGAATTTACTTCAATCTGATCTAGGATCTTAACTGAGAGAACAACATGTACAACATATCTACAGCATATCAATCATGGACACAATAATGCAAGCACACAAGAGACACAGAGTTTACTTGGGGAAAACCATAAAGGTGAAAAACTCCAATAACTTCCTTAGAGATAGATAGAGCAATGATACAACCCAATCATAAGAGATAGACATCTACTAGTAGCAGCTTCTCCTCCTCCACAAGTGAGCCACTCTCCCGAGAGTGTGGGAGAGAATAGAATGATGAAATAGAGTGCCTCCCGCACTCTATTTATACTTGACTTGCCTAGTAACCTTTACTAGGTCGGCCTTAACTTAACCATAACATAATGCTGACTGGGCCGACACCCAATAGGGTGGTCTAATAACCCTTTGAACCACATGGCCGACCCCCAATAGGGTGGTCTAATAACCCTTCGACGCACATGACTTATATAGGGCCGACCCCAACAAGGTGGTCTAATAACCCATCAAGTATAAGATACGAAACTTCCGTATAGAGGAATAATAACATCTCTATAGGAATACAAACTCTTCCGTATAGAGGAATAATACCATCTCTATAGGACTACAATATACATATATGAAATACATTCTGAAGTTACATATGCATCAACATTCTCCCTACTAGATGGTTTCTCCAGTTATAACCAAGTACTAGTAGCAAAAGAGGACCGGCTCAAAACCACTTTTCATACAAAGTGGGGAACCTTTGCATATCGAAGAATGCCTTTTGGCTTGATAAATGCAGGAGCTACTTTTCAGCGAGCCATGGACATTGCCTTCTAAGGATTGGGCAATCAATGTGTAGTCATTTACTTAGATTATGGGACAGTTTTCTCAAAGAAAAGGGAAGATCATATTTTCCATCTGAAGCAAATCTTTGATCGCTGCAGAAAGTATGGTATCTCTTTAAACCCTAAGAAAATTATTTTCGTTGTTCTTGAGGGAAAACTTTTGGGTCATATCATTTCAAAAGAGGGAATCTCGATAGATCAAGAGAGAGTGCAAGCTAGCAGCGAGATTCCCATGCCCCATAGCAAGAAGTATGTGCAATCATTCATGGGCACCATAAATTTTGTTCGAAGGTTTGTACCAGACTTCGCTCAGATCGTTAAACCTTTGCAACAAATCATCAAGCAGAGTGTACAGTTTAAGTGGACTGATCTGGAAAAGGTTGCATTTAAGGAAATCAAATCCGCCATAGCTAATGCACCCTCTCTAAGAAGCCCAAATTTCGAAAAGGATTTTATAATGTACACATTTGCTTCTGATAACTCTCTCGCAGCTGTGCTCACGCAAAAAGAAGAATCAGGAGATGAATACCCAATTTATTTTATGAGCATTGGTCTGCAGGGTGCTGAACAGAACTACCCCATGGTAGATAAACAAGCATATGCAGTTTTCAAAGCAGTGAAGAAGTTCAGGCCATATATTCTAAAAAATAGAACTAAAGTCATAGTTCCTCATCCCGCTGTCAGATCTCTTTTCATTCAGAAAGAATTAGGAGAAGGGAGAGGAAATTGGGTCACTTCTCTTCAGGAGTACGACTTGGAGTTCAAACCTGCTACTATTATCAAAGGTCAAGGCTTATGCAAACTGCTTACTAAAAATCCAACTGACGAAGAGCTAGATTGGAGGAAAGAAGCCGAGCTGAGCATGGTTGATGTGTGTCCAATTTTTACAGCTCCTAAGTCTTGGTACAGGGACCTAGTGCATTATCTATAGTCAGGTTATCTACTATAACACTGGAGTTCGAAGCAAAGAAGAGCTCTTCGTCTTAAATAAGCAGCATACCAAGTTATTGAAGGAGTACTTTGTAGAAAGAACTATCATGGCATTTTCCTCAGATGTCTGAAGAAAGAAGATGCGAGCAACGTGGTCAAAGATTTACATGATGGCCTTGCTGGGGGACATTATTCTAGAGATACTACAGCTCACAAAATTCTTAGAGCTGGATATTATTGACCCGCTCTTTTCAAGGATGCTCACGCCTATGCTAAAAATTGTGACGTATGCCAAAGGAGTGCTCGAAAGTTACCAAAAGCAGCAGGACCCTTGCAGGCAGTTATCATCTCCGAACCATTCGAGCAATGGGGCATAGATATTATTGGTGAAATAAACCCAAACTCCTCGCTACAACATCGGTATATTTTGACAACCACAGATTATTTTACAAGATGGGTTGAGGCCATTCCACTACATAAAGTCAATGAAGATACAATCATCAACTTCTTGGAGGAAAATATCATAACTAGGTTTGGGGTTCCAATTTCACTAGTCTTTGATAATGCACCTTATTTTTCGTCAATGAAGATTAATGAATTCATGTATGAGAAAGGAATTAAACTCCATTATTTAGCCAATTACTATCCCTAAGGAAATGGATTAGCTGAGTCTACCAATAAAAACCTCATCTGAATTCTTAAGAAAACCATGATTGAAAATCAGAGAGGCTGGCACATAGCCCTCCCAAACGCCCTATGGGCAGATAGATTTACTCCCAAGAACGCCTTAGGTGTCTCTCCATTCACCTTAGTTTATGGAAAAGAGGCCATCCTTCCCCTGAATGTTTTACTCCCATCCTTGCAATTGGCCCAAGCCTCCCGAGGTTCCAACAGTCAAGCCCTCCAATCTAGAATTGATACACTACTAAAACTTGAAGAGTCACAACAAAAGGCCAAAGACCAATTCCATCACCTCCAAGACATAGTCAAACGATGGTTTGATAAAAAAAAATATGGTAAGAGAAATTTTGAAGTAGGTGACTTAGTTCTGAGATGGGATCACCAACATGAAGGTAAGGGAATGCACACAAAATTTCAACAGGCTTATGGGTTGGCCCTTACCAAATTTATGAAAAGCTTGGCCCGTCAACCTATAAACTTAAAGACTTGCAAGGAGAGGAAGTAAATATCCCTCTCAACGGCCTCGCCTTAAAACAATATTTCGCATAAGTCCTAGGTAGACTTTGTACATAAATAAAATGTTGAATTTTCTTTTCTGATTTGTTTATTTTGTTTCATTTTCTAGTTTCTTTTGATCACTTTTTAGCTTGCCGAATTAGTTTGATCTGTTTTCTTTTGTTTGCTTTCTCCCTTTGTTTGATCCCTTTGTTTAAATAAAGCTAAGATCAATCTTGGTGTAGCTGAGGAATGAGAATCCGAACAAAACTCAAAAGGATGGTTGTAAAGAAGCTCACTAATAAAAGAAGTATATATGTGTAGCTTTTTTTTCACTGAGTGGTTTCTGAGAATGCAGAGATCCCTTTTCTAAGTGGTCGATAGAACCCCTGTCAAATAACTAAAATCAACATTTCCTTCTGACTATATTAGGGCCCCACTCATTCTAACATTAATGATTTCCTCAGAAAATTCACCATGATGAACCCATGGAGAGAAAGCATGTCTCACAGATGTATGGTACTTAAAATAATCCCATGCTATAAGTAAAAGCCAAAAGGCTTGTATTAAGGAGTCTGGTTTCCAGGAATTCTCACCTCAATCAAAGCATGGCCGAGAGAAACAAATAAAGCTTTCAAATCAGAGAAGTTGCTTGAATAAACCATCCTGGCAAGGTTCTTCTCTATCCGTGAACAATATAAATAAATAAATTTTTTTCTCACACAAAAGGACACCATGGATTGAAGAAACTATATCAATCGTTGAAATACTGAAGAAATTCATTTCTGGAAGGCTCAAACGACAAAAGTTGTGGATTAAAGGAACACCCAAAAGGGTGCAGAATAGCATGGGAATGAGGAAAAAACTGTCAAGTCCCCTCCCATCAGCCCAAGCAAGGGAGAGAACATGACACTAAATCCGAGCATCTAGCCCCATATCCATTAAGAAAAAAACTCATTGATAAAAAGACATATAAATGTGCATATTGTAATTAAACACGATGGAATTAAAATCATCTACATATCTAGCATACATTCAGACATTTTCATGACAAACATTAAATAATTGCATTACAGAATTTAACACATGAGAGTAGTTATCTTAAAACAAAGTAGTCCCGAGCAACCAACTCTGCAACTGCAACGTTCCTCCCAACCATAGGCCAATTGTGCTTATCAATCTCTTGATACAAATGCCACCCCCAAGCTGGGCATGATTTCTACAAGGAAAAAGGGAACAACAGACTCACACATAGCCAAAATACACCAAAATCAGCCAAGCCAATCCATAGTTGGGTTTATCAGGCTGCTAGGGCTAAGGGAGGGAATGAATTGCTAAGCTAGTGAGCTCAAGCACAGAGCCATGGATACCTCTACAAGATCTATCTAGCTTGGCACCCGCAATGCCTACACACCCCACTCAAGGAAGTATTCCCCTCACCAATACACAGTCCCTTAGGCCATACCTTCCATTCTAGTGTTGTCCAAGGTGTGCATAGAAGAGTAGCCATCCCTTTTGATATTTCTGAGAGGTTACTCCCCTCACTAGGTTTATCAAGCCAATTCTATCCACTTCCACTCCAAATTTCTTGCTCACGGGTTCAAATCAAAACAGAGATGCACATAACAACAAAATCACAAGTGTTGGGCATGAAGGGAAATGTTTTTACAGTGGGATGTCCAGAATGGGGTTTCCATTAGATTCAGAAAAATGTGGGAAACCAAAAACGAATTGGTAGATGGAGAAACAACCCTAGGAAAAAAAAAACGTTTCCAGAAAACGTTTATGGGCATTCAAGGGCCAAAAACGGCCTTCACACAGTCATTAACTGGTAGCAGGGAACCAACACGAATTTTGGGCAAAACCGTGACAGATTGGCACATAAAATTGACATATAAACAGTCACACAATTGATAGAAACATTCAAAAACGATTTCTGAGGTAGGAGATAACAACTGAGTTCACAAAAACGATTTTTCCACAAATGAAAACCAAATATGGAAATTCGAAAACGTTCTTACAACAATAATGGAAAAAACAAGCTATCAAAACTTATCTATTGAGCTTCCCAATGGATTCTCTTCTTTCCCCACAGTCCAACCATCACAAAAACGGGACTCTCAGCTTGAAAACCAGTGAATTTACAGCATACTTCATGAGAGCAATGCCCAGCAAGCTTCCAAAACGTGAGAGAGTGAATTTTGATCATGAATAATGGCTTGGGAAGGCAATTTGTGGGTGTTTTCTTGCCCAAGAACCAAAAATACGAATTTCCAGGTTGATGGTTTTCCCATACACGAAATTGGCTTCCATACCTCTCCAATCCCAAGACATTAACTACCTCAACCAACTCTTCGAAGAATTAAATGATTGGGTGCATAAGTCAAAATGGGTAGTTGGTGGTTTATGGGTTCTTTCAATGACATTTGGATTAACACCATTGGCTCAATGGTTTGAATAATTTCCCTCCCTATTCCTTGTAGAATTATGCCCCCATCTCTTTGTTGCATTGCATAGCTAGTTGTGGGTATTTCATTAAAATTCGTATTTACATGATATCTTACTTTACATTATGCATGTCTAGCACAAGAACCATAGGCATCTATTTTTTTTTTAATTGCCGATACATAAAATGCTAAATCAATGGCAGGGCCTTGGCCATGAGCTCCTCACCATGATTAAATAATAATATTTACATCATTTACAATTTTAATGCAATAGGGTCGAAATCGGGATATTACACAAACGAATATGTTTGTGAGATATTGTTATGATCCTATGGGGTCTTATGACGGTGAGCTATCGAAAGGAAAATTTTTAAAATAAACCTCACTATTTTGGCCCCTAGACAGTGATAGGGAAAACTGAGTCAAAGTTGCCTTCTTCCCTCCTCACCATTATTATAAGTGTGATCACTGCATTCCTAGGAATTGGACTATGAAGACATGCTGTTGCAAATGAAACCAACACTCTATAAGTGTTTTGAACATGAGATTAGTTTGTTTCAGAGATCTGTGTATGCTAGCGAATCGCCATTTGTTGTTGCTACAACACCCTCCCCCCAATATTTGAAAAAATCCCCCCCCCCCTTTACTTTTGAAGAAAATGTTTTCCTAGAAGCCTAAAGGCCATCGGAACCTTTTCCTTACTTAGTTCTTCTTGAGAAAACCTTTGCTTAATTCCTTCGAGTTCGTTTTTGATTGTTTTGGCCCAAGTAAAACTCACGAATTTAAGCCACAATGGTGGAAGAATTCATCCAACTCCTCCGAAACGGTGAGAAAATTTGGCTAAGTTAAAGTATCAGCAAAATAACTCAGCAAGTTCTTCCGAAACAGTGGAAGAACTTGGACAACTTTGCCGCAACAACGGATCACTTTGCTCAGGATTTGAAGCTTCACTTTTCGGATAAATTCGCTGAGTTTCGCCGCACTGGGTGGAAAGTTTGGTTGAACTTCACCGTTTCAATAGATCAAGAGAGAGATGCATCGGCTTCCACCTAATTCTTCCACAACGGAGGAATAACTTGTGCAGATATTCCTCAACGGCGAAAAGGAATGAACAAGTCAGACCTGGGCAGAAGATTTTAAGTAATGTTTTCTCGCAATAGCGGAGTAACTCCCACAACTTTTCTGTGACTTCACGTTTTCCTTTTGTGGAAGAAATTGGATAGTTTCCCCGCAATGGTCGGAGAAGTTGGCAAGTCTTTCCGGTTTTGGCAGTCAATCTTAAATACTGAATGTGTCGATTTGACCCCATCCGTATGCCCATTAACCCCGTTTAATTTCCACAACCACCTTATTAATGGCTCACGCATGTCAAATTCCTATATATAGGGAATAAACCTCATTGGTATTCCTTGTTCAATTTGATAGAGGCTTGTCTTCATGTCCATTTGAGACCATGACCTCCCACTCCAGGCTCTCCAGCTTCGCAGCAGCATTAAAGTTCCCATACATAATCACTTTCTAGCAGGTTAGTACCTTTCAGGACTTCTATCCTCTCTTCAAGTGGTTTTTCTTGTTGAAATGAATGCCATATTTCATTAGTTCTTTTCACTTTTATCCTGGCCATTGCAAAATACTCCCAGTCTAACTACGGCCTGAGCGGACCCATGCCCATACCTAACTAAGCTTACTCAAGCCCGTGTTCATATGAGCATAGAAGTTTTTTAAGACCTTAATCACCCATAGTATGATCGTTAAGAGAGTCTGCAACATACCTCTCCCCATTGTGGAAAGTTGAAACCAGTCCTGTCTACCCTTACAAGAAGAACATTGGTGTCCCTATCCAGCTACGAACTTTCACGCCATGAAACTTATTATACTCAAAATCACTTTGTTTTGTTCCGGATTATTACTATGGGAATTCATTAATTTTATATGTCGTAGTTGCAATGTAGCTCAAAACATCACTTGGCATTTTCCCGTAGGTTTTGTTTAATAACATGCGAAATAAATGTCTTAATCTGATTCTGAAAGTAGAAAAGCCGTATCGGTTCGAAAGTTCTAAGCCACAATGAACAAAGTTAGGAAGGTTTGGTTAGCTTCAATCAGTTTTGAGAAGAATCAAATAAGTACCCATCAAAAGGCTTATCGGAGTATTCTTAAGACTTATTGTTGTGTGCAGGATGCTAGTCTAACTTGATAATATTACGTTGTAATGCCTACTCATGTATGATTTCTATTGTACAGGGTTTTAAGCCAAAATGCCTAAAGGTGGAAAACGAAAGTCCAAAGCAATAGAGCCAAGATTAGCCCCCACGAGAGTAGAAACTCTATATGAAGACACCAAGTGCACTACAAGCGTTCCTCTAGAAGTCAAATGGGGAGACATATATCGTATGATAAGAGACCAGGACTTCCCTGAGGCATTCCTCGAGGAAGAATACCTATACCCGAACATCAAAACCTCCTGCATATCCAAAGCAGCCACACGTCCAGAACTTTTTCCATGCTTGGAAGTAATTGGATGGATTCTGTAGCATGTGAATGCAGAGACAAGGGTTCTTTCAGACAGCAAAGGGGAAGCTTTTGCATCATTCCAGCCATCCTATATTTTGACAATTTACAAACTACCCCAAACTCAGCAACATCTTGATTATGAATGGCTAGGACAAATCAAGATGGATAATCTAGAGATGGCCAGAAAATTGCTAATCACAGGAAAACAGATCCAAAAGAAAGATAGCGAAGAGTATGAGGTTTAGAATCTGAGGCCACCTTTCAGATTGATCGCTCTCATGTTGAGCATAATATTTGGGAGGCCCGATGGGACTGTATTTATGCTCCAATGGGTCCCCATCATCCATTATGTAGCATTCAGAGGAACAATTTTTAATTGGGCTGATATTCTCTCAGATAGCCTGTCATCGGCTATAATTGCTGCACAAGAAGGATTAGTGGCAAAAAGGGTAGAATTTTACATGTCACCCTACTTGATAGACTGTATTGTGGAAAAATGTCCCTTTCCAAAGCTGGGATGCATATGGAACCAAACAAATGCCTCGGTATTCATTGCTTACAAGATCTTCTGGGCTCAAAATTACAAAAGGCACTACAAACTCATTTGTGAAGAGTTTATTATACCTCTATACGAATTAATGTTCAATGAGGAACAGAACTGCTTATCTAAAAATGCAATGGAATTCTTGGAGAACTATGGTTATTTCTATTTTTCATTGGAGGGCACCTACATAAGAATCTACGGAGGCTCTAAACCCCCTTTTATCCTACCTAGGTATGATACTGACTATGTAGTCAACAAGGAGGCGGTGAGATAGGTTTTCATTGATAGGGTTGGTAGTATTTTGTACAAGGCAAAGAAGGCCTCTTTACTTCCTTTACCTTTTTATGTCGGAGCTTACAAATTTTCAGGGATTGCTACAGCAGAAGAATAATTGAGAAACTTTCACTTTGGGGAAAGGATTTTTCACAGGAATGATAGACGAAGCAAGGTTGTAGAACATTGTAAAGAAATTTATTCCCCCTTTGAATATGCTCACTATTATGATAAATATGAGGAAGAATATAGAGGGGTCAGTAATATGACTGAGCTACATATTTTCCAACTCGGTAAAGGTGGAGCTAGCTCCAGCTCTACTGTTGTCAAAGAGGCAGAACATCGGCAAGCAAAAGAAATCTTAGAAGCTGCTGAAGCTCTCTCTATAGAAGAGCAAAGGCTCAAGAAACAAGCCGAGAAATTCCAAAAAGAAGTTGAAGAAAGAACCAATAAAGCAAAAGAGGATAAACTTCAAGAACATGAAGTTCGAAGAGTTCAAGAGGAAGAAAGAATCAGATTGGAAGAGATTTCCCAATAGGAAGAAGTTGAGAGACTGAGAAAGGCTGAAGAAGAAGAAGCACAAAGAAAATAAGAAGAACAAAAGATATCCAAAGACGATGCTGACCCAAAGAGCCCAAACATACAAGAATTGGATATAAATCTCCCCATAAGAGACCTCCCACTCGTCCCTTTTACACCATCCTAGAGTAGTATGGTGTTCCAATGGGATAGGTTTGCTTATAACATGAAAAATGAAATCTATTGTCAAGGAAACGGTGACTAGAATAAAGAGACATTTTCAACCAGATATTGTCACCAAACATGAGACCACAGTCATGCAAGGCACTCATCATGCACACAAACTCACAACATCTATTTATGTGGCCTTTGTTCTAGAAACTGCAGACAATGTTAATATATTAGCAGACAAGTTAGAATCAGAAAAGGAGAAAGCCCACCATCTATAGGAAACTCTGGTCAAAGAGCAGAATTATTCAAATTTGTTGGTTGAGAAATGTGACACCCTTGTGTCAGAGAAGGGAGAAGTTAACAAGATATTTCAACATCTAGAAGCTAAAAATAGAGCTTTGGTGATACAAATGAGAACTCTGGAGATAGAGAAGAGATATCTTGAAATTTGCAACCTACAGCTGGAGTCCGAGAAGTTTGACACTGCTCAACATATTGATGACCTAAAGGAGAACATTTAGAAGTTGGAAGAAAGATAAAAACTGCTAGAGAAACAATTAGAACATGCAACCAGCAAGGTTGGCGATCTGGTCCCCTTTCATGAGCAGGCTTGTGTAATGCTGAAGAGGATACATGGGATTCAAGAGATGATAACAGAGGGAGTCTGCAAGTTAAAGGGAGTGGTGGCTAGAATCAAACAAATAAATGTTGAATCCACTAGGCGGAGGAGAAAATATGTACGCATTAGTGAGGACATTAAAAGTCAAATGGAATGGAGAGAAGGAAAGTCAGGATTCCCAGAAAATATCCCTCTTAAATCGATCTCTGGTTTCAAAGCAAATATCCGCCTTTTGGGGTCTTGCAAGGAGTTTGGAGTGAAGCTAAATGAAGTGGCCATGGTCACTCTTAAACAACGTGGGAACTTGTATTTGAAGGTAGAACCACCCAAGAGACATTCCTGATGAGAATGCCCCAGAATATAGAAGAATTTCCAGAAAACTCCAATGTTTGTCTGGCCTAAGGGATGGGCTAAGTGCTGAAATAGATTATGTAAGGAAGGTGGAGGTTTTGACCGCTGAATACCTTTACCAGTGGGTTGGCCAGGATTCTATTCACGCACATCTTCTACAAGAAATCCTCCAAGCTACAACAGCAGAGATCGTTGATCTTGAGGAAGAGCTTGCCAAGCATGGAGTTTCTCTAAAAACCATGCTCCCTCTTGATGCAAGCAATGTCATAAAAGAAACTAGTATATGGGTGAGACATATAGTAGAAGCAGACAGAGCACTAACAGCAGAAACACATCAAGTATTAGTAGGAGAAATTGGGACATCGGCCTCAGTGGAATTACCGGCAGCTGCAGGGGTACAATTTCCAAAAGGAGTACCAGCTATAGCAGAAGCACCTGAGTTAGCAAAGGCCCCAGCTCAGAAGTAACCCACCTTTGTTTATCTTTTAACTTATAACCAATGTGCATTCTTTTATCCTTTGTATATTTTAGATATTAAAGTGATATGTGGACCTCCTTCCCGTCCTTTTTTGTAATATTGCTAGGGTTTTATTCTTTTTGTAAATTGGGCACTACAAGACAAATCGAAAGAATTTGGAAAGTCAGGGTATAGGTGGCAGCTCTTGAAGCATTTGTAAAGCTATATATAGCTGATTGATGAAAAATAGAAAGGACTTTTTTGGCAAGTGAAAGGGACTCCTCTTGTACACACGAACTATTTCTGCTACATGAATGGAAAATCGTTTTGGCCTGTAGAAGCCTGTGTTGTGTTTTGTTGAGGATTATGATGGACTATTGCCGAACTATTTCTGTGTTTTGCCATCCATATTCTGTGAGATCTTTCCTGGCTACTATCAATTAATTCTCTGCTAATGAATGGTTTCATTTCCTTCGCAAAACTTCTGCACTATATGAGTGATTGAATTTTTTAATTAAATCGGATCTATCTTCGATATTATTTATCTTCTGCTGAAATTACATTTAGATGATGAAATGGCTATCTGTTGAGTCTTTAAATGTTTCTTTCAGTTTATTTCTCATCCTTTAAGTTGTTGCTCCTTGCAAGGATAGGTTAGACTAGTTTAAATACTTTAAATCAGATTTGTTTTATTCGAATGCATTTAGTTCAGAGCACTTGCATATCATCTTTTAATACAAAATACATAAACAGTGGATTGGGATGCAACCGGTGAAAGAAAATAAATATTTATAAATACACACGGTAGCTGGAACTGTTAACCGGACGGATTCCCCACACCAAACGGTGAGTGATCTAATTGGGCTTACTTACTGGGGAGAATCCCTTACTGATTGATGCTTTGATTTTCGAGGCATCAACACCTCCAGATTGTAACTTGTAACTTTCTCAAAAAATACGAACCATCCAACCCTCCTGAACAGTTCTGCACACTCAGGGAAATCCTTCACCCATTCAGTGTTTGCTGGTTCCAATCTATACAACTTTCCACTCTTCTTCATGCTTTCTATGCTTGACACGAGCTTCTTCACCGGTGAAAAAATGGCGTGAAGGTGGAATAGAGCTAGGCTTAACACATGGCCTCCTTTGTTCTCAAAACATTTGTGAAGTAATGATCATGACTAACAGTTGTTACATCCTGTCTGACAAAACCTCGGGGAAATCTCTCGTCATAGCTATTGCATAAACTTAGACATGTTTCGATCATGCTCTTTAATGATTTCAGGATTCCAGTAGTGCCATATGCATGAAGTTGAACGATTGCACTGCTAGAATGTACTAAGTTACATTTCATAGTTGAAATGTTCACACAATCTCAACACAAAGGTTAGGACAATATTAACTTATGTTTTGAAGACCAAAAGGAATATAAATTACTGATAATCCAATGTTTAAATGACAAATAAAAGTAAATAATAAAACTAAGGAGTAAATAATAAAACTAAAGTATATAACATTAGGCTAATGTTTGAATGATATAACAAAGTAAATAACATAAAAAAGAAAAACCAGGAAGATAAATTAGAATTGGGGTACAATTTTCAGCTCCAACACATTTCATCTTTTTTCTTTGGCTCATTATTTTTTCTTTAGGAGTAGGTTATATTTATTTTTCCAATCATTGCATTGCAATCTATGTTTTTGTCAGCATTTACTTTCAATGTTATCGATTCCATTTTTTTCTTAATGTTTTTTTACAATATTTTAAATTCAAAATTTGGCATATGATTTTAGTATTTGAAAGCCTAAAACATTTTTTTTTTCAAAACATTTTAAATCAGAATTTTTTTAAAATGAATAAATGTAAAGTGAAGGTAAAATGATAGAGTGGAGTCTCACTATAATGAACAGTTCTTTTTTCTTATTTCATTTTTCTAGTCCAGTACAACTTTCATTGACATCTTTTCTTTCATTTTCCATTCCAGTACAACTTTCATTAACATCTTTTCCATCTTTTTCTTTAGCTCAGAGGTATTCAACTGAAACACGCTGTGAGAAATAAAACTCTACAATATAATACATTTGATTGATAAACATCATAAGTATTTATACACATACAGAACCAACAAGAGGTAGTTATGTCTCTGTAACTTATTAACTAAATAAAATTGTTAACTAACTATAAATGATATAACTAACCCTGAAAGATTAGTCAACATTACCCCCTTAAACTAAAGGGACATCTGACATGCCAAGGTGCATTCTGAATTTTTCAAAATTTTCATGACCCAATGCTTTAGTAAATATATCTGCAATTTGATCTGAAGTAGAACAATGTGTTAGATGAATGTTGTTGGCCTCAACATGATGTCGAATGAAGTGATATTTACTATTGATGTGTTTGGTTCAATCATGGAATTTGGGATTCTTGGCCAATTGAATTGCAGAAGCGTTGTCAACAAAGAGAGGTGTTGAAGGAACTGATGACATGCTATGTATGATGACATGGCATGTGTGATGAAGCTAGAAAGACACATGATGGTGTTTTGGTTCTACCATGAAGTCAGTGTTACAATCTAACATCAGTCTTGAAAAGTATGGCAAGTTTTTGAAACTTTGGAAATTGACTAAGTATGGAAAAAGTAGTCAAAACCGCTCTAAGAGAATGCCCGCACTGGCATACTAGGATGAAGCTTGTTGAAGTGGCTATCTATCCATGGTCTCGGTTTTCCTTAATCATTTCTGAGGATAAATTTACAAGTATGCCAAGATAGGGTTTGAGGATAAACCTTGGAGAAATTATTGGAAATAGCTAAGTCTTGGAAAACTAGTCCAGGTGGCCTTGGAAAAATGCTCACCATACCTCATGGGAGAATGAGAAAAATTATCCGGAACTATCATGATCTAGCTTGTCAAAGAGGATATCCAACAATGGAATTATTTTTCACACAAGGTGTTTGATGACAAAGATAACAGCCTGCCAAAATAGGGTTTCAGGTTGCTTTTACACCAAAGTAGAAAAACTACCTAAGTGGCCCCAGGGAAATGCCCGCCATAGTTTGTGGGTTGAACAAAATGCCACACCAGACGGTCATCTTGTAGGTTATTGTTTTTTCTACCTGTCCAGGTTCTCATATTGACTTGGAAGTGTCTGAAGAAGAAGTTATGGATCTACCAAAACAGGCACTCAGGCAGATTGGACCAAGTCTAGGAAAGTGCAAAAATTGTCTAAGTGTAAAATCACTAAAACTTCCTAAGTGACCTCAGTAAAATTCCTGCCATGTCTTGTGGTTGATGTATTAAAATATTTTGAGAGTATGGATCTGTAGAATGTTGTTTGGTGCATCCAAACATGGTCTCAGATTGTCCAAAGAGTATCTGAGGAGGAAGATAACAATCTACCAAAAGTGCCTCCTGGCTTGATTTGTGCTACTCCAGTAACATGCCCTCCAAGGAGAGAGAAAGAGGCTTCAAGAGGTGAATTGGTTTAGATTAAGTCACCTTGTTGGCCTCTATCCATTGGGTGTCTCACACTTCAAAATTGGTGAAAATAAAAATCTCATGTTACCCTAGGGTTTGACAATTTTTGTTGAAGCGATGAATTAACAGTTTAAAAGGCCATTTGGAAATGCCCGCAAGGAGGTGTCCTTGTGCTAATAAAATTCATAGGGTGACATATATATGTTCCTTGTTGAAGTGGTTATCCAGCCATGCTTTCAGTTTTCCTTATGATGGTCACATGTGCAAGAAATCAATCTGCCAAAGTAGGAAAGATATTGTTCTGCATATTCAGAAATTTGGCTAAGTGTTGAATTTACAAAGCTAAGGGGCCATTTGGAAATGCCCGCAGGGAAGTGTCCTTGTGCTGAGAAAATTCATCAGTTGGCATGGTCTTGTCCTTTGATGAACTGGTCATCTATTCATGGGTTCAGATTCTCCTCTAGAGTTCACACGTGCAAAATAGAAGCCTGCCAAAATGAGAAAAATGTTGTTTTCTTGTTCAAACGTAGGTTGGTAAGGCATTTGGAAATTCCCACAAGGAGGTCTCATTTTGCTGATAAAATTCATCAATTAGCATGGTCTTATTCCTTAATGAACTGGCTATCTAGCCATGGAGTCAGATTCCTATTTGGTGCTCTCACGTGCGATATCAAGGTTGTTTGCAATGTATAAATGTAAAGCATCCCACACTCGAGCAACTATATGAAAAAATAACAATTCAATATCATTAATTAGATATCATTAAAGGCATAGTTTAATATGCAATATTAATAAAAAAATAAAAAATCAGTATGATAAAATAAAATTGGAAAAATACATGTGTAATATATTAATTCCACAAAATCTAATAATTACCTATCACGGTCCTCGTTGTACCTTTCCCCAATAGGACCTCCCCTTCGAATTTGTTGATGGAGTCGAGATGCCAAATGCGAGGCGCATTCATATTTTCTGCTAATTTAGGTAGATATTCAAAAATATACACCATGCATTGATATACCATATATCCCTCAACCATAGAACCCTCAGGACGTTCTCTTTGTCTAACAAAATCCTTCAATGACTTCAACTGCCTCTCCACCATCCACATCGATCTTGTGTGTACTGAGAAACTTGAAAATAATGACATCCTCGTTAGCTTCGACGTAGTTTCTCTCTATACAAAAATTCCGATCAAAGATGCCATTGAAACCATAAGGGAACTTACCAACGACGATATTGCAAAGCTAGTAGAGGTCTGTCTTAGGTCAACATTTTTCACATTCCAGAATAAGTTTTTTGAACAAATAGAAGGCGTTGCAATGGGCTCACCCCTCTCTCCTATAGTAGCCAATCTATACATGGAGAGCTTTGAGATAAAAGCTATAGAATCTTCCCCCCTTAAACCCAAACGCTGGAAACTCTATGTAGATGACACGGATGTGGTTTGGCCTCATGGGAAAGAAAACCTAGACAAGTTTCTCACACACCTCAACTCACAAAATAGTAGCATAAAATTTACCATGGAAATTGAAGAGAACCAAAGTCTTGCTTTCCTTGATGTAATGATCACAAGAAAAGAGGATGGATCTATAGCACACCAAGTGTATAGGAAAAAGACCCACACGGAGAGATACCTGCATGCTAATTCACACCATTATCCCCCACAAAAAACAGGTGTTATCAATACACTGGTTACGAGGGCCCTTAGAATTGTTGATGAAGAACACATAGATCAAGAATTAGTACACTTAGAAACAGTCTTCAGTAACAATGGATATAATTATAATAAGTTCAAGAGAGTGGTAGAACGAGCCAAGAAACCTAAAAAAGATAAGAATAAGATTAATAAAGAAGAGAACACAATATCTAATAAAATCTTTCTCCCTTACATTAAAGGAACCACTGACAAAATAGCTAAAATTCTCAGAAAACACAACTTCAAAGTTATCTTTTCCCCCCCCAACACAATAAGAAACCTAGTAGATTCCCTTAAAGACCCTAGAGACCCCATGTCATACAAAGGTGTTTACTCCATTCCTTGCTCATGTAGTATGCCTTACATAGGAGAAACTGGCAGGTCAATAGCGACAAGACTAAAAGAACATATTGCTGACCTTAGACATGATAGGCATAAAAAATCAGCCCTAGCAGAACATTCTCACCTAACCCAACATCAAATCTGCTTAGAAAAAGCATCCGTCATAGCTAAAGTAGACAATCTCACCAAACGAAAGATAAGGGAGAAAATTGAAATTGAGATCTGTAGTAATTGCCTTAATAGAGATGACGGAACTAAACTAAGTGATACTTGGAAACCCCTAATACACTCTCTCCAAAACAAAACTAAAACTAAAGACGATGAAAACCCATAAGTCTCTAGGCATCACTCTCGTTCCCCAAAACTCATCCTCCTACAACACTATCAATCTTAATTAATTGTGAACTAAAAAAAAAAAAAAAAAAATTTAAATTATAAATAAACCAAGCACTAAGATTTTTATATTAAAAATTTAATGAAAACATTAGAATAAAATTTATCAAACTTGTAATAACTAAACTTTAAAAAGAATATATTAAATTAAATAATAAGAAAGCTAATAAAGAAACTTTCATAACAAAACACTAAAACCAACATCTAGCCCTAAAAATTTTTAAAATTTTTAAAATTTTTATTAAACTAAAATTCTTTTCTTAATTAAATAATTAAAATTAAACTTTATTACACTATAATCTCATCAAAACTTTGAATAATATTAAACTATATCCTTTTAATTAATATTAAAAACTATTTTCTTATCAAACTTTTAATTATATGATTAAAATTAAGTTAACTTCAATCTTGTTATTAAAGTTAAAATTAATAAAGTTAATAACTTTCAATTAGGTTATTATATTTAGGTCATCATTTTAATTATTAAATTTAAAAATAAAAATTTATTTAAACTATTTATTAATTTCAACCTTCTAAAATTTAATTATTAATATCATCTTCTAAAGATAAGAAAACAATTGATTACACCTTCAAAACTATTAACCCTAAAATAATTTCTATTAATCAAAATTAAGTAAAAATCCAATAAATTAAATTAATTAAAATAAAATTCTAAAGTTTCATTAAAAGAATACACAAAATCATTTAATTTATCCTATAAAACAACGAAACCCTAAAAACTTCAAACCGACACCTAACCTACCTCCATCTACCAAACTACCACCACCACTACATATACAAAGGTCATTGGGCAATCACAATCTTCTCTTTAGACTTCACTGTCTCCTGATGATGATCCTACAGTAAGGATTGAAACGTCGAGAACTTTCAGGAAACATATTGTTTTGCATATTCAGAAATTTGGCTAAGTAATGACCAATATTCCAACAATACATAAATAATTTGGCATACATTGATGATTTCTTCGTGGTTTTTTTCCATTCTCTTCTTTACCATTGAATTTGTATTTGTCTGTAGTTCGATAACTATGGTTCTTAGGAAGAAAGTGCCTATACTCATCAAACACATCCTTTACTAAACTCCTTGAACGATGATATTTTATCCTGGGACCACAAAATGGACATGCAAATTTACCCTTTGTTTGAAGACCTACAAGATATATGAATTAGTGTAGTGAATTAGAATTACCATTTAAAATAATGAATGATATTGTCAATAGATATATATAATATTAAAGAACAAAAGAAAGTAACAATATACCATAAAAATGTGTAACCCGGGAGCATCATGAATTGCAAATGCAAGTATTTCGTGGAATTGAAATAATTTTTGCGCTAATCGTCTAGAGATGTCATACATAGTGACGACAACCCATAACTTCAACAACTCATCGATAAGAGGCTCAATATATACGTTCATATCTTTAACCTGGTACTTACCTAATTGGTCCGACATACATGATTAATTATATTTAGCTATATGTCGTTATATATAAAAGACATAATTATCATGAACGAAACAAAGAAATGAAATATTTAGTGATCAGAATTTCAAGTAAAAAATACAAATTAATTAAATATCTAGAACAATGATTTCCAACATTGTGTGCTCTCTCTTGATCGACATCCATGGAGGAAGCTTATTGTTTATAACAAAAACGGGCCACACTGAGTAGGTAGAATGAAGCTCTCCAAATGGATTGACACCATCAGCTGCCAACGAAAGGTTAACATTACGAGGTTCTTCTTTGAAAATTGGCCACGTTTCTTCGATGTACCTCAATGTAGAACCATTTGTAGGCATTCGAAGAACATCATCTCGACTTTTGTTCTTTGCATAGAAATACATAAACTGTGCTATACTTTGACACCTGAACAATAGCTATAAACGTGGAATTATCGTAGTATAATGAAGAACTTTGTGAGGCACCTTTTTTGTCACTTTATTGGTTCAATACCTAATTGTTTGACATTGTGGGCATTCATTTTCTAATGCATATTGTCCATAGTATATGATATGATCATTAGGACATGCATCAATAGCTTGATACTCCATTCCAAATTCTTTCATAATCACATATATCTCTCTATATGTGCGTGGTAAAATATTTGATGTTGGTAATAGAAATTCACCTAACAATCTACAAAATTCAAAAGAATAAGTCAATGTAAACAATATTAATCATCAATATCGCATGCATACTTTACAAATTAGATAACAATAGCAATATAGGAAGAAATTAAACCATTTATGTACATGTGAACATGCAAACAAAATAATTAACAAATTACATACCATAGTATCTGTGTGAGACAGGTATTTGATAAACCATTCAAAACCTTCAAGTTCACTAACAACAATATAGCAGATAGAAGATTTGTTTTCGAGCCTTCATAAAGAGGTTGATGTGACTTCTCAAGTAGAGGATCAACATCATGACTATCATCTTGGTTGTCCTCATCCATTGGAGCGAATGTGTCTTGGATCAATCTATGTATCTCATATTCCTGATTTGTATCACTAACGTTATCTCCATCCATATCATCATTAAGAACTTGATAAGCTTCAATATTCTGATCTAGATGTTCGTCACCCTGTAAACGAGTATTTATGCTAGTACTTGGAAAAAAACCTCTCTGGAGGGTGACATTTTGGAGGAATTGTCTATATATTTACAAAAAGCGTAGTAAAATTAGTGTGTATAGAACATATAATAAAACGATAAGACATTTTACTGAAATTCATGACATGATGACTATTACAGAGAATAAATAAAAAATTGAAAAACCTCTTACCAGGGGACGATATTCATAACCCCCTTAGGCATGCCCCTTCTCCCTACAATGTCTTTCAGTTGTTGTTATTAAACGTCTTCTTCTTTGCAAGCCCCTGCAATGAGAGCAAGGGAAATACCATTTTACATTTCCCCTTGCCTCTAATTCCGCTCTAAACTTACCAAGCTTCCTTGCATTTTCATTCATAGTGACAAATACTTGTAGTGACAAGTAATTGTCTTACATACACATACAAAACAGTAACTTGTAAAATACATTAGATATATCATATAAGTATATTTGTAAATACAATATATTATATACCAATTTCTATAAAGAAAAACATGAAGACTGAAGTTTTCATTGATTCCAACAAGTGTTGTGAAATGGCATTTGATTTACTCACAAGGAGAACTTGATAGTTTGGGCATTGGAACAGTGGTTGTTGTAGAAATTTCTCCCTATGGCTAGGTAGAAACTCTCTTAGGATAAAGCAGGATGCACTGACTCTATGCTAAGACAAAAATGAAACAAATGCTACCTTGAGTTCCTGAACTAATCTTCACAACAAGATTAAATGCATTCAGAAGAGATGAAAGACGTAACTCACCTTCCAATTCGATGTTTGTCCCGCTTCTGGCTCTTGATCCTGCAACTCCAATGTAGAACCTGTTGAGATCAAACAAAGGACAAGCATGCAAGCTTCCAAATACTTTGAAGCAAATATTAAATTCAAATCTAGACTAGATACATTTCATATCAAAGATCCATACAATACACATGAAATGGAAAAAACAAGACAAGTTATCTTTTATTACAAACTTGAAGAGTTCTTACAAAGGTTTCTTGATATCCAAGCCAATCCTCCAGCTCCAAGTGCTTCCTCTAGCTCTACAAAAGCCTGAAGATCATAGGTTTGATGCCCCAAAAGTCCTCCCTTTGGCTCATGGAAGGCCTCTCTCTTATAACACACGGGAAGCTTAACCAATAAGAGAGAAGTGTGGATCATTGGAGGGTTTAGTTGATCAGGCCAGCTAAACAAACAAGGAGTTAGGATCGATCCAATGATGGTAATCCCAATAAAATCTCCTCGAAGGTTGAGATCCCAAAATCCAAGGCAAAAGGCTAATTTCAGACTACCGCGCCCCCACCATTGAACATAACGCGGTAGTACCATGCCCCAGAGGAGGAGCAACACATGGTAGTGATGACTACCGTGCCCATGTAGATATGTAGGGAGCGGTAGTGCTCACAAATAGGGCTAAGTTGGGTTGGAAGATGGCAGAAAAAGGTTTTGCTTTCAGTGTTTTTCACTCTGGATGTTCAGATGATCTTTAAGGGAAACTGTCGTTTAGGTTGGTAATGCAAAGATGCGACACTAATACATAATGTGTAATATTGATGTATAACAGATGCCCCCTAAATTGTGAGGTCAGAAGAGACTAATGGCCGAAATACTTTACAAATATGGTTCGGAGATAGCATCGAGGGGAGCAACAAGGAGCTGAAACAGAAACAAAATGTCATATATACCACCGAGGTAGGCATTCCCATGCTCAGAAACAAATGACTGAAAGCATGGCTGTCGACCAATACATTGCAGATCCATGAGTATTAAGATGATATAGATTGTAGATAAATCATGGCTACTATGAATAAGCGTAGATCCATGAGACAATAATGGCACAGCCACAACCAATACATAAGTGGATCTGTGTGACAATATAGAGGAAATCTCCATTGCAACCTAGACGTAATCAAAATACAAAAGTGTGTCCAGGGTCTTCTACCTGATCACAAGCAATAAGAATCTAGCCATGTGATTACAAGGTGTTGAAGTCGAACATGGTAAAAACCATTTGATTACCGGTCAATGATGTGAACCGTTAACAAATGCGAGGGAAATCACCAATAATGACAATGATCCCCAAGGTATCTATAGTACATCTTAGCGAAATGCGAATAAACAAGTTGATGTTGAGCATTCGAGATATCATTCAATTAGAGTTCAATGATGAAAACCTATTGTTGAATACAAGGAAACCTGCCATTGAGGCATGTAGGTACCAGGTACTAGTGGTTGACTCCTAAGCCTAATTACTGGATAGTGATTTGGTGTCGACAGGAATAGACTCATCGAAGGTGGGCCATAATGATTACCACATCATCGACACGAAATCGGAACGAAAGATAGTATGGACCGATGAAACAATAGAATATGTACTGACACAAAGGGAAGGTTTGACATGAAGTAGAGGTGGACTCAAGGTAATAACCCTTTGAACATATAACGGCATGAAACAAAGCTTGGCAGTAGGGATTACTTGAACAGACAAAACCACAGGAAGTGTGAACTCATAGCAATAATGAGGACGCATGATCATGATGATGACACTATCAACAAGACTGACTACCCAAAACAGACAAGGTGAGGATGCATGCCATGTTCAGAGGTGACAACTCACAAGCTGCCAACAAGGTAAACTTGACTCATTTTCCCATTTTCCCCCGACATGATGGACGAGTACCTCTTTGTTGTTTTACGAGATTGAGGAGGATAACAGATGCTCGGTATAGCTCATCTCATAGATGAGTCCAATCTCACATGTTTTTCGAACCTTAGAAAGGAGGGGTTCGTCCCAAAAAGGGTCCTTCGATGTTTGATTTTACGAGTCCAAGGAAGGAAAACTCGACAGTTTTTCATGTTTAGAGAGTCTGAAAAGCTTAAAGAAGGCTCCAAAGGTCCTTTTTCATAAAGTTAGCCTCATCGCCCAAAAAAGGGTAAAACAACGCGGGAGAGGACTCTTCCAGTCATGATTGGCTGGAGTATTCCTTTTTCATAAGTAGTGCCCCCTAGTCCGAAAAAGGGGTAAACTATCACTAAGGAGACGATCATTCAAATCCATTTAAAAGCGTGAACGAATCAATTTCGCTTGGCCATCTTTTCTTATTTTAGGAGTCTGAAAAGAGGTTAAAGAGGACTCCATGTACAACTTTATCATGGTTGATGACCGAGTACGACAAAGAAAAAGTAAACTCGGCACAGTTCCTTTTTCGTAAATAGTATAGCGAGGCCAGATAAAGTGATAAACCTATACTCGTTAGACACACCTTTTTACTCCAATTGTTTAATGAGCACGATAATAGTATCAAAAGCACTCGGAATCTTCTTCATGTTTGGATCCAGAGCACGAAAAAGGAAAAGTAAGCTCAAACCACTTTTCATGTTTTAACCAGAGCACAAAAAAGTGAAAAGTAAGCTCAAACACCATCTTACTGTTTTTAACGAGATCGAAGATAGGTTGGAAGAATGCTCATGATGTCTGCTTCATTTTTTGACGAGCTTGTAACAGAAAATGAACTATGCTCAGGATAATTTTCATGGCTTAATGAGCTCAAAACCTAAAAAGGAAAGTATGCTCGAAAATGTTCCCAATGGTGAACTTCTTCCCGTCATGAAATCCAAAGGTTGGTACATGCCCCCAGCATGATTGCTAGAAGTAAGTGACTTAGCTCCAACATGGTGTGGAGAGGCGATCGAGTTGACTTCAATGTAACGTCTAGAGGTTGAAGACATGCCCCCAAGCTTCATTTCATTCACCTAAAGTATAGGCGGGTGAAAAGAAGGTTCAGGTACTAAGTCTACAAGGAGACTCAACTCAAAGGGAAAGTATACGTTTCATTTTTTAATGAGCTTGAAACAGGAGTAGAACTTTGCTCAGACTACTGGTTTCATTTTTTAATGAACTTGAAGCCAATGGTAAACTCTGCTCATGGTTAAGGCCCATTAATGGGTTCCCTCCCAACATGATGACCAGAGGCTGGTAAATGCCCCCCAGCATGATTGCTAATGGCTAAACATGTCCCCCAAGCTTCGTTTCATCTAAATACTCTTCTTCCTTACCCAAAAATCCTGGCTACTAATCCGAATGTGTTCACCAGAGGGGGTAGGGAGAGCCAGGACCAAGTGACCCAGGTAGATGAAATGAAGGTTCAAATCCTAACTCTAGCGAGAGACTCGAACAAATGGAAGGGAGATCTATTTCATTTTTACACAAGCTTGAAATAGATAACAACAATGCTTGAAAGGGTCCTTTTTATTTTTTAACGAGCGTAAAAAAGAAAGAAATTATGCTCGAAGGTAGTTTCATTTTTACGCAAGCTTGAAATCGAACATAAACTATGCTTGGGAGTCGGTTTCATTTTTTAATGAGCTTGAAACAGAGAATAAACTATGCTCATGGGAACCTATTTCATTTTTAACGAGCTTGACATAGAAAGGGAACTATGCTCATAATGATGGTTGGTTTCATTTTTACACAAGCTTAAAACCAAAAGTAAACTATGCTTGAAATGATGGTTGGTTTCATTTTTACACAAGCTTAAAACCAAAAGTAAATTATGCTTGAAATGATAGTTGGTTTTATTTTTACACAAGCTTAAAACCAAAAGTAAACTATGCTTGAGAAAATGTTTTCATTTTTTAATGAGCTTGACACCGGAATAGAACTTTGCTGCAACGTCCCCCCCTTAGGGGGAAGAAACCACTAAAACATGTGGAACATTTAGGGAATTCTGGTCGCTAGGAGTCATGCGATGAGTGGGAATCACAAAGGAAAGCTGATCGATGGTCACAACATTTCCATGATGGGAAAAATACATCACTCAAAAGAGTGAGGACACTACAGCCTTCATTGCATAGACGTAATCACCTCCAAGGAGTAGATTAAAATCTAAGGGACCTTGGACAACCATGACATCAATATAGACAGTTTTCCCTTCCAAAGTGATAGGTAACTAAGGAAGGGACCCTAAAGGTCCAGTAGGCCTTCTATTGAAAGCCATTATCTGGTCAGTGATGGGCACAAGCCAAGGAGAACCTAAGTCTTGCCAAGCAGTTGAGGATAGAATACTAACAGAAGCTCCTTCATCAACTATCGTACGAAAAATTTATTTATCGGAAACTCCTACATATATTTGAAAAGGAACGCTCGAAGGAAGACGATATTCTATTAGACCATTCCAATCAAAGGAAATAACCTTAGTACTTGGAGGGGGTCTCACAGAAACAGACAGGGTTTCCCCTTTCCAAGGACATTCTGAACCGATAAGGAAAACATCAGCGGTTTCCAATTCACTTTCGCTTGGAAGATAAGAATGAGACGAAGATTGTGTCAAGATGACTGCTTCAGTCTGGACTTTCTTCAATGAAAGAATGGGATCAAGTGGAGATGACAGTGACTTGATCACTTCACTCTCGGAAGGGAGAGTGGGATCAATTGCAGATGAAAGTGAATTGATCACTTGGCCAACCAGCGGGGGGTTGAGGGATAGTTTACTATGGTCTGTTGGAGGCACCAGTTGAGAACTAGTAGTATCTTCCAACCACCGCGAGGCTTCATCCATGCTTGGACAAAGGAAAGTATGGTGCATACCCTTGCATATCAAACAGGGATATAGGACTTTACCCTTCCTACCCTTCACCAAGGGGTCACTGGTTGAGGGCGTGTCATCAACATGATGGTCAAAGGTTGATGATACAAGTGGTTTGCGGTTTTTAGACCACACTTCTGATACACGGGAAAGACCGAGGCAATCCTTGAGAAAGTGATCACCCTTGTAGAGTTTGCAAGGGAAATTGGGCTTACGAGGTGTTTTCATAGAATGAGTGCCATTAGAGGCAACTAGTTTATGCTTGGTCTCTTCCTTATCCTTCTTCTTCTTAACTTTCCTTTTCTTCTTCTTCTTATCCACCTGATTACTAACACTATTGCTTTGATCAGGCGAGGAAGAAGGAACGGAAGAAGATTCATCCGACGAAGAAGGGGAAGGATTAGTTTGGGATTGACTCTCTCGTGGTGGAGAGTTAACATTCAAAACATTGGGTGCAATCAGAATTACCGGATTGAATAACCATACCGGTAATCCTATGGTTAATCTAGGAAGATTTAACGTGGCAATAAAGGGAGGACCAATATCTCCAGCTAGAGGAAAAGTGAAAGGTACCCCTTGAAAAGGGGTCTTCGGATTGGTAGTCCTAGAAGGAGCATGGGTGCATGGAGGTAGATTCTCCATGGAACAAAACTAAGTGATGTGGACGAAGTCTTGTTAAAAAAGAACTCAAAAACCCTCAAGAAACCGAACATGCGAAAGGGGAGCTAGGAAAAGACAAGGCTCACAGGCCAAAAGAGCAAGCTCAAAAAACTATACTGAGGTCGATGCCACAGTAAGCGAGCTGTACAACAAAACGGCTAGAATGCCAACAAGTAGCCCTACAAAGAAAAAGACCCTCTACAAGATAGCAAGCAAAATATCCTAACTAAGGGCTGGAGACCTCAACAAATTGTATCCTTTGTAAGGTGATGAAATCCAAGTCGAACAATACAAAATGAGAGACCAATAATGGAAGGATATCCCTCTACCGAAAGGGATCCTGGGTAAAGAGCCCTAGAAGAAAAGTCATTAAGCTACCTCGTTCATGACACGTTGGAAAAGGTTTTCGGTGCTTCTGCCTTATCACCCTTGCATTACTATGAATACAAGGAAGACAATGATCGATGTTACCTTAGGGCTCAGTGGAGTGCGGCATTCCACAGTGTCCATCCGGTTCTCAATCTCGCAGCTGTTTAACCCCTGAAAGTGTGAAACAGTCAGGAGGCCCCTCCACAAACTGGTGTATAACCATGTCAACAAATACTAGAGGATTTGAGTTCCCTAAAGACAACGACTATGTCTCAGATGATAATGACAAGGGGGAATTATTTTGATTCCTATCCCCGGTGTCCTACCTAACTACCAAATTCTTTTGATTTCCTCAAGTGAGGTTAATGTTGGTTTAGTTAGGGAGATTAATTTTAGAGGCTGTCTTACACAATCGGGTTATGGAAGTGCAACTTGGTGGTGTTGTGACGACACAAACCATGCAAATGAAGATGAATCGAAATGAGCCTTTCTCTTCGATGAACACTAGCTAAAGTAAGGAAGAATTCTTTCCATTCCCAATATGCACAACCCAATGCACATGCAATTTTATTTCTTTTCAAAATGATAGAAAGAAGTAAAATATGTACCCAAGACTAACCCAAAGTAATGAAAAAGTTCTTCATATGAACACCAAACGTAATGATTCTAATCGATTTCCTATCTTTTCACACTTGAAAAAGACACATCCTAGCTACGGAAAGAAAGATTCTACAAATGCTTCCAATCAAATGCAGGACAAAGAGAAGAACCTAATAATATCATCTAACTCAAATGCACATAAATATGAAACAAGCATTTCTTCTTCTCATGAATGTAATACCAAGAATGTCAAATGATTAAATTAAAGCAAGAAGAATACCTATGTGTTTCAATTTCATGAATATGGTAAAAGAACGATAAAATCAAGCTTCTCCTTGAACTAAAGCGGAGGCAAGGAATTAATCTTTTAAACAATCATTAGATAGGATGTAAAGGAAATAAGATGCCAAGCAATCCAAACACACCAAACAAAAAATGATCTCAAAACCTTAATATGGGTCAAAACGATTGTAGGATGCACGATTCATGGCCCCAAATGCAAGCAAAACACTAGTGTTTACTCAAAAATAGAACCCATTTCACTTACAAATGCAAGCAAAACACTAGTGTTTACTCAAAGGGCCAACATGGGTCCAAATCTTGAAAAGACCCAAAAATAACCAAACAAACCAAGAAAAAACACTTTCCAGGAACTACCGCGGGCCTACAGGCAAACAGGGAGTGGTACTGATAGACTACCGCACTCTAGACAGTGCTTAAGGCACGGTACTGATAGAATACCGCGCTCTAGATAGTGGTTAAGGTGCGGTACTACCGCTCTGTAGGCAGTTACGGGGGTGCGGTAGTGTGTGAACAGGGGGAAAAAGGTGGAATTTTGAGAAAAGATTTTGACTTTTCAAGGGTTTTTCGACCCAGAGGAATTACTGATCTGTAACAGAAGTCTAATGCAGAGAACAGGGAAGTGAAGAGGGTGAAAGAACCCAATTCTTACAATCAATGAGTGAAATTGAAAGCAAACTTCACAAGCAAAGAAAATGGATTCAAGCTCCCACTGTGGTCGCCATTCTTGTTGTAGAAATTTCTCCCTACGGATAGGTAGAAACTCTCTTAGGATAAAGCAGGATGCACTGACTCTATGCTAAGACAAAAAGAAAACAAATTCTACCTTGAGTTCCTGAACTAATCTTCACAACAAGATTAAATGCATTCAGAAGAGATGAAAGACGTAACTCACCTTCCAATTCGACTTTTGTCCCGCTTCTGGCTCTTGATCCCGCAACTCCAATGTAGAACCTGTTCAGATCAAACAAAGGACAAGCATGCAAGCTTCCAAATACTTTGAAGCAAAGATTAAATTCAAATCTAGACTAGATACATTTCATATCAAATATCCATACAATACACATGAAATGGGAAAAACAAGACAAGTTATCTTTTATTACAAACTTGAAGAGTGCTTACGAAGATTGCTTGATATCCAAGCCAATTCTCCAGCTCCAAGTGCTTCCTCTAGCTATCTCTGCAGAAGTCTAAAGATCATAGGTTTGATGCACCAAAAGTCCTCCCTTTGGCTGATGGAAGGCCTCTCTCTTATAGAACATGGGAAGGTTAACGAATGAGAGAGAAGTGTGGATCTATGGAGAGTTTAGTGGATCAGGCTAGCTAAACAAAGAAGGAGTTAGGATCAAACCAATGATGGTAATCCCAATAAAATCTCCTCGAAGGTTGAGATCCCAAAATCCAAGGCAAAAGGCTAATTTCAGACTACCATGCCCCCACCACGGAGCATAACGTAGTAGTACCATGCCCCGGAGGAGGAGCAACACGCGGTAGTGATGACTACCGCACCCATGTAGATATGCAGGGAGCGGTAGTGCTCACAAACAGGGCTAAGTTGGGTTGGCAGATGGCAGAAAAAGGTTTTGCTTTCAGTGTTCAGTCAGTGTTTTTCACTCTGGATGTTCAGATGGTCTTTAAGGGAAACTATCGTTTAGGTCGGTAATGCAAAGATGCGACACTAATACGTAATGTGTAATGTTGAGGTATAACAGTGGCCCAGATGGTCCAAATGAAAGTTGTCCTTGATGCATGCTTACCTTTTATGAATTTACCAGATAATTGTTGGGTATGACTCTCTCTAGTTTTGGATATGGTTTATAAAGAATGTATTTAGGAAACACTTGTTGTTGGTATCTGATTGTATGACTTATATTATTGGACAAACATACAGGAGAAAACAAAGAACAAGGGTTGCAAAACCATGTGAAACAGTTGAATCTCACAGTTCAAGTGTTGAAGAATCCAAGGAAATCACAAGCATAACCGGAAGTTCTTGGATACTACTAAGGTGGTTTTGAATTCTGATTTTGGGTTTAATAGAACTATAGAAAAAGGAAGAGGTTTAATTAGTAATTAACATATAATCATCATATTCAAATCCTATAAAAACATGTAAGTATAACTAATTAATCACACAAAATATATGTAGCAATGCTAAATTAAAAACAAAAAACAAAAAAATTAAATTTTGTTCAAACATGCATGTTAAAAAAATCCTGAATTTTTTTTTTCTTGGCATATAGACAAAAAAATAAAAAATACTAACCTTGCAAGTTCAAAATCGGAGGAATGCAGAATATCTGAACTCAAACAATCACCACGAAATTTGTCGCAAGTTCAAGATCCGGCCTCAATCAATCACTAGGAACCTTGTTGCAACTATCGAAAATTGTCTTAAAGTGTGTATTTACATATCAATGATCGTCTCTATATTGACGAAAATGCATGAGTTGACCCGACGCGTAAAAATCCAAGAGCCGTACTTGGAAACTGACATTGGTTTGGTGGGTGTGCAAAGATAGCTATAGGTCCTCGATATAGAGACGAAAGTTCATTGAAAGGTGAAAAATGTCGATATTGCCATGGTTTTTTCGCCATGATAAAAAATAAATGAAAAGACATCTTAAATTTCATTGTATTTTTCCACGAATGTTCGAAACATGAAAATTTTTCATGGAAAAATCTGCCCAAATGTACTAGCAATATAGGGCTATCCTAAAAGAACAACACATACTTCAGGTGGGGCAACATCACACAATGCCTCATCTTTGAAGGGCTTGATGCCATATGGTAGGTGACATTGGTGATTGACGCGGATCCCTCGTCCTTGGCTTAGCCATCCCATGGTTTATGGTTGTGGGTGTGGTGTTATTGGTAGCTCCAATCTCTTGATGAATTCTATTGAGATCAGGTTCTTTTGGTTGTCGCTGTCCACAACAAAGTGTAGGGGAATTCCCTTCACCCACACTTGTGAGTGTAAAAGGCACTCCTTTGTCTCTGACTCTTCGGGTTCCTCTAGTTGAATCTTTGTGGTGGCAACAACAAAACTGGGTTTTGCATCAATGATCTGCTTCCCTTTTTCCACGGCTGTGAAATTAGGTTCTGAGTCAGAATCGTAACTGGGATCTGACTTGGAAGCTTTGATCTCGGCCACCAATGACTATTTTGAGTGACATTCATTAGTGTTGTGCTAGGGGATTTTGTGGAACTCGCACTTCTTCCTGGTGTCCTTCTTTGTCTTTTTTGTTACCCTTCTTCGCTTGTCCTTTCGTTACCCTGCCTCGTGTTCTGTGAGCTAGAGTTTCCCTTACCCTGCTTCTGCGCAGGTCTGAAGTCACGCTTGTTCTTTTGCTGAAATTTCTGCTCAATTTTGACAGCATATTGATAGGCAGATCCGAGTGAAGAGATTTCCAGGAAATCCATCTTTGTTCGTATGTACCATTGTAGGCCACTGTTATATTTCAGTACTAGGTGCCGCTCTGATTCTTTGATACATAGCTTTGCGCGCAATTTATGAAACTTGTTGGTGTACTCCTACACTGTTTAGTACCTCTCTTGATGCACAATGGTCCATTTTGTGTACTAGTCATCATATTTTCCCACAGGGTAATATTGTTCCTTAAAAACATCTATAAAAGAGGCCCAAGTGGGATTAGCATCAAACCATCCAGACTCGTTTGATGAGTTTTTCTCACAATAATTTTTCCACCAATTTTTGACATGGGGGACAACCTTGAGGAGTGGAAAGACGATCTTTTCCCTATCGAAAAAATTGTGGATAGAGAAATACCCTTCTAGTAGATTCAACCATTTATCTATGGCATCGACATCAATATAGCCTTCAAATAAAGGGATATCAAAGTTAACTTGTACGTTGAATGGAGTCACATCTCCGAAATGGCTGCTTGTTGAAGGTGTATCTGTTGCCATTGGCATGCGTCGAAGGATCTGGGCGCAATTATCCATCATCTCATTCCTTTGTCGTGCGAGGGATTCCTCGAGCAATAACCTGATAAGATCTACTGCTCCATCGTCTCTCTTTTATTTCCCCATGGGAGGCCATTTGGGGCGGCGAGAGTGGTCTTCCCCAAGTGAAACTAGTTTGAGACCCAACTCTCTGTATCCTAACCTCGTCGAGGACATGTGTGGCTAGGGTTTTATCCCTAGCTTGTGCAAATGAGCACCTACTAAGGAGAAGGGACTCCTTAGTAGCAGTTCAGTAAATGGAAATTATTATGCTAAAACAGAAATGTAAACTACTCTAAAACATGTGCATGAAACATAAACAACAAAATGTAAATAATGGTTTTTGTATTGATATTACCTCCAATGTGGAGGTTGATGAAGCTCTTGCAATGTCCAAGAGGGTTGCTCCAAGCTCCAACTTGCTCCTTCTCTTTCTCCAATGGTGGAAATGGGCCAAAAGGGGCTCTCAAGGTGAAAGTGGCTCAATGGTGATCTAGGGTTTCAAGAGAGATTTTGGCAGAGTAGGGGTGCTTATGATTGTGGATGTAAATGAGGGATCTCCATCACCTATTTATAGTTTTTTGGTGGTGGAGTGCTGACCCATGGTTTTGGGAACCATATGGTTTAGGGCAGCTGTATAGGGTTTTTTCCTCCTTCCTCATTATTTTATATTTTTTATTCCCTTTTTAGGGGGTTTTTGCTATTTTTAGAGGAATTTTGGATATTTTTGGAGGAAAAAGGGGTTTTTTAGCCTTTTTGAGGTTATTTTGATGGTTTTGTGGCCTTTTGGAGGCATTTTAGGCCTTTTGGAGGCTTTTTAGTGGGATTTTTAGGGTTTTTAAGGGAAATATGGTAGGAAAATGGACAAATGAGCCATGTAATGTGGTAGATGAGGTAGTGAACACTTTTTGGGTGTTAACAGATTGCCCCCTGATGTGCGAGGGCAGGAGCTCGTCGTGTGGCCGATGGACATCATAAGTCATGAATGGTTTTCCTGGGGTGTGGAGAGAAGAGAAGAAACACACTGAAGCCAAGAACAACGATCTCGAACCAACTGCAAGAACTAAAAGTACATAACCTCAAAAAGGGATGAGGAATCATCTGATCATATGGACGAGGCGGGCATACCCATGCTCGTATCAGGATATAACATAATAATAACAATGGGGTTCAAAAAATGGGGACCTGACATATACATGACCTCAAATACTGAATGAGGAAGAATCTCAATATATGGATGAGGCGGGCATACCCATGCTCGTATCAAGATACATAAACAGAACTGTGAGGCCCAAAAAAGGGGGACCTGTAAGATACATAACCACTGTGTACATCATGAGAGTCCAGAGGGAACATCAATCTGGGACATACTGCTGGGATGACCATGTGTAAGCTGAAGAACTGGTGCACTGGAATATCGACAATGCTGCTGACTGGGGTACCAGAGGAACTGATGAGCTACTGGATCACAATGACTGGGAGCAATAACCCCGATGGTACACTGAACTGGAACGGAACTAGGTACTCAAGGAAGCATATAGCTGGATGGCTTCCGAATACAATCGCCAACGCAGCCCGGACATCCACGGGAACATATAACTGGGCATTCCGAAGTGACTCACCAATGTGCTAGAGTCGGGGGAAATACGGTGTCTTCGACTAAAAACTGATGGGATATAACCCTACGCAATTCTCGACGATGCGATCAAGGTGCTGAAGTCGAGCATGTGAGAAACAACCACTCGGAGAGGCAATGATGACTCCTCTCAAAATGATCCGTAGGCACTTACCACAGATGGTGATGAGTCCAAGGCGTAGGGACCTCTGGGCCTATCCTCTAGAATAGAGGTGCTATCGTCGACAGAGGGAGACCTGCAACTATCAAGGCAATGATGTTTCCTTGACAGGAGCGCGAGGTGGAGAACCGAAATGTGATAGTACTGATGGCAGGATTGACAAACTGTGGGGGAACAACTGGGAAAGCAGAGTGGGTGGACTCAAAATTCCTTTGTTCAGAGTATTATAATGGGGATGATCTGGCAGCATATGAAACTGACTAAGGGGAAAGGGATCATAGCTGTATTGGATCGGGGAGGGTGACTGGGCTGAGGGAGACTCAAGCTGGTATAAAATGGCAGGAGACTGCAGACTACTCTGAACAAAGGCGACCTGATTGGGGGTGCTGCCGAGATGATCGATCATAGTGCCAGGAGGCACGGGAGGGTACTTCTTCATGGCTTAAGGAACTAGAAGAAGTGTGTGTAAAATGATACTGTCGTGTGGATTTATACGATCCCAGGACAGTTCATGCTCGTGGTCGCTTTCAATTTTAAGGAGTCTGAAAGCGATAAGAAGACTCTAAAGTAATGGAATGGTACTGTCGTGTGGATTTATACGAGCCCAGGACAGTTCATGCTCGTGGTTGCTTTCAATTTTAGAGAGTCTGAAAGCAAATAAGAAGACTCCAGGGGGTTTCTTTTTCGTATGTTTAGTCTTCAAGGCCCAAAGAAGCATAAAAGGATACAATGAAGAACTCTTCTAGCCGGTGTGACTAGAGTATTCCTTTTTCGTAATTAGTCTACCAGGTCCGGAAAAGGGTTAAACTTATACCAGATAGACGCCCTTTCAAGTACTTTAACGAGCATGAAAGGAAGCAAGATTGCTCGACGATCTTTTCATTGTTTTAGGGGTCAGAAAAGAGCTTAACGGAAACTCCCTAAGTGCCTTTTTCGTAAAGGACTTGTCCGGCCCGAAAAAGGGATAAAATTATACTGAACAAAAGGAATGGCTAGGCAAGGAGGAAGTGTTCAATCAAGGATCAGTAATGATGACCAAGAACGAGGGTAGGGGGGAACACTGGTGGGCCTCCTTGCGGGGTGAATGAAATGGTGGCAAAATAACGAAACATTTGCAGTATGAGAGGAGTGAATGGCTCATGTAAAAGTGTGGAACAATCTGATGGAGGCCGATGTGGTGCGCAAACCGAGGAAGCAAGGTGTTGGGACACAATGTTGAAATTGTACCAGGTGAGAGTGAGAAATGATCTCAAGCATCATCACGGGCTCGGAAAATGAATCCGGCGATATAAAGAGTGTCAAAAATGGATTATGGCCGATGTGGCACGTACACCGAGGCGACGAGGGCATTTTGGAAAAATACCCAAAAAATCTGGGGGTGAGAGCGAGAAATGATCTCAAGCATCATCACCGGCTCGAAAAAATGAATCCGATGATATAAAATATGTGAAAAACAGAGAACGGCCGATGTGGCATGCAAACCGAGGCAACTAGTGGTGTCTGAAAAATGGGCAAAAAATGATGGGGCAAAAATAATGCAACGAGGTGACCATCATGACGGTCTCGTCGTGCTGATTCCAGTGGTGGAAACGGTTCGAAAAACGGACTCTGTATGGGGTCCGAATGGCCAAAACAAGAAAAAGTCAACTGACTATAAATAGTGAGTGGGTCCAACATGACATGTGTCATTTGTACTATTTGACTTTGACTAGTGATCAGAGTGGACCAGAGCTGAGGTGGCATTTCTGGAAGATCCGACCGGCCGATTTTAGATCCGGGAGATACAGGTATTCCGTCAAACTCATACCTACACGTTTTTTAGGGTCGGGGGTTGGGTAGTGGGGCCCAGGGTTGTTTGTACGGTCATGTGATCTGCGACACTATTTTGGGCTCTTGGGACATGTGTGAATGTTATGGATTCAAACTGTCAACTGAGTTGTTTTGCGCGCAGGAATTTTCTAAAAAGGCATGGATCACGCACCTGGGTGCTCATTTGCACAAGCTAGGGGTAAAACCCTAGCCACAGTTTTGGCGACTCCACTGGGGATTTAGTTCGACAACTGGGATGTTGGGGTCGTCATCGAGCATCTGCATGTGTTCCTGCAATGCCGGTAACTGTAGGAACTGATGAGCTGCTGTACCACCTCCCAAGACAGTAAAAAACCCTCCTGTGTTTCGTGCTCCTGCCAAATGCTCGTTATGTGATGAGTTAGGTCACCCGACTCATCAGTGCCCACAGTTACCGGCATTGCAGGAACACATGCAGATGCTCGATGATGACCCCAACATCCCAGTTGTCGAACTAAATCCCCAGTGGAGTCGCCAAAACTGTGGCTAGGGTTTTACCCCTAGCTTGTACAAATGAGCACCTACTAAGGAGAAGGGACTTGTTAACACCTAAAAAGTGCTCACTAGCTCATTCCCTTACTCACATGACCCATTTGTCCACTTTTCCACCATCTGAGCCTCTGAAACCAACAAAAGGTCACCAAAAGACCTTAGTACACCCCCTTTTTCCATTAAAAAAGATTATTTTTCCAAGAAAATCATAAAAAACCCTCAAAAAGGGTCCAAATTCCCAAAAATATTAAAAAGGGAATTAAAATATTATTTTTATTCAAAAAAGGAAAAAGGAGGGAAAAGTACCTAAACCATGTTGGTCAATACCATTTGGTTTCCACAAAACCACAAATGGTATCTCCCACCACCAAAACCTATAAAAAGGTGGTAGGGGCTCCTCATTTCACATCCTTCCATTATCTCATCCTTATGCTGCTGAAATCTCCCTTGAGCACTTTTAGCCATTGAAGCAACCTTGGAGAAAGAGACCTATTGGAGTTTGGAGCTACTCATCTTGGGAGTTGCTCAACATCAACCTTCACCATTGAAGGTAATATCGCAAGCACTTGCTTGCCCCCCACTTTTCAATACAAAAATTATTTCTTATGTTTCTTGTTCTTGATTTTGGAAATGTTTATCTGTATGGTGGGGGAAATGTTGGACATGTTCCCTTCTTCAAAGGCATCCGGTGCTGGGATGGGGTCCTTTAACCAATCGACCTTAGCAGGTATGAAGTCTTTCGACTCGACTGATAGCTGGTTGGATGCGGTGGAGGTAGATGCTTCCGGGAGGAAGTACGAGCGATGATGCATATCATCCCAAGGGTAGTCGGGTGCAGTGAGTGTTTCCAAAATCTGCTCGTCAGTATTGAAGTAGTCAGACCATAAATCAAGGGGTTCTGGTTTGAAGGTTGTCGAAATCATATATATCGTATTGACTTCTTCTGACGAGGATGATGGTGGAGGGTGAATCTCCTCGATGAGGGGAGGAGATATCTCTAAATCGGCATTGTTTAATTCGTACAACGCTGCTCTATAGTCTGGTAGATCAGGGCAATGGTGTGAGTAGTGGCCGTAGACACTGCATATAGCACAAGGATGGTTAGTGCGCAGTGATTTGTCGCGAGGCTGTAGAGGTGGCTCTAATTTGACTACTGGGATGCCGATGTCGTCGTCCAACATATTCATATGTTCTTGGAGTGCCGGTAAATGTGGGCATTGATGAGTTGGATGGCCAATTTCATCGCATAATGAACATTTGGGGGGAGCTCGAAACACCGGTGGGGGTTTGGCTGTCTTAGGAGGTGGTATGGCAGTGTAGGGTTGTGGACCTCTGCCCCCAGTGGGCTTAGCAAGGAGAGGGGGATCCTTTGACGTCGACGCAATCGTGAGACCCGGAGGAGGTTTCATTGACGACGAAGGAATATGGGGGTTAGGAGGAGGTGTCGTTGCCGACGAAGGGATCGCGACGCCAGGGGGAGGTTGATATCTCCCACCACCAAAACCTATAAAAAGGTGGTAGGGGCTCCTCATTTCACATCCTTCCATTATCTCATCCTTATGCTGCTGAAATCTCCCCTGAGCACTTTTAGCCATTGAAGCAACCTTGGAGAAAGAGACCTATTGGAGTTTGGAGCTACTCATCTTGGGAGTTGCTCAACATCAACCTTCACCATTGAAGGTAATATCGCAAGCACTTGCTTGCCCCCCACTTTTCAATACAAAAAATTATTTCTTATGTTTCTTGTTCTTGATTTTGGAAATATTTAAATTATTTGCTTAGATTCTTGTTTAGATCCATGAAAAGTATTGTTTATTTAGTTTATTGTTTTTATTTCTATTGAAACTGCTACTACTAGTTAGTAGGTGCCCATAGCACTAAGCTTGGTTGCAAAACCGAGCCAACAGTTTTTGGCGACTCCGCTGGGGATTGAACTTTAGATCTCTAGCTTTGCCATTAAATCTTAGTTTTTATGAGTTTTTAACCATTAGATCCATAGATCTGCCATCTTAGACAGCAGATCCATTGCTGTTCTAAGATTTGGCCCCAAAAAACAGCCCTAAATTTTAAATTTTCGAGTTCGTTTCTCGTTTTCCGTGCACGGCTTCCGCCTCGCGGCTTTTTGTCAGACAGTCGCGCGGTCCATCGCGACTTTTCTGCATTTTTCCGCGCGGTCCATCGCGGCCTTTTTCCAGACAGTCGCGCGGTCCATCGCGACTCTTCTGTGTTTTTCCGCGCTGCACACCGCGGCTTCGCGGCCTTTTTCCGCGCTGTCCATCGCGACTGTGCGCCCAAAACCTGCGCGGTCCATCGCGACTGTGCGTCCAAAACCCGCGCGGTCCATCGCGACTGATCGGCCAAAACCCGCGCGGCCCATCGCGGCTGTTCGTCCAAAACCCGCGCGGCTGAATTTTTTCATTCGGCCATCCCGATTTTGAAAAATATTTTTTACTGTACTTTCTGCCCATAGCATATTTTTTACAGTATAAAATCCTGCATATTTTCCAGATTTAGAAAAAAAATTTACTATTTAAAAGTGCATACATATATCTTTTTAAAAATTTTCAAGAAAGTGAAAGAAAGATTCATTTTGCATTCTTTATCTAGATTCAAATTTTTTCTTGTTTACTTCTTTAGAATCTTGCCCTTAGCAAATTTTATTGAAACGAAGAAATCCATTTATTTCTTTTAGAAGTTTATTATTTGCTTTCATAAATCCAAAAAATCCATTATTTTTTGAGTTATTTTTGAAAAAACAAATTAATTTCTTTTTAGTGAAAAAAGTCTTAAATATTTGCTCGTTATTTTTCGAAAAGTCCTTTATTTTTTGAAAAATTTCCCTTAAAGCATTTAATTTTTTCAAGTTCAGTTTATAACACCTCACGTGCACTCACACGATCACTTAATTGAACTAAGACTTAAAACTTACCCTAATTTGAACACACTCTTAACCCCACTTGGGGAACACGAAAAGAATTCTTGTAGCTAGGTAGTATTGGGGGGATAGGTGTTCCAATAACACCCCTCAGTTCATACATCTGAGACATAGAAGTTGTCCAATTAGGGAGCTAAAATCTCTTAGTACTTTTTGGCGCGGTCACAACCGGTTTGTGGGAAGGCCTCTCCCCTAGGAGGGTTGAAGTCGCGAGGATGGTTCCGGAAGCCTGAGTGGGATACCGAAACCCATTCAGTAACCGAAGGGCTACCATTCGCAGTTCTCGGGATATCCCTGTATTGGGATATTGCGATCAAAGGACCAAACGGCAGATTTACCTTTTCTCGACGCGTCATGAACGGAGTATCCTAGTAGCCTGTCTTTTTAGGATTGATTACCCGGTGTCCCTCCCGGTAGGGGGATATCTAGCCGTTGTCTCTACATTCATATTGTCTGACTTGGATTTCATCACCTTGCAGGGGATATCGTCTGTTTGAGTCACAATACTTTTAGATTAGGTGTTTGCATGATCTTTACCACCTTTTGAGTCTAGTTACACCTATTTTTTCTAGGAGCCGCTTGCATGTTGGTATTCTGACCGGTTGTTGCATTCCTCCACTTATTGTAGCACAGCTGCTAGAATAAGTGCATTTTTTGAGGATTGATTTTTTGGCCTGTGAGCCTTCTTTTTTTCACTCCCCTTTTTGCACCCTTGGTTGCATTAGGGTTTTTGAGTCTTTTACATACATATATCACCACCTGATACTTAAAACAAATTTTTACATAAAAAACATATTCCCACCATTGAGAATTCTAGACGTTCTCGTCGTCTACAGGGCGAACTCCCAGAGTTTAGTCCACTTGGCTCTCCACGTCACGGACGCAGAGCATTATCCCTTGATTCGACACATCGTCGATCATCTAGACGGTCATCCGATTCTGACATACCCCACTTCACCTTTGATTTGGAGGTAGAATCCGAAAACCCCACAGAGTTACCACCTACCACAATTATGTCCGGAACACCAGAAGATCCACAATTTACATTAACCATAGGTCAGACATCCGCAGACCTTTCTGCGGAGATACCATCCATGACAACACCCACCCCCTTGGGTATGCCCAATATGGGTAACACTCCACATTTAGGAATGCCTAGCACAGGACCACAACCTGTCATGGGCATGCCCAACATGGGGGTCATACCCCCTTCGGTTTCCACAAACCCTATCCCAGGAATCCCTAGTACGATTCCTAACCCAAGTGTCACTCCTGTTGCACTTGGGAATGCTATCCCAGGAATCCCTAGTGCGATTCCTAACCCAAGTGTAACCCACGTTGCACTCGGTAGTAATATACCAGGAATCCCTAGTGCGATTCCTAACCCAAGTGTAACCCAAGTTGCACTTGGGAGTACTAACCCATATCAGGCCACACCTGTTGGAGGGCACATACCCGCCATACCTAGCATACCTATAGGAGCTACTGGACCCCTACACCATACCACAATGGCTAGGCAAATCCCGGTTCCGGTCACCACATCCGCTAGTCTACCATACATGGCAAGTCTCAACTTGCCAGATTTAGCTAGGCTTACGAATGACCCCATTAGGCATGATCCTGCTTGGCCCCATATGCCCACTAAGCTTCCCTCTGACATCCCTAAGTTTGAGGGAAAGGCCGGAGAAGACCCCCAAAACCACATCATGTCCTTCCATTTATGGTGTTCCTCCAACTCCATAGTGGACGACTCAGTCCGCCTCCGTTTATTACAGCGCACCTTCACTGGCTCTGCAGCCAAATGGTATATCGAGCAACCCCATGGGACGCATTCCACATTTACCTCCCTTGCCTCGACCTTCCTGCAGTTCTTTCAGCTACCAGTCCGCTATGATGCGGGCGTCGAAATCCTACTGTCTTGCAGACAGAACACGGCCACGCACATCACTGACCATATCCATGATTGGCGTCGGCGCCGAAGCCTATGCAAGATCAAATTAGACGACCGAATCTTTTTAGACTGGTTCCTTAAATCCCTCCTTCCCCTCATTGCGAAGGATGTAGCTTCTGAAAGACCCCAGTCTGAAGAGGAGGCCATCCTTAAGGCCCAACAGTTTGACCTTATCTATGCCCAGTCAGGATACCTATACACCATCATACCTGACGCCCCACGAGGCGACTCTGCACGCGGTGACACACCGGGGGCATCCCATGCCGCTGATGGCATTATTGGCCAAATTACACCGCAAGCAAAACCTTTCAGTATGGTGAACACCATGCCCGCCCCAGACCTTTCTAGGGCTACATCCAGTTCCGGAGCGACAACTTCATATGCTCCAATAAACCAGACCCATCATGTTCATGGACCCTCTTGTCCACAACATTGTTATGGCCAAGCGCCATCAGCATATGTACCTCCTACATACTATGCTCAACCTACGGTACAAAACCCCATGCAGTTTCCACAACAGCCCATGCATTACCCACAACCGGTTGCACCGGCTAACCTCACACCTCCACCAGCGCAGGGGTACCAACAACCCCAACAGGCAACTGGACCACCTCCAGCTCCACCTGCATACTATCCACCGCAACCTGCTCCCGCACCTGCGGCTCCTCAGAATCCCCCCAATGCTCAAGGGCATGTGTACGCACAACAAAAGCAGCCCCAATATCAAAATAACCAACGCAACCAGGGTGGACAACCCAACCGCGGAAGAGGACGCAACCGTGGAAACAATCAAAACCGCAACCAAGCTCCACAGCCTACCCAGCCCCCGCAAAACAATAACGCGGCGCCCGCTCATCAGAATCCTGATCGGCCACCTAAGCAACCTAAAAATGCTAATTTACGGACAAACCATCCTTGTTCCATTTGCGGTGTCTATGGCCACTATACCCACGCTTGCCCACATCTCGAGCGAGCTCGACAACTATGGACAAATGACGCCCATCGTCAAGGGCAGGCGGCTCCTCAGCCACCACCCAACCCCCCACCACCTCCACAACAACCTCTGGTTCTCCAAAACCCCTTTCCAACACAGGGAGTGGTAAACACCCAGCCGTTAGCCCCCCAACAGGGCAACGTGCAACCACAACAAATAACTTACACAGCTCCTGATCAACCCATGTTTGATTCAGGCACCCACCACTTATTGATGATGTCCACCGCTGACGTCAATATCCAAACCCGTCGAAATCAATACGGACCGACTACTGAAGCCCCCCCCGCTAAAAAGGATACTAATGCTCATCCCACTGATCAGACATTGCGTATACCTCAGCTTCCACTCGATGGCGCTTCTAAAGCACCTCGCTTTCCCCTTCGCCGAATCAACAACAACCCCAATGCACGGGCTGCGTCCAATTACAACATCGTAGATGACTTAGCTCAATCTCCCGCAGCCATGTCTGCGTTAGAAGTCTTAAAAACCTGTCCTACTCAGCGCAAGACTTTACTTTCCGCCATTGGGGCGATTGACCCAAATGATTCGAACTTGATGACCTTTGATTTAGACCAATCTGAACCACGGCTGCCTTCTACCATAGCAGTCCAAGTTTCCGTTTCTATTCGGAATCTTGTCATCCATCGATGTATCATCGACGAGGGTGCCTCCACATGCGTCATGTCCACTTTTGTTTGGCAAAAGTTGGGCTCCCCTGCTCTCCAGCAATCCACCACTGCATTGCGGGCCTACGACGGCCGGTCAGCTCAACCTCAAGGTTTATTACCCAAGGTACCCGTCCAATTAGGTGGGAAGACTGTGCTCATCGACATAGAGGTCATTAACGCCCAGCTGGACTATAACCTTTTACTTGGCCGCAGTTACATGTATGCCATGAAAGCGGTCGCCTCCTCCGTCTTCCGCACCATGATGTTCCCCCATGAGGGCCGCGTGGTCAAAATTGGCCAACTCACCTACTATGACCCCAACGCCCCTGCAGCACCGTAGAATGTTCTCCCCATGATTGAACAACCCGCTTCTAGTGCAGTTACCTCCTTTGTGTCTTCTGTGGCACCCGGACTGTATTCGGATACACCAATGACCTCTACATTCCAGGCCATCCCACCACCGTCACCGGAGACCCAGGTCGCAAATCTCTGTACTGTTTCGCAGAATACGCAAACATCCGGCGGTCAACCACCATTGATCCCCAGTCACATTGGTGTTACACCCATCCACACCATCCCCTTCCTATTTCCTCCTTCGGGTGTAGTAAGCGCCCCGGTTATGGCTACCCTTAGCCTACCCGGGCTAACATTGGGATTACCCGTGTGGTATATTCCGCCTCCCGTTCGATTACCAACACCCGACGTCATCCTCCAACTGGTACAACCTATTGTTACCACAAATCAGCCTCCTCTTGGTGTTGCAATCCCTTCGTCGTCAACGAAACCTCCTCCCGGTATCACGACTCCTTCGTCGTCGACGAATCCCCCTCCATTCGTCAGGCCCACTGGGGGCAGAGGCCCACAACCATACACTGCGGTTCCCCTACCCAAGGCAGTTAAACCTCCCCCCATATTTCGTGCTCCTCCAAAATGCTCGCTGTGTGATGAGTTAGGCCATCCAACCCATCAGTGCCCACAGTTACCTGCATTGCAGGAACACATGCAAATGTTGGACGACGACCCCAACATCCCGGTGGTCAAACTAGATCCAAACCCTATGCCTCGTGATAAATCACTGCGTACCAACCACCCATGTGCGATATGCGGTATTTATGGCCACTACTCGCATAACTGTCCTGACATCCCAGACTACAGAGCAGCTCTCTACGAGATGAACAATTTGGACCTAGAGACGGCACCCTCTACTATCGAGGAGATCTACCCTCCCGCATCATCCTCATCCGGAGAGATTAACACCATCTATATGATCTCTTCGACTACCACTACCTCATCACTCGATTTGACCACTCAAAGGTCCCGCAATGATGAAGAGGTTCTCGAGACTCCTACTACCTTTGATTATCCCGAGGAAGACATGCACCATCGTCCATACTTCCTCCTGGAAGAGACTTCATCCACCACCGCTACCCAATCCGCGGTTGAGTCCAAGGATTTCCTTCCTACTAAAATCGACTGGTTAACGGATCCCATGGCCGATATTTCTCCCGTCATCCACATTGACATCTCTGACCCACTTGGTGCCCTTCATACCATCACATTAGGAACCTCCCACAGTGAGCATGAGATCGGAGAATACCAACAACTGTTCCAAGAATTCACTAATGTCTTTACTTGGTCAGATACCGAAATGCCTGGCCTTGACCCTGCCATTTATACGATCTCCACTGGATACCCCTCTGTCCGTTCGGCCCCTTCCATGGATCCCTTTGACACACAGGTTCAACCCTTTCAAATCGACCAAGAAACCACATGTCCACAACATGGGGGCAGGCCCAAAACCTTTCCTACTCATCATCATCATGATCCTCGTCGGAGATACTGGGGGCATCCACCCCACAACGGGAATCCCCCATCATCATATCATCACTTCAGTATGCCACCACGACCCACAGCCTCATGGTATAACACCCCGCCAGCAGTTGCTCAATGCCCTATTGATCTCTCTCTGAGACAACATCTGCACCACATTGACACCTCTGAGTTAGGGGGCATAATAGATTACCTCGACCCTGGGATAGGGGGCATGATCAATCATTTTGACCCTACCCCATCACATTTATCTCAGCATGTCGATGAACCCATCGTTCAAATCAACCCATATGTGACCCACAATCACAAACCCCATGCACATAGCATGGGGGCAGGTCATTAACCCTGCTCACTTTTTCATATTCGTGATCTCAACCATTTTTTAGGTCATGTGTCACTTGTATATTTCAGTTGATTTGATACACCTAGTATTTTTCCCCCACGGGTCATCATTTCTCCCCACCACTGCATCCTTCGCTTGGTGGGATCACCTTTATTTGTAGCCATTTTTTAACCTAGTTCTTTCCTTTAACCATTCCGGAGTCCTTATGACCTCCGTTTTTTGCACCATTTGCACTGCCGGATTCATATTTCCGTGCCCGTGATGATGCTTGAGATCATTTCTCGCTCTCACCTTTAGATTTTTCGGGCATCTTTTCCATGCCCCCTCGTCACCTCGGTTTGCGTGCCACATCGGCCGTTCTCCGTTTTCGATGTGCCTTATATCACCGGATTCAGTTTTCCGCGCTCATGATGATGCTAGAGATCATTTCTCGCTCTCACCTTTATATTTTTCGGGCATCTTTTCCACGCCCCCCTCGTCACCTCGGTTAGCGTGCCACATCGGCCGTTCTCCATTTTCGACTTGCCTTATATCGCCGGATTCAGTTTTCCACGCTCGTGATGATGCTAGAGATCATTTCTCGCTCTCACCTTTATATTTTTCGGGCATCTTTTCCACGCCCCCCTCGTCACCTCGGTTAGCGTGCCACATCGGCCATTCTCCGTTTTCGACAATCCTTATGTCACCGGATCCAGTTTTCCGCACAGATGACGGTGCTTGAAACCTTTTCTCGCCCTCATCAATCCATTTTTTGTTCGGTATAATTTTATCCCTTTTTCGGGTCGAGCAACCCCTTTTACGAAAAAGGCACTTAGGGAGTTTCTGTTAAGCTCTTTTCTGACTCCTAAAACAATGAAAAGATCGCCGAGCAATCTTGCTTCCTTTCATGCTCGATAAACGTATCTGAAAGGGCGTCTACCTGGTATAAGTTTACCCCTTTTCCGGACCTTGTAGACTAATTACGAAAAAGGTATACTCTAGTCACATCGGCTAGAAGAGTTCTCCATCCGCATCATTTTATGCTTTTTCGGGCCTTGGAGACTAAACTTACGAAAAAGAAACACCAATAGAGTCCACTTACCGTTTTCAGACTCTCTAAACATGAAAGCAACCATGAGCATGCGCCGTCCTGGGCTCACAAAATCCACAGGACCGTACCATTTCAGAGCATACTTTTATCCCTTCTTGGAGCTCATTAAAACCACGAAGAAGGAATCAATGGTGCCTCTTGGCGCTACAACACATCACGTCTACTCACATAGCAGCTTCCCCATTTTGGTCGCCTTTGTTCAGAGTATTCTGCAGTATGTCACCTTGACAATTCCTTGACGGCACCTATCAGCTCGTCCTCCCCCCCCAGAGTAAGTACATACCCTTCAGTCCCTAAAAGATGATCCCCACACCTACAAGTCAGTCCCCTACGCTGCCAGGTCAACCATGTCATCATGCTCTGAACAAAGGAAGTTTGAGTCTACCCATTTTTTGACCCAGTTATTTCCCATCCCCACAACTATGTCAGTCCTACCAACAGTACTACATCACTTCAGTTCTACACCTCGAGCTCCTATTAAGGAAACATCATTGCCTTGTTAGTTGCTGGTCTCCCTCTGTCGACGACAACCACATTGATTCTAGAGGATAGGCCTAGAGGTCCCTGTGTCTTGGACTCATTACCATTTATAATGAGTGCCTACGAATCATTTCGAGAGGAATCCTCAGTGCCTCTCCAAATGGTTGTTTCTCACATGCTCGACTTCAACACCTTGATCGCATCGTTGAGACTCGCACAGGGTATTGGTCCGTTCAGTTATTAGTCGAAGACCCCGGATACCACCTGACTCCTCCACATTTGAGAGTCTACCTATGGATACAACCAGTTACACTTTTTCTATAGAGATCCGGTTTGCGCATGGCGACAATATTCAGATTTACCCCAGTTTCATACTCCCTTGAGTATACAGTTACATTATTGCTCAGAGATGACTCATAGTCTTTGAGTCCCTACAGATGTTGGACACCTTCAGTTTCAGCAGTTCAACAGTTATTCCAGTGTATCAGTTATTGAGATCAGTCATGATCATGAGTATATCCCACAATAATGTCCCCTCTGGACCATTATGATGTACCAGTATATTTCTTTCCGTATTAGATCCCCCTTCTTGGGACTAATTGTTTTGTATATGTCTTGATACGAGCATGGGAATGCCCGCCTCGTCCTTTATCAGAGATTATACCTCATCCATATTGAGGTCATGTAATATTTTTTGTTTTTGCAGCTTCCAAGGGCCGTGGCTCCAGTCTCCAAACGGTCTCTTCTCTCCCCTAAACCCCAGAAAAAAGGACAAAAGAACTATGATGTCTATCGGCCATACGATGAGCTCCTGCCCTCACACATCAGGGGGCAATCTGTTAACACCTAAAAAGTGCTCACTAGCTCATTCCCTTACTCACATGACCCATTTGTCCACTTTTCCACCATCTGAGCCTCTGAAACCAACAAAAGGTCACCAAAAGACCTTAGTACACCCCTTTTTCCATTAAAAAAGATTATTTTTCCAAGAAAATCATAAAAAACCCTCAAAAAGGGTCCAAATTCCCAAAAATATTAAAAAGGGAATTAAAATATTATTTTTATTCAAAAAAGGAAAAAGGAGGGAAAAGTACCTAAACCATGTTGGTCAATACCATTTGGTTTCCACAAAACCACAAATGGTATCTCCCACCACCAAAACCTATAAAAAGGTGGTAGGGGCTCCTCATTTCACATCCTTCCATTATCTCATCCTTATGCTGCTGAAATCTCCCTTGAGCACTTTTAGCCATTGAAGCAACCTTGGAGAAAGAGACCTATTGGAGTTTGGAGCTACTCATCTTGGGAGTTGCTCAACATCAACCTTCACCATTGAAGGTAATATCGCAAGCACTTGCTTGCCCCCCACTTTTCAATACAAAAATTATTTCTTATGTTTCTTGTTCTTGATTTTGGAAATGTTTAAATTATTTGCTTAGATTCTTGTTTAGATCCATGAAAAGTATTGTTTATTTAGTTTATTGTTTTTATTTCTATTGAAACTGCTACTACTAGTTAGTAGGTGCCCATAGCACTAAGCTTGGTTGCAAAACCGAGCCAACAGGACTCCTTAGTAGCAGTTCAGTAAATGGAAATTATTATACTAAAACAAAAATGTAAACTACTCTAAAACATGTGCATGAAACATAAACAACAAAATGTAAATAATGGTTTTTGTATTGATATTACCTCCAATGTGGAGGTTGATGAAGCTCTTGCAATGTCCAAGAGGGTTGCTCCAAGCTCCAACTTGCTCCTTCTCTTTCTCCAATGGTCGAAATGGGCCAAAAGGGGTTCTCAAGGTGAAAGTGGCTCAATGGTGAGCTAGGGTTTGAAGAGATATTTTGGCAGAGTAGGGGTGCTTATTATTGTGGATGTAAATGAGGGATCTCCATCACCTATTTATAGTTTTTTGGTGGTGGAGTGCTGACCCATGGTTTTGGGAACCATATGGTTTAGGGCAGTTGTATAGGGTTTTTTCCTCCTTTTCCTCATTATTTTATATTTTTTATTCCCTTTTTATGGGGTTTTTGCTATTTTTAGAGGAATTTTGGATATTTTTGGAGGAAAAAGGGGTTTTTTTAGCCTTTTTGAGGCTATTTTGATGGTTTTGTGGCCTTTTGGAGGCATTTTAGGCCTTTTGGAGGCTTTTTAGTGGGATTTTTAGGGATTTTAAGGGAAATATGGTAGGAAAATGGACAAATGAGCCATGTAATGTGGTAGATGAGGTAGTGAACACTTTTTGGGTGTTAACAACATACACCGAGAAACAATCAAAGAGAAGACTGCTTTGATACCACTGATCCGGATTTATGTGGGAATGAAATAAAAGAGCATATACAAAATCAAGTACAAAGATATATTGGAAAAAACACAGTGATGCAGTAAACACATATTCTATTAAATAGCGGAAATAGAATAGACTGTAAAATACAACAGCTAGAATGGTAGTAGCTATCTTTTGAGAAGAGATGTGGCCGTTGTGCTCATTCATGCCAAGATGAATACAAAAGGAGGTTGAAAGGGCCTATTTATTATAAGCATGAGGAAAATAATACCAAACATCCAAAAACCTAACCCTAGAAAAAGAACCGTCATAAATTTTGCGGCCCCAAGGTGGTTAGTTGAAAAGTCAACTTCTTGAGGTCATAACTTTTGCATACAATCTCTATTTGGGGTGCATGATAGCTTGTTGGAAAGATCTATCCGATAAATACAATTATATGGGAATTTTTCATCATGGTTTCTAGTTGTTTGGTGGACACAAAAAAACATCGTTTAGGGCCTCAAAACAGCTCTCGAAGTTCAGGACCCGAAAAATGGCTAAAAATAGTAAATTACCAAATTTTCTAGAAAACTATTTTGAGCCATTTGGAGAAGGTGGGTCGCCACCAATATCCACCTGGATCACGTTTATATCTGTATTTTTGTTTTTTTTGTTCATTTATCTCTGATTTTGTACTTAGACGTTTGGGAATCCATGTTTGCTGATGGGATGGTGTCATGTCCCCAAATTTTGCATTGGGTCACAATGGCCTAAACCACTTGGCTATACTCATGACAGTTTATGAAGTTGATACTAAGGGTCAAATAATTTCCAAGAATGATGTCCAAGTTAGTTAAGGCTAAAAATAGCCTCCAAGAGGGAACCCAAGGGAGTTATGGAATCCAAGAAGCTTCCCCATTCAAATTGAGGGAATATGGAGACTAGGAATTGTTGGACAAGTGGCACACATTGGAATCTCTTCCCAACTTGAGGTGGCATGAGGATTTTGGAAGGAATTTGACCATGGAGGACTTGAGAAGTTTATAAAATACAAGAACAAAGAAGTAAAGGGGATTTTGATAATTTCTCATTTTTTAAATTGGAGAGCATAACTTGTCCATGCTAGTGGAGTGTTTGCTCTACTTTCCTTAGTAACAATTTCGAGGGTGAAAGATTCCCATCCTAATTGGTAATTGGAGAGGCCATTCAGACCTTTCATTTGGAGCCACAATGGAGTCCTTTGTTTCAGTCTAAATCTAAATGGAAGCTCGTGATCTTATCTTCTTCAACTCGTTCCCATCTCTCTCTCACATTTCTCTTCATATTTTGGCTCTTGGAGGAAGGGAGCACATGGTGAGATGATGATCTATTTGGGAGAGTCTAAGATACAAAATTTATTCGTAATCTAGTATATTTTTTTTATTTTATGCTCATAATATCCTCAAGTCTAAATACCAAGTGAAACTATGTAAAAATACCAAACAATGCATAAATGGTGCCATTTTCCCTATATCTTGTTGTGAGAGATTGAAGTTGCTTTATTTAGATTTGTATCAGTAAATATCTGAGATTTTTTTTATGTATGGATAGCCATTAATGTCATGAGTATTTTTCAGACACATTTTATAAGTATTTGGAACATAAATCTCGAAATTCATAACAACTGGTGGAGTTTCCTAGCTTTTCCCCCTATGTGAAGACATGTCTACAAACCTCTTATTTATGGGAGTTGCAACAGCCTTTAGGAACTGATTAATGATGCATTTGGGTTCCCATTTAATTAATTTAACTAATCCATGTATATTTTCTAAAAGTTGGGAGGTTCGTACTGCATTTGGGAATCCATTTATGTCATCTACCCTTGGGGGTTTGAACCTCAAAATTACTAGTAAATTTTTCGTATTCTCTCCTGAACTTAAATGAATGTTGCAGAAGTATTTTGAGAATTTACAGCATACATAAGATTCATTTTTATGTCTCAATACCTTTCAAACAATCTCAGTTCCAATTCGAAATCCTTAGGATTCTTTTGGAGCCATCTACCCTTGGGGGTTTCAACATCGATTTTCCCAGTAATTATGCCTTTCGTTCTCTAATTGTAAATGCAAGTTGCTGAATTATTTAGAAAGTGTCAAAGAATATAATATCTGATTTAGTGTGTCAAAATACACATCAATCCACTCCATACACCATTCAAAAATATTTGGAATCATTTGGGATATTTTGGGGCTTCATTAGTCCAAGTTTCAAAAATTGACTAAATTGGGAAAAAGTTCAAATTGGGGACATTACAGTGGTATCAGAGCATGGTACTTTCACTGGTACATTAGGGTCATCCATTGAAGAATAATTTTCATCCATGTATTACTATTATTATGACTCCTATGATTACAATTCTTATGAGCAATATGAATATGATTGTGAGCAATATGTTCTTGCTCTGAAGCTAGGGTTTGTGCGGCTCTAGAGTTTGTGCTGACTGAAACACGGGCTCGCCCAGCCCATGGATCCTCCTCCGGATCCTGGCCATGGAGGCATGGAGGTTGCTTTCCCTCCCATCTCTGATATTTTTCGTTCCTTGGTGGCTTCTCAACCAACCTCCACCAAGGACTCTGTCCCAAATGACTCCAAGTTTGTCAAAAAATCTGCAGTGCCTAAAGTTAAACTATCCTCAACAACCTCGAAGTGCAAAGCAGTTGCTCTCTCAGAAAAATGGTTGGTAGGGAATTTCACTCTACTCTGGCCTTCACCCCAATCTATATAAATTTGGCTAAACAAAAACTGGAGGCCCCTAATTATGGGTGAAGTTCATCAAATATTCTGTGGCAAAGGGTTCTTTGTGTTCTATTTTGAAAAAAAGAGGACCGAGATTTGATTTTCAGAATTAGACCCTATTTCATGGGCCCAAGAGGGATGTACATCAACAAGTGGGATATTTCTTTTCATCTAGAGAAGGACATTCCCTCAGTTATTCTAACTTGGGTTAAGTTGTCACACCTCCCACTTCATTGTTGGAATGATGAGGATTTAAAATCCATTGGTAACTCGTTGGGAAAATATATTGAAAAATCAGAGCCCAAACCCCCCATGTTCTCCCGTGCAAGGATATTTGTCAAAGTAGATCTCGATAAAGGCCTCCCAGAAGCCACTAATCTATTAATGGATGGATGGAATCATATGCAAATTGTGGATTACGAGCAGATTCCATTCAAGTGCAAAGTCTGTCATGAATATGGTCACTTCGCCAAGCTTTGCCCTAAAAGGAAACTCCTAGAAGTAGAGGAAATTCAAGGAGGAGAATGGAACGAGGTTACAAGGAAAAAAGGAGGAAATCCCAATAACAACAACCCCCCCCAATCCCCACCCAAAAGTAAGAGAGGCACAAATAAATTCCAAGCATTATCCAGCAAGGCAGTCAATGAAGAACAAGGTCCACCATAGCGAAATGAAGGGGAAAATAAAAATGCAGAGGAACCACAGGAGAATACTAATCGAAAACAAGAGGGCGAAGAGGACCAAGTAATCCCCACCCGTCTGCATGAAGAATCATGGAATGAAACGTCCCTCATCTCAGGGGGATCTGTCATGTGAGCAAAGGCCAAGCTCTTCCAAGAAGAAACATCAGAAAGCAAGGAAGAAGAATTGGAACCTCGGTCCAAAAGAGGAAGGAGATTCAACAAAATGATAAGGGAGTAAGCAGCCAGGGAGAAGGCGGTGGGTAAGCAAACCATCCTAGACTAACATATAAGAATATTATCCAGTGGGAAGCAGATACAGGGAGCGCCGGAAGAGAAGAAAGAAAGAGCAGGGCCACAACCCATCAAAAAATAATGAAAATAGTCTCCTGGAAGTGCAGAGGACTAGGTGGAAATAAAAAAGCAGAAGCAATCAAAAGAATTAAAAAATTGGAAAACAACACAATCCTCATGATCCAAGAGACTAAAATGCAAGAGGCAGACAGCTTCAGCATTATGAAACACATTTGGCCCAATGGAGATGGAAAATCTATTAGTGCTTCAGGTGCTTCTGGAGGACTCATCACCTGGTGGGATAAAGGTATGTATAAATTCCATTCCTACACTTATAATCGGCATTGGATATTTGTTGAACTTGAAGATCTCTCCAAAAATGAAAGATATTGGGTTGGAAATATCTATGGACCTACCATCTACGGACACAAAGAAAAATTTTGGCATCAGCTAATGGATCAACACCTTGGAAGGGAAACCCAGCTATGTATCCTGACTGGTGATTTTAATGTCACCATCTCTACTAAGGAACGAAGGGGGGGTTCCAAAGTCAGAGATCTATTCGAAGAAAGGTTGGAAGATTTGCAGTCTTCCTGGAATCTTATAGATATAAAGCCAAAACAAGGCAACTTCACTTGGAACAATAAAAGAATTGGTCCTGGTCACATTGCCGCCCAACTGGATCATTTTTTGGTTAGCTCTACTTTCTTATCCAAACCCTCTCTCCTTGAATCTAAGATCCTTGCTTCAGCAACCTATGACCATCGCCCTATCTCTCTTTTTTTGGTTTCTCTCGAAAACCAGGGCCCTATCCCCTTTAGATACAACCCTGCTTGGCTTGAAAGAGAGAATTGTCTGGAAGAAGTGAAAGCGGCATGGAGGAAGTTTGTCCCTAGGTCCCCAAGTTTCATATGGGAAACCAAGCTCAAAAGGGTGAAAGGAATTCTTAAAAATTGGGCTAAGCAGAATTACAAGAAAGCGAGAGAGGAACTCACAAATCTACAAATGGACCTAGAATCCCTCCAAAACAATATGGAACTCGCCCCAATAACTGAAGGAATGCTGAGAGAGGAAAAAGATTTGGATGCAAAAGTGCAAAATCTAGCAGGAAAAGATGAAGAGGAATGGAGAATTAGATCTAGAAGCCTTCGGTTAAAGGATGGAGACAGAAACACTAAATTTGTCCATGCTCAATGCTAGGAAAGATACAAAAAAATGCTATCCTAAGCTTATCAAAGGAGAATGGAACAAAGACTGAAGATCACAACCTTATAAAGAATGAGGCCAAAAAAAACTTTGAGCATCTCTTTAGTGAGGACAAGGAAGTCTGCAAGGAGGATATGGAGCAAATGAGTTTGGAGATCCCCAATCTCATCTCCGAACAAGACAACAAAAAAATCATGGACCAGATCACTAAAGATGAAGTCAAAAAAGATGTTTGGTCCCTGCATCTGGACAAAGCCCCAGGTCTAGATGGTTTCTCAATTCACTTTTATAGGAAATGCTGGCATTGGATAAAAAAGATCTCATCAGAATGCTTAACTCGACCAGGAAAAGAGAAAAAATTGGAGGAGCTACAAACTCCACGTTCATCGCCTTAATCCCTAAAGATAAGAATCCCTCCTCCATAGGGAGATATCGTCCAATCTCACTCTATAATTCCTCCTACAAAATTCTCACCAAAGTTATAGCGAACAGAATCAAACGCTTCCTCCCCAACATCATCTCTCCAAATCAGGGTGGCTTCATTGTTGGTTGAAAAATTCATGACAATATTCTCCTCTTCCAAGAGGCCATTCACTCAAGCATGCAGAATAAAGACTCAGGTATGACTATCAAACCTGACATGGAAAATGCATTTGACAGGGTGAGACATGCATACTTATTCACTGTTATGGAAAATTTTGGTTTCGCCAAGGATTTTATAAGCTGTATAAAATCTTGTATTGGGTCCCCCTGGATTTCTCCATTGGTTAATGGCAGGCCCACTCGTTTTTTTTGTTTATCCTGTGCTTTGAGACAAGGTTGTCCTCTGTCCCCCTTTCTTTATGTCATCATGGGTGACTCACTTAGCACGAAACTCAACAGCCTCCTTGCTTCCGACTCCCTCCCTGGTCTGGCTATCTCTAGAGGTGTCCCCCCGATAAACCACGCCCAATTTGCTGATGACACCATCATCCTTGGTAGTGCCTCCCCACTGATTGCCTCTAGGTTCAAAGCTCCACTTGACCTTTATCTCAGACCTTTTGGAGGAAAAACAAATGGCAATAAGAGCAACATTTACAGCTGGAACAATAGACACACAACTCTTAAAACCCTTTCTTAAACCTTAGGCATCAAGCCTTGCTCGGATTGGACCTCATTCAAGTATATGGGCATCCCTATCTCCCACAAAAAATCCACCTCTTCCCTTTGGAACCCCATAATTGATAAGATAAAAAACAAAATCAACTCTTGGGGCACCCGTTGGCAAAACTTGGCTGGAAAAGTCACGTTGATCAAAGTTGTTCTCTCTTCCCTACCATTGTTCACGGGAGCCATCCTGTTGGCCCCATCTTCAGTCATGAACTCTATCAGTATGGAAATAAGGAAATTTCTTTGGCAAGGGGGGAAAGCCCAAAGCAATAAATTCCATCTCGTCAATTGGAAAATCATTAAATAAAATCGCAAAAGAGGAGGATTGGGAATTCGTGAACCAGCTTTAATGACTAAAGCCATGGGAGACAAAATCACTTGGAGAATAGTCTCAGGAAAGAAGGACTGGTGGAAATAAGCCATCAGGAAAAAATACACCAGAAGCTCCCGATTGATATTTCTTGACAATCTAAAAGCGAAAAAAGGCACTGCAATATGGGATCTCATCTTCTCCTCTGCTAGCTTAATCAAAGATAAACTTTATTGGATCCCTGGAAATGAGAAGAGAATCAACCTTTGGAACGACAACATAAATGGAGGCCATCCACTCAGCACTATCCCTGGCCTCATGGACATCAAGATTTGGCTGCAAAATGAAGCTATCCAAAAACTTGAGGACTTTTCTACCTGGAAATCTTCAGGAGCATGGAAGGGTTGGAAATAGATGGATCCTCCAGAAAACCTCAAACATGACTAAAACACTTTTCTGAACTCCCTCCATGGGAAAGCCCCTATAATTATAAGGTCAAAGGATAGTAGAGGATGGGGGGAAGCTGGCAGAAACAAGATCAAAGCAGGTTACGAAATCCTTACCTTCAAGAACAATCCCATGCCAAAGAGATGGATGAAAGTCTAGAATCCTGATTGCATTCCCAAAATCAAATATTTCTATTGGCTATTGTGGCACAACAAACTGCTTACGGCTGATAACCTCAGAATCCGAGGTATTGAAAGTCCCTCTAGATGTACCCTGTGCAAAAACGCTAAGGAAAATGCCCAGCATATTTTCCTCGATTGTAATTTCTCCAAACAAGTCTAGATCTCAGTTCTTGGATCTCAATGGAAGAGCTCCACGGCCCTTGGTATTTTAAATCAAATGATCGAACGATGGGATAATTCCCTTCCGGGGAACATCAAGTCCAAACCCACAATGGCTCGTGTCTGGAAGCTCCTCCCCATGAACATCTGCTGGCAGATTTGGTTGGAAAGGAATAAAAGCGTCTTCGAGGGAAAGAAGATAAACAACACTAGAGATGATAACAAAGCCATCTCCATGATCTCTGAGGCCCTTGTGACCAAAGGTGTTAATATTCCAAGTCGTGAAGCTCTTTCTTGGTTTGAATTCCAGTGGTACCAAGTCTTTGTCAAGACGAGCTCACTTCAGTCCAAAAACAACCATTCCTGCTCTGATTGGGAAATCAGGAAAGATTAGGCTTCTTTCACCAAATGGTGGAATGTAAAAGATAGTCACAAAAGTTTCTTTGACGGGGCTACAAAAGGGAACCCGGGGGAGGAAGGTGCGGGGGTGTGGGGGGGGGGGTCATCTATGATCCCGGAGGAAATATAGTTGAAATATTCTCATCAGGATTAGGGAAGAAAACAAACAATGAGTCAGAATGGCTAGCACTGCTCCACTCTCTAGATCTTGCTGCTTCCCTAAATATTGGAAAACTAAAAGTGTTCAGAGACTCAAGGCATGTTATTCACAAAATGAGACTTGGGGCTAAAAAAAAAGGCTCCAAAAGTCACAGAATCCAACAAAGAATCAGATCCTTCTCCCTTCCTTAAGGACATTCTTTACTTCCACATCCTAAGAGAGAACAACTCCATAGCTGACACTGTTGCCAACAAAGGAGCCACTCTAGAAGTTGGTCAAGTTTCATACCACAATGGGAAAATTGGTTTTTTGTTTATCCCCTAGCTTACTTATGCATTATCACCCCTCACTTTTTTTTTAGGCTCCTCCCTTTTAATTTTGATTTTCCCCTCCTCTTCCCTCATGCTACAGCCACTCAGCCTCCCACATGCTATTCACATGGCCTCTGTTAGCTCACGCGATCCTGCATTAACTCCTCCTCCCCTCCCTTGTGCTTCACCCTCTGCAATGGCTCGTCCCTCCATTTCCCCATCGCTTTCCACTGCGCTTGACCAACTTTCCATTCTCAACCCAATCCTCGATCCTCTACTCTCTGTTGGTGACTCCATTGTCCATAACCCCCTCTTCACCTCCCCTAGCTATTCAATGGAGGGTGTAAAGGAAGCCATTTCAACTCTGAGTCGCACCACTGCTAAAGTCAAGACCTACCTGCACAAAACTTATGAAGTCATTTGCACTAGTGTGAAGTAGAATGAATAAATGGCCACGGAAGTCAAGTACGACACCACTCAGCTCTCATGCCAGGATTCAAGAATTGACGACCTTGAACGAAACCTCTTCTAGCTCATGGAAAGGTAGACACTCTCAAGGATGAAATCTCTGTAACCAGCAAGTCTCAATATAGTCATGTTCAGGAAGCTACCATAGTTAATAAGGAAATGATGGATGCTGCTTCGGTGCAACAGAAGAATTATGGCTAGTTTCTTCCTTATCTTGCAGGTTCCTCCTTTTTGTATAAGTTTTTGAATGTTTTTCTGCACTCTTCTAAACAATCAGTTTGTAAGGGTTTATCCCAATGCTACTCGGGGGAATTATAGCAAGCAAAGGGCTCTCATAGGAAAGATAATCTCCACAGTTTGCTACTTTCAATTCTCTCTTTAAGAAAGCCTGCTCTCATTTTTGTAATGTATGGTTGTGCACAGCTCTTTTATTATATATATTTACCCTGTTTCTGTAAAAAAAAAATGATTGTGAGCAATATGAAGCAGGATGTGAATGGTTTGAGGAAGAGGTACCATCATGCAACACTTCTTACAATTTCATAAGGAATGAAGGTTATTCTTATGACCTTGAAACTGATGAAGATGAGTGTGTCACACTACTAATGAATTACAAATATTGAGAGCAACATGTAAAACTTTGCCCCAACAATATCAAGCATATCTTAATATGTATAAGGGGGTACACAAAAGGCCATTCCGTTTAAATACTTTGCTGATTAGGTGTTTGAGAATAGGCCAAAAAATGAAGATGTGGAGTTAGTGAAGAAAGGTCTATGCCCTTCTTGCAAAATACCTTGCAGAGAAAATCACATATGTTTGAGTAAAAAGGAGGAGACCCATGAGCCACCTAGTTCTGAAATAGGTGAAGTAGAAGAAACAGTGCATGAAGAGGATTGAAATTCACTCCCAAGTGACTCTAGAAAATATGAACTGAAATCACATGATAATGAAGAATACTCTATTGAAAATATTGAAGATCATTTCGAGACACATTCTACCTTGGACATGAATCAAAGAGCATCTACTGATGGATGCTTGAACTATGAAGGGGTACCTACTGATGGGTGCTCACACATCTATGTTGGTGACATAAATATCACTTTTGAAAGTGTTTCTATAAGACAAAATTCCATTAAGCATGAAAATGAATACCTTGTAGCTGTTGAAGAAGAAACAAGATCAACTTCCCCATCACCACTCGAGCTTCATGAAGTTGGTCCAAGTAAGAAAAAAAAAGATGATGAAGTTCATTTGCAAGAGCCTTGTTTTCTTGAAGGGTCATTAAAGATGAATGAAAAGAATATCCAAGAGACCATTAGCATACTCCATGCTACTCAAGCACTGGTATCAAATTCTTATTGAAGGATCCATCCTTCCTTGAAGACATGGATAAGATTCAAAGAGCAATGATCAACGTTGAAGGTAATTTCATGTCTTTGCTTTTTGATAGAAACAATTTGGTTGAGCTTAATGAATGGTTACATGGATCATACTTGAAGAATAATGAGGATATTAATAAGCTCAAAATGCAAAATGAGCAACTTCTTGATAGGTTGCAAGATACTTGTTCTTCCTCCTATGTTTCAGATTGTCAAATGGTAGATTGCCTGGACAATTCTCATGACATGATGGATCATGAAAAACATGGTAAATTGAAAGTGCTTGATGTGTCTGAATATGAGCTTGATGAGAACCAAGCAATTGTTGTGGTGGAAGAGGAACTTGAGTTTCCTCTTGGAAATGGTTAAACAATTTTTGAAGAAGTGTATGATTCCACTACCTTGGAACCAACCTATGAGAAAAAATTTGCACTTTTGAGGGAGCTGCATGATCCTACCCTTATGGAGCCTTCACATGATGACACTTTTGCATATTCTGATCATTTGGGTGATTTGGTCCATTCTCCTACATCCTACACTTCCATATTTTGCAACATTCATCCTAATGAAGTATGGGTAAAAAGTTTATTTTTGATGGTTCCACATGAGGAGTATGAAATTCCTATATCTCCTTTAGATGATGATATGATTAGAGAAATTTCTTATTATTTACATTTTCATAAGCATCCGTTGTTAACTTATGATGATACATATCTACATGGATGCACCTATGATGTTCACTTTAGTCACTTGAAGACTCATGATTTTCCTTGCTCCTTGCTTAGCTCAATTGATGTTGGAGGAACTTCATCCACTACTTGGGGTGAAGAGATATATGATTGGAACAAATTCTTATTGTTAGCAACATCCTTTTTCATTTCTTAATGATACACATATCCATGGATGCATAAATGGTACTTCGGTGAGCCCCTTGAAGGCTCATTGTTTTCTTTACTCCCAAATTGGTTCATATTTTAGTGGAGGTTCTTCATTCAATTCTTAGATGAAAGAACACATGGATTATTATTTTGTTGAATATTACATTATTTTGGAGCAGCATGGACATATTTTCTTGTGGGATGATTCCTACTCTTTTGGTGATGAGACATGGGAGTTTCACTCTTTTCCTTTGAGCTTCAATGGTATCATTCTCGATTCTTGTGTGCATTTGGCATATGAGGATTATCTGGTTGATTGGGGGAGACTTGTTTTCATTCAGACCCACTTTGAGGATATGCATTTCATGATGGAGAGCTTCTCTTGGTCTCGGCCCAACCTTGAATAAGTTCATATTTTGATGCAGGGGTCCTCAAGGATTCAATTTTGCATTGGAAATGTTGAACTTCGAGTGTGGTGGGATGATCTTTACATCCTTTCATTTTTCATAGTGATGAATTTGTATTGTTGTTACTGATGTTTGGAAATATGTAGATGAGACAATGGGATCCTGGCATTCTTTGGAATGTTGGTTTTCCACATGTGACACTGCCACTCAAAGATTTGAAACTAAGGCAGTGGGATTTGGGAAATATTTTTTTTGCAAGTTTTTGTGGTAGAGCATGCCTATATTTTGGAATTCAATACAAGAAATGGGATCCTGGTGTTGCTTGGTTTCAACTCACTTGGAGTAGCAGTTCGATTGTTGGTTTGAGAGGGCAAGCCAACCTTCAGTTGATTGAGTTCATCATTGCAAAACAATGTTCTAGTTTCCTGTGTGGGAGACCTTCTGAGAGATGGATTCAATCTTCACATGCTTGTTGTTCATGGCATTTCATACAAGAAATTTCACATCATACATGTACTAGGATCATTTGGGACCCTAGGATCATTTTTGGGTTGAAAAATTCAGAAAGGGTTTCCAAAATATGAAAGAGTACATGAGTGCCACTACTCATAGTTTTGGAAAGGAAGTTTTGGAAGCCAAGTCTTGGAAATAAAGAAGGTACTTCAACATCCATGTTTGAAATTGCTTGAGGAAAATAAATATTGGGAGGGGAGGGTTTGTCATGTCCTCAAATTTTGCATTGGGTCACAATGGCCTAAACCACTTGGCCATACTCATGATAGTTTGTCAAGTTGATACTAAGGGTCGAATAATTGAGAAGAATGATGTCCAAGTTAGTAATAATGTAAAATTATATCCAAAGGGACAAGGTGGTTCACATCAAGAGAAAAAATACCAATTCAAAGTTTGTAATATTCCCATCCAAATGAGCTATCATGGAGGAAAATTACTAGTTCCCTAGGTTGCGGGTGAAAGCATTAAAAGTTGGAGTAAAGGAGCTACAAGACCAAAAATGAACTTAAAATTACAAATTAAAATTAAATGGGTCAACTAAATAATTATACAAAGAAAATAAGGTGGCATTGGATCATGAGGGAACATAAGAGGTTGTGGGACCCACATGTGGCAAGATTCCCCACTACACTTGGCATGATTCTCTCGCCAATTTGAGTTCAAGATGAAGGGTAACATACTTGCGGGTGTTTAAGAGGTATTATTCATGGCATGAGTCATGTAAGGTAGAATTGGAGTGGAAGAATAACTCCCATGGAAGAGGAAGAGGCATCTTAGAAGAATTGTGACACTTGAATCTAGATTTTGTAACTCCTATGACAACAATGATGAAGATTCTATGAAACCTATGAAAACGTTCAGACCTCATTGCTGAAATATGAAATATATGACATCTCAGGGCTGAAATAGGAATTTGACCCATGAAGATTCTTCCCAACTTGAGTCGACATGAGGCTTTTGGAAGGAATTTGACCCATGGAGGACATGAGAAGTTTATAAAAGACAATAAAAAAGAACTAAAGGGCCTTTTTATCATTCCTCATTTTGAAAATTGGAGAGCATAGCTTGTCCATGCTAGTGGAGTGTTTACTCTACTTGCCTTAGTACCAATTTCGAGGGTGCAAGATTCCCATCCTAATTGGTCATTGGATAGGCCATTCAGACCTTTAATTTGGAGCTACAATGGATTCCTTTTTTTTAGGTTGAAGCTATAGGGAATAACATGATATTCTCTTCTTCAACTCATTCCCATCTCTCTCTCACACATTTCTCTTCATATTTTGGCTCTTGGAGGAAGGGCGCACATGGTGAGATGATGATCTCTTTGGGAGAGTAAATTAAATATACACAATTTATTTGTAATATGGTATATTTAATCTGTATTTGATGCTCAGAAGATCCTCAGGTTGAAATACCAAGTGAAACTATGCAAAAATACCAAATAATGCATAAATGGTGCCATTTCCCCTATATCTTGTTGTGAGATCTTGAAGTTGCTCTATTTCGATTTGTATCAGTCAATATCTGTGATTTTGTTGATGTATGGATATAAATTAATGTCCTGAATAATTTTCATACACATTTTATAAGTCTTTGGAACATAAATCTCGAAATTCATAACAAGTGGTGGAGTTTCCTAGCTTTTCCCCCCATGTGAAGACATGTCTACAAACCTTTTATTTATGGGAGTTGAAGTAGCCTTTAGGAAATGATTAATGATGCATTTGGGTGCCCATTGAATTCCTTTAACTAATCCATGTCTCTTTTATGAAATTTGGTAGGTTAGTACTTCATTTGGGAAGCCATTTATGTCATCTACCCTTGGGGGTTTGGACCTTGAAATTACTAGTAAATTTCCCTATTTTCTCCCGAACTTAAATGAATGTTTCAGAAGTACTTTGAGAGTTTAAAAGCATACATAAACATCATTTTTATGTCTCAATACATTTAAAACACTCTCAATCCCAATTCGAAATCCTTAGGAGTCATTTGGATCCATCTACCCTTGGGGGTTTCAACATTGATTTTCCTAGTAATTATGCCTTTCGTTCTCTAATTGTAAATGCAAGTTGTTGAATTATTTAGAAAGTGTCCAAGAATATAATAGTCAATTTAGTGTTTCCAAATACACCTCAATACACTCCATACATCATTCGAAAATATTTGGGATCATTTGGGACAGTTTGGGGCTTCACTAGTCCAAGTTTCAAAAATTGACTAAGTTGGGAAAATTTCCAAATTGGGGACATTACAGATGGTAACATCCAATTTTTTGTATTACATTTATTCCAAGAAATAAATAAGTGTGTAATTTATTCATACATTATTGTCTTACATCACGTGGAAGATAATAGTCGTATGTGCGGTGGCATGATGTTCTTTGGTGGCCCTGAGAGGTGTCAAATATCATGATGAGGATGGTGGCGGCCTTTGGATTCCTTTTCATTATGGAGGAATTACCGATGTGAATTTTGAACTATGGTGGAACTTCTGGTGCTATGGATAAATATGGTAACATTAATAACATTTATAAATCCCACCAATTGGTTAAAGTAATATGAAGTTGTGTTGCAACTTGGAAAGAAAAAAATGGTGGGTGTAATGCCCATGAATGAGACCCCTAAACTTATCATATGTATGACGTAAATATTGATATGAAAATTCCTGTATGGAAGAACAAATGTATATTTTGTAATTATTAATAATAAAAATTGTAAATGGATGTGGTTGAGGGAGAACGCTACAAATATCGGGGACTTGTGTATTCACCAGAGTCAGCAAGGGGTTTAAAAGGCCTCGGGTGGGGGAAACCTTTACTATGACCCTTTTATAATCTCAAGTTTCTTAAAATACCCAAATTTTTGGCTCATTCACAAAGTCCATGACTTAAGACATAGGTTTAAATATTTATTATGAATATGTTGGATTAAGGGAAGTGTTTATGTGTTTTAAAAATAAAAGAATGTGAAACGTGGGTCTCTTAGAGAGCCCACGTGGTTTAGACTTGTCATGCATTTAACTTATGTATGGATAAAGGTAAACGAATTAAGGAAATTGGGGAATTTTTTGGAGAGTGTTGGCATAGATGGGAGTGGACAAGCACATGAAGAAATTGAGTCATGAGCAGAATAGACTCTGGCCATTGAACATGCCTTAATTATCCCTGAACCTTTGATTGTTTAAGGTTGTTTTTTACTGCTATTTTAAGGTCAAGGAAATGGTGAATTGTACATAAACTGTTCTGGATGATTTCTTGTGCACTGGTTAAGTAGTCATGGTTTTCACTGTGGTGTGATTGGAATGAAACCAGGATGGAAGTGTATGGTTTGGCATGGAATTGGCTTAAGCCTATATTTCTTGGATGCTTGAATTTTTTTGTTAACCTCTCAAAACCATGAGGAATTACCCATGATAATCCTGTGATGGAATGATAGTGGGCAGAAGGAATGCTTTTTTTGTGAATTCACAAGTCCTAGCTCGGGGGTGGTTTTTTGCTGAGATATTAATGAGTAGACTTACCTATGGTGAGCGTGGTTGCCACAAAGCCAGTTGCCGGTGTTAATCCATTTTTTAGATAAGTTTATTTCCTAGAAATTCTTTTTAAATTTATGAAAGGATAATTAATTAATTACCAGTTAAAGATTTGCATGATTTACTTGTTAAATTTCCTAAGTTAGGAATTCATATTTTACTTGGATTATTTCATAGGCAGGAAATGAGTACAAGTTTAATTAAGTGATATTTCTGTGATATTTCTTAAATTTTAAGAAATCCGACTTATTTTTATTTAATTTGAAGTCAAAATTCATTTCTTGTGCAAATTGTTAATTTCCAGGTTTTAAATTGTAATGTTTAATTAAACTATGTCGAAGAGCACAAGGTTTGGAAAATTTAAAAGAATGAATAAATAAACTTGAATTTTATCCATTTCTATTATTTTTCATTAAATTGAAATCCTATGGAAAAAAAGAAAATTTTATTGCCCAGTTATGCGTGAAAATGCTAAATGCTGTTTCATTGGACAGTTTTGTCTCACTAGCTCCTAAGTTCAAGGAAATAATTATGCAATTCATTAAGGATTATAGTGGGGGAGGAAATAGTTCATTAATTAATAAATGAAGTGGTCAGTAAAATTGCCCGATTAAATTTGAAATTATAAGTCGAAGCTAATTGGGAAAAGAAACAGAATTTGCTTGACTTAAATATTTAATAAAGTTTTGTTGATTTAGTCAATTGGGTTCAACCAATTTGTCTAATGGATGAATTGAAAATCATAGGCTGAATTGATTCATTAAAACCAAAGTTGTTTGGGTTTAATAAAAACCATGGGCTGATTTGTTTAGTTGAAGAGATTAGATGTTTAATTCTTAATTGTATTTATTAATTAAATGATAAACAATACCTTGAGTTAAGGCATGTTTTTAGGATCCTTGCAATGAGTGGTATTGCTGATTTGAAAACCACAGGTTAAGTTGAAGTTATATAATTCAAACATAGTCAGTTGGGGAATTAGTTAGTCGGATAATGGGCCTAAGTTATTATGGCCGGTAATTTTAATTATTATAGTTTAGTAAGAGAATTGTTGAATTAATATTTAAAGAAATATTTGTTTAAGTCGAAGTAGACTATATAATTATATTTAAAAGCTCACTATAAAAATGGTTGGAGTTCCTAAGAGTAACTTTTTATAAGGAAATATTTAGAAATATTATTTCAGTGCCAAAATTTATTATGGTTGAGTATTTAATAAAAATAACATAATTTGGTATTAGTATGGATGCTTAAATATATGTATTAATATTTTTATTTAAAGTGAAACTTACTGTATAGTAAGGTTTGAAAGTAAATATGTAGTATAAAATGTATTTGTCCAAGGGGTTTGTTACAGTGGCCTCCAAATCATTCTTCTTTATACATTTCCCCATGCTATTACCTAGACAAGTTTCAAGAGTTGATCATGTTTTTACTTATACAAGTTTTAACATTATTCTCATGCAGTTAATTAGGCGATTTTTAGTGGTTGATCATGTTGTTACTTGGACAAGTAAAAAACATTAATAAAAGTAACAACACTCCTTATTTTTAATATTATGTTGGAACATTAAAAACCCACTTTAGACTTAGGATATAATATGTTAACTACTTTTTATTAATTTCCTAGGTTTAGAGTAGGTAGTTGGCCTAAATTTAGCTTTTTATGACACCACTTTCCATAATTAGCCATAGGAGCACACTTGAATAGATTATGGATAATATTCTTTCTGATTCTATCCAATTTTAAGACTATCCTGTAATAGTAAGTGCTCCTTCCTGCTTTAGACAGTTTTATCCTGCTTTTAAGTGGATAAGGATAAAGCTAGTTGACTTAGCAACTGTCTTTATTTGTCCAAATCACCTTCCATCTCTTTCTTCTCTCCAAAATCCATGATCACTTTCCTTTTATTCAATCATGAGCTTCCAATACCATTTTTTCCAATTCATGAGCCTTTAGACTAATTTGGAAAGTGTTTTTTCCACCTATGTTTTATTTTAGCTTTTAGTAAGCCTGCCTTTTGTGAGATTTTCATCTTGCCTTTAAGGAATTCTATTTTTTCTCCCGAGATGTATTATTAATTTTATTCTCATTAATGAATATTATTATCATGGAATTGACATTAATTGTGTTCAGTCTCACATATTTCTACTTAGTTTTTCTTCTCAATTATGCAAATATATGAGCACTCTTTTAGTGAAGACTTCTCTGTTTCAAGATTCTTGGATTCTAGCATTTATTACATGGTATCAGAACCATATAATTATAATATGGTATTATATATGAGGTATCCCATATCTTAGATCCATATGATTCTTCTAGTATAAGTCTCATAGTTGTTTTTGCAGGTAAACTTCATGGATTCGAATTCAATTCTTCCTCTTACACCATTCAATTTTGCTGAGTGGAAGCCAAAGGCGAGTGCATATATTAAGAGCTGTGATCTCTTTGATGTGTCTATGGGAGACCTTGCATAGCGTGAATCCTCAGAAGAGAATATGGTTGGATTAATGATTGTGACAAAGAACTTGAAGTCATGTGTCTTGATTTTTCTCCTTGCATGGGCTACCTTATTGATTCTACTGAATAGCCAAAGGAACTATGGACCAATTTGGATAGAGTGTTTGGAAAGAAAAATGAGGTTCATATCAGCAATATGGAGAGTGAATTTGACACCTCCTCATGTGTTCTCCCTCTGGAAGTCTCGGCGTCAACCCTCTCTGAAGAAGTTGTCTTTGATGAAGATCAAACTGTAGAATCTTCAACACTAGTTCCTGAATTTGAAGAGGCATCCTCTTCTCGTGTGCAAGATGATGTTGTTGATGAAGAAGATGCAATATTTGGAGCTGATTTTGTTGAATATATGTCTATCCATTCTCACATGTTTCCTCACAAGTCTTCTATTATGAATTTTGAGCAAGATAAACACGTTTATGTTGTAGAATCTAAAGAGGTTTTGGAATCCTCTCTTTTACATGAGTCTGCTGGTGTGTAGAATGATGATATATTGTATATTTTGGAGGTTAGATCAGAATTTGTAGCTACTACATTCTCTCTACATGATCACATGGTTCCTATTTCATCCTATTTGATCATTAGCGCATGTTATCTGAGTTGCACTAAAAATGGAGGACACTACCATTCACTTGGGTTCAAGTCTTAGGCATATTTTGGTGATTTTGATTCTAATATCACCTCTTCTGGTTCAAAGGATATGTCGAGGGACCATATACACATTCTTGGAACTGATACTAGCTCACGTGGTTTGAATCTCAATTTCCAAAATGGTCTACATATTCATGAATTTGTTTTGATCAAGTTTGGTTCAAAGAGCAAGTTCAAAGAGCTTCCAAATTCGGTTGCATCCACTGATGGAGAATTCAAGCACATGTTTTTGGAGAATTATCCACTTATTAAAAAGAGAAATATACCTCCAGACATCTAATCAAGTCCACACCTACTTGAGTTTAGAGCAGTTAAATTTTGGTGTGCACATGTCCATTTTTTAAGGAGGGTTTTATTCCCATGAGGTTTTCCTTGTTTCATCAGTTACATGGGAATAATAATTGTAATGGGGTGACCATAATCCTATGTTTCTTGGTCCATACACATACTTTACTCTTTGTATGTCAAGCTTAAGGGGGGGTTTTAGAACATTCAAAACCCACTTTATACTTGGGATATATTATATTAATCATTTTTTATTAATTTCCTAGTGTTGACTAAGTAGTTGGCCACTATTTTCCTTCTTAGGCCCACACTTTGTATTATTAGCCACAGGGGAACACTTAGAAAGATTCTAGATAATATTCTGCTACTTTTATGACTGTCCTGAATTAACAAGAGTGCCTTATTTCCCTAGACTATTTTGTCCTACTTTGTCTACTTTTTAGTGGATAAGGATAAGGCTAGTTGACTTGGCAACTGTCTTTATTTGGCCAATTTTCCCTTCTTCTTTTTACTCTCACCAAAATGCATGATCACTTTCCTTTTTCTTCACTCATGAGATGCCAACACTATGTTTTCTAGTTCGTGATCCTTTGCACTGATTTGGAAAGTGATGTTGCCACCTAGGATTCTTTTAGCTTTTAGTAAGCCTTCCTTTTGTGAGCTTTTCAACTTTCCTTCAAGGCATTCGATTTTCTCTCTTGAGATATATTATTTATTGTATTCTCATTAATGAATATGATCATTATGGATTTGACATTCATTTTTTTCAGTCTCACATGTTTTTTCTTTAGTTTTTCTTCTCAATTATGCTAATCTATGAGCACTCTTTTAGTGAGGACTTCTTTGTTTCAAGATTATGGGCTTGTAGAATTTATTACATGGTATTAGAACCATAAAATTCTAATATGGTATTAGAGCCATGATATATTTTATGTGTCTATGGGAGTTGTTGTAGATCTCAAATCCCTATAAGAGAAAGATGGTTGGCTTAGTGATTGCGACAGAGCGCTTGGTTCCATGTGTCTATCTTTTTCTCCATGCATGCGCTACCTTATTGATTCTGCTGATAATGTATTTGGAAAGAACAATGAGTTTCATATCAGGAATATGGAGATTGAATTTGGAACCTCCTCTTGTGTTCTCCCTCCTGAATTCTTGGCCTCAATCCTCTCTGAAGAAGTTGTATTTGATGAAGATGAAACTGCTGAGTTATCTTCAACACTAGTTTCTGAATTTGAAGAGTTATCCTTTTCTGGTGAGCAACCTGATGTTGCCGATGAAGAAGATACAAAATATGGAGATGATTTTGGTGAAGAGATGTCCATCCATTCTCATATGTTTTCTCATAAGTATTCTATTCTAAATTCTGAGCAAGATAAACTAGTTTATGTTCTAGAATATGAAGAGGTTTTTGAATCCTCTCTTTCACATGAGTATGTTGGTGTACAGAATGATGATCTACTAGATATTTTGGGGGTTAGATTAGAATTTGGAGATACTGCATTCGATATACATGATCACATGCTTTCTATTTCATCCTACTTGATCATTCGAACATGTTCTCATAGTTTCACTTAATATGGAGGTCACTACCATTCGCTTGGGTTCAAGTCTTAGGTATATTTTTGTGATTTTGGTTCTGATCTCACCCATGATGGTTCAAAAGAGATCTCAAAAAACCATATATCAAGTCTAATTGGATTTGATATTTCCTCATGTGGTTTGAAATTCATGTTCTATAATGGTCTACTAATTCAGGGATTTTTTCTGATCAAGTTTGGTTCAAAGAGAAAATTCATAGAGCCTTTAGATTTGCTTGCATCCACTGATGGAGAATTCAAGCAGATGTTTTTGGAACATGATCCACTTCTTCCCAAGAGAAATATAACTCCATACATCTAATCAATTCCACACCTACTTGAGTTTTGAGTAGTTAAGTTTTGGTGTGCACATGTCCATTTTTTAGGGAGGATTTTATTCCCATGAGGTTTTCCCTGTTTCCTCAATTACATGGGCATAATAATTGTAATGGGGTGAACATAAGCCTTTTTTCTTGGTAAGCCTTGTTTATTGGGACCTACACATACTTTAATAAATCTAATTCAGGCTAAAGGGGGGTTGTTCAAACATTAAAACCCACTTTAGACTTAGGATATAATATGTTAATATTTTTTTATTAATTTCCTAGGTTTAAACTAGGTAGTTGGCCTAAATTTGGCTTCTTATGCCACTACTTTCCATCAGTATCCATAGGAGGACACTTGCATAGATTCTAGATAATATTTTGTTTTATTCTATAAGATTTTATGTATATTCTAGAATAGTAAGTGTGCCTTCCTGCTTTAGACAGTTTTATCCTTTTTTTTGCTTTTAAATGGATAAGGATAAAGATAGTTGACTTGGCAATTGTCTTTATTTGGCCAAATTTGTTAGGATATTCCTATACTCCATCCTAGTCCCATCAGTATTTTGATCATTTACATTTTCAGTCATGCATGCACTTTTACGGTTTGCATGCATCATTTAGGGTTTGCATGCATTCCAGTCATTAGTCCCAGCACCTAGCCCTCAGTTAGCTAGCCCCCGGAGCTTCCTTCCACTCAGTTTCAGCCCTCCTAGCCTGTCATGTGCCCTCCTTTCACCTACTGCATGAGAAGGGTGCCTTTCTCACCTACCAGTCCAGTTTACTTCAGTTAGCCACCAGTCTTTCCTTGATTTGAGGCCAGACTAACTCCTCATTGCTATTATCACTCCGATTGACCTCCGATGAGACATGACTACCTGTTCTGACTCCAGTTAGCTCCTCATGCGCCCTCCACTTAGCCTCCTTCATTCAGTTAGTGTCTCCATGTGCCAGTTACATTTAGTTACACCTACCACACTCAGTTAGACTCAGTTTGACTAGCGGTTGATAGTTACTTGTGCATTGATGACTCCACCGATGATGAGATAGACTACTAGTTGTGCTCTGATGACAATCCAGTGATCTTTTGATCATTCCATGAAGGCTAATTCGAATTGCTACCTTAGGCATTTGAATCCTCATGAATTGTACTACTTATTGTCCATATTGTGATTAATTAATTAGTGTGTGTGAAGTATTTCTGCTTCTATCCGAGTTCTGCTATATTATTATTCTGTTGCTCATTATACTGCATTGAACAATCTTCTTCTATTCTCCTGCTTAATCATAATTAATCTTGTGAGGTATACATCATCTGTTAGATCTGCTATGAGGAGATTCACATGGTATCAGAGCATGTTGAGAGTATTGTTTGTCTCCATTCCTGAGAGTTTTTTTGCAGGTTATTACCAGGATTTCGAGTGCAGCAGTTGCAGCAATAGTAGTTGCAGACATTTCTATTGTTTTTGTAGATCTTTTACAGCTTCTATGTATTCATCAGGAATTACTCCTCTTTCTCCATTCAACTATGATGAATGGAAACCACCAATGATAGCACATTTGAAGAGACATGGTCTCTTTGATTATTGTTTTGAAAGAGAGTTCGAATCCTTTAAAGAAGAGTATGACTGATTAAATGAAGGAGAAATAGCTTGTGCAGCCATGATGTATGCTATGTCTCGAGGCATGTTATATCACCTCCCTGATTTTTCATCTCCAAAAGATCTATGGGCCTACCTGGATGAAAGATTTGGTAGACAGAATGAAGGGATTGGTCGAAACCCCTTCGAGAGCAAGCAAAGTGATGCATTCGCCCTCCTTGATGATCTCATTGATCATTAACCAGTATCAAACACATCTCATATTGAAGTTGTCCACAAAGAAGAAGAACTTGCAGATTCTACACTCATGCTCCAAATTTCTTCTCTTTATGTGCCATCTCACACTCTAGATATTGCAGAAGGTCCTAAATCCTCTCTTGCACCAGAGTCTGTTGGTTTGCATCATGATCACATGATTATTTCGGAGGTCAAATCAGCTATTGGAGGTAATTCATTTTCTCTCCTCAAGAAATCACCTCTTATTTACTACTATATGATCATTATTCCATTCTTTCAGAAGGTTATTCAAGAATATGGCCTTTGCCACCCACTTGGGATAATTTCTCACGCATCTACTAGTTTTGATCTCACCTCTTATGGTTCAAAGGAGATCTCAAGAAACCATTGCCATTCACTTGGGATAACTTCTCATGCATTTACTGGTTTTGATCTCACCTCTTATGGTTGAAAGGAGATATCAAGAAACCATGATTCAAGTCTTGGATCTAATTTGGATTCTAAGCAATTACTACTTGGGATAATTTCTCATGCATATGATAGTTTTGATCTCACCCCTGCTGGTTCAAAGGAGATCTCAAGAAACCATTTATCAAGTCTTGGATCTGATTTGGATTTCAAGCAATCATTATTATTTGATGGTTCTTTTTGGCATAATCTCACCCATGATGGTTTGAAGGAGAAGACAAAATACTATTTGCATATTCATGTTTTTTATCCTACCTCAACTAATTCGAATCACAGGTTCAAGGATCATCCTCATACTTTTGGATTTGTTCTTATCACATTCGATCTGAAGAGCAAGTACAAGCACATGCTTTTTTAGCATGATCCACTTCTTCCCAAGAAGAAGATAGCTCCAGACATATGACCAAGCATCACACCTACTTGAGTTTGGAGCATTTATTTTTTATGTGTGCCTTACAGTCTGTTATGAAGGGGGGGGGGGGGTATTTTTCCCATGAAATTTTCCCCACTTCCTTGGTTTATTGACTGTTATTATTCATTGTATTGGGTGACCTTTGGTCTTAGTTACCAGGGCCCAAGATGGATTAAGGGGGGGTGTTAGGATATTCTTATACTCCATCCTACTCCCACCAGTATTTTGATCATTTACATTTTCAGTCATGCATGCACTTTTAGGGTTTTCATGCATCATTTAGGGTTTGCATGCATTCTAGTCATCAGTCCCAGCACCTAGCCCTCAGTCAGCTAGCCCCCAGAGCTTCCCTCCACTCAGTTTCAACCCTCCTAGCCTATCATGCGCCCTCCTTTCACCTACTGCATGAGAATGGCACCTTTCTCACCTACCAGTCCAGTTTACTTCAGTTAGCCACCAGTCTTTCCTTGATTTGAGGTCAGACTGACTCCTCACTGTTGTTATCACTCTGATTGACCTATGATGAGACATGACTACCTGTTCTGACTCCAGTTAGCTCCTCATGCGTCCTCCACTGAGCCTCCTTGATTCAGTTAGTGTCTCCATGTGCTAGTTACATTTAGTTACACCTACCACACTCAGTTAGACTCAGTTTGACTGATGGTTGTCAGTTACTTGTGCATTGATGACTCCACCGATGATGAGATAGACTACTAGTTGTGCTTCGATAACACTCCAATGATCTTTTGATCACTCCATGAAGGCTAATTCGAATTTCCACCTTAGGCTATCGAATCCTCATGCATTGTACTACTTCTTGTCCATATTGTGATTAATTAATTAGTGTGTGTGGAGTATTTCTGCTTCTATCTGTGTTCTATTGTATTATTATTCTGTTGCTCATTATATTGCATTGACCACTCTTCTTCTATTTTCTTGCTTAATCATAATTACTTTTGTGAGGTATCCATCATCTCTTAGATCTGCTGTGAGGATTTTCACAAAATTGCCCTCCATGTCTTTATTCTCTAAAAAATCTATGATCACTTTCCTTTTTCTTCACTGATGAGCTTGTTAACACCCAAAAAGTGCTCACTAGCTCATTTCCTTATTCACATGATCCATTTGTCCACTTTTCCACCATTTGAGCCTCTAAAGCCATCAAAAGGTCACCCAAAGACCATAATACACCCCTTTTTCCCCTCAAAATGTATATTTTTCCTCAAAAAACCCTCAAAAAGGGTCCAAAATTCCCAAAAATATTAAAAGGGAATAAAAATATTCAAAAAAGGAAAAAAGAGGGAAAAAGGTACCTAAACCATGTTGGTCAATACCATTGGTTTCCTCAAAACAATAATGGTATTCCCCACCACCAAAAACTATAAAAAGTTGGTAGGGGCTCCTCACTTTCCATCCATCCATCATCCTATCCTCACACTATCAAAATCTCTCATGATACTTTTGGCCATTTTCAGCATCTTGGAGAAGAGACCATTGGAGCTTGGAGCTATTCACCTTGGGAGTTGCTCAACAAAAATCCTCACCATTTGAGGTATCTTAATACAAAACATCTATTCTTTTATTTCTTGTTCTTGAATCGTTTTTAAAAATTTATTTGTTATATGAACATGTTAGTTTAGATTTAGATTTAATTCATAATCGTTTTTGCTTTCAATATTGAAACTGATATCAGATTATTGATAGGTGCCCATTGCACAAAGCTTGGTTGCAAAACCAAGCCAACAGAGCTTCCAATACTTTGTTTTCCAATTCATGATCCTTTAGGCTGATTTGGAAAGTGTTTTTTCCACCTAGGGTGTTTTTTAGCTTTTAATAAGCCTACCTTTTGTGAGTTTTTCAAATTTCCTTCAAGAAATTCTATTTTCTCTCATGAGATGTATTATTAATTGTATTATTATTAATGAATATTATCAACATGGAATTGAAATTAATTGTGTTCAGTCTCACATATTTCTACTTTTTTTTTCTTCTCAATTATGCAAATCTCTAAGCACTCTTTTAGTGAGGACTTATTTGTTTCAAGATTCTTGGATTGTAGAATTTATTACATGGTATCATAACCATAGAATTCTAATAGATTCAAGCATCCCTGTAAATAAAATAAGAGTTAAAATATTCAAATATTTAAGAATTCATCATTTATTTAAGATAAGGATAGCTCGAAGAAAAGATAATTTTTTTTATCATATTCCAACGGCTAGAAAGATAGTTTTTTAATTTATATATTTGTTCTTCATATTTTTTTTTTTTTAATTTCAAATAAATCATGCAGGTGAAGGTGTGGAGGTATGTCCGTCCTCTTGCACCAATTCTATGTGTAGACTGGAAGAACTTGTTTGATGAAGAAATCCTTTGAGTTCAGATGATGATGTGTTGGGCGGGGCCCAAGTGGGTTGGAAAAATATACATGTATGGAAAATCGCGCGTAGCGCACTGCAGCAGGAAGAAAAGGAAATTTTGATAATTGCGCATTGCGCGCTATGGCAGCAAGAGAAAGAAGTTTTGATGAAAGTGCATTGCGCGCGGCGGTAGGCGATGAACAATTTGAGGTTTTGCGTGTGTTGCACAATGGAAATGACTAAGGCATGGTCGCATAGCAGGATGATGCGCATAGTAGCGTATAGGCTACTTTTGGGGCACAACATGAGTAAAGGTCAGACGAGGATATGACCTAGTTTGGGTAAGGAATAGGTGGATGGCATATGAAAGGGACCTGTTCAAACGTGTGGCAGAAAGCAGTTGAGAAGCTAGGCAACGATGATGATGGCAACAGGCAGGCGAAGGAGTAGAAAGGGATAGGCCATGATGCAGTTGTAAACACTTGGAGGATTGCGGCTATCAGAAGAGCATGTGAGCCACGAGTGGTCGAGTTGGAGCATGCAGAGTAGGTTGTCGATGGCAATAGCTAGGGTCACAGTTAACCATGCCGGTTTTGTAGACCTAAGTGTTTTTGCTTATGAATTGTAAAGATATGCCTGCATGCATAATCTATAAATAAGCATGATTTTGTATGGGAAAGGGTTGTTGGTTGGGTTGATGAAATCTTCATTTTGGTTAAGTGTTGATTATTGCAGAATCTTAAGCTTAGACAACCATTGTAAAGGCTCTGCAGCTGAGTGCGCAGATACCTATCTGAGAGAGAGAAGAGAGTCTACAACTGAGTGCGCAGACTAAGAACGGTTGTACCCTTCCCATTAAGAGCAATATTAACAACCGTTCTTGTGGACATAGCCTCCATCCGGGGGGTGAACCACGTTAAATTCTGTGTTGTGTGACCAATGTGTTTTTATGATTGTTAATTGCTTGGTATGTATGTTTAAAGCTGGAAACTTCTATATGTGATTGCTTTTATATGTATTCGCTGCAGTGAATGGGAATAATAGGTTAAGTAATGCATGCGCAGAGGAATGTTAAGTATTGAACATGTATGAATCCATCGATTGGAATGTATGAAGCTATCTATTGGTCAAGTAGTGAACATTGAGTTTAAGCGCAGCGTTGGAGCACGCAGTAACGCATGTTATTAAACCATCCTCAATTTACTAATAATACCTGGATGGAGTAAAGGGATAAAGGACATTAAGTAGAATGGTTAGAATTGAACATCCTAGCAAGGACGCGCAGTCTCATGGATGCGTCGAGTCATTGAAGGTTGCTGTGAGGTAGCTCTTGATAGCTTACTAGTTGTTGTTGTTGGAAAATGTTATTATGCCACTTTGCATGTTGTTGTTGGAAAATGTTATTATGTTGCAATGTAACCAAGCGAATTTCATCGAGTTCATTGATATGTTCCACTAAATTAAATGGGGAGAATTCTATTGTATTGTTCCAAGTCCTTCTATAAGCCCATAGAGATTCTAGTAATCGTTCTTCCTAGTCACGAAAAAGGTTGGCCACCATATTTGTAAGAATATTTTCCATTACTTTGTTGGTGCTTTTAACCTGCTCATTTTCCAATGGGTGATAAGGATAAGTGACTTGATGTTTGATCTTGTTTTTTTCAAGAATTTATTCAATCTCATTTCCTGTAAATTGTGATATGCCATCAATGACAATTTCTCTCGGCATCCCATATCGATCAAATGTTTCCTCATATAAGAAATCCATAATAGCCTGCTATTTGGATCTTGGGATATCCTTTTCCACGACCCACTTGGCCACATAATATTTACATACCATAATGTAATATTTTTAGTGGGATTGGGGGGTTGATTGGGCCCACGAAATTGAGAGCCCACTTCTCGAATAAATATATTACCACCTGTGATTGTAGCAGCATCTCGTCGGACTAAATGGTTTGTCCCATTCAATAATATCTATCACATCCCTTTAAATATTTCTTCACATCCTAGAATATGGTGGGCCAATAGTATCCCATGTGTAGCACCTTATGACCTATTCTTTTGTCTGAAAAATTTCCTCCTCAAGGTTCATCATGGTAGGCTTTAAGGATATATTGAACCTTTTTCTCCCTCACACATCTCTGAATTATCTGATTTGATCCTGTGTAGAAAAGGTATCCATCTATTTATGAAAATACGGTACTCTGGTGAATGATATTTCTTCTTTTTCTTGGAGACACGTGGTATGGTAAATTCCCTATAGCAAGATAATTAGAAATGGTTGCATACCATGGTGTGTAGGAAGACACTACAAACAAGTGTTTATACGGAAAATTTTCTTCTATAGGAGAATTGTCATTATTGAAAAGATGTCTAAACAAAAGGTCTAATACCACATTGTCCTTTCCAAGTTTATCAATAATGGTAATATTCAATTATTGCATCAACAATAGCCATATGATAACCTGTGCACTTGTAAGAGGTTTCTTATCTAGATACCTGATAACCAAGTGATTCGTGTGCACAAAAATCATATAACATGTAATATAGTGCCATAATTTATTAAATGCAAATATAACAACAAGGAATCCTTTTTCGCTTACCATGTAATTCAATTCAACTGGAGTTAGGTTTTTACTAGCATAGTAGATGGCATATGACTTCTTATATTCTTATTTTACCAAAACAGCTCCAACAATAGTGTTAGAGGCATCCAAGGAAATATGAAAGGGCAGTGTCCAATATGGCCCACGCAAGACTAGAGCTATATACGACGATGTTTTTCAATTTTTCAAATCCATATTGAAAACTATTAGTCCATGATAAATATGTATCTTTCATTAGCAATGCAAATAGAGGAGCATGGTTTTAGATTAGTTTTCTATGAAATGACGGCAATACCTGGTCTTCCGTAAAAATATACATACCTCTTTCTACATTTTTGGAGGAAGCATACTCAAAATTACCTACACTTTTGCTAGATCAACTTGAATTCTTGTAAAAGAAGAAGATGTCCCAAGACCACCCCTTCTGTCATCATCATGTGGCACTTTTATATGCTCAGTAAAATATTTGTCTGTTTGTAGAATCTCTGTTCCATATTATGTCAATTCGTTGATATAAATTTCAACACTGTCATTGATTAGATCCGAAAATATGCCCAACATTGCTTGCTAGAGAGAGGCAGGTGCATTGTAAATCCCAAAAGGAAGGCTATGATATGAAAATGTACCCTAATTCCAGGTAAAGGTCGTCTTGTCTTGATCATCGAAAGTGATATCGATTTGGTTATATCCGTTGAAACCATCTAGGAAGGAAAAATATTTTTTCCCCAAACGTGTGTGTTAACACCAAAAAATTACTCACCATCTCATTCCTTTAGACACATACCCCTGTTGACCAAATTTCCTATCAATCTAGCATCCAAAACCCCAGAAAACCCAAATGGGTACCAAATATTACTTTTCCTCCTCCAAATTGTTTAAAAACATACCAAAACCCCAAAAGAGGGTCCATTATTCCCCAAAATCAAAATAAATGGGAATTAAATAAAAAAGAAAATCAAAAAAGGGAAAAAGAGGGAAAAAACCCTAAAAAGTCCTAAAACCCTAACCTAAATCTATAAAAGGGATGGAGACCCCTCATTTCAAAAAAGGAAACACCTACTCTACCCTTATGTTGCTGAAATTTCTATTGAGCCATAAGCCATCCACTTTTGAGCTTAAGCCTCCCACTAGATAGAAGCAGCTTTAGCCACCATTGATGCATTGTGGAGGAGAGTAAGGAACCAAGGAGATCTGGAGCACACCTATTGTATCACCATAAGAGCTTCATCAACCTCGTTTTTTTAGATAAATTCTTTGCAAGTCCTAGCTTGACCATTAATACAAAATTGAAAGATTCTTTATAGTATTTCCATGGAAGTTTGTCATTCCCTGTTTTAGTTGATATTAATTTTATGCACATGCTAGCTTAGATTTCTTTACTATTTTTATGTTTATTTAGTTTTTTATCATTTTCCATTACTCTGCTACTAAGAGTTCCCTTACCCTTAGTAGGTTCCCTTTTGCATGAGCAGGGGTGAAAACCCCCGCTACAGTTTGCTAAATCCACTGTTTGAACCTCTCTCTGGCTTGTTAAGTTTTTCCTTTTTAGCTTTGATTAGTTTCATTTTTGTTTTATTTGTTTAGTTATAGGCCTATGTGTTTTTTTTGTTCGGCTGCAGCCAGTTTGCATTGTTTTCTGTACAGAAAACCACACTCTTTTTTCCCATAGCTGCGGTCCTCACTGCCACTATTTGGCTCTTTTACGTAGTCTGCAGCTTGGCTCTATAGCCCTTTGCTGCAGTACGCACTGTGCTATCCCTACACCTTTGTGCGGTTTGAAACTGCACTTTCCTTTTCCCCGCGCGCGGCCCACACCACGGCCTGCACAGGCCATCTTGCGGTGCCGACTCTGAACATGAGTGACGCCGCCGTGTAACCGCTCCCCACCGGGGCCTCTACTGCTTGCTTCTTTTTCACCTTTGCAGTCCCGTTCATAGTTACCCCCCCACACCATGCACTGCACACCACAGCACCCCTCCCACCTTGCGTGCTGCACCCCGCAAGGTACCCCACACTTTGCACACTTCATGTTGTGGCGACTGCCCCGGTCTTCACGCTGCACTCTGCAGCGTCTTCTCCGCGTTCAGCGCTGCACACCACATTGCCTGATGCATGAAACCTACGCTGCACACTGCACTGCCCATTGCGTGAAACTCACGCTACACACTGCACTACCCAGTGCGTAAAACTCGCACTGCACACTGCACTGCCTGGCGCAAAAAACTCGCACTGCACACCGCACTGCCTAGTGCGTGAAACTCATGCTGCACATCGCACTACATGGCCCGAAACTCGCGCTGCACACCGCACAGAATGGCCCCATAACCACGCTCTAAGTTCTTTTTTTGCACCATTTGACTTTAAAAATAAAATATAAGTTTTTTGTTAAGCACATCACTTTCAACATTTTTCATTCTCTAGCATTTCCATTTCAGCTTTTTTCTTGCTAGATTAGCTGCCAATACCACCAGTGCACACACTCTGTCACCTAATTCAAGTGAGCCTTAACATCTACTTAACACAACCAATCTCTAACCCCACTTGGGGAACAAAAAATAATTTTGTAGTTAGGTAGGACAGGGGGGAAAGGCATCCCAATAACACCTCTCTGTCATTTAAACTTGAGACATAGTGGTTGTCCATTAGGGTACCAAAATTCTCGAGTATTTTTTGGCATAGTTACGACCAATTTGTCGGAAAGGCCTCTCCCTTAGGCGGTTCGAAGTAGCAAGACTGATTCCAGAGGCCTGAGTGGAATACCACAATCCATTCAGTAAGCGAAGGTTACCTACTCATTGTCTGTGTGTGTGTTGATTTTAGGTCCACACGGTGATAGGACTGGAGCTGTAGATTCACCTTTCTGAACATGTCATGAACGAGGTATCTTAGTATCCATTCTTCTAGGATTCTTGTACCTAGTGTCCCTCCTGGTAGTGGGACATCCTTATCCATTTGGTTCTACTTTTTGTATTGTCTGACTAGGATTTCATCACCTTGCAGAGGATACGTCTGGTTTGAGCCAGCATACCTTTTAGTTAGGTGTTTGCATGCTCCCTTACCTCCCCTGAGTCTAGTGAGTATACCTTTTCCATTTTTTAGGAGCCTTTTCTATTGGTATTCTGACCGTTTTTATTGCCGCTCCATTTGCTGTAGTACAGTTGTTATAGGAAGCGTTTTGAGAATTATTGTTGGCCTGAGTGCTGTAATTTTTGTGCTCTCCTTGTGCACACACGGTTGTGCCAGTATTTTTGAGCCTTTCACTCACCTCACCTCACCCAGTTTACTTTCATCATCACCATTGAGTCTCAAAGACAATCCCGACTCCAACGGGGCCAGCCCCCGCAGCACGGTCTACTTGGCTCTCCTCGCCATAGACGTAGAGCCTCGTCACCTGATCTTGACACCCTTTATACCACATTCGATTCTGAACCAGAATACAATACATACACTGCTCCATCTAGCCCCCTGGTTGGTATGATGTCCAATACCTTTTTCGGAGGGATGGTTGGTGGTGTATCCACCACTCACCCAGCTACCACATCAACATCCACCCCCATCATACCATCTCTAGGCCTGTTGTAGGTACAACAGATCCCATGCTTTATTGAAAACATGGGAGCCCGATTATTGTAAATACAAAGGTATTTAGGTGAGTTTTAAATGATTGATTGCTATGGCATCATACACTTTGATTGGTTTGCTTAGTTATAATTATTATCTCCTTTGAAAATTTCTAAGTTATTGCTTGTTTTCTTGATTTGCAGAAAACCTTAGATTTTCGCCAAAAATCATTTTCTTACTACAAATCCCGAAATCCCAAAATCCTGAAACCTGATATCCCCCAATTGCGGATTGTGGGAATCGTTTGTTTTTCTTTTAGGATTTCGTCAACCCGAAACCCGCAACCTGAAATTGTGGGTTGCGGGAAGATCGTGTAAGGATTTTAGAAATTCCGATTCCGCAACCCGAAACCTGAAATTTCGGATTTCATATTGTGGGAATTCATTACGCCAATAAATTGTGTTGTGTGTTTCCGAAACCCGAAACCCGCAAATTGCGGATTGCGGGTTGCGGAAAAGGTTATTTAATTTTATATTTGTGTTTTCATTTCCAAAACCTGAAACCCAGAATTTTGGGTTGCGGATTTCAGAAACACGTTTGTTCATTTTGCAAAATTTGTAAACCCCGAAACCCGCAACCGGGAATTTCAGATTGCAGATTTCGGGAATTTTGAATAAAGTTTGATTTTTGAAGTTATGAACCCGATCCCGCATCCTGCAAGGGTTAATCCCAGCCATTTATTTATTTTGAATCTACGACCTAGATTTGATCCGACCAAAAAAAACCATAAATACGCGATTTTTCCTATTTTTTATTATCATTTTTACGGTCAGAAATTTACGCTCCTATGTGGATTTTACTGTCATTTTCTTACCAGGATCACCTTCATGCTTTTCAGTTGTTATCAGGCTAGTTTGCTGTCATTTTTGCATCTGCTATTCGCAGTTTTCCTGTTTACAGTTTGGTTTTGATTTTTGTTTTATTTATTTATCAGAATTTCCCAAACTTCGCCAAAATGTCTCGAACTACTTGGTCCAAGGCACTTCACAAGGACTCACTGACCAAAGATCCCAAGTTTGGCATTTTCTCAGACACCAGTGAGAGAGCCATTGAAACCTATCAAGTGGATTGGGCTAAACTATATGCTATCTTTGATAATGATGACCTTTCGGACATCAAGGAAGACCGACCTGTGTATGAAAGAATTAGGGCTTCCCAAATCCATGCCATAGTTGCTCACCCTACCGTCCTACTTATACAGACCCTACCAAATGGATTGTGGAAAATGCTAACCCTAAGGAACGGTCGTTTAATGACAGTGTGGGGTCCCAATTGACAACCTTTTATCCTGGAGTTTTTATCAGGGCTTTTGCTCTCAAGCCGACTGTACAAATCCTTAGCCCTAATTTCATTCAATCCTCCAAGACCAAACACAATTTTGATGAAATGATGAAATCCTGGATGGTTAAACCTAATAATTTTGTGTCGAAGGATGATAACCTTTATCCAATTTCTTGGTTCAAGGAACCTTACTCCTTATTGGAAGCCATGCTCTGTAGGCTCTTTGGTCTTCCCAATTGTTCAGTTTTTAAAGCCGAATGGGCTCCCATAGCTCACCATGTGTTAACAACAGGGGAATATTTCCCTTGGGCATCTATCCTGTCTTTAGAAATTAAGACAACAATTCAAGATTATTAGAAGGCACCTGCTTTGAGAAAGCCACATTTTTACCTATCAGCCTACATTCTTGATGTCTTTTTCTCTAAATTTCAGTACCCTAACTTGGGGTGGAATTGGACCCCTGAAGCTCCACCAGTTCATATATACCATTCTTCATTGTGGGAATGTAATTATTTGCCCCTGCTCTATGAAATTTGTAAGCATTTCATGGGCACTATTTATTTCAAAATATTCCAGCAGGAAGCTCCTTCCTTTTCAGCTGATGCCAGAACTTTCATTAACACCATTGGAGATTGGTATGTTTATGAGTCCTTCTCATATATCAGAGTCTGGGGAAGTGACATTGTTCACCTTCTTCCAAGAATAGTGCCTGACAGGTTGGTCATTCAAGAGGTTTCCTATCAGACTGTCGCTGATGGTCTCTACAAGAATCTCACTGGTCCCAAAAAGAGGGGTTGGCCTAAATTCTCCTTAAATCTTGGCCCATTAGTTATTCCTACCTCAACCTGGGCTACAATGCTTGGTGATTAGCTTTCTCCTTTAAGTTGGGTAAATCCCCCAAAAGAAAGCATAATCCTTAGAAGTCCTTGGATGCACATTTCAAGTAGTATCACATGAAAATGGATTATGTCCATGAACAACTCCCAGATGACTCCATCTATCAGGGAGTGAATACTTTTTCTGAAGTATTGGAAAGGGCCAAGAGTTTAGATGAACAACAACAAATTATGTCATATCAGAAACAAATAAAAAATCAAGTCTATGGGCAAAGAACAATGGAGTTGAATATCATTGAGCAAGTTATAAGGGACAAAGAACAAAAGCTAATCCGACAGACTAGTACCCCTCTGATGCTTACCTATACATATGGAGATAAAGGTAAAGATCCCATGGAGAATCTCCCTCAGATGAAAACAACAGAGCAGGTTAAAAATTTGTTGCAGACCTCTCATAATTTCCAGCAACAGCTAGCAAAATTGACTTCAGTGTTGGACACTTGGATAGTTGAACCACCTAAGCTCACTATGGATGTTCAAGTGACTACTGCAGCTTTGCAGGTAGTTGAGAATTTGGCAATGGTTGAAGTTAACCCTACCAAGAGACATAAAGTTCAGGTTTCCACATCAAAAGTCCCTACTGTTAACCTCATTGACAGTGATGTTGAAGATGAGCCACATGCTACAGTTCAAGTGACTGAAGAAGTTACTGAGAAGATCACTGACAAAGTTATTGAATAAATCACTTAAGAAGTGATAGACAACTCACAGGCAATCACTGACCTATTGGATACTATTGAAATGGATCATTGTGATCCTGATCAACAAGCTTTGGAACTCACCACTGCTACCCCTGACATCACAACTCCATCACTGTTGTTATCACCTATTCAGGGTCTTTCTACTTTGCCTACAGGGGTTATGCCACCATTCTCTATTTCCCAATTTTTTCATACTTTGACTCATAGAGCCACTCCTTTTTCTGGTAACTCAGTTTCTTCTTCCTTCTCTTCATCTATTCTTGCAGAAGCCGAGTCTTTGACTGTACCCCTGCAATTACCCATATCCACTTCATCATTACCTACTGAGAATGATCCACCCTCAGTTCCTTCTCCATTACCACGATCTTCTAATGATGATCATGTTCCTATTTCTGAAGCTTTTACCTCAATCCCATCCCCAAATCCTGTCCCATCAGTTCCTCAGACTATCCCTGCCCCTATGACTATTTCTCAAGTTACCATTCCCATAACCAATTCAATGGCCACTCAAACTCCTTCACTGATGTCAACTAAGAATGTTATTTCAATTACTTCTAAAATAATAACTGAGTGGGAAGATGATGAGGTAGTTCCTCTTGGACATTACTTCTACCATTATTACGGAGAAAAATTCATATGGCTTGGGGCAGACCACAACAGACAAATGACTACCAGAAAATGACTCAATTCCCTATACAATGCTATACAAATGACAATGCTAAGATAATGGAGAACATAACCAACCTTGAACCAAACGTTTGATGTAGATCCCCATTTGGAGATTTCAATCTATGCACTTGAACCTGCAAATTAGTCTTGATAACCAACACACAACAAGTGCATATAATATATGAAATACATTAACATCATCAATAGCAATGGTCCATGATATCATCAGTAAATGCAACCCAATGTAATATAAACAACATTCACAACATTAATGGACGAGAATATGAGTATTTCTATTAATGAATAATAAGAAGTAGAATGTGATACGACCTCTTGTCAGCAACCAATCTGAACCAAGAACTAGGTCTCTCCACTTGTGCCTCCACCACTTCAATCCTCCATGCAATGGAAAACTCAAACTATAGAAGGAGTTTGGAAGGTGAACATAAGGGGTTTGCAACAACAAGGATCAATGAGTATAGACTCAAGATACGGCAAAAATCCACTAGAGTTATCTTGCTCTCTCTTTCTCCTCCCTTCCATATGCCATAAGAGCTCAATATATAGCCTTCCAAAGGTAAGTGAAAGGACACATTGAGGCGTTACGGGGAAAATGGAGTGCCAAAGGTCACCCTAAGACCGCATTTTGGGAGTAAAAAGTAATTTACTAGTGACTTTTACCATTTTACTTGTCACCTACGGGCTATAGTGGAATAGCTCGCGGGTATGCCAGCTAAAGTGAAACAACTAGCATACAAGAAGAAAAATAGCGAAAAAGTGTGTCTGAAGGACGTAAAGTGCATTTGAGTCAATGAAATGGATCTCGAGGGACAAAGAGTGCTGATGCTCACAAGGTGGAAAATTACGTTGTAACAGATGCTCCCTAATGTGTGAGGTCATAGAATGATGCTACGATGGTTGAAATACATTATAAATCTCATAAGTGGAGTGACAGAGACACAAATGGCGATATCAGCTCACTAGTCATAATACAATGATACTTCTGAATACATGTCAGTATAGTACAACAATCTAATACAATGGCCATGAATAGGCAATACACAATGAATATATGTCGTTAGTGATCATAGCCATGATCCCTCTACAGTAAGATATGGTTCCCTGCTGAAAAGGAAACAACTGGTGCAAACTGGAGGTACAAACTGCTGATATCTGAGAGATGATATCTCAGATGTAAAGTTACAATCATAAGTAGCATACAGAATGCCACTATGTCCTGGAGTCTTCTCCACAAATCATTTACGGTGAAAGTCCCATCAAGTGAATAAAGGTGTTGAGGTTGAACCTGATGTGACATCATCTGATTACCGGTCAATGAGGTATACCGTTAACAAACGTGAGATAACCCACCAATAATGAAAATGGGAATCAAGGCACAGAGTACAATCATTAGAGTGTGAATAGATGTGTTGAAGTCAAACACTAAGATGAATCCATCGATCAGGGGTCATTGATGTATTCCTAAAACTGTCAATGCCGAGAGAACCTACCGCTAATGACTGCAAGCCTCAAGGTACTCAACCAAACTCTAAGTCTTAAATTCCAGAATAAATGGGTTGAAGTTGATGGAACGAGACTCACTAGAAGTAGAGCATTAAGGCATCCCCCATCAACCAGCACGAGATAACAGCTACGCTGAAAGATTTGGAAGAACTCAGGTGAAACATACTGACTCAATAAGGATTGATGACATGCAATAGTAAAGAGATATGAGGAGTGCCTGAATCTTGTTTCAAGACTTCCTTTGAACAAGAGCATGAGTAGATGGATAAACTCAGGCAGCATAGACTTGACATAACATTATGCGATGCAGGAGGCATAAAAAAAAGGCTCCATAATGACTAGAAGCTTAACCAATCGATGGAGTAAACTGAGAAACGAGTACAGCTTCTAAGGGCCAACTATAGTCCTGACTAATAATGTATGGAGTGGAATGAATGCTCTATTCAAAGGAGACACAACAACTGCCAACTAAAAGTAGTAACCATAATCTCGTCCATCTTTTTGGAATATTTTATTTTTTGGTTCTTTTTCATATTTGGAAAAGCTTGAAAAAGAATAAAATTGCTTATAGTACAACAATTGAGGGAACGAGTGTCAAGTGGCGAGCAGACTAGTCCCAAGTAGTGGAGCATACCTATGATCAATTCAAGGAAGCATGTGCAGGATGTGGATACTCGAGGGGGTGTTCCCCCAGGGTCAAAAGGTCATCAAATTGTGAAAGGAAAATGAAAGCTCTTCAAGGATCGACAGGGAACGTGTTCAGGAACCAGGCTAATCAATTGAGTAAGTGGGAGCCGGCACAAGGCTCAAGTGGTAAGCAGGATGATACAATGCAATCACAACTTGGTAAAAATGGGGGAGTCCTTATGGGAGATGTCCATCATAAGACAAAGTAGAGTATGAGTCTTTATCACAAAGTCATGGCATAACTTCAAAGGACTCCCGATATTAAGGACAAACAACGGCATGGGCACCAAAATGCAAAAATGGGTTCTAACTAGGGTACCCATGTTCAAAAAGGCCCTACCACCACATAACGACACTTCTTTAACAGTGTGAAGGTTCTGTGTCGGTTAAGAAGTGGGGTTGCACCTAGGGTTTATGAAAAATGTTCACAAGGTCAAATGCATAATGTATGTGAAAATGACATCTAACCTATATGTTAGCTGTGAAATATACCTGCCATAGGCGCGAAACAATAAAAAAAAAACTCTCGTCGAAGAAATCTGGTCAAAAAATGCTACTCCAAGACATTATATTAGTCCAAAACAGCTTAAATTGGCGAAAACTATAGACAAGTGGGTTTCAAAAACTATAAATAGTAATAAAAAATTACAATTTACAATTCATTTTCACTATTCACCCATTTGGAGTTTTGTGGTTAGTTTTCACCTCAAAGTTCAACTGTTGATTCTGGCAGCTACAGGCATCCGTTTGTCAAGCCGTCTGGAGCAAGTTGGTAGTCTCATCCATACCTTTCATTTGATTATTTTTATTTTTATTTTTAGTGGTTGAATTTTTTAAATGGCCAAGCCCTATATGGTCATAGCGGTACCTGCGGGCTATAAGTATACGGTTAGTGGGTAGGGATTGGTACCCACGGTCAACGCATGCGTTGACTGTGGGTACCCGCCTCTGTTAGATAAACAGGCCACGGGTACGACCATGGAGTTTGTTTTTTAAATAAATTTGACTAAACTATTGGTTTCTCTTCCTCTGGGATGGTTCTAGAATGGAGAGAAAGGGAACATGACCTTGTGGATGAGGCCATCTGCAATGATTTTCCTGCACAACAAGCTTTACGAGCATGTGGGATTTTTAAATTTTGGAAAATTGGGGGTTTGAGGGCCCAAAACCAATTGCTCCAGCGTTTGATAAGCTAATGGGACATAGATGCACAAAACTTCCACTTGGACGGGCAAATACTCTCCTTGGAGGTAGATGATATCTACTTCATTACTAGTTTGTCTTGTTGAGGTGAAGTGGCAATCCTTCAATCTCGTTCTATGGGTGGTGGGATTAGCATTTCCAACTACATAGAGCGGTACTGTCTTCCCAACACTAGGATAGTGGGGAGTCATGTGCCCATTAATGCCATAGTCAATCTAAGCATGAAGGTTATACTGGATACCCTTGTGTGGATTACAGGTTCGGAAGCTCTTCACTAGGGTTCAAGGCCAGTGATGTTCTATGCCTCACAGTGCATGCGGCCCACAGTATATGACTGGTGCACAACATTACTGGGGTCCATGAAGACCCAATTAATGGAGTGCAAGCGAGGGGAGGAAAACAAAATTGGATACAGAAGTATCTTATGCAGTTTCTTCTTTGAGTGTGTTTTGGGGCTCAGTCCGAGGGCTGAAGTCCCTCCTCATAGTCTCCGCGACCTAGCGTTGACCTACTGGGCATAGGTCTTGACGTGACAGGGTGGTTGCCAACAGGAATCACCATACAAAGATGAGTTCTTTCACTGGTGGGACTAATAGGTCATAGCTTTGGATGACTACCCCTATGGAGGGATAGACTTCCATCAGGATCGTGACATGCCGCTTCCACCAGGAGCAGCGTATGGAGACATCGGTGAGTTACTCTTTTTATGTTTTTGGTATATTAACTTTTATGGATTTTTTATTATATATGTGAATGCAAAAATATTTTTGGGGGGTAGTATCATCTATTGACATTCTACTGTTTGCTCGCAGAAAAGGGTCCAGTAAGACCACAGGGCTTCCCAAGACATCGTTGATGGGGCAGGGGTGGTGAAGTGGTGGGTGCCGCAGTAGAGCGGACAATAGAGACTGTGATGGTCAACCTATCACAAATGACCAGCATGGTACTAGGGATAGAGGTAGCGCAGCTACCTGAGGATATGCAGCGCCATGTTTTTGGGGTACTGAGTCCCTGGGTTCGACTTCTACAGCGTATAGCTAATGCAATACACTATTATTATCAGACCCATCTTGTTGAGGCAGCAATGAGGCCTCCTCGTAGGGCTTAGATATCTCAAAGTCCCATCTTTGTATCGATATGTATATTTTTTAGGGTTACGGGCTCCAGTTTTGTATTATGACACTACCATTTTGGACATATTATTTATAAAAAACTATGGTTCTCCGATTCTACTATATGTGTGTATGTACAAATGTAAGAATGTATATTTTATTTGTGTGCTTCAGTATGAATTTGCCAAATGCCAATCTAGGACATAGTTAGCATATGCATCAGATATATGATTAAAACTTCTCAAAACATGAATGTATGTAATTGAAACAAAATGGCGTTCCAAGGTTCTTACCCTTAAGAATCTCCGTAATAACGTAGGATCCCTCACACGGTACTGACCATTCAATTGAGACACAACTAATTGTGAATCCAGGTGGAATTCTAATGACTGGATTCCATGTGAAATGGCATCCCGAAGTAGCTCAACTACAACACTATACTCAACCACACTGTTAGATGTAGGACCGAGACAAGCACCTCTTGAAGACACGACTAGGTGGTCAGGTGAATAAATAACCCAAGCAGCAGAAGCAAGTTGTTGCGTATGATGCCTAGCACCATCTGCAAATCCTAAGAACATAGGAGATTCCATTGACATCTATCAAGCAAACGGAAGTGAATCATTGGACCCGAAAAAACCAAAAGAAATTTAAACTGTGTACAGAAGCAGTTATACAATAGTATACAAAAGTGTTAGCTCGAGCTAGAAGCTCAAGCATAATACCGCTTGAGGTAGAGCCCATATCTAGGCTCCTTCAAGATGTTCCCCTCATAGTCTTCTAATTCGTAGGTTCATTTTTCTAGGAGATGCCTCACAATGTAAGGACCGTGCCACATGGGGTTGAACTTGCCAGCCCCCAGGGATTCTTTAGCTTGGTCATATAAAAGGACCAAGTCACCTTCAGCATATTGTTGGGGACGGACAAACCTATCGTACTGAACCTTGATACGACGTTTATTGGCATCTATAGCCACGGCGACATCTCAACATTGCTCGTCAAGCTGCTCAAGGTGGATCAAACGTTGCTCAATACCTAACGTATTAGGAAGGATCTCTATAGCTAGTTTCAACGAAGGGATTTTGCATTAAATCAGTAATACAGACTCCACACCGTGTACCAACTGAAATAGTGAGAATCCAGTGGCAGTCTTGACTGCGGTTTGATATGCTCACAAAGCAGGATATAACATAATATGCCAGTTGTTCTTGCTTTGTTGGATGGTACATTGGAGAATGGTATTTGAAGACTTATTAACTGCTTCAACTTGACCATTCGCTTGGGGATAGTAAGAGGATGAGTGTTCTTGACGAAACCCAAGCTTGAGTGACAAATCCTCCATCATCTTCTTCTGAAAGTGACTGCCATGGTCAGTGACAATCTCTTTCAGAACACCGAACTGAGTGATAATCTGATTGAATACGAAATGTGATGTTGTAGCACCATCATATTTTATGGTAAGCATGGCCTTATCCCATTTGGAAAAGTAGTCCACGGCCACTATGATATGGTGATGCCCCCCAGCCAAAGCTAGTTTGCAATCCATGAAATCCACCCCCCACTTGGTGAAGGGACCGACAGTGACGACCAGATGAAGGGGTGCTGGATGCGAGCGTACATTTCGAGAAAACACCTGGAAAGGGTGACATCTCTTTACAGTGTTTACACAATCCTTAAATATTGAAGGCCAAAACTAACACACTCGCACTATATGTTGGACTGTAGCAATCCTGGATAAGTGACCGCGACACGCCCCAGCATGTGAGAAGAACCTGCAACAATTAATTGATGAATACATGATATATCAGATCACAGAATATTTTTATTGATCGCAGGCCACTTCGAGGGGGAAACCTCCTTTGAGCAATCTCAATACAAAATAACTTCGTGGTGCCTTAATAGGCCTCAACACACACTTATATACTAAGTCTAGGCACCAATACTATGGGTCAAAACCATGGGCCAATACAAACTATGGATCAACAATACTATGGGCGACTTACAAAGCATATGCGCCAAACAACAATACACTAACAAAGTAAAGACATGGGTTCCTAACATCCGCTCCCCCTTAGAAAATTTTTTTTCCTCAAATCTTTAGATGTGGAAATTGTTGTTGAATCTGAAGGAGTGGTTCCCATGTAGCATTCTCTGGTTGCATGTCATGCCACTGAATTAAGATCTCTACGATAGAGCAAGAGTGAAGCTGATGAGTGTGCTTATTGAGGATGGCCTCTAGCTCCAAAAGGATGGATCCTCATTATCTTGTTCGGGAAAACTAGTTTGTCCTCTAATGTTGGTGCCAAGAACTTTCTTGAAACAAGAGACATGAAATACTGGATGAATGTGGGAAGAAGGAGGAAGTTCCAATTTATAAGCAACGGACCCAATCTTCTGAAGAATCTGATATGGCCCATAGAAATTTGGAGCAAGCTTATGATGCCCTTTGAGTTTCAGGGAGGATTGCTTGTACGGCTGCAGATGAATAAAAACCATATCACCGGCTTGAAAAGTGCGCTCAGAATGGTGTTGATCGGCTTGTTGCGTCATGCGATTTATTTCCATTTGAAGATTGTCCTGCAAAATGCGAAGAATCTGATCACAGTTTTGAAGGCCTGTGTCAACTTCCTGAACCAGTGAACTACTGGGGGTGTATGGAAGAAGAATTGGCATCGCCTAAACATAGACTGCTTCATATGGGGTCATTTTAGAGGCAGTGTGGTAAGAGGTATTGTACCACCATTCAGCGAGAGGGAGCCACTTTCCCCACTGATGTTGTTGTTTAGAGGTGAAGCAACGAAGATAAGTTTCCAAGCATTTATTGATAATTTAAGTCTGACCATCTATTTGGGGGTGATACCCTGAACTCATCTTCAGTTTGGTGCCAGTGTGGCGAAATAGTTCTATCCAAAAATGACTGGTGAAAGTCGCATCATGATCCGAGACAATGGAAGAAGGGATGCCATGAAGACAAAAGATCTGGTCCAGGAAAATTTGAGCAACTGAGGGGGCTATATAGGGATGGTTGAGAGCACAAAAATGACTATATTTGGAGAGGCAATCAACCAAAACCAAAATCATTGTCTTCCCTCCAAATTTAGGGAGCCCTTCAATGAAATCCATAGAAATATCTGTCCAACTCCATGTAGGTATGGGAAAGGGTTCGAGCGATCCTGGAAGGAGTGTCATTTCACCCTTATTGTAGTGGTAGGTATCACATTCAGCCTCCATCTGTTGAATTGTCATTTTCATGCCCTTCCAAAAGAAGTTACGCTGTGCCCGCTCATATGTTTTGAGGAACCCAGAAGGCCCTACCGATGGAGAAGCATGGAGTTCATAGAATACATCCTGTTGAAGATTTGTGCTCTGGGGAAGCACCAAACAACCCTTGTATCCCAGGGAAGCACCATCCCAATAGTAATGTGGTAGAACAGAAGGGTTGTTTTCCAAGCATTGGATGATTTAAGATAATCAAGAGTCATTTACATAGCCCTGTTGAATAGATTGCAACCAATTTGGAAGAGGCATAGAAATAGCTAAAAGAGAACCTTGGACCTCATATGTGCGAGAAAGAGCATCTGCCACAATATTGTCCTTACCCTTCTTGTAAGTGATCTCATAGTCATAACCCATGAGTTTGCTAACCCATTTCTATTGTGCTGGGGAGGATACACGTTGTTCTACGAAATATTTCAGACTCTGGTGATCAGTCTTGATGTAGAAATGATTCCGTAATAGGTATGGTCACCACTTCTATACTCCATGAAAAATAGCCATCATTTCCTTCTCATATGTAGAGGCAGCTAAATTCTTACCAGAAAGGGCTTTGCTGGTGAATGCAATGGGGTGATCATCTTGAAGGAGAACAACACCAAGTCCATTACCACAAGCATCACTCTCAATAGTGAAGGGCTTGGAAAAATCAGGCATAGCTAGAATAGGGGTAGTACACATAGCTTGTTTCAGTTTGTCAAATGTACACTCAGTAGCATGTGTCCATGTAAAAGCATCCTTTTTCAATAGAGCAGTTAATGGAGCTACAATCTTCCCATAATCCTTGACAAACTTGTGGTAGTAGCCATTCAATCCCAAAAAACCACAAAGGCTCTTGAGTGTCTCAAGATGCGGCCAATTGGTCATGGCAGGGATTTTGGCAGGATCCATGCGAACCCCTTGTGCTGAGATAATGTTCCCGAGATACTCGACTTCCTTCCATCTAAAAACACATTTAGACTCTCTGGCGTGGAGATGATGGTCAGAGAAAATTTTCATGACAAGATCCAGATGCTGGAGATGTTCAGCCCATGTTTTACTGTAGATGAGGATATCATGAAAGAATACCAGAATGAATTTTGGCAAGTAGGGTCGAAATATTTTATTCATCAGGGCCTAGAATGTGGAAGGAGCGTTAGTGAGGCCAAAGAGCATGACCAAAAACTCATAGAGGCCATCATGTGTGCGGAAAGCTATTTTAGGGATATCATCCTCATGAACCCGAATTTGATGATACCCAGAATGAAGATCCAACTTGGAGAAAAATTGAGCACCATGAAGCTCATCAAAAACAGGAATTGGAAACTTATCCTTGATAGTGAGGTGATTAAGTGCTCGGAAGTCAATGCAGAGGTGCCATGACCCATCGTTTTTGCGAACAAGAAGAACTGGTGAAGAAAAGGAACTAGTGCTTGGGTGAATAATACCTTGCTTCAGTAAGTCCCAAACGAGCATTTCAATCTATGTTTTTTGGTGAAGTGGGTAGCGATAGGGCCTGATGTTGGGAGTAACACTTCTAGGAAGGAGTTGAATATGATGGTCCTCTGGCCTTGAAGGTGGCAATCCCACTAGTTCAGCAAAGACACCTATATATTGATCCAGAATTTGTTGTAGATCCAAACGAGTATTGGAGACCATTGATGGTTGCATCTGAATGGAATGGATCTGAGCGATCACACCATGTGAATTATTCTTAAGGATGTTTTCCATGCGATGTGAACTGATGATGCTGAGAGACCCTGGTTGTAAGCCTTTCAATGTGTTTTTTTGTCCATCAGGGGGAAACTGCATCCAAATTTCAACAAAATCCCATAAGATGGGGCCAAGTGTGCGTAACCATTGAGCACCCAAAACCACATCACATCTGCCTAAGGTCAAGGCAAACATATCAGAGCGCAGGTTATAATATCCCCTAGAGATATGCACATTACGACACTTACCTTTGCAAGGTAAGGTTCCCCCATTAGCAACCATGACTTCAAAGTTGTAGCAAGCATGGATAAAACAATCAACATGTTTGGTGATCCAAGGGTCAATGAAATTATGAGTGCTACTAGAATCAATGAGTATTGTAAGAGGAAGCTTCTTGAAGTAACCCCTGACCTGCATGGTTTGTGGGGTGGTGATTCCAGCTAAAGCATGGAGAGATATCTCTGGCTGGTTGTCCTGAGACAGAGGGTCAATAGGCGGCTCCAGTATGTCAACCTGAGCATCCATTGTATCTGGAGCTTCTTTACCAATTTCATAGGCAGGAAGAGAATCCATATCCAAGAGATAGAGCTTTTGCTGAACACATCTGTGTCCCTGAGTGAATTTCTCATCACAATTATAACAAAGCCCTTTTTCTCTGCATGCCGGCATCTCAATTTCAGAGAAATGATTGATAGGAGTTGGTCGAGGAGCTGGCATGATGGGAGGTCGTTGAGAACCCATATTTCAAAAGTGAACAAAAGTGGGTTTGGAGTGTTGTTGGGCTACAATCTTGTCTTCTTCCAACTTAGACAAGCCTAGGGATTCCATCATTGTGTTGGGACATAATATTTTGACCTTAGAACAGATTGCATCCTTTATACCACTGATAAAACAACTCCGATAGAAGTCATTAGGAAATCCTTCAGTGTAGTTGGTTAGTTTCTCAAATTCAGTTTGGTACTCTCTCACAGTGACAATTTGGCGAAGTTTAGTGAGGGCTCCTGTGAAGTCATCAAAAGTACTAGGACCAAATCATTGCAAAAGGAGTTGGTAAAAATATGTCCATTTTAGCTCTTCATGAGCCTTGATGTACCAACGGTACCATTGAAGAGCTTCTTGTTCCAAATGAAAGGATGCAAGTGGAACTTTGTTGACATCAAAAGTATTATGCAGACTGAAATACTATTCTGCACGATAGATCCACCTAGTTGGATCAATACCATTGAAGCGAGGAAAATGAAGCTTTGGACCACGAAAATAGTTGGAAGAAGAGAACCCATTGTCTGATGAAGACTCGAACTGGCGTTTGTTGTTCATGGTTGAATGCTCAAGATGGAGGCCGAGAAATTTTTCATCCAGATCTTGGAGTTTGGCTTGGATGGCTATAAGTGCTTCTTCCATGGTTTTCTCTCCTGCGTGAGTGATAACCATAACCAAGAGTTTTTTTTTTTTTGGTGAGTGGGTAGAAAAAAAAAAACCAAAACTATTTCAGTAAAGGAAAATCTGGATTTGGGAAAAAATCGGAAGGGTAATTTGGGTTTGAATAGGTTTTGGACACCCGTTGAATGGACATGGAAGCAAAAAAGGACGATTTCAGAAGCGGGGTGAAAGAATGAGAAAATTTGGTAGAGAGGGACAAAGAAGTAGAATTAGGAAAGGAACTCTGTGGTAAAATTTGAAGGCGATTGGGTGAAATCTGAAGAAGTTATGGCAAACCCTAAAAATAGACAAATGTGGGATTTCGAGCTTTGGGAAGTGGAATTTGGGATAGGGTCCTCAAGATTGAAATATGCAGAATGGGATTACAGGGCTGTCAGGAAAGTTTTAAGGGAAACAGAGTGAAAACAAGGGAGATATGGCCAAAAAATGGATATTTTTGTTTTCCAGGAATGGATCTACAGCAGTGCGAAACTGATCGGAAATAGATAGATCTGCAACAATGCAGAACTAATAGGAAACAGATAGATCTGCAATGATGTGGAACTGATCAGAAAGAGATAGATCTACAACAGTGCGGAAGTGATCGGAAACAGATAGATCTACAATAGTGCGGAAGTGATCTAAAATAGAGGGATCTGCAACAGCACAGATGTGATCGACAATAGTTTTGGATAGAGAAAATCTACGATTTTGCAACTGAAAATAGATATGGACCCCAGGTATGCTCGGCTACCTAATGGTTCAGGGGATTCACTCGGCCACCAATGTTGTCTGACGACTTGTGTATTAGGGCAGTACCCCTCACTCCATGACTTAGGTAAAACTGATAACCAATTTGCCACAAACGACAACTCTTGGTTTACCTCACGGATGGGAACTAGTCAATCAAATAGGGGTCGTTGCCCTTTTCATTGGCAGGTCCTCTCAATGGCCCAGCTACTTCGGGGTTCCGGTGGTACTCCTCATAATGAGTTTTAGGGCTTATGCCCAAGTACTTCCCACAGTTAAGTGGATAAGGATTATTCCCAGATCCGAACCTGCAATAAATGAGAAGAAAAAAATTAGCAAAAATTTCACCCAATGAGCCCAAGAAAGTGCTCTGATACCAGTTGAGAAGAACTTGCAACAATTAATTGATGAATAGACGATATATCATATCACATAATATTTTTATTGATCGTAGGACACTTCGAGGGGGAAACCTCCTTTGAGCAAGGTCAATACAAAATAACTTCACGGTGCCTTGATAGGCCTCAACACACACTTATATACTAAGTCTAGGCGGCAATACTATGGGTCAAAACCATGGGCGAATACAAACTATGGATCAACAATACTACGGGCAACTTACAAAGCATATGCGCCAAAGAACAATAACACAAACTATGGATCAACAAATACTACGGGACGATTTACAAAGCATATGCGTCCAACAACAATACACTAACAAAGTAAAGACATGGGTTCCTAACAACATGGCAGTCATTAAGCATCCGCTCCGCTTCTTCGTGATTCAAGCAACAACGGAGAATAGAATCCTTTCCTCGACGATACAAAGTGTCACTGACAATAGTATAATCTTTATCATGATGTTTCACACGCTGTCACTTGTCCCGTGAATAATGCGAAGGAAACTTTAAAGTTTGGAGATATACAATGATATCCCCATACCAAGGGTCCTCAGACGAGATAAGAAATACATGCTCATCCACAAAGGAATCCTCATGGAAAATATTCTCATCAAGTTGCGGAAGGTCTGACATAAGCTCAGCAAAGACCAAGGATTTCACTGATTTCGCCGAAGCAAACTCAAGCTCAAACCCCTGAAGAATCACAATCCATTTATTGTACTTCCCCCCGATAAGACGTCACGATAACACGAATTGAAATGGATTGATATGCACTATGACTGTGGTCTTCCTAAGCATGATATAGTGTCATAACCATTGGACTGCATGAACAGTCGCAAGTGCCAACTTTTCCACGTGAGTATATCTCAGCTGAGCGTATACTAGATTTCGACTAAGGTAATAGATCACATGCTCCACGAGCACATCATCAACCTGAAATAAGACCATGCCAATCGTATCTTGAGACACAGCCACATAAAGTATAAAATCTCTTGCAAAGTCAGGTGGACTAAGCAAAGGGGCTGATACCAAAGCTTTCTTAAGAGCATCAAAAGACTGCTGGGATCGCTCATCCCAGATAAACGTTGTGTCTTTCTTCAACAAGTGCACGAAACCTTTGGTAAGACTAACATAATTCACTACAAAGCGACGTAGAAAAGTAGGTCTCCTTTGGAGGCTCTGAAGTTATAACAAGTTGCGCAGAGGAGGCAACCGAAGTATTTCCTCAACTTTGTGAGGATCGACTCTGATACCCTCTTTCGAAACTATAAAACCTAGAAGGTGACCTGTCCTCACAACAAAGATGCATTTATTGGGATTCAATCGAATCTTGTAGCGTATACATCGTTCGAGAATCAAACGGAGATGCTTTGGGTGGTCCACTCTCTTGCAAGAATGGCCAGCAAGATCATCCAAGAAAACCTCCATTATACGTTTAAGGTCGTGAAAGGCATAGGTCATAGCCCACTGAAAAGTGGCTCCAACATTTTTCAGGCCGAAGGGAATTTTCCGGTATGCAAATGTACCCCAAGGACAAATGAAAGCAGTCTTTTATTGGTCCTCGGGTTGGATTTGAATTTGGTTATACCCTGAAAAGTCGTCCATGAATGAAAAAATTTTACTTCCTACACAGGCATCCAAGATCTGATCAATGAATGGGCTAGGGAAATTGTCCTTCAGACATGCACGGTTTAGGTCTCTAAAATCGGTGCATACGCGAATCGTTCCCTACTTCTTATCCACAAGAATGGGATTTGACACCCATTCGATAAGGGGAATGGGGTAGATAAAACCAGCCTTAAGCAGTTTCTCCACCTCTGCCTTGATAGCGACTTCCTTTCTAGGTTTAACAGCATTAAGATGTTGTCGAACCGGTTTAGCATGAGGATATGTTCTAATCTCATGTTCACCAATACTAGGGTCTATCCCTGGCATCTCCTCATATGACCAAGAGAAAGCTTCCTGAAGTTCAGTAAACAACTCAGTGTAAATGGTAACCTCCTAAGAAGAGCAATCATGACCCATGTAAACGTTCTCAATATTTCTAGGAGTGCGAGATATGTTGATCGGTATAGTCGGGGAAATATTAGCCATGTTCCCCTCCGCATAAATCCCATGTGAACCCAAAAGAGCCACAGGGTGACCAACCATCTTGGCAATAGTCATCCTAAACTCTTCTTGCTCGGTGAGATCGAGGTTGGGAAGAAAATGAGAACGATGATGCATGTCCTCCCAAGGTCTCTCACTACTACACATGGCCTCAAAAATAGCTTCATTCGAAGGCAAAGTACTCTCAAGACTATCATGCGAACAAGATGAGTTGGCTGCCCAAACCGACAGCATAACAGGATCTTCCTCCTCTATCCTAGAAGAGGGGAGATCCAACTCTGAAGTGGCCTATTGAATATCATGATGCACAAGCTTAGCAACAGATAGTGGTATGCAAGCTTAGTAGCAGACAGTGGCATAGCCATTCCAACATGTGCAATGTCTCTAGACATGGTAGTCGTGAACGGTAAGGTCCACAAATCATCAAAATACGAAGTCTGGTACAAAACATTATTTAATGGAGGAGGTGCATTATCAGAAATGGTTCCAATAAAATTAATGGGTGAAGGGAAATCATAAGATCCCATCAATGAAGGGTACAATCTGACACCCATGTTCCTAGTTTCCAACTGAGAATCCGTAACTTGGGGGACCATTGATCCCGTGGATGCTGTGGAATAAGGACTAATGAAATCTAGTTAGTTGATTGTCACAATCTTGCCTTTATGTGGAAAGAAAATAAATCTAAATATAGTAGACACGATAGCTTTCATAGCATATATCCAATTCCTACCTGGTAGAAGGTTGTAGTTGATGGGCACATCAACCACCTCGACCTCAATAGGAACAGATTTCCCGCCCAAGCGGACAACAAGGGAAGGAAGAATTCCATGCGGCTTAAATGAATGACTGTCGAATGCAGTGAGCATGGTCATAGACTTGGACAAGGGAGGAGATCCAATATCTTTCCAATAAGATATAGACATTACTGACGTCGAAGCACCTTTATCAACCATCGTTCTCCTGACGAAATTCTGAAGGCACTCCACATGGATTTGAAAATCCACGTGGTAAGGTAAGCAAGGTTGAACGTCAGTTGTATCAAACCTGATAACGTTAGGACTACCCCCATTCTAAACTCCTAAAGCACTCAAAAGGCCATTCTTTTGAGAAGGACACGCCTGTAAAACTTCAAGAGCTGACATGGCACACGGAGTTTGACCCAAATATTCTACAATAGAGTAGTTCTGGGCGGCTCAGGCGTTGGAATTATGCGTCGAGTGCTTGAGAACACCTTTCGGTATCCGTGGCATAGTAGAGGGCTTCTGGATATGCAAGGAAGTATTAGGAGGAGGGGGAGGCTCATTCCCCATATTGGGTTTTGGTGCTCCATAATCATGCTGGCGAGTAGCAACACTAACCTCTGATTGGACCATATTCACACATCCATAGCCACTAGTATTGGAGGAAGACATTGTAGTCTCATTAGGTCTGTAACCAATAGCGGGAGCATGCGAAGCCATGTTCTGATGATGAGGAAGGGGATATTTTAACACGCTGGGCTCTGTTCCAGATTCTTCGATGCTTCTTCAATATGAGGACATAGGTGAGTAAGATGATCTTCCCAACAAAGCTTGCAAGGGAATTTCACTTTACGCCTAAGTTTACGGTACCCACCAGCATTGTCGCCATCTCGAGGAGGGTTCACGTTCTCTTTCCAAGGGGTATTTCGATTACTACCATTGATCCCATTGTTTCCACCCTTACGGTTGTTTCTCCCCTTCTTCTTACCACCAGGCTGCTAGTTACCCAATGGGTTTGTCGATTGCACAGTGTCTACATCGGACGATGGGGTGGAAGTGGAGAAGGTGTGAACCTATCCAGGACTAGATTGGTTAAGTGACAAATTTTTCATTTGATTAGCAACCAAATCTATAGGTCGAGTACTTGTGGATCCAACAATGCCATTGTCATTTTGTCCAGGAAGTGGCTTAGGATCATGTAATGTTCGTGGTGTGTCATGGATAATGTCATACAAGATGCCAGACTGAGAATATAGTAAATCTAGTTGCTAGGCTTTTAAGATGGCTTGTTCCTTACTCACAATGTTGGACATTGAAACATCCTTAGCAATATATGGAAGTAAAAACTTGAGGAACCATTCCAACATAAACTTTAGAGGAATGTTGGCTTTCACTAACCTCTTCCATTGATGCCACTCTTGAACGTGGTCAGAAATGTGTGTGGCCTTATTTTGGTAGAAGGTAAACAAAAGTTCAGTACCAGTATCATAATGAACCGAAAACTGAAAATGATCCAAGAAAACCAAAGCTATCGCATTGAAACCCCTTTAAGTGCCCCCAGGCAACTCGACATACCATTTCGCGACTGCCCCCATGAGGGTGCGTTGAAATAGCCTCAAATGAATGAAATTGTGATTCAGCGAGTTGGATGAGCACCAAAGGTGAAAGGTCATGACGTGGTCACCTGGATCCTCACCACTCTTCCCCTCAAACTTGGGAATGTCTGAAGGGAGCTTGGTAGGGACCGGAGGCCAATTCAGATCATGACACACCGGGTCATTCATGAGCTTCGAAAGATCGAGAAGGTTCAGTCGAGCAAGGAACGGGAGCAGAGGCTGTAAAGCTTGATTGTAAGCTCCCATAAAAGGTTGATTATAAGAACCCAAAGGATAAGATGGACCATAGGCTTTACAATGACCATTAAAATTAAAATGTTGATTATACGGACCTAACGGACCATAAGCTTGACCATGGCCATAAGGTTGATAACCTCCTCCAACCTGACCCATGTGAGGGTAAACAGGTATATATACATTGTGAGCACAATATTGAGGTGGGTTGTAATGAGAGCCAGCATCGACTGTATTATAGTAAGGGTTACCACCATAATTATGGGGAATATAAGTATTAGTTGTAGCAGGAACTGTGTTGTAATAACCATGATTATAGGGTATGTTCCCACCCCCTAGGTAAGCATTATTAGTAGCGTGAGCAGTCGTATGGTGACTATAAGGTATATTTCCAACCCCAATGTTGGCATTACTAATAGCAAGAGCGGTGGTGTTGTGACCGTGAGTATAAGGTATATTTCCACCTCCTACATTAGCATTACTAGTAGCGGTGGCAGACATAAAAGTACATGGAATGTGTCCAGCCCCTTTATCGGGGGGATTGTTAACATTAGAAAATATGGTCCTAGGTTGACGTGTATGGGCATGTGTATTATGTTGCGGAATGCGAGTTGTATTACAGATAATGTTCCCACCGTGAGAGGTAGTCCTAGGAGGTGGTCTTCCACCCAAATTTGGAATGTTTGGGGGAATGTAGCCTATCCCAGTATTATGTGTGTGAGTGGAAAACGTGGTGCCCCCAATGAGGGGATTGCCCCTCGTGGGTGCAGTGTTGCTAACATCATGACTAGTGCTAGCATGGCTACCAGACGTAGTGGGTGGATCAACTATGTTGTAATCAAGAATACCAAAAGAGAACGGGGTGTTTTTGGTCGTAGGGTTTGTGTTAACATGCAAGTTTGGCATCCCATAAAGAAATTTTTGTGGATCCAAAGGATCGAACGGGTCGTCTTCAGGTAGAGTAGGTCCAAAAAGAAGAGTTCTAGTCTCTAGTATTAATGTATCCCCCTCCCATTCCTTTCTAGGGGTAGGAGGATGAGAGGTATCTCCAAATCTACCCGACGGAGTCGTAAGGAATTCTTCCATTCCAAAACCACTGTAAATGTCGGTGCGAATCGCATTACAGGAATCCAAAGATATAGAGGGAGCATTTCGGCATCTTCTCTCAATACGATGTGTAACTTCGGTGGCTGGTAAACCAACTAACCAATGAGACCAGTGGAGAGGTGGACCTCGTGCCACGATATCTCTAAAATATCAATAAATCAAAACATCCCCTATGGGCCAAACTAATGATCAAAGAACAAAAGAGAAAACACCTAGAGAAACTACAGCCAAATGCACACAAACAGAGTGGCTAAATGAGCTCCCGACACTACAGCCGATATGTCTTGCCTACCAGAGGCTTGAGACTCCCAAGTTATATCCGGAGGTAACAAAATCAGTTATAAGGGTTCCCAGACTTCATTGCGTGCACAGGGTCAAGTCCCTATACAACAGGAAACTGTGTTGTCCAACCCCTATCTGACTCAAGATACAAATAGTATAACCACTGCAAGCACCCTATACGATACCTAGGTAAGGAAACTAAGGTCACCAAAATATAACCAATGCTCAGGGGGATAGTCACAGGTGGGATCCATCGTATGGGCAGGGTAGCGAAGCCCGAACCTTAAGAGGTGCAGATCCCTCAAGAGCCCCCGTACACAAACAAATATTGGAAATATATCCCACGTTTGGCCAGTATTGGAGGGCCATCTCCGCAACCAACCTCCCGTGACCTTGTGCTTAACTCTTGTCTCAGTAGAGCTTCTTGAGAACACTGATGTATACAATGGAATTCACCACTCCCTGGTCAGACACATAATGTTTCATCTAGTAGTCTTGGATTGTTAACTCACTATGATCTATTCCAAGACTCTAAACTTATGCTAGTTGGTGCACCCTATAAAATAAAAATTGTTCTAATCAATTTTAAGATTAAGCATTAATTTTAGTTGGTTGTGATTACTCAAAGGATATGGTCGTGAAACTAATGGTGCATATGACTCAATAGTATGCACAATCAACAAACTCTAGACTCATCTATCCAATAAAAACAATGCCACTAACATGAGAATCAATCCAACGGTTCAGAATAAAATGCAATTCTTTTATATTTTCAATGCACAAGCAGATCCTAGATGAAAGCACGGGCACTTAGATGCAAAATGCATTACATAATTTTTTTTTCTTCTTTATTTTCACTTACAAGCAAAAGGAAAATGCAAAACTATGATTTTGTATTTTTCAATATAATGAAATGGAAAATGCAAGCAAAATCTACCTATTTGGTTAAAGAAATGCAGAGCATATCACTAAGACAACCCAGCACATCCCAAATAGTGAGACTCAGCCAATGTAATGAGAAATAAAACCAAAAATGGTGATGAACTAACAAGACTCAAAACAAAGAGAAAGAAGAGTTTTTGGTCACAAACAAGGCCAAATAAGACTTGGGAATAATCAAAACCAACCTAGCAACAATCCAAGGGCATAAACAAATCAAAGCCAGAGTTGTACGCTACTATCGAAGGAATAACTGCGGGTACCCACGGGCTATAGTGTAGACAGATGCAGGTAGACGTGGGCAAAGCAAACTTGACCCACGTATAGGGAAAAGCAAATGAGCAATAAAAGAGTCCAATGATCCAAAAAAAGGTTGTTTTCTATAGTGTATCCTGACGGCCAATCAATGACACAGAGACTTGACACACAACAACTCTAAATAAGGACTAATGCCAAAAAATATCCAAAAATGGATGTTCTTGTTGATGTATATGTAACTTCGGAATGTATTTCATCTATGTATTTCATATATATTTATTGTACCCTTATTAGAGATGTGTTATTTCTCTATAAGGAAGTGTCGTCATGTGGATTGACAAGTGTCGCAAGTGTGTGTACTTGCCGATGGGTTATTAGACCACCATGTGTGGGGTCGGCCCTGAAATATATATATTATAATGTGGATGTACCTAGCTAGACAAGTCGGCCCCATAAGGTCACTGGGCAAACAGGTTAGTATAAATAGAGATCAATTGATCTCTATTTAGATCATTCGGAAAGTTATCTCTCTCTCACTCAGAAAGTGGCGCACTAGTGAGGAGGAGGATCATCTGCTTCTAGGAGACTATCTCAAGTGTATTTTGGTTGTACTTTGGTTGAGCCATTGCTCTCCCTATCTCTGAGGAAGTTGTGGGGTTTTTCACCTTAGGGTTTTCCCCACGGAAACTCTATGTCTCTTGTCTCTCATGCTTTTGATTCTTGTGATGCTTTTCATGCTTATTGTGATTCTTATGCATTGATATACTGTATATGTTATTCTCTCAGTGAAGATCCTAGAGTATTGTTGTTGAAATATTGTAACTTCAAAGAATATTATATTTGTATATTATTTATTCTGGAGATGTTCCATACCTCCGATGTGATTATACTATAAATCCGGAGATGTTTATTCCTCCGATTTGGGTGTGGTAACTAGGGTTATTAGACCCACCATGTGGGGGTCAGCCCAGTCAATTATAATGGGGTATTTAACCTAATGGTTAAATACGAGCCTACATGTACTTGTGTAAAATACATATCAGAGTAGTGTATAAATAGAGGAGGTGTGTTCCTCATTTGATACACTCACACTCACTTGAGGATAGCGCACTTGTGGAGGAGAGGTCTGCTATTGTGGAGAAGGAGATCATGTCTCAGGGTTTCATCTTTGTATATTGTTGGTCATCTATATTGAGGAAGCTTTGCTGGGTTTTCTACCCCATGAGGGTTTCCCAGGATAAATCTTTGTCTCTTGTGTTTATGCTGTGCTTGTTGTTTCTTCAGTGATCCTGTATATGCTATTATTGTGAAATGGAATGTAATGCTGCTATTTTATTTCTTAGCATATTGAATTTTAACATGGTATCAGAGCTAACCTGAAGGAAGACAAGGTATGGCACTAACGACACTTCCTTTACTTACGACAATTTGAAGGTTAGGGTTTTACATAGCAAAAACCAGTCATCGTAGCACTTTCGCTATAAATCCGTTTTGGCGACGTTTTCGGATCTGAAATTGTTACAAGACGAATATTAAATATCCAGGTACCTTGTGCCCAAAGGACAACCTCTAATTCGTTGTACTTTGTGATTTATGATCAGTACAAGTTAGGGTTTCTTCCTCTTCCAGATCTCAGTCAAATTCAGGTGACCTAGGAAAAAAGGTCATAACTTGGGCTAGGAAGCTCCAAATGAAATTTCGTAAAAAGTGACAGGTATTACACAGACTGTACTATCTCAGGAAACTTTTTCAGAGGCCTAAATTGAACCAGTGACACGTGGCACGCCATACAATTTTGCTCTCCTGTTTTATCCCATAAACAGGTCACGTTGTGACACTTGGCATAACTCTCTCTCAGAGAGTCCAATTGAGGTCAGACCTGTCAGGATGGAAAGATAACAGGTCGATCTATCTCAGGAAAAGTTTTCAGAGGCCGAAGTTCAAACAGTGACACGTGGCATGCTGTACAAGTTCGCTCTCCTGTTTTATCCCATAAACAGGTCACGTTGCGACACTTGGCATAACTTTCTGTTAGAAAACCCAATTGAGTTCAGACCTATCAGGATGGAAAGATGAAAGGTCAGGCTACTGCAGAAAAAGGGTTTCAGACCCTGTGGAGCAAAAAAATTTCAGATTCATAGCAGAAACAATCAGGTGCATATTTCTGTCAAAACAGAATTATTTTTGGAGCACCTTTATTCATGGCTTCCGGAATTTAGGGTTTCGGAGAAAGTTAGAATTTTTGGAATCGGAGTCCACGGCTGAATGCTACTTAGAAAAATCGAAATTTAGAGACCAAGTTCGAATTTTTTGGTTGGGTGGAAGACCGGGCTTGATCAAACCCCAGTTCGGGATTTTGATCGGAAAGATGGAAAATTAGGGCTTCAGCAAAAGTTGGAATTTTTGAAGTCTGTAACCACGGCTGGAAACTCCTAAGAAAAATAATAGTTTAGAGCCTTGGATTGAACCTTTTGTTTGGGCAGAAGGGTGCGCTTCATCAAACCCTAGTTCAGGATCCTGTCCAGAAGATCCAGAAGTTTCAAAGGCAATTTTGAGGGGTCAAATTTTGGAAATTCCAAAGTTGAAGTATGCTAGTTTGATCAACTCAGCAAGACATATTCTTTCATCCATTGAGAAGTGTGAAAGTCAAAGGTTGAATCTTTAGGGGTTTCTCTAGAAAACCCTAATTAAGCTCCAGATCAAGTTTCAGGGGGAGTTGAGGCTAAGGCCTTACATAAGAAGACTACAAGAAGTCTCGACAGGTATGACTTAAGGAGGCTCAGGTATGTCTTGAAATCTAATTCTTGATTAAGTTCATGATGTGTTTGTCTTCATATTGTTTGTTAGTACAATCTTGATTAATGTTAGACTTATCTTATCACCCTAGTAACAGTATGAATGCATGTGAATGATTGAAGACATTCATTGATTAGGATTATATGATTGTACTAATGCATTATGGTGTTGTGTGAGGTTGATGTTGTCTGCTAACAAGATACAGGTACATCACAAAAGACAAATCAAGTTCCATGACCATGACCACATGAAGACAAAGACTCATCCATAATCTTTGTTCTACTTACGAGGTATGTATGACCTTGTTGTATTATGCTTAACCTATGAGACATGCAGGTTCTAGCTCAGGATCTCTAAATCATTGAAGAGATTGTTTAGGTATGTTGTACATAACTAAGTAGGTATACTAATCCAGGTATGTTTCCCAAGAATCTTACCTTGTGTTAAGATCCCTTATATAAGTATACTTGGTATGATTGGTTATGCTTATTCATAAAGTTAGTAATCAAGGGATTATGCATATTATGTCTTTTATCTTGATTGATGATATGCATGAGTAAAACAAGACTTCCCTGAAATCTTGAATACTAATGTTTATTAACTATAATCATGACTATACATTCTCAAGATTATTTAGAACTATAATGTTTTGATAACATTTAGAACATACTAATGGGTGTATGTTTGTGTATGAGATCATGAGGATGACACATGAACATGCACAGTGGTACAGAATGAATAGAAGTTCAAAAGATATATAGAAGATCAAGCGGGAGGCAACCTCACAAACATAAAAGATAAGTATTTGAGTTGTTATTTGAAATAGTAATGATATTGCCTGTAATAGGTTGTATGCATATTTGTATTCCTAGAATATATGATGCTGAGTGTAAACATTCATAGAGCATTGAACAGTATACTACTAATGTGCATATGATTGGTAAGTTGGACAAACATTCCATTGTTGCTTGTCTAGAATGAAACCTCTTTGCTGACATGCTGAGAGTTGTGCACACTCTCGATAGTATGTTCTGGTAGAGATGGAAGGCATCTAGATAGCCACTGTATGCATACAGGATATGGGAAAGTGTTGTGCCAAAGTATTGGTCAAGATAGTTGCATCACTATGTAAATGATATCTGTATGCATAATAGGTTATCATGTCAATATGATTTGATGATTATGAAGTATTACTAATCATGTACTTAATTTTGAATTGTAGGAAAGGTCATGAAGAATGATGGACACCGTACAAGTGGTGGATGTTCAAACAAGAAGATTTACAAATCAAACAAAATATAGAAGGCTCATGGCTAGAAGATTCTCTTAGAAAGGGGAAGAGAATCATGACAAGATGTTTGCTCCAAGTATGGTGTAATTAAAGAAGAAGTGTGAATCAGGTTCTGTATAGGTACCTAGGATCGATAATAAATTGATAAGCTTAATGATCACCATGGGTGATGTGGATCTCAACCTTTGCTACAAGGTTGAATATGATTTCTATACACAAATGACATGGATGCAAGAAGGAACTCACCACAGAGTTCGAATGATATTAAGGCTCATATTAGTAGACCCATCTAACGAGAGATGGCACAGATAGATATGCAGAAGATCATTCAATGCAGAAATGAAAATGAAAGATCTCAAATTGACGCTTCACTTCCTAGGTCTGGAAGTATGGCAAGGCTCAGAAGGAATATTTCTCAACCAGGGAAAGTATGATGAGAAATATGACTTGAGGTGTTGGAATGGCCACTCTTATGGATTCCAACTTGAAGCTGTTAGGGGATAACTCATCAGAGTTAGTGGATATAACTCTGTACAGTCAAATTATTGGGTCATTGATGTATCTAACATATACTAGATTAGATATATGCTTTGTTGTGAATACCTTGAGTCAGTATCTAGTGGAAACTAGATGTTTTCACCTGATAGTTGCAAAGCATGTGATGAGGCACCTAAAGGATACTATAGACTTTGATCTGTGCTATCTTGGAGATCATGACTTCAGATGGCTACTCAGATGCTGATTGGGTAGAAAGTGTATCAGACAAGAAGAACACATCAAGAGGATGTTATTGTCTAGGATTAGCCATGATCTCGTGGTTTAGCTGGAAGCAGTCTAGTGTGGCTCTCAGCACAAGCAGAATATATGGCTGTTTGCTCTGCTAGTTGTGAAGAAGTTTGGCTTCAGGATTGTTTGACTTAGAGATAGAACCAACTGTGATCCTATGTGACAAATAGAGTTGTATCAAGATGACATAGAATCCAGTGTTCCATGATAAGTCAAAGATCATAGGGATCTAACAAGATATGACACAGAAAGGAACTATAAAGTTTGAATTCATAACAGGTTACCGATGTACTAACCAAACCTCTACCTCGAGTGAAGAAGTTACCAACATACTAACCAAGCCTCTGTCTCGAGTGAAATTTGAATACTTTCGAGACAAGCTTGGTGTAGCTCAAAAGGACCCTCCTCGAAAGGGGGAGTAGTATAGTCACTGATGATGAGATTGTCTCATCGAACAACAAGGTCGATGATGAGGTAACCTGTTCTCTACACCTAGATACTTAGAAATATTTAGATTTAGGACTCGTATACTTAGAATACTCAGTTTTACTTATACATGCTTTTGATGTTATATGTATTAGTAAGAATACATGCTTTTTATGATAGATGTATTGGTGAGAATACATGCTTTTGATGATAAGATGTATTGGTAAGAATACATACTTTTGATGACACATGTATTGATTAATGTACGTGTATGGTTGAGGATACTTGTACTTGTATTGATGAGAATACATGTGGGGATTGTATCATCCTTGAACACATGTTCTAAAGTGAGCCGTAGACGTATGGTCTCCGAAAATGAAGTCCTTAGTGGACAGGTAGGGATTGTATCATCCCTGGACTTCAGTCCCTGAATAGATCCGTAGACGTATGGTCTCCGAGAATGAAGTCCTTAGTGGACAGTTGAGGGGATTGGATCATCCCTGGACTTTCAGTCCTAAAGAGAGCCGTAGACGTGAGGTCTCCGAGAATGAAGTCCTTAGTGGACAGTTGAGGGGATTGGATCATCCCTGGACTTTCAGTCCTAAAGAGAGCCGTAGACGTGAGGTCTCTGAGAATGAAGTCCTTAGTGGACAGTTGAGGGGATTGGATCATCCCTGGACTTTTAGTCCTAAAGAGAGCCATAGACGTGAGGTCTCCGAGAATGAAGTCCTTAGTGGACAGTTGAGGGGATTGGATCATCCCTGGACTTTCAGTCCTAAAGAGAGCCGTAGACGTGAGGTCTCTGAGAATGAAGTCCTTAGTGGACAGTTGAGGGGATTGGATCATCCCTGGACTTTCAGTCCTAAAGAGAGCCGTAGACGTGAGGTCTCCGAGAATGAAGTCCTTAGTGGATAGTTGAGGGGATTGGATCATCCCTGGACTTTCAGTCCTAAAGAGAGCCGTAGACGTATGGTCTCCGAAAAGTGGGGATTGTATCATCCCCGGACTTAGGTCCCTGAATTGATCCGTAGACGTGAGGTCTCCGAGAAGTGGGGATTGTATCATCCCCGAACTTAGGTCCCTGAATTGATCCGTAGACGTGAGGTCTCCGAGAAGTGGGGATTGTATCATCCCCGGACTTAGGTCCCTGAATTGATCCGTAGACGTGAGGTCTCCGAGAAGTGGGGATTGTATCATCCCCGGACTTAGGTCCCTGAATTGATCCGTAGACGTGAGGTCTCCGAGAAGTGGGGATTGTATCATCCCCGGACTTAGGTCCCTGAATTGATCCGTAGACATGAGGTCTCCGAGAAGTGGGGATTGTATCATCCCCGGACTTAGGTCCCTGAATTGATTCGTAGACGTGAGGTATCCGAGAAGTGGGGATTGTATCATCCCCGGACTGCGGTCCCTGAATTGATCCGTAGACGTATGGTCTCCGAGAAGTGGGGATTGTATCATCCCCGGACTGCGGTCCCTGAATTGATCCATAGACGTATGGTCTCCGAGAAGTGGGGATTGTATCATCCCCGGACTTCGGTCCCTGAATTGATCCGTAGACGTATGGTCTCCGAGAAAGTGATTTTTGATGTGGTTACTTGTATCGGTAGGATACTTGTATTGATGATGTGGTTACTTGTATCGGTAGGATACTTGTATTGATGATGTGGTTACTTGTATCGGTAGGATACTTGTATTGATGATGTGGTTACTTGTATCGGTAGGATACTTGTATTGATGATGTGGTTACTTGTATCGGTAGGATACTTGTATTGATGATGTGGTTAGTTGTATCGATAGGATACTAGTATTGATGATGTGGTTACTTGTATCAGTATGGATACTTGTATTGATGATGTGGTTACTTGTATCGGTAGGATACATGTATTGATGACATGATTACTTGTATCAGTATGGATACTTGTATTGATGATATGTATACTTGTATTGGCATGAATACTTGTACTAATGATGTGGATACTTGTATTGTTATGGATACCTGTGTTGATGACGATGCTGATGATCGTGTGATGACGATACTGATGATCGTGTGATGATGATGCTGATGATCGTGTGATGACGATGCTGATGATCGTGAGATGACGATGCTGATGATCGTGTGATGACGATGCTGATGATCATGTGATGATGATGCTGATGATCGTGAGATGATGATGCTGATGATCGTGTGATGACGATGCTGATGATCGTGAGATGACGATGCTGATGATCGTGTGATGACGATGCTGATGATCATGTGATGACGATGCTAATGATCGTGAGATGACGATACTGATGATCGTGAGGATCCAGATGTTGATGTTGTTGTAGTTGTTCGAGTGCTGCAGAAGATAAAGACTCAGTACTGAAGATGTTGATGTTCCAGTATTGAAGATGTTCCAGTAACTGCTTGAGTTACTGATGATGTTGAGAAAGCTTCCAATGATTTATAGATGTATCATGTATGATGTTGATGACTCCTTGCTCGTGCAGATACTGTTATAATATCCTTCTCGTTAAGGGGGAGTGTTGAAATATTGTAACTTCAAAGAATATTATATTTGTATATTATTTATTCCGGAGATGTTCCATACCTCCGATGTGATTATACTATAAATCCGGAGATGTTTATTCCTCCGATTTGGGTGTGGTAACTAGGGTTATTAGACCCACCATGTGGGGGTCGGCCCAGTCAGTTATAATGGGGTATTTAAGGTTAAATACGAGCCTACATGTACTTGTGTAAAATACATATCAGAGTAGTGTATAAATAGAGGAGGTGTGTTCCTCATTTGATACACTCACACTCACTTGAGGATAGCCACTTGTGGAGGAGAGGTCTGCTATTGTGGAGAAGGAGATCATGTCTCAGGGTTTCATCTTTGTATATTGTTGGTCATCTATATTGAGGAAGCTTTGCTGGGTTTTCTACCCCATGAGGGTTTCCCAGGATAAATCTTTGTCTCTTGTGTTTATGCTGTGCTTGTTGTTTCTTCAGTGATCCTGTATATGCTATTATTGTGAAATGGAATGTAATGCTGCTATTTTATGTCTTAGCATATTAAATCTTAACAATTGTGAATTAATGCTCAAAATTTAACATGGTATCAGAGCTAACCTGAGAAGAAGACATTTTGCAGTGACGGAAACTTGAGTTTCTTGCTTATTGGCTTTCTCTCCATAGAATTTGGAAAAGCAGTATAGTAGATTGACTCTACTCATCAAGGCGCATCTATTTGTCCAATCAGAATTCAATTCCGAGCTTTTTTAGATTTGGCCCTAAAAATTAGGGTTTCCACAAAAATAGGAATTTATGAAATCTGAAGACATAGTTGGAAGCTCCTTGAAACAATCGAAGTTTAGAGCTTTGGATCGAGATTTTTTGCTGAGTAGATCTCCGGGAAACTCAAACCCTAATTCGGGGCTCTCCCTAGTGAACTTGGGAGGACAAAAAGGCAAATCTGAAGGGTAAAACTTTGTTGATCTCAAATTCTGAATGCACCAGGCTGATCAGCTCATCAAAGTGCATATTTCTATCCTTTCAGAAAATTGAAATTCACATTTTGAATTTTTAGGGTTTTTTCGACAAACCCTAATCCAGGACCAAATCCAGTTTTCTGTAATTCAAGTGGTAAGACCTAAATCTTTTCTATTTCCATTTGAAGTACTCCTTAAGATGTCTCACCACACCAAGCTTGAGGATAAGCTTGAAGGGGCTGATAACTTCCGAGCTTGGAAGTATAGGATTGGGTTAATCCTGGAAGAGAATGAGTTGGACTCATATATAAAAGAAGACATCCCTATCCCAGAGGATGAAGAGGCCAAGGTATTGCATAAGAAGAACTTGGTCAAGGCAAAGAGAATCATTGCTGATTCTATCAAAGATCATCACATACCCCATGTGTCTTCGCTAAAGACACCCAAGGAGATGTTTCACTCTTTGACCAAGCTATTTGAAGGGAAGAACATAAATCGGAAGATGACTCTGCGGAATCAATTGAAAGGGGTCAAGATGTTGAATGGAGAAACCATTCAATCTTACTTCTGCAAGGTCTCTCAAATCAAGGATCAACTTGAAGTTGTGGATGAAGCAGTGGACAATGGTGAAGTTGTTATGACCACTCTGAATGGCCTACCTAGTTCATGGGACTCGTTTATTCAAGGAATCTATGCAAGAAAGAAATTGATCTCTTTCAGTAAACTATGGGAGGAATGCTCTCAAGAAGAAGCTAGAATTGTAGCTCGTGAGGAAAAGATGGGAGGTGAAGATCAAGCTCTCGCAACTCACACCAAAAGAAGCAAGCCCAAGAAGGAGCACTCTCGCTACAAAAGATCCTATCAAAAGAATAAGAAGGATCTAAGATGCTTCACATGCAATGAGAAGGGTCACTTTGCTTCAGATTGTCCCAAGAACAAAAGGGATAATAACAACAACTTCAGCAAGAAGAAGAAGGGCAGCAAAAGAAAGTTCCATGCTCATGTTGCCGAGGATGATGAACCTCCAAAGAAGAAGGCTAGGGCAGAAAGTGATGATGACTCATCAAGTGAAGAAGAGTATGTTCTAATCTTTGCTCTCACAGGTACTATCTCCAATGGTTGTAATGATTAGTTGATTAATAGTGGGGCTTCCAAACACATGACTGGGTTTAAGGAATCTTTTGTGAATCTTTCTGAACATGAATCACGCCATAAGGTGAAACTTGGGGATGATTATCAATACCCAATCAAAGGAAGTGGTGAAGCCTCCTACAACCTAGATTCTGGAAAATATTTGAAGATGAAAGAAGTCCTTTATGTACCTGGGATCAAGAAGAACTTAATCTCCATCTCTGCATTGGATGCAAAAGGTATGAGGGTTGCATTTGTGGATGTCCAAGTCCTAATGTGGCCAAAGGAAAAGACCATAGATAATGCAGTAGTGATTGGAGAGCAAGAGGGAGGTTTGTATAAATTGAAGGGGCAAAATGAACATGCCATGGTGCATGAATCCATGGAGCCAAGCGAACTTTGGCATAGAAGACTTGTTCATATGCACTATAGGGCACTTCTAATTGCAAGCAAGGCTGTAGAAGGTCTTCCTAAAATCAAGACCAAACATGAAGGTGTTTGCAAAGGATGTGCAAAAGGTAAGAACATTAAGAAGGCTTTCCCAAGCAGTGAAAGCAAGGCCAAAGATATCTTGGAAATCATCCACTCAGATGTATGTGGTCCTATGTCATCCAGTTCTCTTAGTGGGTTTGTTTACTACGTCTCATTTATTGATGACTTCTCTAGGAAGACTTGCATATACTTCTTGAAAGATGAGGTGCTTGATAAGTTCAAGGAATTCAAAACCTTGATGGAGAATCAAACTGACAAGAAGATCAAAACATTCAATGGTGGAGAATTCACCTCAAGTGACTTTAAGAAGCTTTGCAGTGATTTAGGGATTAAGAGGGAGTTGACTGCTCCTTATAATCCTCAACAGAATGGAGTTGTAGAAAGGAAGAACAGAACAATCATGGAAGCACCAAGGGCAATGCTGCATGACCAGGATATACCTATGCACCTATGGGTAGAAGCAACTAGAACAACTGTGTATGTGCAGAACAAGACACCCCACAGGATATTGGACAACAAGACACTAGAAGAGGTCTCTTCTGGTAATAAACCTGAAGCCAACCATCTCAGAATATTTGGTTGTCCAGTATACACGCATGTTCCAAAGGAAAAGAGGACCAAACTAGATCCTTCAGGAAAGAAGGGTATCTTTGTAGGCTTACAGAATATACTTTCCAGGGTTCAAGAAGATTGATGTCAGCAAGGATGAATATAAGTTCAAGGATAGGTAATCTAGGAAGCAAAGATCAAGAGGGAGCACACTCCAGCAGCTCCTGCAAGGATGTAGATTTTCAAAGGGAGTTGACCATCTTCCTACATTCCACAACAGAAAGGTGTAGAAGAAGCTACTTCAGCAGCTCCTGCCAAGAAGCAAAGACTCAGAGGGAGTCCACCCAACAAACAAACAAATATAAGTATTTCAATTATCATTTCTTGCCTATTTTTGTTTAAATAATATTATGCTTAAGAGATGTATTGTGCATATTAGAATGATTGCATTAATGAACAGTATACTACTAATATGCATGTGATGGGTAAGTGGCCTATGGCACTGTACAACATTCCAGTGCTACTTATCTAGAATGAAACCTCTTTGCTAACATGTTGGGGGTAGTGCAAACTCTTAACAATGTTCTGGTAGAGACTAGAAGGCATCTAGAAAGTTGTCGAACATGGATAAATGTTGTATTGAAGCATTGGATAAGATAACTGCATGAATGCATGACATATTTCTTTATGTGTAAAGAATTTGTTCTGAAAATTATAAGATGTTTCTAATCATGCAATTTAACTTGTTTTTGTAGGAAAGACCGTATATATTCACTTACAAAAGAAGGACTACAACATTTGTTCCAACAACAAAGATATTTATTGAAAATATTGAAGTTCCCACGATCTGGGATGAAGAAATGGAATGCCATGATCCGTCGAACATGAAGATGATGTTTGGGATTCAGTTCCAAAACCTGACAGGGAGTCACATGTGTGCAGATTGAAAAAATCCTTGTATGGCTTGTAGCAAGCTCCCATAACTTGGTATGATACAAAGAGGAAGCTTGCTGCTGAGTTCAATATGAAATATTTGGGAATGATGCATTATTTCCTAGGTATGGAGGTGTGGCAAAGTGCAAGTGGGATCTTCCTTGATCAAGGAAAGTACACAGTAGATATCCTGAAGAGATTCAGGATGATGGATTGCAAGGCCATGGCCATACCTATGTCATTGAATCTGAAGCTTCTATGTGATGCTGCATTTGAGCCAGTTGATGTCTCTATGTATCGTCAAATGATTGGATCCTTGATGTGCCTGATGAACACAAGACCGGATATTTGCTTTGTTGTGAACACATTGAGCCAGTTCCTGATTGATCCGAGGAGTGTTCACCTGTTTGCTGTAAAGCATGTTCTAAGGTACCTGAAGGGTACAGTGGATTATGGGCTCAAGTATGAAGCGAATCAAAAGTTTAACCTACATGTTTATGTTGATTCAAATTGGGCTAGCAGTGCTGCAGATAGGAAGAGCACATCTGGGTGTTGTTTCAGTATGGGATCAGGTGTGATCTCTTGGTTTAGTAGGAAGCAGTCCTGCGTAGCACTGAGTACAGCTGAGGCAGAGTATGTTACAGCCTGTTCAGCTAGTTGTGAGGCAGTATGGCTATGGAAGCTATTGTCTGAGTTATTTGATATTCCGTTGGATGCTACTGGTATTTTCTGTGATAACCAGAGTTGTGTGAAGCTATCTGAGAACCCAATGTTTCATGACAGGTCGAAACACATAGAGATCAAATATCACTATATCAGGTATATGGTGTAGAGAGGACCTGTGAAGCTCCTGTATGTTGTGATGGACGAGCAGATTGTAGATGTGCTGACGAAGCTACTAACCAGGGTGAAGTTCGAGTACTTCAGAGAGAGGCTTGGCATTCTTCAGATCGAGGACATTCGAGGAAGAAGTGATGGACACATTTGTTGAAGCCATTCCAAGCATGTTGGAAGGAGGATCCTTTACATGGCTATGGATGTAAGCGCTGGATGATGAGCATCAGGATGATGTTCTTGTTTCTGCTTGGATATGATCAGTTGGATCATTTATATATATATGTACGTATCATGTTGGATGTTAGATATGATCAGTTGGATAATTTTTATGTATGTATGTACGCATCATGTTGGATGCTGGATATGATCAGTTGGATCATTTATATGTATGTATGCATCATGTTGGATGTTGGATATGATCGGTTGGATCATGTGTATGTATTTTTGTATATGCATCATGTTGGATGCTTAGACCATGCATCTCTATATGTATTAGGTGGATACATTGTATGATCAGGTGGATCATGTATGGTGATAAGTATCATGTATTTGTATTTGTATTAGGTGGATACACTGTATGATCAGGTGGATCATGTATGATGATATGGATCAGGTAGATACTTGGTATGCATCAGCTAGATGCATTGTATGATTAGGATGATCATGGATGATGAGCTTCAAGATGTTGCTCCAGATGACATGCAGCAAGATGTTGCAGTGATGATGATCAGGATGATCATGTGTACATCATGATTATGTATGGTGAGTATCAGGTTGATACTCTATGGCCGTGGATCAGGTTGTGAAGATGAGCATATAATTTGGCCCTAGGAGATTTGCATATAGTCTTTCAAGGTTTTGCCTATGGCATATAATTTTGCCCTGGCATATCTAGCAAATGCTCTTTCTAGGTTTTGCTCTAGGAGGACATATAATTTGTCCCTGGGAGATCTGCAGATAGTCTTTCGAGGTTTTGCCTATGGCATATAATCTGGCCCTGGGATATCTGGCAGATGCTCTTTCAAGGTTTTGTCCTATGGCATATAATATGTCCCTGGGAGATCTGATAGGTTGGGTTGTGTGCCCGTAATAAGTCCTGGGATGCTCTTGCGAGGTTTTTCCATGACCACATATAATCTGTCCCTAGGAGATCCTATAGGTAGAGCTGTGTGCTCGTAATAGCCCGGGATTCTCTTTTGAGGTTTTGTCATGCACGTAATAAGTCCCGAGGATTCCACAGTATGGCCAGTGATGACGAAGACCTGCAGGTGGTGGGCCTACATCCAGTATGAAAAAGGACTGGCTCTATAGAACTTCCTATGATGAGTAGAGTCAGAGATTGGTTGAGATAGCAACAGCAGTGACGATGATGATGACGATGATCCCGAGAAGAAGACTTGTCTAGAAAATCTGTGTCGAGAAATACCTTCCTAGTTAAGAGGGAGTGTTGATGTATATGTAACTTCGAAATGTATTTCATCTATGTATTTCATATATATTTATTGTACCCTTATTAGAGATGTGTTATTCCTCTATAAGGAAGTGTCATCATGTGGATTGACAAGTGTCGCAAGTGTGTGTACTTGCCGATGGGTTATTAGACCACCATGTGTGGGGTCGGCCCTGAAATATATATATTATAATGTGGATGTACCTAGCTAGACAAGTCGGCCCCATAAGGTCACTGGGAAAACAAGTTAGTATAAGTAGAGATCAGGTGATCTCTATTTAGATCATTCAGAAAGTTATCTCTCTCTCACTTAGAAAGTGGCACACTAGTGAGGAGGAGGAACATCTGCTTCTAGGAGACTATCTCAAGTGTATTTTCATTGTAATTTGGTTGAGCCATTGCTCTCTCTATATCTGAGGAAGTTGTGGGGTTTTTCACCTTAGGGTTTTCCCCACGGAAACTCTGTCTCTCTTTTCTCTCATGCTTTTGATTCTTGTGATGCTTGTGATGCTTACTGTGATTGTTATCCATTGATATAATGTATATGTTATTCTCTTAGTGAAGAGCCTAGAGTATTGTGAATTAATGCTCAAAATTTAATAGATCTCCCCATTGGAGTCGCCATTTCTGTTACGGAGAAAACTTCCTATGGATTGGGGCAGATCACAACAGACAACCGACTACCAGAAAATGACTCAATTCCCTATACAATGCTATACAAATGACAATGCTAAGATAATGGAGAACATAACCAACCTTGAACCGGACATTCGTTGTAGATCCCCGTTGGAGCTTTCAATCTATGCACTTGAACTTGCAAATTAGTCTTGACATCCAACACACAACAAGCACATATAATATATGAAAGACATTAGCATCAGCAATAGCAATGGTCCATGATATCATAAGTAAATGCAACCCAATGTAATATAAACAACATTCACAACATTAATGGACGAGAATATGAGTATTTATGATACTCATAATCATACTGATCATAACATATCATTGTTCACAAAGCACAACCCAGATGTGCATACACAGCACTTACACCACCGACATGGGAGAACACATCTACCACCATTCGGGGAAGGCTCCCGCCCTTACTTTTTCACTATGGGAGAACACATCTACACCTTTATGAAAAATGGATTCATCCCTTACATCTTCACCATGGGAGAACACATCTACACCTTGTGAAGAATGGTTCCAGCCCTTACATCTTCACCATGGGAGAACACATCTACACCTTGTGAAGAATGGATTCATCCCTTACATCTTTACCATGGAAGAACAGATCTACACCTTGTAAAGAATGGCTCAACAATTACATCATGACCTTGGGAGAACACATCTACACCTTTGTCGGAAAAGATCGGCAATTACATCATGACCATGGGAGAACACATCTACATCATGTCTGAAAAGCCCATGTGCATCTGTGTCTTTGGAACTCATCACACATGATCCAACTAATCATGCCAAGCATCTACCTGATGCATATCATCACATATGATCATCCTGATCAACATCATAGCATCATCCTGATCAGCATCATAGCATCATCCTGATGCATATCATCTAGAGTATCATCCTAATAATCAGCACACATGATCATCTTGATCATCGTCACTGCATCATCCTGATGCATGTCATCCAGAGTATCATACTGATGCTCATCACACATGATCATCCTGATCATAGTCACTACATCAGCCTGATGCATGTCATCATACATGATCCAACTGATCATACAAAGCATCCACCTGATGCATACACATATACATGATCCAACGGATCATACAAAGCATCCACTTGATGCATATACATATACATGATCCAATTGATCATACAAAGCATCCAACTGATGCATATCCAAAGCATTAACTGGAGCATCGTCCTGATGCTCATCACACAGTGCTTACATCCATAGCCATGGGAAGGATCCTCCTCTCACCATGCTTGGAATGGCTCCTGCAAATGTGTCCCATCACTTCTTCCTCGAAGTATCTTCAATCGGAAGAACACCAAGCCTCTCTCTGAAGCACTCAAACTTCACTCTCGCTAGTGGTTTCATTGACACATCTGCAACCTACTCATCTGTCGCAACATACAGGAGCTCCTCTGCACCATATCCCTGATATAGTGATATTTGATCTCAATTTGCTTCGACCTTTTATGGAACACCGGGTTCTCAGACAACTTCACACAACTCTGGTTGTCACAAAAGATACAGGTAGCATCTAACAAGAGATCAAATAACTCATATAGTATCTTCCTCAACCATACTGCCTCACAACTAGCCGAACAAGCTGTGACATACTCTGCTTCGGCTGTACTCAGTTCTACATAGGACTGCTTCCTGCTAAACCAAGAGATCACACATGATCCCATACTGAAGCAGCACCCATAAGTGCTTTTCCTATCTACAACACTTCCTGCCTAATCTGAATCAGCATAACCCTCTAGGTTAAACTTTTGATTCACATGATACTTGATACCATAATCAATTGTACCCTTCAGGTACCTCAGAATATGCTTTAGAGCAACCAGGTGAACACCTCTAGGATTCATCAGGAACTGGCTCAATGTGTTCACCGCAAAGAAAATATTTGGTCTCATGTTCATCAGGTACATCAAAGACCCAATCATCTGACAATACATAGTGACATCAACCGGCTCAGATGAAGCATCACACAGAAGCTTCAGGTTCGATTCCATAGGTGTGGCCATGGCCTTTCAGTCCATCATCCCGAACCGCTTCAGGATCTCTACTGCATACTTCCCTTGTCCAAGGAAGATCTCATCTACACTCTACCACACCTCCATGCCTAGAAAATAGTGCATCATCCCCAAGTCCTTCATCTCAAACTTGACAACAAGCTTCCTCTTTGTATCGAAAATCAATCTATCCTCACCTGTAACAAACAGGTCATCCACATACAAAAGTAGTATCACTAGATTGCGTTCCTCGACCTTGTAGTAAAGGTTGGAATTTGCTTTACTCTTGGCAAAGCCCAAACTGGATAGAAAGTTGTCTATCCTACCATACCAAGTCCCGGGAGCTTGCTTCAAGACATACAAAGCTTTCTTCAATCTACACACATATGACTCCCTGTTATGTGTCTCAAATCCGAGTGGGTGCTCCACATACAATTCATTTTCGACTACACCATTCAAGAAAGTTGTCTTGACATCCATCTGGTGTATCTTCCACTTCATCACTACAGCCAGAGCAAGTACTGTTATGATGGAAGTGTATCTAGATACAGGTGCAAAAGTCTCTTCATAATCTATTCCCTATTTCTGGGAGAATCCACGAGCTACAAACCTCGCCTTCTATTTCTCTATGTACCATGTGCAGCATGCTTGATCTTATAGATCCACTTGGAAGTCACAACATACTTCTCTTCTGTCTTTGGGACCACATCCCAAACATCATTCTTCATGATTGAGTGGTATTCCTCAATCATAGCATTCTGCCATTGCATCCCGGATCCTGGGAACTTTAGATTCTTCAATATATTCAATAGTTAATTTTCTTGAACTTCGTTGCTAGAACAAATGTTGTTGTCCTTGTAAGTGATTTTACACGATCTTTCCTACAAGTCAAATTCAATTGCATGATTATAAACTTCTCATAGTTTTTCAAAAACATTCTTATACATAAAGACATATGTCATACAGTCATGCAATTATTTTAGCCAATGCTTCACTACAACATTTATCCATATCCTATAACTTTCTAGATGCCTTCCATCTCTACCAAAACGTTGTTAAGAGTTTGCACTACTCCAAAAATTTCAGCAAAGAGGTTTCATTCTAGATAAGTAGCAATGGAATGTTGTACAGTACGATGGGCCCCTTACCCATTACTTGCATATTAGTAGTATCTTGTTCATTAATGCAACTTTTCTAAAATGCAAAATGTACATCCTAAATCTAGGAACATAACTATGTACATGACTGGACAACATCATTTAAGTAATCATATAATAAATGACAATTCAAATACTTATCTTTGTTTAGTTGTAGGGTGGAATCCCTCTCAATCTTTGCTTCCTTGCAGGAACTACTGTAGTGTGCTCCCTCTTGATCTTTGCTTCCTGGATTACCTATCCTTGAAATTATATTCATCCTGGGACACTATGCATGCTTAAGTGTGCACTAGTGTCATCCTCAAGATCTCATACATGGTCATACATCCATTAGTATAATCTCAATACTATCAAAACATTATGATCCTAAATAAACTTAACATGTATGGTCATGATTATTTCGCACACAGGTAATTTATCACAAGCATTAATATTCAAGGTTTCAGGGAGGACTTCTATTACTCATGCATATTCTTATTTGACCGTAGGACTCTTCTGGTTAGTCATATCATTAATCAAAGTAAGAAACATAATATGCATAATCCCATGATTACTTAAACTTCTAACTTCAAGAATAATCATTATTATTCATACAAAAGTATAAGATTCTAACACAAGGATTCTAACTTGATATAGGAAAAACATACCTAGATTATCATGCTTGCTACTTATGTCTAGCATACCTGCATAATGTCTTCTTGTTCTCTTCGATGACTTGTGCTAGTAACCTGCATATCTCATAGGTTAAGCATTGTAGAACCAAAATTCTACATACCTCATAATTAGAGCTTCTATGCGATCCATGACTATGAATGAGTCTTTGTCTTCATGTCACCATGGTCATATGTTCTTGATCTAGAACTTTCTTGATGTTTAACAGACAACATCATCCTCATACAACACCACGGTGCATTAGTACAATCATAAGTCTCATAACCCTAATCAATGAATGTATTCTATCATTCACATGCATTCATACTTTTACTAGGGTGATAAGACAATTCTAAGATTAATCAAGATTGTACTAACCTCAATAATATGAAGACAAACATGTCATAAACTTAATCATGAACAGATTTCAACACATACCTGTATCTCCTCAAGTCATACCTGTAGAGATTGCTTGTAGTTTTCTTATGTAAGGCCTTAGCCTTATCTCCCTCTAAAACTGAAACTTCTTCACTTATGTAGGTGTCCAATTCATTCTCTTCTAGGATTAACCCAATCCACTTTGATTTGCTGAAACTGGATCTGGAGCTAGACTAGGGTTTGTCAGAGAAGCCCTAAAAATTCAAACTTTGAATTTCAAACTTCTGATTGGATCAAAAGATGCACCTTGCTGAGCTGATCAAGCTGGTATACTTCAATTTTGAAATCTCCAAAATTTGACCCCTCAAAATTGCCTTTGAAACTTCTGGATCTTCTAGACAGGATCCTGAACTAGGGTTTTATAATGCCCGATCTTCTGCCCATCCAAAAATTTTGATCTTGTGTTCTAAACTTCGATTTTTCTGAGGAGCTTCCAGCCGTGGTCACAGATTTAAAACATTCCAACTTTTGCAGAAGCCCTAATTTTCCACCTTTTCGATCAAAATCCCAAACTAGGGTTTGATCAAGCTCGACCTTCTCTCCAACCAAAAAATTCGATATTGGTCTCTAAATTTCTATTTTTATGAGGAGCATCTAGCCATGGTCTCCGATTCCAAGAATTCCAACTTTTTCTGAAGCCCTAAATTCCCATAGCAGTGACAAGCCAAGAATGAAAGTGCTCAAAATCCAATTCCGTTTTGACAGAACTATGCACCTGATTTTTTCTGGTGTAACTCAGAAATTTTGGATCCACAAGGTCTGAAACTTTGGCCTGTGGTAGCCTGACCTATCATCTTTCCAACCCCACAATTATGACCTCAATTGGATTCTCTGAGAGAACATTATGCCAAGTGTCACAACGTGACCTTTTTATGGGATAAAATAGGAGAGCAAACTTGTATGGCATGCCACTTGTCACGGGTTCAACTTCGACTTCTGAAAAACTTACCTCAGAAACTATAGCCCGTTCTCTATCTGTCACTTTTTATGAAATTTCATTTGGAGCTTCCTAACCCAATTTGTGACCTTTTTTCCTAGGTATCCTGTTTATGACTGAGATTTGGAAGAGGCAGGAACCGTAGATTGTATTGATCATAAAATAGAAAGTACAGTGAATTAGATGTTGTGCTTTGGACAGAAGGTACATGGGGACTATATCTACAACTTGTGAAAGTTTCAGATCCTGAACCTTCTCCAAAATGGATTTATAGCGAAATTTCCACAATGACTGGTTTTTTCTATATCAAGCCCTAGCTTTCAATTTGTCGCAAGTGCAACAAGTATCATAAATGCCATATCATGCCTTCTTTTAGGCTAGCTCTGATACCATATTATTTTTTCATCGTTTAATTCAATATATCTAGGATCTTAATTGAAAGAACAACATGTACAGCATATCAAGCATAAGAGACAAGAGACAAGAGACATAAAACATTTCACGGGGGAAAACCAAGAAGGTGAAAAACTCTGCAACTTCCTCAGAGATAGAATAAGCATCAATACAAGGATCACAATGATCAAACGGAAGAGATAGATATATTAAGAAGCATGCTTCTCCTCCACTTGTTCCCACTCCTCCTCTCTCTCAATAATGCGAAGTGAGTGAATAATAGAATGTGTAAAATGAGAGAGACACTCTCTCTATTTAAACACTACTTCACTTGTCTTTTAACTTTAGCTAGGTCGGCCCCAACTTAACCCCTTAATGCAATGCTGACTGGGTCGGTCCCTACTAGGGTGGTCTAATAACCCTTTGAACCACATGACTCATACAGGGCCGACCCCATCAAGGTGGTCTAATAACGCATCAAGTACAAGTTATGACACTTACAATATAACTTGCGACACATGCAAGTACAACTGACGACACTTCCAATCGGAGGAATAATACATCTCCGTTGGAGATACAATAATGTACAAATACAATATACAAGTGAATATCTTCCGAAGTTACAAATACATCAACAAAATGGAGGGCCAAAGATCACCCTAAGACCGCTTTTTGGGAGTAAAATGTAATTTACTAGTGACTTTTACCATTTTACTTGTCACCTGTGGGCTACAGTGGAACAACTCGCGGGTACACTGGCTAAAGTTAAACAGCTAGCGTACAGGAAGAAAAATAGGGAAAAAGTGTGTCTGAAGGACATAAAATGCATCTGAGTCAATGAAATTGATCTTGAGGGACAAAGAGTGTTGTCGCTCACAAGGTGGAAAATTGCATTGTAACAACCATAAGGATAATAAACCAGTGCTTAAAAGGGGTAAGAAGAAGAGAAGAGATCAAGATGGCCTAGAAGTATCTATTCCTGATTAGATAGTATAGTCTCAACAATACAATGACCCCTAGATAGGAGAAATTGAGGCAGCCACGGCCTTAGGGGCGTTTGCTAGTGCAAACCTTGATTCAGTCTAGGTACTGAATAGGGAAATGGATCAGAAAAAGGAAGAAGTGTAGAAACTTCAAGAAGAGTTGGAAAAGACCAAGGAGGAACATGACATATATGTTGTTGATCTTAGGAGGATATGGGAAGATAGGATAGAAGATTTGGAGCAAAGCAACAACTCTCTACAGCATGAACTTCGAAATGTACAAGATGAGAATTCTGCTAATACTTAGAAAATTGCTTGACTACAAAATCAATGTGAGGATGCAACTGCAAGTGCAGCCTCCTCCACTTTCTTTAAGATGTCATCTTAGGAATTCAAATATTTGGCCCTTTAAGTCAATGAAGAGTATTATAACTTTCTGGAGAAACTATTTTGCACTGTGGATGAGATCAGGGAGACTCATATCACCTTTGGTAAGATGTATAGTGCTCTTGAACAACAAAAATCTAGAAGGATGAAAGCTTCTAAGGAAAATGAAAGTGTTAGTGAGTGGCAGAGGTATATCAAGGATACTCCAGAAGGTTTCCCTAACCTTAACAACTTTCAATTTAAGAAAATTAGAGGTGCATTGAATACTTGGCTTGAACTTAATGAGTCAGTTGAGAATATTCTCAAGAGAGCTCAAGCTATCTGTAGCGGGAAATGGTATGTAGCAAATAATGTTATGATCAGTCTTTAGTTTCCTACCATGGAACTTATTGAAGATGCTTTCCCTTTGAAGTTGAAGATCGAGGAAATTGAGTGACAATGTGAAGAATCCCAACAACAAATCCATCTCATTGAAGAGGTCAAAATTGAGAATGTGGAGCGATTGATTAGGAAATCGGTCTCCTTGGAATGAAAAATCCAAGTCTTTATCCGCATTTGCCATAAGCTAGAAAAGAATGAGATGCAAACATTCGAGTGCAATGCCCAGTTTGGGCTTGAGTAAGCTAATTATCCAATTGTGGATGAGCTGTTAGAGATTTGGGACAAATGGCAAGTTTTTCTAGGCCATTAGTTTATATTTCATTATGTAATCTTAGTTCGTCGGAATTTACTGTTTGTATTATTATTTTGTAACTCTTATTTAAAGAGATGATTCCTCATAGAGTAGGGATGATGGAATTTGGAGGACAAAATCTACAAGAGAGGCTGGAAATGCTCGGTTTTCATACAAGCTTTGTAATTTCTTGCAAACTGTCATTAAACACAGGAAAGTTACTTTTCAGATCCACTTTTGTCAATTTGTCAAGTTTATTTGATGGATGTGATTTTCCTCGAAATTTCTTATCTGATACTATTTTAATCTTTGCAATTTATTAAACATATCGATCTACAGTTTTGGTTTATCACTCCTTACGATTTATGTGTTTATGAAGGTTTTAAAGAGTTTATTCTATTAAAATCTTTTATCAATTTCTGCAAATGATTCTTACAGTAAGATACAAATGGTGTTAATTTTTCAATTAACATATCAATTATAGATTAAGTCTTGAATGCATTACAAATCTCAAATTGCTATTAGTTGATTTTCATTAATTAATTACAACTCGAGCAGGATAAGTCACTAATCTTTTCTACATTTATTTTTAATTGATAAGTGATTTTAGTTATTCATAAATCAAGCTAATATGCACCTATTTCGAAATACCTTCTTAGGATAGATTTGACATAGTTTAGATTCTTTTAAGTAGATATGTGTTTACAGACTTTTGCACTTAGTTTTCATTATTAGAAAACAAATCCTTTGGATCAAAACCTACCAACTCTTAGAGTGCCAACGGAGGTCGAATATCCATGGGAGATCACTACACCAAACAGGCTGGGGATGGAACTGTCCTTGCGTAGGGCCTTTTGAAGCCTTTGAGTTTAGGTTTTCCCCCTCTGTTGAGAGCTTAGGAACCCATTCCAGGACTTTGCATACCCTGCATATCCGAGACCTCAACAAGGCCCTACGACTAACATTCTCACCACTACATCCATCCCTATAGGTAGTGGATTGGTCACCAATACAAATCCAGTAGTGACTAGTAACATACTTGGGGGTAGCGCCCCCATCACTGCCGCTATGGAACACACCATTGCCCCACACGTTGGGGGCAGGGGCCCTACCATTTCCGCTATGGCACACACCGTTTCCCCACACATTGGGGGCAGCAGCCCCACCATTGTCGCTATGGCACACACCATTTCCCCACACATTGGGGACAGCAGCCCCACCATTTCTGCTATGGCACACACCGTTTCCCCACACATTGGGGGCACTGGCCACACCATTGCTTCCACAGCAAGCAAACTCTCCCCGACACCCACACCACATCCATCAGCTAGTTTTCCATTCATGGCCAGTTTTAACCTCCCCGAATTGGATAGATTGACTAACGACCCTATACGGCATGATCCCACATGGCCTCCTATGCCCACCAAACTCTCGTAGGACATACCCAAATTCGAGGGGAAGGGAGGACAAGACCCCCAAAATCATATCATGTCTTTCCACTTATGGTGTTTTTCCAACTCCACCGTGGATGACTCTATTCGCCTCCGATTACTACAACGAACCCTCACTGGCACTGCAGCTAAGTGGTATATTGACCAACCTCATGGGACTCACCTTACATTTACATCCCTTGCCTCCACTTTCCTGCAATTCTTCCAGCTACCCGTTCGTTACGATGCTAGTGTTGAGATCCTCTTATCTTGCCGAAAGAATACAGCCACCCACATCATGGACCACATCCATGAATGGCATAAACGACATTCTTTGTGTAAGATTAAGTTCGACGACCACTTCTTTTTAGATTGGTTCCTAAAGTCCCTCATACCAACCATCACTAAGGATGCGGCAGTCGAACGCCCTCAATTTGAGGAAGAATCCATTTTGAAATCCCAACAATTCGACCTTATCTATGCCCAGTCTCGCTACCTATACTCCATCTTACCGGATACCCACCGTGCCGACCCCTCCCGGAGCGATGCATCGAGGGCATCCCATGCTGTAGATGGAATTATTGGGTATGTCACATCCCATACACAACCTTACACAGTTATTCTTGCTACTTGTGGCCCTGACCTTTCATGTGCCATGTCCAATTCAGGAGTGACAACATCATACGCTCCTATCGCTCAACCTCCCCACACACATGGACCATCATGTTCACCACAGTGTTATGGCCATGTATCCCCACCCTACAACCCTCCTGCAGTTCCTAGAACCTATTACCATCAGCAAGCCCTGCCCACACATTCACAACCTTAAGTTCAGCCGTCTTATTATCCTCCACAAGCTCTACTTGCGTAACCAAAATATCCTCCAGTTTATCACCCACCGTTGACCCCACCAGCACCGTATCAACCTCAAACACCTCCCGGTTACTACCCTCAGAAGGCACCCCCACTACCTGCTCAACAAAAGAATCCTCCCAACCCCAAAGGGAAATTTTATGCCCAACAACACCCACAACAAAATCATCCTTCTCAACACAACCAGCAAGGCCAATAGAATAGGGGGAGAGGGCGTAACTGTAGGAATAACCAACCCCAGGACCAAGGCGGTCAACAACCAAACCCCCCAAATAACAACAACTCCGCCCCACCTAACCAAAACCACAACAGACCACCCTGTCAAGGAAAGAACCCCAATCTACGTACGAACCATCCTTGTTCCATATGTGGGATTTACGACCACTACACACACACTTGTCCACATTTGGAGTGCTCCTGTCAACTTTGGACAGATGATGCCCAATGACAAGGATAGGCTTCTCCTCCAGCACAACCCAATCCCCCTCCACCTCCCATGGTGCTGCAAAATCCCTTGCCTAGGAAAGGAGTGGTAAATACCCAACCATTGGTTCCCCCTCAAGGGACCACACAACCACCATAGCAGATCACATATGATAGACAAACAAACCAATTGATGGATTCGGGTATGCATTATCTCCTTATGATGTCATCGACCGACGTCAATCTCCAAATGCGTTGAAACCAATATGGCCCCACCCTTGAAACCACCCCTGCTGAAATGGTCGCTAATGCTCTTCCCATAGATCATTTATTACACATACCCCCAACACACACCGATAGGCCCCCTAAAGCCCTCATTTCCCCTTATGGCACATTAACAATAATCTCAATGCATGCACTTCCCCCAATTATAGTATTATGGATGATCTTTCCCAATACCCCGCTGCTATGTCAGCGCTCGAGGATTTAAATAATTGTCCTGCCCAACGCAAGACCTTATTATCCGCTATTGGGGCCATAGACCCTTCCAATTCACGATTGATGGCTTTCGATATGGACCAATCCGAGCCCCGTATGCCATTCACATTAGCATTTCAAGTTTGGGTTTCTATCTGAAATATTCATCGATGCATCATCGATGAAGGTGCCTCCACCTGCGTTATGTCTACATTTGTATGGAAAAATCTTGGGTCTACTACACTACAACCATCCACCACTGCCCTACGAGACTACGACAACCGTTCTGCTCAACTGTAGGGCCTCTTGGCTAACATCCCAGTCCAGCTAGCTAGAAAAACCATACTCATTGACATTGAAGTGATCAATTCCCAACTTGACTACAACCTCCTTCTTGAACGTAGTTATATGTACACCATGAAAACTGTTGCTTCATCAGTTTTCCACATTATGATGTTCCCCCATGAAGGAGGGATATTCAAGGTTGACCAACTTACGTACTATGACCCTAATGCCCCGGCCGCTTTGGAAAACATTCTCCCTATGATTGAACAACCCGCTTAGAGTACACTCTCTCTACAACACTCTTCGTTCGGACCCGGAATATACTATGAAACTCCCATGACATCCACTTTTCGATCTATTCCGCCACTGGCAACAGAGGTGTCTATTTTATGCACCATTTCATCCAACCCAACTGCATCCAACCCGCATCCACCTTTGATACCGCAACCCCCAACTGTCCCTAGCCACGTTGGAGCAACATTGATCCATACAATCTCGTTTGTATTCCCACCTTCTGGAGTTATAAGTACCCGATTTATGGCCACTCTTAGCCTCCTCGGGTTAACACTAGGTCTACCCATGTGGTATTTACCCACCCCTACTCCTCCCCCAACACCACAAGTTGTCCTCCAACCTATCAACACTTCCAACCAACCACCCCCTGTTGGTGTATATGTAACTTCAGAATGTATTTCATCCATGTATTTCATTTATATATTATTGTACTCCTATAGATATGTGTCATTCCTCTATACAGAAGTGTCGTCATGTGTATTGACAAGTGTCGCAAGTGTGTTAGCTTGCCGATGGGTTATTAGACCACCATGTGTGGGGTCGGCCCTGATTTATGTAATATATGGTTGATATACCTAGCTAGACAAGTCGGCCCCATAAGGTCACTGGGAAAACATAACAAGTATAAATAGAGATCGGGAGATCTCTATTTGGATCACTCAGAAACTCATTCTTCCTTCACTTGGAAGTGGCGCACATGTGAGGAGAAGGATCGTCTGCTACTAGGAGACTATCTCTGTGTATTTGGTTGTACTTTGGTTGAGCTATTGCTCTCTCTATCTCTGAGGAAGTTGTGGGGTTTTTCACCTTGGGGTTTTCCCCACAAAAACTGTGTGTGTCTATTGTCTCTCATGCTTTTGATTCTTGTGATGATTGACATGCTTGTTACGATTGATATGCATTCATATACTCTACTCATCTAGGAGAATCTATCTGTCCAATCAGAATTCAATTCTGAGCATTTTCATATTTGGCCCTAACAATTAGGGTTTCCACAAAAATAGGAATTTCTGAAATCTGAAGACATAGGTAGAAACACCTTGGAAAAGTCGAAGTTTAGAGCTTTGGATCGATATTTTTGGCTGAGTAAATCTCCGGGAAACTCAAACCCTAATTCAGGGTCCTCCTTAGTGAATCCAGGAAGACTAAAAGGCACTTCTGAAGGGTGAAACTTTGCAGAAAACAAATTCTGAGTATACCAGGATGATCATCTCATCAAGGCGCATCTTTGTATCCTTTCAGAAAGTTGAAATTCACATTTTGAATTTTTAGGGTTTTGTAACAAACCCTGATCCGAGACGAGATCCAGTTTTCAGCAATTTAAGTGGTAAGACCTAAATCTTTTCTATTTCCATTTGAAGTACTCTTTAAAGGTGTCTCACCACACCAATCTTGAGGATAACCTTGAAGGGGATGACAACTTCTGAGCCTGGAAGTATAGGATTGGGTTAATCCTGGAAGAAAATGAATTGGACTCTTACATTAGCTCTGAGGTCCCTATCCCAGAGGATGAAGAGGCTAAGATATTACATAAGAAGAACTTGGTCAAGGCAAAAAGAATCATTGCTGATTCTATCAAAGAACATCTTATACCACATGTGTCATCTCTAAAGACACATAAGGAGATGTTTGACTCCCTGACCAATTTATTTGAAGGGAAGAACATAAATCGTAAAATGACTCTGCGGAATCAATTGAAAGGAGTCAAGATGCTAAATGGAGAGACCATTCAATCTTACTTCTCCAAGGTCTCTCAGATCAAGGAACAACTTGAAGCTGTGGATGAAGTAGTGGACAATGGTGAAGTTGTTATGACCACTCTGAATGGCCTACCTAGGTCATGGGACTCCTTTATTCAAGGAATCTGTGCAAGAAAGAAATTGATCTCTTTCAGTAGACTGTGGGAGGAATTCTCTCAAGAAGAAGCTAGGCTTGTGGCACAAGAAGAAAAGATGGGTAATGAAGATCAAGCTCTCGCAGCTCACACCAAAAGAAGCAAGCCTAAGAGGGAGCACTCTCAATAGAAGAGATCCACTCACTATCACCAAAAGAATAAGAAGAACTTAAGGTGCTTCACATGCAATGAGAAGGGTCACTTTGCTTCAGAATGTCCCAAGATCAAAAGAGATAACAACAACAACAACAACTCCAACAAGAAGAAGAAGGGCAACAAAAGAAAGTTCCATGCTGATGTTGCCGAAGATGATGAACCTCCAAAGAAGAAGGCTACGGCAAAAATTTATGATGAATCACCAAGAGAAGAAGAGTATGTTCTAATCTCCGCTCTCACAGGTAATATCTCTCATGGTTGTAATGATTGGCTTATTGACAATGGGGCTTCCAAACACATGATTGGGTTTAAAGAATCTTTTGTAAATCTATCTGAACATGAATCACCCCATAAAGTGAAACTTGGGGATGATTATCAATACCCCATCAAAGGAAGTGGTGAAGGCTCCTACAACCTAGATTCTGAAAAATCATTGAAGATGAAAGAAATCCTTTATGTACATGGGCTCAAGAAGAACCTACTCTCCATATCTGCATTGGATGCAAAAGGTATGAGGGTTGCCTTTGTGGATGGCCAAGTTCTAATGTGGCCAAAAGGTAAAACTATCGATGATGCAATAGTGATTGGAGAGCAAGAGGGAGGCTTGTATAAATTGAAGGGACAACCTGAACATGCCATGGTGCATGATTCCATGGAGCCAAGTGAACTTTGGCATAAAAGACTTTCACATACACACTACAGAGCATTACCAATTGCAAGTAAGGCTATAGAAGGTCTTCCTGAAATTAAGACCAATCATGAAGGTGTTTGCAAAGGATGTGCAAAAGGAAAGAAGATTAAGAAGGCATTTCCAAGCAGTGAAAGCAAGGAAAAAGGTAAATTGGAAATCATCCACTCTGATGTATGCGGTCCTACGTCATCCAGTTCTCTGAGTGGGTATGTTTACTATGTCTCTTTCATTGATGACTTCTCCAGGAAGAGTTGGGTTTACTTCTTGAAGAACAAAGATGAAGTATTTGATAAATTCAAGGAATTCAAAACCTTGATGGAGAACCAAACTGATAAGAAGATCAAAACATTCAGATCTGACAATGGTGGAGAATTCACCTCAGGTGACTTCAAGAAGCTATGCAGTGATTCAGGGATTAAGAGGGAGTTGATTGCTCCTTACAATCCACAACAAAATGGAGTTGCAAAAAGAAAGAATAGAACAATCATGGAAGCAGCAAGGGAAATGATGCATGACTAGGATCTACCTATGCATCTATGGGTAGAAGCAGCTAGAATAGTTGTATATGTATAGAACAGAACACCCCACAAGATATTGGACAACAAGACACTAGAAGGGATCTTCTCTGGTAAGAAACCTGAAGTCAACCATCTCAGAATATTTGGTTGTCCAGTATACACTCATGTCCCAAAGGAAAAGAGGACCAAGCTAGATCCTTCAGGAAAGAAGGATATCTTTGTGGGTTATAGTGAAAGCTCGAAGGCTTACAGAATATACTTTCCGAGGTTCAAGAAGATTGATGTCAGCAGGGATGTGACATTTGATGAAAACTCAACATTCATCAAATCAAGAAAGACACCTATTGAAGATTATGAAGAACCTAAGGAAACTAGATTTCAAGACACTACCATGACTGAAGCAATTCCAGATGTTGATCGTGAAATTGAAGATCTGCAACAACCTGTAGGTCCATCACGTGAGAACAACTCTCACAAGAGGAAACCGGCATGGGCTAGAGAGCTCATTCAAGATGCAGAAATATTTGACAATCCGGAAGAAGAACACAGAGCAAAGAAGAGAACTAGATATCATACCAGCTATGTTGCTTTACTTTGTGATATCATGAACAAAGAACCTTCCAGTAATGAAGAAGCAGCGGAAAAGAAAGAATGGAAGGATGCCATGGTCGAAGAATACCAATCAGTAATGAAGAATGATGTTTGGGATGTTGTCCCAAGACCTAAAAGGAAGTCTGTTGTGACTTCCAAATGGATCTACAAGATCAAGCATGTTGCAGATGGCAGCATAGAGAAATACAAGGCAAGATTTGTAGCTCATGGCTTCTCTCAGAAAGAGGGAATAGACTATGAAGAAACTTTTGCTCCTGTAGCTAGGTACACTTCCATTAGATCAGTACTTTCCCTGGCTGCAAGGATGAAATGGAAGATACACTAGGTGGATGTCAAGATTGCCTTCTTGAATGGTGTAGTCGAAGAGGAAGTGTATGTGGAGCAGCCACTCGGTTTTGAAACACATGACAGGGAGTCACATGTGTGCAGATTGAAGAAAGCCTTGTATGCCTTGAAGCAAGCTCCCAGAACTTGGTATGGTAGGATGGACAGTTTCCTATCTAGTTTGGGCTTTACCAAGAGTAAAGTGGATTCTAACCTTACTACAAAGTTGAGGAAGGATATCCTATGATTATACTCTTGTATGTAGATGGCCTATTTGTAACAGGAGATGATAGATTAATTGTCGATAGAAAGAGGAAGCTTGCTACCGAGTTCGATATGAAGGACTTGGGAATGATGCACTATTTCCTAGGTATGGATGTGTGGCAGAGTACATATGGGATCTTCCTTGGACAAGGGAAGTATACTGTAGATATCCTAAAGAGGTTCGGCATGATGGATTGCAAGGCCATGGCCACACCTATGGCATCGAATCTGAAGCTTCTATGTGATGCTTCATCTGAGCCGGTTGATGTCTCTATGTATCGTCAGATGATTGGGTCCTTGATGTACCTGACAAACACGAGACCAGATATTTGCTTTGCGGTGAACACATTGAGCCAGTTCCTGACGAATCCGAGGAGTGTTCACCTGGTTGATGTAAAGCATATTCTGAGGTACCTGAAGGGTAGAGTTGATTATGGGATCAAGTATGAAGTGAATCAAGATTTTAACCTACAGGGTTATGTTGATTCAGATTGGGCAGGCACTGCTGCAAATAAGAAGAGCACATCTGGGTGCTGCTTCAGTATGGGATCAGGTGTGATCTCTTGGTTTAGCAGGAAGCAGTCCTACGTAGCACTGAGTACAGCCGAGGCAGAGTATGTTACAGCATGTTTGGCTAGTTGTGAGGTAGTATGGCTTCGGAAGCTACTGTCAAAGTTATTTGATCTCCCGCTGGAGACTACTGGTATCTTTTTTGACAACCAGATTTGTGTGAAGTTGTCTGAGAACCTAGTGTTCCACGACAGGTCGAAACACATAGAGATCAAATACCACTATATCAGGGATATGGTGCAGAGAGGAGCAGTGAAGCTCCTGTATGTTGCGATGGACAAGCATATTGCATATGTGCTAATGAAACCACTAGCCAGAGTGAAGTTCAAGTACTTCAGAGAGAGGATTGGTGTTCTTCAGATTGATGACACTTCGAGGAAGAAGTGATGGACACATTTGCAGAAGCCATTCCAAGCATGTTGGAACGAGGATCCTTCACATGGTTGTGGATGTAAGCGTTGGATGATGAGCATCAGGATGATGCTCTAGTTACTGCTCTATATATGTATGTATGCATCATATTGGATGCTGGATATGATAAGTTGGATCATTTATGTATGTACGCATCATGATTGGATGTTGAATATGATCAGTTGGATCATTTATGTATGTATGCATCACGTTGGATGCTTGGACCTTGTATATGTATATGTATCAAGTGGATACGTTGTATGATCAGGTAGATCATGCATATTGATATGTATAAGGTAGATATAGTGTGTTCAACATATCAGGTGGATACAGTGTATGATCAGGTGGATCATGATGATATGTATCAGGTAGATACTTGGTATGCATCAGATGGATGCAGTGAATGATTAGGATGATCATGGATGATGAGATTTAGGATGTTTCTCCAGATGATATGCATCAGGACGATGCAGTGGTGATGATCAGGATGATCATGTGTACATCAAGATGATGTATGGTGAGTATCAGGTTGTGCAGATGAGCATGTCTAGGAGATCCTATAGGTCGGAGTTATGTACCCGTAACAGCCTAGGATTCTCTTTCGAGGCATTGCTCTGGGAGGACATGTAATTTGTGCCCTGGGAGATCCTTCAGGTCGGAGTTGTGTACCTGTAACATCCTGGGATGCTCTTGCGAGCTTTTGTCCTATGGCATGTAATTTGGGCCCAAGGAGATCCTTCAGGTCGGAGCTGTGTACCTGTAACATCCTGGGATGCTCTTTCGAGGTTTTTCCATGACCACATGTAATTTGTACCCTGGGAGATTATTCAGGTTGGAGTTGTGTACCTGTAACATCCTGGGATGCTCTTGCGAGGTTTTGTGGTGACCACATGTAATTTGTGCCCTGGGAGATCCTACAAGTCGAAGTTGTGTACCCGTAACATCCTGGGATGCTCTTTCAAGGTTTTGTGGTGGGGTCACATGTAATAGTGCCCTGGGAGATCCTACAGGTCGGAGTTGTGTGCCCGTAACATCCTGGGATGGTCTTTCGAGGTTTTGTGATGCACATAATAAGTCCCGAGGATTCCACAATGTGACCAGTGATGCTGAAGACCTGCAAGTGGTGGGCCTACATCTAGTATGAAAAAGGACTGGCTTTGTAGAACTTCCTATGACGAGTATTGTCAGAGATTGATTGAGATAGCAGCAGTAGTGACGATGACGATGACGATGATCCAGATAAGAAGACTTGTGCTAGCAGATCTGTGTCGAGAAATACCTTCCTAGTTAAGAGGGAGTGTTGATGTATATGTAACTTCGGAATGTATTTCATCCATGTATTTCATTTATATATTATTGTACTCCTATAGAGATGTGTCATTCCTCTATACGGAAGTGTCATCATGTGTATTGACAAGTGTCGCAAGTGTGTTAACTTGCCGATGGGTTATTAGACCACCATGTGTGGGGTCGGCTCTGATTTATGTAATATATGGTTGATATACCTAGCTAGACAAGTAGGCCCCATAAGGTCATTGGGAAAACAGAACAAGTATAAATAGAGATCGAGAGATCTCTATTTGGATCACTCAAAAACTCATTCTTCCTTGACTCGGAAAGTGGCGCACATGTGAGGAGGAGGATCATCTGCTACTAGGCGACTATCTCTATGTATTTGGTTGTACTTTGGTTGAGCTATTGCTCTCTCTATCTCTGAGGAAGTTGTGGGGTTTTTCACCTTAGGATTTTCCCCACGAAAACTCTGTGTGTCTATTATCTCTCATGCTTTTGATTCTTGTGATCATTGACATGCTTGTTATGATTGATATGCATTGATATACTGTACATGTTGTTCTCTCAGTAAAGATCCTAGATTATTGTGAATTAATGATCAAAATTTAACACCCCTGAAGGAACCTCCTGCGCAACCCTCAAAATGGGTTGTACCTTAAACGATTCTACCCATAACACCCTTTTGGGACTCACAAGTCCCTGTTGTATAGTTTGATTCCTTTTTGTTTTTTACATTTTTTCCATAATAACTCACATTTTGTTTTCCCTACATGATCACAGATGGATCCCCTTCCACCACAATACATCGGTTTTTTCGGTGGTGCAAGTCGTTGGTCCTCCAACCTCACCTCTGCAACTTGGGTCCTGTATTCCCCCTCACACGAGCTAATCCACCTCGATGGAGTGTTCATAGGTGCTGCGACAAATCACCAGGTTGAGTACAATGTTGTGGCCAGTCTACTGACTGCTGCCCTCCATATGGGCATACGTCACCTCCATGTGTTTATTGACTCCCAGCCACTTGTATCCCAACTCAACAACTGTTACCAAGTACGAGATCCCTGCCTTTTTAGAAATTTCCTGTGCACTAAACAAATGATCAGAAGGTTTGTATCCATTACATTCACTCATGTCCCACGACATCAAAACAGTGTAGCAGACCAAATGTCTAACAATATTCTAGACTGGCATACAAATCACAGTATGTAGGGCATCAATCATAAATATATAACCATACCACCCGCATGTACATAATAACATAATCTAGGCATTTAATAAACCATACAAATAACAAAAAGAAACCATCACTACAATTCCATCCATGTGCATCATCACAACTGCATCCATGTGCATCATCACAATGGCATCCACGTGCATATAATACAACCATCATGATATGTGCATCCACGTGCATAAAAATCAAACATCATCACAAAAGGCATCCGTGTGCCGATAACTACATATATATCATGAAAATGTCATAAGTACCCATCGTACCCAAAAATACATATAAACACAGCGAGGAGCCGCAACAACATCCTCAGTAAAGGACATAAGCCATATCTAGAAAAAATCCCACATACTCAGAGCAGTGGGGCCAGCCCTATCAACTACCTAGTCAGACTCCTCTCGATAGTCCTCCTCCTCATCAACCCCCTCTGACTTCTACTCCTCCACGACTTCCTACGCTGCTAGCTCATCCTCCCCCTGCTCCTCCTTGGGCTCCTCCTCCTCAGGCTCCTCCTCCTCGAGCTCTTCCTCCTTAGGATCATCTGCTGCCACAACATCCTCATCATCCCCTCCAATATAGGGTACATCCCCTCGAGCAAAATCTCTCACTGTCTGTGGGGCCATCGCAATACGCCGCATGATGGGCCTCCAATCCTATGGAGCATCATAATATATGTCGATCAACTACTGATCTAGATGCTACCATCCATCTCTCTCGATCCCCTCTAGGAGCCAATCAATCCCATGTCGCAGAACATCTAAGGTACCTAAGGCACTCCGACGACACCCCTTCCCTCGACCTACAGGGTCCACCCCATCCACATGGCCTCTCCATGACCGATACCTCGGTGGCGGTCGCAATCCCATGTATGCAATAAAAAACATCAAGACGTTAATAGCTACCAACTAGCTACAACATAATACTATAGACAAAACCAGACAAAAAATAGACGTACCATCTGGTCCCCAAGCCTGACCAGGAGGCTTCGGCAGCTCGGTGTCCTCGCGAAAATCCATCCCATATTATGGGTAGTCCTCAATGAATACCGATATCTGTATCCACTGTCTATAGCACTAGCCCACCACCTATGCGAGTCATCATCTCGCCCCAGCACGGCATCCGCAGCTCTATCGGTAATGCGTCTCGCACTGCTCTGTGAGGTCGCAGTGTCGAGAGCCGCTCAAAGAAAAATGCACATAAGAAGGACAGCAAAAAGAAATCCCTCCCTAAGGGCCTCACCTTGCTTAGCTCTCACCGAACAGCTGTCACGTACATCTGCCCCCAAGCATAATACCTCCCATTAAGGATGGTCTTTATCACCAACATCTTCCCTCCCAAGAATCGGTGAGGGCTATGCGAACCCAAAACATGTACCACCATCGCCGCAAGAGCCTGGGTAGTTGGACTCTCCAGATCACAAAGCATAAGTGCAAAACCACTCACCTCCGCCACTAGAAGGCAATTTCTGTCCAATAAGGTCTGCATCAACACATTCCCTGGCCTCCTCGACTGGGTATCAGCAACCATGCCTAACCTGGGTAGTCCAGTCAAGAAATATACATTGGCCAGGGCCATATCTAGTCGCTCGCCCTGAACCATAAAAGCCTCGATGTATGAATCCCATAACTAAATCAACCTATTCAAAAATAGAGGTACTGAATGCATCAATGGAATTTGTGCAAACTTCAGGATCCCAGAGTCAGCTAGGGCCTCCCGAACTGCCCTTTCCATCCGGATGCGCTGCCATATGGTACTCGGAACCTCCCGCTCTCTCCAAGTCACCACTGGCATCCTACCAATAACAACAACAAAATGCATTAGAACCATATCAACCTCCCATACCCCCAAGTCCATGCATGACCCCAACAAATGTTTTGGCCCCACAAATGCGCTCTGGAGTGCATTTTTCCCTTTGAAATGTGCACTTCCAGAGAGCACCTGTAAATCCTGTAATTGCACTCTACACCATTCTTTCCTCTCGGACAGTTGCACTTCAGAGCGCAACTACACCCCCCTTAGTTGCACCCTGAAGCACATTTTCCCCTTGGAAAACTGCGCTTCAGACCGCAACTAAGCGGGTCATACCCGTGGGACAAAACACATGTCTGGAGGCCCCTAGTGCACTCTGCACCACGTCTTCAGGTGGTGTACCCGCGATCTACGAGCATGGCTACCTCGCCCACCACTATGGTCCAGAGTGCACAAATCCTTCCAAAATAAGTGCTTTTCCACATTGGCCACAATTAATGCCTGGTATTCCCCCCCAGAGGCCCAAACCCCTATAAAAACAATTAGATGACAAGGCTAAGGACATGAGCACTTACCTACAACTCTCGGAATGCAAATCCACCAGTCGAATCTCTCGCAATCTCAGTTTTCACCTCTGGGCTCCTCTAATCTCCTGTCAAACTCACCAAACACAAATGAGACCTATTATGATGGTCCACTTACTATTTATAGACATTCAGCTTATCCTTGTTTTGCAATTTCGGGAGCATCCAATGTCCATTTCTCGAACCGTTCACACCCTTGGACTCACCTCGATGAGAACTTGAGAATGATTAAGACCATTTCTCGTTTTTTCCGAAAAAACAATTAGCCACTTTTTCATGCCCCCATTGCCTCAATTTGTGTGTCGAACTCCATTTTTTGAATCGTTGACACCTTTGGATTTAGTTCAACAAGACCTTGATGATGGTTAAGACCACTCATCATTTCCCACAAAAAAATTATTTTAGGCATTTTTAGCGCCCTTGTCACCTCGATTTGCATATCACATCGATTGTTGTCCATTTTTTACGTTCTTTATATTGATGAATCTAGGTTTCCACGCTCGTGATGATGCTTGAGATCATTTCTCACTCTCACCAATTTTTTTTCTTTTTTCCATCCACCTTTTTGCCTTGATTTGCGCACCACATCAGCCACCGTCGTTTTTTACCAATTTTCGCGTCACGACCTATCCATGAGCCCTCAGCTCCATCCATACTGCAATTATTGGGTTATTTTGCCATCATTCACCAACCTGCAAGGAGGCCCCATCAACGTTCCCCCCCACCATTGTTCCCATACTTGTCCCTTGATTGAACGCTTACTCCTTGATTGGCCATTACTTTTGTTCGGTATAATTTTACCCCTTTTTCGGGCCGAGCAATCCCTTTACGAAAAAGGCACTTAGGGAGGTTCTGTTAAGCTCTTTTCTGACTCCTAAAACAATGAAAAGATCCTCGAGCAATCTTGCTTCCTTTCATGCTCGTTAAAAGTATCTGAAAGGGCATCTACCTGGTATAAGTTTACCCCTTTTCCGGACCTTGTAGACTAATTACGAAAATGAATACTCTAGTCACATCGGCTAGAAGAGTTCTTCATTGCATCCTTTTATGCTTTTTCGTGCCTTGGGGACTAACACACGAAAAAGAACCTCCTTAGAGTCTTCTTACTAGTTTCAGACTCTCTAAAACTGCAAGCAACCACAAGCACTCATCGTCCTGGGCTCGTATAAATCCACACGACGGTACCTCCCCACCTATATAGAGTCTTCTTATCGCTTTCAGACTCCTTAAAATTGAAAGCACTCATGAGCATAAACTGTCCTGGGCTCGTACAAATCCACATGACAGTACCATTTTGAGCGCACTTTTTATCCCTTTTTCGAGCTCTTTAAACCATGAATATCGCCCCAACGGTGCCTCTCGACACCACAATAGATCACATCTAGTGACAATATTATGGAAGCCTCATCAGTATGGTCGCCTTTGTTCAGATTATTCTGCGATGTGTTACCCATAGAGTTTTCCCGATATCACCCATCATTTTTTCCCCCCTAAGTCTCTCCCATCGCCATCACAATCCCTGGTCCCTTCAGCTATGATCCCTATCCTTGAAGATTATGTTAAAACCCAAAACGTACCCCAAGGTTGTGGAGAGGTAGAATCGGGGTAATAGAAAAACCACTTTAGACTTGTACTACTGACCCAACATAGTCAGAGAGGGATCTCTCTTATAAAAGGATTAAAAATATTTAGATAAAAACATAGAGCCTTAATGCTCAAAATGCTCATACACAACTCACTCAGAAGGTCTGATTTCTTGATAGGACAGGTTGTTTAAAGTTTGGTGGGACAATCATAAGAGAAAAAATCTTGGGCGATGGAGTCAAAGTGTTACACATAGATTGGACAATAGTGCCACAATGCGGACTATCGAAACAGAGGCAAGGTAGCCACCCTCTTGTCGTCGTAATGTTATTTACTGGTGATAAAAGAAGAAAGTAAGAACAAACCATTGATACGAGCATCCAACAAAGATGAATTCGATATCAACTTTAGTAGAAACATTGAGTGAACACCTGAGAAATAAACAGAACTTGTTTCCAAGAATTCTAAGCTATTATACATTGATCTCAGATATGAAAGGAAAAACATAATGTAAATGTATAACGGGAAGTATCAGCACATATAGAAGAGAGAAAAAACAAACTACAAGTAAAGAAACACATGAATCTCTGCAAGATGTCTGCCATAGGCACTGCCAATTGTATTAATGAAAACATTTCACATAGAACCAAATCCCCAAGCCTTAGCTGAATGATTTTCCAACCCTTTGCTCTTCTATTACAATGATATTTATAGGATTTTTTGCCTTGAATTGGTCATCATGAAACAATTAAAACTATGCTGCCACCCTGACAACCTCGAAATTGGGGAATATTACATACGTTTCGAGCTCAAAATAGATTGATTAAGACGGGAAATGAGAATGCGGTGAGTAGGATGCCACCTTACTCTTGAGCCTTTAATTGGCCCTGTGGATCAAATAAATTCTCTATTCTCAAAGAGTTGTCAGCCTGCGATTCTTTTGCTGGAGGGGGAGGTGTTGCTTCCTCAGTGGGGATTATGAAATCCTTGAGAATCTTTGTGTCCTGGGGAATGTCTCACTCATCTTGAGGGGTCTCCTTCTTCCAACGTCGAACCCTTTTGCACACCTATCGCTCTTCGGGCCCTTCCTCTTCATCAGTGGTACTGGTTTCCACGTGGTTGAATACCACAAGAGATGAAGGAGCATGATATTCCTCCACCTCAGACTACACCTGCTCAAGCATAAAGACCACTTCGGATTTCTGATCCTTCTCCATGACCAGACTCTAACTGAAATATACCCGAGATACCAAGGGCACCACCTTTCCCATGCATTGATTCCGAACAAGGGACGCAAGGACCATGCCTATAACATCCGTGACGATGACGGAAGCTACGTGTGATCGCATTCGCCATGATAACCTGACCGAATCTCCTAATCGAGCTGAAATGATGCCTAAGGCTGGAGCTGACGTGCAACATTCTTAACTAGGATTTTCGGCTAGGTATAAAAACATACGACAACACTGAGGTGGCCCCTATCCTATCTGCAATCATTTTGGTGGCAGTAAAGATGCCTTTAAGCCATCTATCTGCATCCTCCTTTGTCGACCAAACTATAACTTGCTTGCCTGTTAACACCATGCCAGCACTTATAGCGCCTCCAACTTTACAATTCCAATTGCGTCGACTATTTGGCAGCTGGAATCTTTGAGTCTTACCTTTAGCTTCTGGATCTTCTACCTTCTGTCTCAAGTTTAATACAGGTGGTTGAAAAAGGTTTGGCGTCTCCCAGGGGAAAACTGCCCATACGCAGCGATAACGGACTCCTTGGAAAAAACCCTTTGACTCGGGGAGAAACATACTTCAATCAATGCAACAAAATTTAAAAGGTGACTGAAACCCTCCATGCATGTCTAAAACCTCATTCTTCCCTTAATTTTAGGTATAGACAGCTAAAACTCAGCATCAAACACCTCGAGACCCTACCTTCCCGAGCGGTTTTAACCCTAGCCCTTCCAAAAATTGGTTCTTCATCCATTTCCCATTGTAAATAGACTTAGATTTGATAACAACGGTGGTAATAGGGCCCTACCTGTCACTGAAAAGCTCTAAGAAAGACTTGTCCTATCGCTTTCTTCATCCTCCACACGCCCAGAAACTCCTGACTCCGATAGCTCTAAGACACAAATGTCAATTCCACATATGCATCTTTATATATATAATCTCATCCTCTTATCTTCTGCTCTTCTTAGCCAACTGTCTATCCTTTATATTCATCGATCTTTCACGCATCAATTTCAACCATTAGATTTGATGCTCTTTTAATTGATTTGACACCTTTCTCCATCCGTCGTCGGCTCATCTTCTAGGTCCTGATCTCCGCCATTCATTTCAACACCATTTGTCTTACAAAGTGGTGCCGCGAACCTCCAAATTGTTTCAAATACAGCTTTATTTCCTTGCGACCAAGCCTGGCGTTGACACCTGTCTAGTGGTTTCATTCATTGCAGCCACCACCTCTTTTAACCATCGTGCATCTTCCTTATGCGGTGGTCATCGTGAACTGTGAATCTATCATAGGACAATCTAAATCATTCTTTCATCACATTGCACTTACACCTCTTTGGAACCTTTACCCATTATCCGTAGGATCTTCCTTGGCTTGCCTTAGCCATCCACATGGCCAACAACTTACCTTTCTACCTTGGCAGTATTGCATCCCTGCGAGCTGCTTTTGCATATCGCCCTTTCCATTTGCGATACCCCTTGCGTGCAACACATAGCCTCTGGCTTTCCCATCACAACCACCCGCACCCCTATTCCCTGTGCAACTTGGTCATGCGGCAATCAATCGACAACCGTTGATCTCCTCGCTCACATAATCGATGGTGGAACTGGCACGACCTTTTGCAATTTTGCTTTTTGCTTTTCGAACCATAGTTCTTTATACCTCCTTTTGCTCATTTAGGCCGGATTTTTTCATTTTAACACTTAAGCTTGAATTTTCTTCAAGCTTTCTTATGTTTAACACCCCCAAATCAACACTTTCTCATACCTTAGCACCTAGCCATGAAAAATAAGGAAATTTCAAGCCTTTTCCTGGAATTTTCAAGACATCCATTCCCTTTTACCCTAGTCCTTGTGCTGAAAAACTAGGTGCTAACAGATTAGTTTCATCTGCTGCCAGGTCATGCATGCCATATTACTCTAAAGAAAGGAAGTCTGAGTCTCCCCCCCACCCCCACAGTATGTCAGTTCCATCCTAAGTATTATCACCTTTTGGTTGTACACCTCGTGCTCCTATCAAGGTAACATCATCGCCTTGGTAGCTGTAGATCTCCCTCAGTCAATGCCAACCCATCTATTCCATAGGACAGACCCAGAGGTCCCTGCACCTTGGAATCATCACCCTCATTGGTGAGTTCCTACGGACCATTTTGAGAGGAGCCCTTAGTGCCTCTCAGAATGGTTGTTTCTCACGTGCTCGATGTCAACACCTTGATCGCACCGTTTAGATTCAAGCAAGGTATTGGTCCATTCAGTTGTTTTTCAAAAACCCCGTATGTCCCCTGACTCTAGCACAATGGTGAGTCTATTTGGGAACCCCCTCAGTTATATGTTCTCGGGGATCTTTGGGTTGCGTTCGGTGACAGTATTCAGAAGCCCCCCAGTTGTATGCTTCAGTGAGTACCCAGTTCAGATCAGGCATGTTTGGAACATGAGTATGTCCCAGATTTGTGTCCCCTCTGGACCAGTATGATGTATATAGCAATTGTCCATGTATTGTTCAAGTCCCCTTTTAGGCCTCATTATTATTTCTATATCTTGACACGAGCATGGGTATGCCCGCCTCGTCCATATCCGGAGATATTCCTTAGTGAGAACACATATTTTTAGTTTTTGCAGACTTTGATGAGTCTCGACTTCGACACACCTTGACATATTCACACCTTCGACATGTTCAGCAACCGCACAGTTTGCGACATTGCTAAGCAGTGTTGACATGCAACCAATGACTGTCAAACTTCGACAGACTGTCTCTCTGGCTTCCAGTCGACTGTAACGGTTGAACTGTTGAACCATTCTAACTCCTTCTTTGTAACTGAATGTAACGGGAAGGCACCCAAGCATCTCAGAAAGCTATATAAGCATGTATAATATTGTAACATACAATCGATGATTCTACCTATTTACATCTAATAGAATAACAATTTTCATTCCTGCATATTGTCTGCACATATTGTGTTTACTATGTAGTGTAATCCTGCTTTGCTCATTCTGCTTATTCTTAATTGCTTCCACCATAATAGATCCGTCTCATTTAGTCAAACTGTTGTCCCCCATGTGCTTCCTAGACATGACCTGGATCATTGGTGTCAGAGTAGACTCAAATCAGGGCATTCGTTTTCTTTCTTAAGTTCTACGTATACATTTCCATTGAAGTTACTTGACTTATGCCGATTCCAACTCACTCGCAATCTCAGCAATCCAAGCAGATGCTACCTCGAAAGATGAGTAGATGACAAGACAACACATCTTATTGAGCAAGCTCTGGCTCGACAATGAACTGAAATGTTCACCCAGTTTAACAATATTCTCATGTGATTTGCTTTGACATATGGAGGATCTTCAATGAGAACTCACTTCGATAAAATGAGCCCCTTCAAGGTGCAAATGAATTTGGACATACTGAATCTTGAAGGTAAGATTGACGTAGAATCCGTCGATAATTGTGTACTACAATTGGAATCCTATTACGCTGTAAATCAACTCTCTGAGGCTAAAAAGATCACCATTGCATCCTTAAAGATGTCAACCTCTGTGCACTGCTGGTGGGAGAACCTCTCGACAAAGATGGACAAAAGAGGATATCCCATCAACACATGGGATAAATTCGTCGAACACATCCAAAAGGAATTTTACCCACCTAAATACCTCGAGCAGTAGTATAAGAAGTGGTATCAGCTAAGGAAATGGAAATACCAATCACTACAGAGTTACACCAATGAGTTCTATCAACTCATGGCTAGACTTGGCGTCCAAGAAGAAGAGGAATTGCTTGTTCTGAAGTATGTTAGCGGATTGTCCCAGTACATTCAGCAAGAGATGGAATTTTTGACTGTCAATACGCTTGTGGATGCTTTCCACTATGCCAACAAACTGGAAACCAAGCAGAAAGGAAAAACATGTTTCATGACAAAGCCGACATCAGGATGACCACTCGATAAGAAGGCACTAGCTGACTTCGAGCTAAAGTGTCACAAAATACTTACAACATCATAACTTGGGTAGTAACAGTGTTGCAAGCAAGGATAATTTTAGGGGCGAAATTTAACCTATGGGCTATTTTTCCATGTTTTTTTCCAAAAACAGATTCACCAATTTTCATTTTTTGATGCCCCATTTCGCCCAATTTTGATGGGGTAAACTTTTTTCACTCTAAAAATCACCAAATTATTATATAAACTATATTAAATCCTTAGAAATTGAAATAATTTTAGAAAAATATCGACAAATATTTTAAAGTTGACATTTTAAGAATTGGTAAGATTCGCCAAGGTTTATACACTTTTAAATAAGTATGGGTCCTTAAAATTATCCCTGGTTGCAAGTAACAACATATCAAAAGGCAGCATATCCCTTTAGCTTGTAGAAGAGTAACATAACTTGATTCTTCAAGCAAATAATAACCTTGCTCATCCTTCCTATATATACCTTAATCAATTCAATCAGTAACCCAAACATAAGCACACAACCACTTTAACAACTTATATTATAACTCAAAACAATGCAATACTCAAAGAGGAAGTACCTTGGGTTCGGACATTGAATTATAGGTAGGATAATGTCAAAAAGGATGGAAGTTAACTCAAAGGAACTTAAAACAGGATAAATAAATAACAAAATGAGGCAAATTGTGGACCCTACACCAACTTGATGTATTTTGGATCTTCCTAAGTACCTAAATTTTAATTCTTCCACAATTTCAGCTTTGGGATTCACAGTAGGTTTGACAAGAATATTATTTTTATCAAACAATTGCTCTAGTGGTACCAAGCCTTTCAGTATGAAATTATTTTTTAGTTCTAAGATTTTATGTTTGGCAATATGATTGATAAATTTTGGAATCACTAGTACATAAAGTATGTTTTATTACCAAAGAAGTAAAAACATTGGCCTTGAAATTTGTGAAGAGTGATAGACAACTACATTTGCCTATTTATTATGAATAGAGTAAAATAAATCAAATATAAGACTAACAAAATAGTCATAGTTGTAGTCTGGTCATAAAAACAACTATCTATCTAAGAAAAATAGTCATAATTATAGTTTGGTCATAAAAACAACTATTAATCTAAAAAATAGTCATAATTATCATTTAATAATAATAACTAGAATATCCATCAAACAAACTTGTCATAATTTTATTGTATAAAAAATCAATATAATATACAAAACTATTTTTTGGTAATATTATTTTTACATGATATATCTATTATATCATCATCATCATCAACATCATAAATTAAATAAAAAAATTAAGGTAGTTTTGTGTTTCCTTCCTAATCCTTTAATTCTTTAAGGAAACAAAGAATAGTGAATGTTGGAGATTTTTCTTGACGTTTCTATTTTTTTTATTTTATTTACATGAAAGGATATTAATATATAAAAAATAATAATTTATGTATAATGGGATGAGAAAATTTTATAAAATATAGGTTGTAATTTATTAAAATTTCAGGTTATAAATTATATTCATTAAAAAAAGCTTTTGATAAAAAAAAACTATTTAAAATGGAAATTGAATAATGTAGTGAGATTTAATTGTAAAATTATAAAAGGACATAACATTTTATTAAGTGTAAGATTGTAAAAGGATATATCAGTTTATTTAGATTCATTTAAATTTATTTTATTTGTAAAAAATGTATTGAAATTTTAATGGTTTATGTCTAAACAAATTTTGAGAAGTCAACGCTTTTCTTCACACAAAAACAATGATCTTTAACTATATTGAAGTTTAAATCTAAATTATTGTAAGATTTATGTGCATATAAGAGGTATTTGATTTCCATAATGAATATACTAGGTAAGAAATTCTATTTTTCTTTAAATATAGTTTCTTTCTTCAAAACATTTCATATAAATTTTAAGAACTCTATATCGCCACACATTCTTATATTATATTTCATATACACTCAAATATTTAAGAATATTTGAAATCAAGCTTGAATCTAAATTCTTGTAAGTTTTATGTGCATAAGAGGTATTTGGCTTCCATAAAAAATATACTATGTAAAAAATTCTATTTTTTATTTCAATATAGTTTCTTTGTTAATAACATTTCATATAAACTTTAAGAAATCTACACTACCACACATTATGATATTATATGTCATATATACTCAAATATTTAAGAAGATTTGAAAGTACAATCCCTATATCTCATAAATTAACACACCTTGGATTATCATTTGGCCTGCCATTAAAATTGAGTTTAAGAAAAAGAGTTAAAGGAGGTGTGCAGTTTCTGCCATAATCCATAGTCAAATAACTAGACCCCAAGCATTGATTTAACATTTGAATTTTGATCCCCAAAAATACCAAGTTAGCTTTATGTATTCAATCCCATTCATATCCATAGAATACCATGGGTTTGCAAGAATGGATTTATAGATTTGCTTATAATTTTATTTTTTATGATTTGAAAAACGAGATACATACCCTTAAATATTTTTTTATTTCTCTATATCCATAAATTCCAAGTGCCAACAGTTGGTTTCATCCCCATCCCTTACTTGGGATGAAGATGGACCTCAAGGCCACATGTGAATGCACTATACTATATCTTTATAAGTAATGACCAACCGCCATTCCAAGGTGGATCTTGTTTTAGATTCCTTCACCAGAGGACATGAGATATAGTGATATCTTGTTTCAAATTCAATAAGGCACATTACACATTGTGATAGTTTATGGAAATTTGCATGTTCAAACCAACAACTAGGGAAAAGTTGAGATATTTAATCAATAATTAATATTTAAGGTCTTTAACTTTTTTTTTCTTTTCATCAATTTGAACTTGTTTGACCATCATTTTGTAAACTTAAGAAATTGTAAACTATCTGCTCCATCCAATGATGTGAGTGCCCTACTTAAAAAAAACTTGCCTCTTTTATAATTAAATCTAAATGACTTTAATAAAATTTGAAAATATCTCATTATAACATGGAAATGAGTCTTTCCATTTCCTAAAATATAATATAAGATTTCACAATAAAATTTGAAAATATGTCATTATAGCATGGAAATGAGTCTTTCCATTTCATAAAATATAATATAAGAATTCTTAATTCAAAAATTGATTGTAAGTGGGTCTTTCCATTTCCTAAAATATGATATAAAAGTTATTAATTCATAAATAATTAATTGTAATTCCTGAAAATATAATATAAAAAAAGCAACAAATGAGAAGCTATGTTAAACTTAGAAGGTGGAAATTGCTTCCATGAGTTTTAATTTTATAAAAGGACTACTAAAAAAACCATGCCAACTACGCAACAATTAATTTACATATTACTTTTCATCGCATTTCATAGATGATAACAAAGATATTTGAGTATGTAATCATTTTTTGAGGATCATAAAATCAGGCATGTTAAGAATCCCAATAGTGAGACTGTACAAAAGCTTTCTTTGTAAAATCTTGTACAAACGTTTCCCCAAAAATCTATCTAGGGAAGGTTTCTTCTCAAAAATCTATCCAGAGACAGTATCACGGTGGAAAACAATTAAAGAAATATCAGTCGGTGAACCACATTGCTACAACAAACAAACCAGAAACATGACAATTTGTGATCATGTGTTCAATCTACGTAACATAAATAGGTTACCATTTATTTTCATTTTACAAAAACCTTCCTTTGAAGATGATTGAATTCAGTACTAGTTTCATATCGCATTTTCTTGTCTTCAATAAGTTTTGTTTCTGGATTCATTTTAAATTTTAATAAAACACTTATTCTAGATCTACTCTGTCGTTTATTGAATGACTGCTTAAATTTTAGATCTAATGATCTCCATAAATGAATAGAAAACCCTCCAATAATAATTTTGAGGATCGCGTGCATCATGTGAAACAGTGTATCTATCCTAGGCAAGCTGAAAGTAAAGAGGAAAATGAGGAATGTGAAAAATACTCCATTGGCTCTTATTGTCCCATGGCCTTCCATTATTTTCTAGATTGCGTTTCTCAATACAGACTGTATTGTCTGTGATGATGGCTCACTATTATGACTGCCATCTCTACACTTATACAAATATATGGAGATCGATGGTTGTGATATTTCTGACATGGGTATGGAGCCTTCTTCTCACACACAGTTACTTCATAAGGGGAGAATGGTATCAATGGTTGTGATATTTCTGACATGGGTTTGGAGCCTTCTTCTCACACAAAGTTACTTCATAAGGGGAGAATGGTAGTGGGGATCGAGGGAGGAGGGATATTCATTAATATGCGAAAGTGCTATGCCAAGGATTGGTGGTGGATGTCCTTTTTCGTTGTATCTCAGTAGGTACAATACAATTTATCTCTCTTTATTCCATTTTTTTACATAGGACCATATGTTATTGTTAATGTAATTCCACAATGATTTGTTTCCACACATACATTGTTGTAAATAGGTCAGAGGTGAGTATATAAATTATAATACCCCCTTCCCATTGTAGAAACACCCGCAGAAGACTATAGGCCCCAGTACACTATAAGTATGTCGGGGAGATAGTGTGAATCACAATTTAAATTTCCTAGGAAATTGTTAATAAAAGTGTAATACTCAAGGATAACCCTAAATCTATCGAGTTGGTATGGGAATTAAGGCCAAAATTCAATATGGGAAAATGGGTGATTTATGCAGTACTACGAACACCAAAAAATTTTCCAATTCAAAGTTGGATTTAGAGTCTACATCCCTTTGTTGATGTGATAGCATCCTCCCTCACTTTTGGACTAATGTTGTTTAAAGATGCCTGTATGCTTTGTGCCCCCCTTAATTGTGGTTGTTGTCTTCGTGATGCCTTCTTAAATGTAAGCATATAAAAATCACAGTTGCATATTCTTTTTTGAGGATTCAGTTTCACATTAGCATGACTTCTACTATGATAATACCTATCCAATATGGAGAATGCGTATTAATTTACCCCTCCTATATGAATACGAATGTTGAATAGGCATAATGGAAATCATGGCCAAAATTCACTATAGACACATGGGCAACATATAAAGTTCTACATGCACCACAATCTCTGCCAATTCGAGGAACAAAACCATTCAATCTTTCAGACTGAATAGTTCTTAATAGAATATGGTGTGCTTGCAAAATTATATCCATGCAGTTGTACTAAAAGTTTGAGAGGACAAGAAACAAGAAAAATTTTAGGGGAAAAATTTATCCCATGGGCTATTTTTCCACGTTTATTTCCAAAAAACGATTCGCCAATTTGCATTTTTTGAAGCCCTATTTCACCCAATTTTGATGGGGTAAACTTTTGTCACTCTAAAAATCACTAAATTATTATATAAAATATATAAAATCCTTAGAAATTGAAATATTTTTTGAAAAATATCGCCAAATATTTTATAGTTGACATTTTAAGAAATGGTAAGATTCACCAAGGTTTATACACTTTTAAATAAGTATGGATCCTTAAAATTTCCCCTAACAAGAAATGGATGAGCCTTGAATCGGAGATTCATATGGATTTTCCCAACATTAAAAAAAAAATAGGTTTTTTTCCTAATTCTACAATGAAATTGCTTTCTAGAAAAGGATTCCAGTAGTAGGGAATTTGAAGGATAAAAAGGGATTTCCATTGGTAGATTGTATAATTGTAAACTATGCGCAACATCACCTGAATGTAGACAAAACTATTTACCTTGAGATTTGTAAAGTCATTCTGGAAAGTAATCTCTTCAAAATGTAGTTGGAACTTGGAAGTGCAGGTCCTATTAGAAAATGTTGGAGATGGAGATGTTATAAACCTTGATCTTCTATAAGAAAAAGAAACATGAAGAGAATACAAGGCTCCCCTCACCTATTGGCGACAAATTAACAGAAGGAAAGAACAAGAAAACTAAATGGTGATGAGATATATGGAAAGCGAGAGCGTAAAAATAAAAATATTATATTTTTGCCCCTCCCCTCCAATTATGCTTTTAATTGTTGGTATGTTGTAGTTTAAGCATTGAATGGTATTGGAAATGATAGTTTTAGTTGAATTAAAACTAAAATAATCCATCTTTTAAAAAAATTATTCATTGAGTGTGTTGCTCCTCTAATCGAAAAAAAGATGCTTAATGTGTTTGCTTTTTCATTGAACAACATTTATTGTCTTTGTTTTTGCTTAGTGACAAAAAAATACTAGATAAAAGTAATATACATTTTATTATATAACATACATGATGTTGTGCTAATTCAATCCATGGTCCAATATTGAATAATTTGACCCCTTGTATACTTGAAAAATCGAATCTGGGGTCTGATATTCAATTATTGAACCCCTAGACTTCATCTGTTTTAAAAAATGTTATCTCAACAATTGACTATTGATTATCCTGCCAAAAGCCACAAAAATATGACATTTTGTACTTTCTTGGCTTCTTTACATAGCTTAAAGAGAGGAAACGTTTTTTGGTTCTCCGATTCGAAGATCATATAATCTAGATTGAAACTTGAGTTGCCCTTATTTTCCCTTATCTCCTTTAATTCAATCTAACCTTTCCTATCTCACTATGAAGCAAACTATTTTGAGACTGTTGGAGTCCCTAAAAACTTTGATTGCATTTCATTGTTAGGTTTGACAAAAGGATTGGTTCCCTTTTATTTTTTCAAATGTTCCATCTTATATGTCATCTATGCTCCCAGGAGATTGGGATGACTGGCATTAGAGGAGGAATCTCCTTAGCCACAGTTAGTTCAATATATTTATTGCATTCAATTAGGGTTTGAGTGGGGCCATTTTCAGTTGTTATGTTCTTGAGTTCCTCTTGATTCTTGGTTGGTTACACCTAATCGTGACTAGCATGGAGTCCTTCCACTAGGTTGGCTTGTGAGTCTTCCTCTTTTTGGCCTGAGAAGATTCTTTCTACTTGAGCACTGACATGTAGCCACATGTCCATTCTCAAAAGTTCAAAACAGTCTCTGGAATTGAAAGCACTATATTCATAGTCCAACACTCATTTCTAGTTATGGTTCTTGCACCCTAGCACAATTTTGGCAGCAAGAAATTTGCTCAAATATGTGTAAATGTAGATTTGGGAAATGGAAAACTCTAGAAATATCCTAGTCTCTAAGGCCATGGCATTAAACTTACTTAGAGTGTTACCAATGGCCAAAAGATAATTGTATTCAGTATTCAAGAGGGATATTGGGTATTCTTACCCATCTTGGGATCTATGATCATGATTCTGAATGTATTCTTGAAACATGGCATCCATGTGTCCATAAAGAGGACATATCTTCCCATAAGCCAAGGGTTGTTGCTTACAATGGTGCTCTGTCTAGGACAGATCCCTAGGAATTATAAATCCAAGCCTAGATACCTTTTAGCTTTGGCCATGAGCCATTGAACCTGTATATCATCTCATGTTTCAAGAAATAATCATTTTCCTTGACTCATGATGGATCAAGCTTCAGAAATGGAACTCAGGTAGAATTGGCTCTTATCCATTCAGAATGATGGGATATCATTATTTCTATAGAGGAAGATAATTCTTAAATGAGATAGCCTTACCTTGGCCTGTGACTTTAGATGGAGGAGCCACAGAGACATAAGTAGTCTGGGGAAGTGTTGATGGTGGTCGGGGATCCCTACAATGAAACTGAAAAGGGAATCAATTCTCATAAGATTGAACCTCTACACTGCTTTAACTTCAAAGACATCCAATCTCTAGAAGCATCCACAACTGCTGTGAGAGGCATGTGACGGGTGAAGTCGGCACAAAGCTTTGGGTGTAGAGGACATTAGGGGAATTTTGAGGTAAAAAATGGGCCTCAAAACAAAAAAATGTACCATAAAAATTCACTTTATAAGAACCAATAGGATTCAGGATGATGATGTCAATCATAAGGGTAAAATTTGTAAAACAAATTGGAGGGAAAAAAACTACTTTTTCTTATCATATTTTTGACATATCTCCGTAATGGTTTACCCAAATTTCATGTTTGGGCACTCGTTGGATGTGGATTTTAATTCCGCATCCATCCTTTGCACTCGTTGGATGCGGATTTTAATTCCGCATACATGCTTTAGCCACACTGCATACTTCTAAGGTGCCCATGACATTAAAAAATGAAAATTTCAATAAAAATGTATTAAAATACGATAAGAGAAGTAGTTTTGTTTTCCCCTCTAAAATTTAGAACTTTTATTTTATTATTATAAATCTTGTTTTAATATTTCCCTTAGGAGGCCCATGTTAGACCTCAAAAATCCCATAATGAAGAGCTTCCATGATGACTAGGGAAAAGGACAAAGTGTTTTAATGAGTGTTCATATTCCCCTCTTCATTTATATATATATGAACTGTATTTTATTGTTGTGTGATATTATTCAATTATCTATAAAATATGTTGTACAGTTCTTCAAAACGTCTTAATTATATTTTCCAGAAGCTCGATAACCATGCGTCCCCCTATAGGTTATAATAGTTGTGATATTGCATGCATTGAATGCCATAAACTAGCAAGCCTCAAGATGTCATTTGTATCCATCCACCTTGTTGATCTGTAATCCTACCAAATTCCATTATTTAATGTTTACAGACAATCTGTAAGAGTGAACTCAAATAGATCTCCCTAGTTTGAATGGTTCAAATCTAGAACAAAACAAATACATAATACAAACAACCTTCCTAGATTGATTAAAATGAAATATAATGAAAGAAGTGGCTTACCTTATACATGCAGTTCTTTTCTCCTTGCTGATCCAAGTCCTGATCTTCAGATCCCAAGCTACAAAACTAGTCAATAACATGTTGAAACAAACAAGTGATAAAAGCACATGATTGTGAATCAATCTAGATCAACAGTCAAAGAGGTTAATCCTAAACATTATTAACAAAACAAAGTTTATGAAAAGATCTTGCATTAAATGTAATAATAAGAAATACAAAGAGAGAGGTGTTACAATTGATTCTTTGACGTCGTAATATCCTTCCAGCAATCCTAGCCTCAAGATCAAATGCTTATCCTCTAACGGATGAAGAGGATCTCCTAGCAAAATTCTACCAACATATAGGTACTCTATCCTTTATCCCTTAACAATGGAGAGGGGGTTCATATATATATGGCTAAAGGGATAGGGGAGGTTGAGGATTTAGGGGAGAGGCTTAAGGGATCATCCCACTAGACAAGGGGATAGAGTGCCACCTTTCCATATATGTAGGGATAAGTCTCCATGCCATCCAAGCTTCGAGAAGTCGCTCGAAGCTTCTCTTTATCTATTTTAACCAACTGTGACACACCTTGCACAATGGAAGAATGCACCAAAGAGAGATAAACGCACCTTGTCAAGGGCACACTGCTCCACTAACACACTGTGATAAGGTTCAGGGCGCGTCACCTTGAACCTGAAGCACCTTGCCAAAGACCGAGGTGCATCGGGGTGACAACATAAGGTTAAGGGGAATGTCAACAACTTCTCTTGTAATTTTTTAGCTCAGGGACGTTAGGGATCAGGGCATATAGAGGACACATAACTCATGATGAAGATATTTTGGTGTAAGCGAATGCCCCCCAAATCATGAAGCTGGAAAAATAAGGTAGGTGAAATGGTTTGTAAATAGGGAAAAAATAAATGTAAGAATTGTCAGTTGGAGTGACAAACAAAGAAATTCTTGCAGTACAACTGACTCCAATATACATGTCTCAATTGACTCATAACATGGCTTCCAACCAATACATTGTAGATCCATGGTAGTAAAGACTGTTTGAACACAATCATGGCTACTGGACATAATCGTAGATCCATGATGAGATGATAACACAACCATGACCAATACAAAATTGGATCTGTGTAACACGACTCAAAAAATATCCATCCCAACCTAGGTAAGATACATGAGTTAACCCCAAGTCTTCAAGCCGAACCCGCAATGATACGAATCTAACCATGTGATTTGAATGTCTTCAAGTTGAACATGGTAGAAACCACTTGATTACTAGTCATTGATGTATACCATTAACAAGTGTGGGGAAAATCACCATTGATGTCCATGATCCCCAAGGTATCATAGTACATACCAATGAATGTTAATCAATGATCTGAGGTCGAACACTCAGTGGAATATTTCAATCAGAAGTCAATGATGTGAACTTACTGTTGAAAGCGAGGTAACCTTCCATTGAGGCATGCAGGCCCAAGGAAATTGATTAATTTCTAGGTTAAATCCTTGGATGATGTGTTCAATTCGACAAGGATAAAACTTCGAAGGAGGGCCTTGGTGTTTCCCCCATCATCGATACAAAACAATGTCAAAGATTTTTTGGATTAGATCATACTGTAGAATGACACTTGAGACTGTCTCAGGAATGACCAACATGATAGAAGGTAGAGTGACTGCAAAGATTGACTCAATGAACAGAACTCTCTCGAACATGGGAATGGCATGACTTGAAAAAATTGACATGACGAGAATGAAAGCAACTCCTAATGCAACTGATGATGGAAGAATTCTTTGAATGACTCAAAGAAGTGAAAGGACTCATAGAAAAGGTGGGACTCTAAGACAAGCAGATTATCCAAGTGTTTGAATGCATATGAAAATGAGTGCCATGTTCAAGAGTGACTAAGTATTGCCATAATTACAATGAAACACAAAGTCTTTCCTTATCCCCGTCATGATTGATGAGTATCTCTTTTGATTTTTAACGAGCTTGAGGAGGGTAATAGATGCTCAGTATTTCTCATCCTTTAGACGAGTCCAATCTCATATGTTTTATGAACCTGAGATAGGAGGGGTTCATTCCCAAAAGGGCTCTTCAATGTCAAATTTTAACGAGTCCAGAGAAGGAAAACTCAGCACCATTTCATGTTTAGAGAGTCTGAAAAGAACTAAAGAAGACTCCAAATGGTTTTTTTCATAAAATTTAGTCTCCTCATCTGAAAAAGGATAAGACAACATGAGAGATAACTCTTCCAATCATCATCAATTGTAGTGCTCCTTTTTCGTAAATAGTCCTCCTCATCCGAGAAAGGGGTAAATTATCACCAGAAATACGACCTTTCAAATACTTTTACAAGTGTGAAAGAATCAAGTTCTCTTGCCGATAATTTCATATTTAGGGAGTCTAAAAAGAGCTTAAAGAGGAACTCCGAGGGGTTCCTTTTTCGTGGGAGTTTTACAAGCCCGAAAAAGTGATAAAATATAACTCGGTGTCTTATTCTCATACTTTCACAAGCATGAGAAAGAACAAAAAGTAAGCTCAATGCCGTTAATATTTGATTTTAATGAGCGTCATGATAGCATAAAAAATGCTCAAGGACGTGTTCACACTTGATAAAAAGTATGAAATATCAACGATGGTCGCCACTAGAGTCAGAACACCACTTTACTTCATCTGTGAACTCTAAAAACTAAGTCAAAATCAACAATAAAGTGTTAAGATCTAAAAATATTACCAACTATAGAAAAAATACCCATACAAGAAATGTTTTAAAAGGAATATTCCATTTCTTTTATATAAAAAGTCAAATAGTAAGAAATATTTACCAATTGTTTTTTTACCAAGTTGGAATAGTAAAAACACCTCTTTGGAGCTAGATTTTCAAATGTTGATTGCGAAAGCTGCAGTCAGATGTTTCACGCCTCGTCAGTTAGAGGTAGGCCTTAACCTTGTTGTTTACCTTTCTAGTGGATTGATTTTTAGTTTAATGGCCATTTTTTCAGGTTTTTTGGCTCATTGAGGGGATTGTGCGTGCCCTGGGAGACACGCTTTCCCATTGCGGGAAGTGCATCGAGAGCTCTCTGACGTGCTTATCCCATGGGAAAAGTGCGTTGCCGATGCACTTTCCGCAAAAGCGGGGTGCGTCGGCACAAATCCACGATGAAAAATAAATAATAAGGCCAAAAAAATCCAAACCAAATCCATGGAAAGGTTGTAATGTTCATTAATTTGATGTTTACATATGTCTCAGCTCACACAATTGTCCAGTGGAAGGAACGGGAGAATGAACTTGAAGATTCCCAAGCGGAAAATGATCCACATTCGATGAATGTATTGCAAAGATGCGTATTGTTGAAATTATTTCATGTACAGGGCATGAAGGCCCAAGTACAGCTGCTAGATTACCTGATCAGACTGTGGGATCTGGATCAATAGCATTTCCGAGTTGGTTCCCACATCCTTACCTTGGATGTGGAAGATATCTAATTTTTGATAGGTTTGTGTAGGAAAGGAGCCCCAGTTTTAGTATCCGGTCCACGGGGTAGTGACTAGTTGACTGAGAGCTTGGTGGCCCAGTTTTATACACCAGGGACGTAGATGCTTGCTGGAAATATTCCCATCAAGAACGTCCTATATCAACCCCTGTGTACTATGCTATTTACCATAGAGCGGGGTGGTGAGCAACAGAGCTGCTCATCAGGTCACCAAGGCTCACATGATTTATGCCATCGAGTGTATGATACCAATGGTTTGCAACTGGTGTGAGGGACTCCTCACTAATATCAAGGATCAGCTCACCAAATGCCACAGGGGTGATTTGAAGCAGTTCAGATACATATCCATCGTGGTCTCGTTCTTTCTGGAGCGAGTTCCATTTCTGAGACCACAGGTAGTGTTGGATGGTCTCGATTTGTGAGATCCTTATATGGTCAGATGGTTAGAGGTCATGGCCCTCCATGGAGATGAGGGTCCTATCATCAGTTATGGGCCTACCTTATTTAGGTGGCTTCGCAGGAAGCTCCTCATGGTTGAGGACTATGCGTATGCATGTACTGAATTTAGGGGAGACCCAAACTTAGCTCTTCTTGAGGGGGAGCAGTGGGGAGATCTTGGTAAGAACAAAAAACTTGTTGTGTTTATGCATTTTATAGTTTTTTAATGTTTTCGGGTAGTACTGATGGTTTACACATGTTTGATGCAGATGTTGGGCCGTCTTGCCCGGTAGGTTATTATCTGATTGAGAGAAGAGGGGTGGTAGGAGATATAGCGACTGCTCATCAAGATGCAGCAGAGGAGCTGAATGAGTTGGAGGAGAACCTCCAGATATTGATGTTGGATATTCCCGAAGTATCTATCGATGACTTGCCTCGCCGATACCAGTGCCAGACAACTAGAGTTTCAGGGTGATTTGGTAGGCTACTCCGTTGAGTAGCTAGGGCTATTATTTTCTATCACAAGCATCCACAGGGATAGCTCATTGTATGATATATGTATTGAAAGCCATAGGATTCATAGTTTTGTAGGAAAGACCTACTAAAAGCTTATGTGGTTCAGATTTTGTATCAGTACCACTTTTTTGTACATGAGTATATATATATAGAAAACACTCTTTTGCGCTTTTATACACTATATCTTCTTATGATTATTTGGGATCTTATGAATGTTAGATTACACACTATGATTAGTTTACATTTTATGTCGTTTTATACATCATTGATGAAAATGTTTATGAATGTGCAATGTATCTAGTATGAAATTGGCTAGGGAATCAACAACTATGTTCATGTTTCTTGGAATGTGTAGGTTTTGAATTGACTCAAAGGACCTCTCCAAGAGATGTACTCGTCGGAATAGATGGATTCATATGGGGTAGCAGATAGCATAGAAATGGTTGATATGGGAGACCACTAGTTAACTGTTAATCGAGATAAATAACAACATGGTCCACACCCAAGGAACAAGCATCGGTCAATAGTCAAATTACCACATGATACTCAGCGACATTGTTGGTTGCAAACCCTAAGCAAGTTCCTCCTGAACTAGTCAGTTCACTAGTAGGGGAATAGAGTACCCAAGTTGCCGAAGCGAGGTTATGGGTGTGATGGCTAGGGCTGTCTACGAATCCAAAACAAGTTTCCATCTGCACATCCAGGAAGAACATGGTATAAGCGTAATGATAAGATCCTAGCACACTAAAAGTAAAGTGTCACACCAAACAAAACAAACGTCATGTACAATTTATACAAAGTACTAATGCGTAAATGATTTAAGCATAGCACTGCTTTAGGTAGATCCCATTACAAGGCTCCCCCAAAGATATCCTATAATAATCCTCTAGTTAATATGCTCCCTTTTCCAAAGCACATTTTACCAAATATGGACCATGCCACATGGACTTAAGTTTTCCTTCCCCCATCTTTTCATGTTTTTGGTCATCAGTAAGGACCAAGTCTCCCTCATTAAAGACACAAGGTTTCACTGATTTTTCATGCTACACCTTGATGCGTTGCTTGTGTGCTTCATTATCCAGAGCTGCATCATGGTGGGTTTCATTGAGTTTTTCCGAGTATAGAAATTGTTCCTCCTCGGCAGTGGTGTTCGGTAAAAGTACGACAACGCGTTTTAGTGATAGAATCTCACACTCGATAGGTAATATTGCCTCTAGTCCATAAACCAATTGAAAGGGTGTAAAAGCACTGGAAGTTTTGACGGAAGTCCTATACACCTATAGGGATGAAAAAACCATAGTATGCCAATTGGACTTATGTGTTCCCACCATACGATGAATCATGGTTTTCAAGACCTTGTTAATGGCCTCTACTTGTCCATTTGATCGAGGGTAGTAGGGAGTTTAGTTATCATGTCAAAAACCCAGTCTAGCGCTTAGTTCATCCACCATATTGTTTTTAAAATGTGATCCATGATTGCTGATGATGGATTGAGAGACTCTGAATCGCACAATGATATGGATGAACATAAAGAGTGTGACAGTTTCGCCGTCTTCTTTGTATGTAGGCATAGCCTCGGCCCACTTGGTGAAGTAGTCTACTCCGACAATAACATAACCATGTCCCCTACTGAGGTAGGCTTATAGTGCATGAAATCGATGCCCCATTTGGAAAAGGGACCGACGACGATAACTGAATGTAGTGGGGCAGGATGTGAGCGCTTCTTATAATGAAAAAGTTGGTAAGGAGGACACTTCTTGATGGCTTAAATACAATATTTAAATATGGAAGACCAATAGTATCCAGTGCGTAGGATTTTCTAGGCTGTATCCATCCCAGAAAGATGACCGCCACATGCCCCCTAGTGACAATCATTCAGAACATGTTCGGCTTCCTCATGAGTTAAGCAGTGTTGGAGGATAGAATCGATACCACGCCGATATAATGTGTCATCAATTATGAGGGAATACTTTGCATGGTGACAGACACGACGATGTTCATCACAAGATAATTGAGGACCGAAGCAATAGGTTTGGATATACAATGTGATGTCTTGATACCATGGGTCAGAAGTACTGATGAGAAACAAGAACTCGTCGGGGAGAGATTCCATGGGCTCAGTTTCCTGATCAGTACAGGTAAGATCACAAATAATTTTTGCAAAAACCAAATACTTCTTTGTTTTGGCCTTCTCAAACTAGAGGTCGAATTCCTGAAGAATCACAATCCAACGTGAATATTTTCCCCCGAGTACCTGGCATGTGAGAACGTGGTACATGGGGTTAGAGTCTGCGATGATGGTGGTAGTGCAGAGGAGGATATAATGGTGGTACTTCTATACATCAATGACTACTGTGAGATCTAACTTCTCTACATGCAAATACCAGGTTTCAGGGTCAATGAGACCCTTACTAAGGTAGTAGATCACATGCTACTAGGTGTGACTATCTTCCTGTACCAAAACCATATCAATAGTGGAAGTGGAAGCAGTAAGATAAATGATATAATCCTTGGTGTAATTCGGCATTTGTAACACAGGAGCATGAGTGATGTCATGTTTAAGGTTTTTGAAGGATTGTTGCGCATAGTCATCCCAAATTAATGGTACTCCCTTCTTTAACAACTGCATGTATCCCCGTGTTTTCTCTGTGAAATTACACATGAAATGCCTCTGGTAGTTTTCCTTCCCTTGCAAAAGTTGAAGTTTCGTAATATCTTTGGGAGGTGGTAGAGAAACAATGCCACCTTGAGTGGATCGATGTGGATCCCATCCTTAGAAATGATGAAGCCTAAAAGGCGTCCGAACTCGACACAAAAATGCACTTATGAGGATTTAAATGGATATTATATCGTCGACACCTGAGGAATATTTCCATCAGATTATCGAGGTGGAAGCCACAATGATATGAATGAGAAGGCAGATAGTCTAAGTAAGGTTCAACAAAATCCTTCACATCATGGAAAGCATACGACATAGCCCGCTAGAATGTAGCACTAGTATTTTTTAGGGCCAAAAGAGAGTTTGTGAGACGCGAATGTACCCCATGGGAAGATGAAAGCCATCTTATGTTGGTCGGCAGGATGGATCTCAATCCGATTATAGCTATAAAATCCATCCATTAATGAAAATATGACACTTCCAGCACAGTTGTCAATGATTTGGTCAATAAACAAGTTGGGGTAATTGACCTTGGGACAAGCCTTATTAAAATCCCTATAATCAACACAAACCCTAATGGTTCCCTATTTTTCTATAACAAGGATGACATTAGAGACCCAATCTATTAAGGGAACATGATAAATGAGCCCATCCTTCAATAGCTTTTCTATCTCTGCCTTAATAGCCGTAGTTTTCCTAGGGTGCACAAGGTGTAGTTTTTATCGGACAGGTTTTGTGTCAGGATATGTTTGAATCTCGTGCATAACAATGGCAAGATCAATCCTGGGCATTTCCTCATAGCTCCATGCAAAGACATCGCATAATTGTTTAAACAAGGCCATGAAAATGGTGACTTCTTCCGGATAACAAGTTTGTCCTAGGTGAATTTGTTCCATGACTCTAGGTTTTACCGAGATGTCGATTGGAAAGGTATGCGTGATGTTTTCTAAGTTTCCCTCTGTTACCGTATCGTGATTCATAATAGGATATTCAGGGTAAGGAAATACATCTGGTGAAATAATTGTTTCGATGGCGTTCTCTACCGAATCTAATGGTGGAAGGAAGGACGATCTATGGTGAAGGTATTCCCATGGGGGTTCATCCACACTCATGATCACCATGATTGACTCGTGAGAATGAAAAGTCTGAAGTAGGGGATCAAGTAGGGATGAGGTCTGTTGTATGGGAAGAGAACCTAAGGTAGATGCCACGGAAGAGTGGAAATATGGTAGATTGTGGGCTGATTGGATGGCCTCGTAAGTAGCTTCTATGGGGTTGAGAGGCATCACATCTCCAATCGAATCCAAATGATTCAGGGTCGAGCACAATCCATTGGTCAATCAAGTAATGAGACGACAAAATCATGTTCACCATGGAAACATGGGCAGGGGGATCTAGTTTTGGAAAGATTCCCATGAGGGATGAATATTTAAGGATTGCTACCCCCACACTCTCATATATCTGCGTAGAGTGTCCTAAAAGAGGGACATTGTATGCAAGATGAGTAGTTGTGTTAGGTGTACAAAAATATAACTGGTCGATAGTGAGAATATTCCCTTGGTGGGGAAATTGCACAATGTGGAAGATGGATGACACAACCACGGTCATGGAATAGAATCAGTTGTGACCAAGTAATATGTTGTAATCCAATGGGGCAACAAAAAATTCCACATTAATGGAAATGGTCTTGCTTCCCTACTCGGCATCGAAAGATTGTAACATCTCGTGGGGTTGAAAACCACGTCCATCAAAGGATTTCAATGTGGTGGGGGAACAGTTCAACTCGGGAGAGCCTATGGCTCTCCAACAGGATAACGACATAACCGAGGTAGAGGATCCTTCATCTAGGAAAGTATGATGGATACTTTTCCCATAAGGGTTAGTAACAATTTAAAACACGATTTGGTGGGAAATCCTCGGCTTGAAATACTCTAGCTTGAACATAATGGTGTTGGAAGAATCTGGATCTATAGATCCTATCATGGATAATAGGGTCTTACACTGAATGGGACAGTTTTGTAATACTTCTAGTGTTCACATAAAACAAGGAGCTTGCGCTAAATCCTCTACTATATTATAGTTTTGAGCAGCCCAAGCGTTTGTATTGAAAATGTATTTTCGAATCGTGCTCTTGGGTGGACGCAATACTGAATCTGATAAAGGCTTATCTACGACAAGAAAACCTTGAGGTTAATGAATACTAGATGTAGATGCAGAGGATTTTTCTGTGTTATCTCCATTATATTCCTTGTTAGAAGTAGATTCATAGGTATGTGATCGAGTAGATAAGTTGACTATTTCGCTCTGCATCATGAGAACATGAGTGGTTGTGGACGGTTCTCCTTGAGAAGGAGATGATTGTTGTGAAATCATTTGTTGTTGTTGTGTGGGGAAGGGATCAGTTAAGACTGTGGGTGCGGGGTTTCCATTAAGAAACTTTTTCACTTCCTCCCGATGTGGGAATTCTTTGGTGAAGTGATCATCACCACACAGTAAACAAGGATACTTAACCTTCCGCTTTTGTTTATTTTCTTCAGGATTTTGCTTTGGCTCCTGCTAGTTAGAATAATTTTTAGATTTTCTTTTGTTCTTCCTTTTACCACTGGATTTTTGAGGTGAAGCAGATTGAACTGAATTCACTTCCTTAAAGGAAGCAAGTCTGGGTGATTGTTTAGTGTTGTTTCCAGTATGTGTCACGGGAATTTTAGCTATGATGGTTCTGTGATCCACAGGATTGTGTAGCAAGTTGGGTATGAACAAAACCAATGATGCCATCGGCATGAGGTCCGGTAGGTATTTGTTTTGGATCATATGTAGGGTGGGGGGAATCGGGAATGATATCGTATAAGGTTCCAGATTGGGCATAGACAAGGTATAAATACTGAGCACAAGATATAGCTTGTTCTTCCGTAATAGCCCCACCCATGGATACATCTTTAGATATGATGGATAATAGATACTTTGTGAACCAATCGACAAGTAGTTGGTCCGGAATGGGATATTTAATGAGACGTCTTCTTCTCCTCCACTCATGAATATGATCGGAAATGTGAGTGGCAGTAGTTTGGTAGAGAGAATTCAAAATATCCATGCCATTTTCATAGCGGATCGGTAGCTGAAAGTGAGTCAAAAAGAACATAGATAAGGATTGAAAATAAGGAAAGGAATGTGGTGGTAACTTGATGTACCACTTTGTAGCAGTTCCAGTGAGGGTTCGTTGAAATAACCTCAAACAGATGAAATCATCCATTAAGGAATTTGTTGAACAACACAAATGATAATTCATCACGTGGTTCTTAGGGTCTTCACTGGGTTTGCCTTCAAAATTAGGGATGTATGATGGTAACTTCACAGGAATCATGGGCCAATTGCTTTCGTGATAAATGGGATCATTACTCAAATGCGATAGATCTGGCAGATCAAGTGTGGCTAGAAATGGTAACTGTTGGTTTGGGTGTGGATACTGTAATATTGATAAGGCATCTATGTACCAATAGGACTGTGCATAGATTGATCGTAAGGTCCTCCCATAGGGAATTGGCCATATGGAGGTGGGGCTCTTGGGTTTGTAGGTGAACCCGAAGGATGTCCTCCTTCGGAATAAGGTGGTCCTCTGTGGGAAGGTGGGGGTCCTCCTCCTCCAAAATAAGGCTTTCCTCCACCATAAGGTGGGGGTCCTCCTCCTCTAGAATAAGGTGGCCTCCACCAAACAGTGGGGGTCCTCCTCCAGAATAAGGCGTTCCTCCACTAGAAGGTGGGGGTCCTCCTCCTCTAGAATAAGGTGGGCCTCCTCTAGAAGGTGGGGGTCCTCCTCCTCCAAAATAAGGAGGTCGTGGTGGTGGTGGTGGACCAGATGGTGGGGGAGGTGGTAGGACATGTGGTGGAGGTGGTGGGGGTGGTCCACCGGCTAGAGGTCCAAACGGTGGAACATTATGGTGCCCCCATGGGGTGTTTGTGTTTCTGGGATAGGGAAATCTAGGAAAAAGGTTTCCTGGATAATATTTTCATATAGCAACATTATGATTTCACGGACACATATACCCCCATGGGGGTTGGGTCCAAGTAGATGGTACCCCTGTGTGATCTGTCCACGTAGTTTGTCCCATGGTTGGGAGAGAACTGCCACCCATACTATATTTCAAATGTGAAGAATGTCTTCGACTCACATTATGTGCACTAAATGGGTGATGCCCCCCCAGTTAGATTGGGTCCACTAGCTAGGGGTTTCCCCCAGTTGAAAATTTTCCACTTATAGGAGTGTGCACAGCAATCATATGTTCACCACTAATGGTAGGTAGACCCGCAGTTAATTGTTGACTACTAAATAAGGGATGACCTCCACTCAAATCTTGACTAACAGGTATATGATAACCTCCCCTCAAATTTTGAGGTGGGGGTGGTGGAGGTAGTGTTCCAAGAACATAGTTAATGGTAGCTAAAGGTTTCCCTCCAGTGGTTCGGGTCACATGAGGTGTTGAACTAGTCGCCTGACTCTTAGGTGTTCTCATCGGGAACGATGGTTGACCTGGTTCATAAGTAGTCAAGGTAGGTGTAGATATTCCTGGTGAAGAAAAATATAAAGAATGGATAGGGGAATGTTGTTAAATAGTTGGTACTTCCGGATTAGACCTAGGTGGGAAACTCTGTCATCTAATTTGGTTACCGAACATTCGTAAATGTTCAAAAGCATCATAAACAGGTGCGAAATAGACGTCATTGGAAATCCATGGAGGAATCCTATGGAGTGGAGTTTCCACCGTTGGAAGTGACTCAAAATCGGAAACATGTTTCCCTAAGGAAGTGTTCCAAAATGATGTAGTTGGAACAAAAGATGTTGATATTGGGTCGTCCTGGTGCCGACTGAAGTCCAATTTGTGGCTCCAGGATGTCCTTCCATCAAATGATGAAAAGTTGTGTTATATGAAGTAGGTTGTTCCACAATCAAAGTTCCCATATGATCAGTGATAGGTGGATTTTTCGGAGGTGAATAGTTCATTCCCGGTTCTAAGGTAGAAGTATCTTCTTCATGTGACACATATGTGGTAGGTTGATCCATAGTTCCTCCCGAGTTCTCTTCATGCGTAAGGGGATATTCAGGTGGCAAGTTTAAAATCCCATGGGATCTTCTTAAAGGTTGATCATCCAGAATGACTTAACCAAAAGAAAAAATATACTCCAAGATCTACTCAAGCTAAAGCTGCAAGAAAACTTATGTGATAGGTGGGATTCAATGGTATGGAACTTGATGGGATTATCAATCCATCGCAAGTCGCGATATACTAGAAGGTCCAACAGTTATACTCGGCCCAATATTTCAGAGCACTAACTAGGGACGATTAGGACCGTACCCCTGATCATATAACCCGACTACATGGCAATATGTGCGTATTAGCTCCCTAAGTGCTATTCTTGATGTATTTCCACGCCAAAACGACCAACATGGTGATAATTTGTTGAAAGGTAAAAAAATTGAGTGTTTTACTGCCTTTCTTTACTCCTCTTCACCATATGAAAACTGAAATGAGCAACAAACGTGTAGTATCCCAACAATTTCTAACGAAATATGAGCAATCTTTAACCAATGTCTGAGAATGCTGAGTGAAACCCTCCATCTATGATTTGATGACATGATGCCATGATTATTTCTTTCGTTGATCAATAATATCTTTACATACGTCTTCGTTGAACTGCTACAACCTTACATAGATATTTGATCCAGCGATTATCAAAGATTTAAGTAGATCTCTTTATAAATCTAGGGCTAAATAATTTTGAAGCATATCGTTTCAAAATCTGATAGGATCCATATCTGGAAAATTTGAAACATTGCTCGTCGTTTGCAAACCTACACACAAGTTAAAAATTGATAAATATACTTTTACCACAAATAAATTATTGTAATGCAACAAATATCATGATTCACTTTAAATCTAATCTTAAAGTTCCATTCAAATCTCAAAAATATCATAATGATGATGCCACTCTCATAGAATCATATCCCAACAATACCATGAATTATGGTCACGATCCGGTAAGTAAAATCCTAGTTGAATTAAGGGCGTTTTATTCATGGAGCTTTGTGATTATGGAAAATGGATGACCAAGCTATTTGTTTGTATAAATTATAATATTTCCTTTATCTTCTCAACTAAATGATGGTAACAACTTTTGATGGCGCCTACTTCCATGATCTATAAATGTGTTGTCGGGTTGCATCCATGCGATCACAAAAGTCATGCAGGGATTAGAGATACGTTCTTGAAAATTGTCTTGCTCAGGCAGAGGCTCATAACGAGACTGATACTTTTCTATAAGAGCGCTCAGGGAAACATATGCTACAAATCCAAGAAAAATGGTTCATATTGGCTCATCATCCCACGGTGGAAAAGCCTCCCCCGTTACTAATAACTTTGTTCACCACCTTTGTCCACATTCCAGATCATAGAAATTTAGGGGGAGAGTGAATGTGAGTGAATGAAATGACCACTGGCTCCATCCACTTAGGACAAGGGGAAGATGTAGCAGCTTTACTCAGCATATTACAATATCATTCTTTGTATTCGAGCTAGTCCTTGAAAGCAGGGAATTTCAGTTAGTGATTTCCGAGCGAGGTACGCTAGTAAAGAACCTTACCCGGAAATAAAATGAGCATCCCTCACTCAGTGGATCTTTGTGAGCCGGTTTTACCACATCATATATAACGGATCTGTTCGCTTCCCCGCTTGCCTTATGCTCCACGTTGTTACATAGATTTCTTATTTTACCGAAAGACGCACTATAATTAATACCAGTAGTGAAAGCTGCAAGTAGAGATGGCCTTAAACTGCTAGTGCCTTTCAATATGGCTTAGGTGATTCCTTTGTAGTAGAGGTGTGAATAGCAAGATGTGATGCATGATGGATATTTCTTTTATATCACATACTTCTTCATACTTGGATGTGATGCATGATGGTATAAGTATGCTTCTTAAATCTTAACCAGTACGGGAACCCTGCTTTCTTTATGGTCCCTGCCTTGGAACCAATTGGTCCCTTCTTTCTTCATGAGATGTCCACATAGGTTGTCCCATGGTTGGGACATAACTTCCAACCATACTATAATTCAAATGTGAAGTATTTCCTCCACTCATGTTATTTCCACTAACTGAGGTGTTGAACTGGTCGCCTCACTTTGAGGTGTACTTGTTGGGAACGATGGTTGGCCTGGTTCATAAGTGGTAATGGTAGGAGTAGATGTTCCTGGTGAAGAAAATGATAAAGAATTGATAGGGGAATGTTGTTCAATAGGTGACACTTTCGGATTAGTCCTAGGTGGAAAACTTTGTCATTTAAGTTGTTCACCGAGTGTTCGTAAATGGTCAATAGTCATGTAAATAGGTGAAAAATAGACATCATTGGGAATCCATGGAGAAATCCTATGAAATGGAGTTTCCACCATTGGAAGTGACTCAAAATCAGAAACATGATGCCCTAAAGAAGAGTCCCAAAATGATGCAGCCGGACCAAAAGTTGTTGATACCGTGTCATCCTGGGGTTGACTGAAAATCTAGTCTGTGGCTCCAGGATGTCCTTCCATCGAATGATGAAAATATGTTCCTTGTGAAGAATGTTTTACCACAATCAATGGACCCATAGGATTAGTGATAGGTGGATTTGTGGGAGGTTAATATTTCATTCTTGAATCCATGGTAGAAGTATCTTCTTCATGTGACACAGATGTGGTAGGTCGATCCATATTTGCGCATGATTTCTCTTCCTGATTAAGGAGATATTCAAGTGAAAAGTTCAAAATCTTGTGGGATCTTATTAAAGGTTGATTAGCCAGGATAAATGAACCAAAATTTCTCCTAAGAGTTTTATATACAAAAAGAAAAAAATACAATCCAAAATCTACAACAGCTAAATCCGCAAGCAAACTTATGTGGTAGGTGTGGATTCAATGCTTTGGAACCTGATGGGATTATCAAGGCATTGCAACTCGTGATATACCACAAGGTCCAACAATTATACTCGGCCCAATATTTCAGAACACTAACCAGGGAGGATTAGGACCGTACCCCTAACTGTATAAATTGACTACCTGATAGAACGTGCGTAGTAGCTCCCCGAGTGTTGTTATCGGTGTATTGCCATGCCAAGACAACCAATATGTTAAATATGATGGTTATAGGAAACCTAGTAGGGTCTCCTGACATACTCAAGGTACGTGAGAGCTCAAATACTTAGTGGTGCTATATAATGCACAACTGCATGACAGGAGCCTTCCGATATACTATCGAGTACATGAAGTACCTTTCTATATACCCAAAGGTATGTGAATGGCCATTTGATATACCGATTGGTACGTGGAATAACTACAAGCCCTTGGGATGCAGTGTAGGCAAATAACGACAGCTTCCACACTTAAAGACGTCAGAACACGTCTCTAACTTAACACACAATTTTCTATACAGTTTTAACCAAGTGCTACCATTAAATTTTATCTTGACGGTTAGGTGAATGCATGAGCTGTAAACATGAATTTAAAAAGATGCAAATCTTAACTACATGCAAATGGAAATATTTTCTTTTTATTTTCGATGAAAACTAGCTAAGGTAAGGAGAAAGCTTTTCTGTTTCGATAATGAAATGAACAAGTACCTCTAAACTTTCAAAATCAACCAAAAAGACTCAAAAGCACGCTTTCACTAATCCAAAAAAAATGAATAATACACCAAATCCAAATGTTTTTCCTTTTTGTCTTTTCAAGTTAAGTGAATCTACGAAAAAATAAAAAAGAAGAATTTCCTTTTGAATGCAATAACTCTTATCTTCCAAAACAATGATCAGAAAGTGCGAAGAAAATAAAAAATGCAAGAATTTTCACTATCTTTGGAATGCTTTTCAAAAGTTCAAATGTACTTAGAATTTTCAAGGAAATGATGAATAACTTTTTCAAACCGAAGAAAATGCAAGCCAATAATGATCCTTTAAACTTTTCAAAGATATTTTTAATATTTTTCCCAAAGCATGAAAGTTCCCTACAACAATTCCAAGAAACAAGCTTGAAATGAAGATAATGAACAACTTTGATTTTCTAATCAAATGTACTCAATAGATCTGAGAATTACACCATTTTTCAATTCTATATCCAGAAAAATCAAAGAATATACTACTGCAAACTTCGATGGATTGGAAACTCTGAAAGAAAAATAATCACCCAAAATATTAAAAACACACAATAACACACAAGATTGAGTAAAATGACAACAATCAAATGTCGGAGGGCTTAGAAGTCAGATCGAGCAGATCAAATGGTCTGATAAAGAGTCACAAGACTGAGGGTGCTCATGGGGGATTGAGATTTCCCACAATGATGGATACACCCGCTTGACTAGTTAGGACTCGAATCAATATGAAAAATTCAAAAATAAGCAAAGGATGAGGTATGTCGTGTTTAGGAGGTTCTGTAGGAGTCAATGAAAAACACACCGAAGTAAAAAAAAAATCTAAAAACCAACTTTGATTATTTTTAATGCTGAGTCAGAAGAAATGAAGGGCGGCGCGCCCTGCAAAGGTGCACCAGAGCATTGGTAAATCCAACAACGTGCTCGACACACTAGGTAACTATGTCAGTGACGCAGGTTGTAAACTAACAAAGAGCGTTAGCAACATAGTCTGCAAATGGGATAAGTGTGTCATAATTACAGTGATGCGAGTGATGAATAGCCCGGGTGTGTTAGGCGGGATATAAGCCACAAAAAATAAAAATTCTCCAAGAATAAAAAATTTAAAAGGCCAAATGAAGATCCCAAATAGAGTTTGGATAGTCCAGAGACTCTTTGATGGTCATATCCAAAGAAAACAACTTCGAGGCCAGAGTCTAATTGGAAAGAAATCAAAGAAACCAAAACATAATGAAATAAAAAACATGGACAGTAATCCCTAGTATGGTTGCCAAATTTGTTTACGAACAATCTGTACTAGTGGACTCAAATAGATCTCCCTATTATGAATGGTTCAGATCTAGAACAAATCAGTACATAACACGAATATATTTCCTAGATCAATTGAAATGCAAGACAAATAAAGAGATGGATAACCTCAATTATGCAATTCCTTTCTCCTTGTTGCTCCAATCTCCAAGTCTTCATATCTTTAGCTGCAAAACCAAACAAAGCATGTGGAAACAAACAATTGGTAAAAGCACATGGATGTGAATTGATCTACATTAACAGTCAAAGAAGAAAATCCTAAACATCATTAATACAATAAATTTTATGGAAATAAATTGTATTAAATGTAATGATAAAAAGTATACAGGGAGAGATGTTATGACCAATGCTTTGATGTCATAACCTCTTTCCAACAATCCTAGCCTCCAAGATTGAATGCTTAGCCTCCTAATGGATGAAGATGATCACCTAGAGAAATTTCACCAGCATAAAGGTACTATATCCTTCATCTCTTAACAATGGAGAGGGGGTTCATATATATAGAGCTAAATGGATATGAGAGGTTGAGGATTTAGGGGATAGGATTAAGCGATCATCCCACTAGGTAAGGGGATCGAATGCTACCTTTCTAGGTAAGTAGGGATAAGTCTCCATGCCATCCAAGCTTTGAGAAGTCGCTCGAAGCTTATCCTTTTCCATTTTAACCAATTGTGATGCACCTTTCACAAGGGAAACATGCACCAAAGAGCTATCAATGCACATTGTACAAGAGCACACATCGTGACTAATGCACTCTGCTGAGCTGAAGAGCACGTCACCATGAACCTGACGCACCTTGCTGGACAGCAGGGCACGTCAAAGTGACAAAAAAAGGTAAAAAGGGAATGACAACAACTTATCTTTCAATGTTTTAGCTAAGGGACTTTAGGGATGATGGAATACAGATGACACATGAATCATGCTGACGAGATTTTGGTGTAACAATGGGTTCTAACTGGAGCGGGTCATGGTGTGACGCTTCATGGTAGCACAATAAAGGAAGGATAGGATGTAGAAGTTAGTTGTGAATTAGATAGATGATGTAGGTAGATAGGTGCATAATTAAGTTAGGAAGAATAATTGCTTAGCTGTGTATGTTGAAAACCTATGTGGAGTCATGTGTCGTAACTCAGTAACTTATAAAATTGTTCATCAGTTAATTATATTTAGTTAAGTGAATTATCAAACATTGCAAATTGTGTTTAAGAATACGTTAGTAAACAATAAATTTTGTGATTATTACTGTTGTGTGGTTAAGTACTGTTAGTGTACCTACACGATCTATGTAAGCCTTAGCTACACTTACATAGATCGTCTACTTGAATATATGAATTATCTATTGAAATATTGTATGGATGTGTTGTGATTCTAAATGATCACTATGTACTTTCTTGTGCTTAATTAATAATTAACTTAATAGTTATGTTTTATTATTAAATGAATGGTTATTAATTAGGTTATGGTAAGGTATTAATGAACGGGATTAATTATGTTAAGGATATTGTTGAATAAATAATTTAATAGGTTGATGAAATGACTTACGTGGTAATGAAGAAGATTAGGTTGTTAAATAGGGATAAGAGTGAGTTAATCAAATTATTAGGAATAAACAAATTTCAAGGTGAACATTTAAGTTAGAAAGAATAGTTGTAGTTAATTAATCGATATAACATTTTAATACACCATTGATATTAACCATTAATTGTTGTGAATGAACCATCATTAAAATTTAGGGTGATGTCATTATTAGTTACCATATTATAATTATAAATTAATAAGTTAAAATATGCTTTGAAATTTATTTAATAAATATTATAAATTAAATTATGAAATTTTGTATTGTATAGTCAACGAATGAATAAATAGTAGTTTATGATGATAAGTCTTATTGAATGCGAAACTTATGGTTGACAGGTGACCACAACCCTTGCATTAAGATAAAATATTAATTATGAATTGGAAGGGAATTGTTGGGCTCGAGAAAACTTAGTAAGGGGAAAACATTAATTTTAAGGGATAAGGGTATTAAATGGAGGGGGAATCAGTAGGAAGGAGGATGAGGGGAAGAATGAGATTGAAGGAGGGGCATATATTTTGGAAGGGAAGAAGGAGAATTGAACGAAGGAGAATTGGAGAAATAGATCACAGCATGAGGATGCTAGTGAATTTAGGGAGAAGCACTGGTTGGTGGGGTGTTACACCTAAATCTCGTCACCATGAGTCCTGTTTCAACTTCATGACTCAATCCTTGAAGTTTCCCTGACCAATACCATCCAGAGTAAGTTGTTAACACTTGTTTCCACATTTTCTAGTGGCACTGGGTTAGGTTGTATTCCAACAACAGGCGCCAGATTATGCCTAGCACAAAGTGTCATCTAGCAGCATGCCCCAATGGCTTAGGTTTCCTTTATGCAGCTTGCGCTACCCCCTTCCTGGCGCTATTTTCCTTCATGCAAGATGCTCCAGGGTTGGTTAAATTGGATAAATGAGGGCTTCAAGTGACTTCTCAAAGCACGGTGAGGTGGAATTCTATCCCTATTTGGTTGGTGAGTTGTCCTTCGGTTCCCTAACCTCAAGGGAGGATCTCTTAAACTTCTTCCATTAGTTCTTAACCTACTCTATCCATTTGGTCTTATAAATATGAAGATCCTCTCCATTGGAAGGGGAGGAAGGTCTATAGCACTCTCATGCTGGTGGAATTAGCTTAGGTGATCTTTATTCATCCTTGGGAGTCTTACTTCATCCTTGGAGGTTTTGGTTTGGCTTGTTGGAAGGAAGGTTGTGACATTAAGGAACAGGTTGTAACGTTCTCTCTTATTGTACTCTCTTTTATTACAGTTAATATAATCTCTTCCCATATACATTATCGTGTTGTTAATGTTTAGAATTTCCTCCTTAACTTTTAGCTTAGATCAATCACATGCGATATATGCATTTACTGCTTGTTTGTGTCTATTTGTTCAACAGGGCTTTGCAGCTGCATATCTGAAGGTTCTGGAGCATTGAATCAAGCAAGGAGAAAAAGGGAATTGTGAATCTTAGGTAAGAGACTTAGTTGCTACTTTACACTTCTATTGATCTAGGGAATTTGATTATATTCTGTATCTATTTGTTCTAGATCCAGTTGGACTAGGGAGATCTAGCCTTTAAGTCCACTTCGGTAGATTGTCCGAAAACAAATCTGGCGACCATACTGGGGAGTACTTTAGCTTTGATTTCGGTTAGGGTATGATCAGGGATAATTTTAGGGGCAAAATTTAGCCCATGGGCTATTTTTCCATGTTTTTTTCCAAAAACATATTTTCCAATTTGCATTTTTTGAAGCCCCATTTCGCCCAATTTTGATGGGGTAAAATTTTTTCACTCTAAAAATCGCCAAACTATTATATAAACTATATAAAATCCTTATAAATTGAAATCATTTTAAAAAAATATCGCCAAATATTTTATAGTTTACATTTTAAGAATTGGTAAGATTCGCCAAGGTTTATACACTTTTAAATACATATGGGTCCTTAAAATTATCCCTGGGTATGATTCCATTGATTTTTAAGTGATCCATTTCTTAGCCTCTTGAACCCCTTCCACCATCAGATCTTGTCATTACAGAGCCTGTTGGCTTCCCCTGATTCTTTTCGGATCAATATCAGGTCATTTGATTTTTATCTTTTGGAGTTCTTTTGATTTTTGTAATTGATTATTTGCCCGATCCACCTCGGTTGTGCATCCAATGCACCTCTACCCACCTAGTGCTTGTTCTTTGCATGCAAATTGTGCCATTAGCGTTATTGTATTTCATACAGTCTATGCCACTCGCGCTTTTTACCCCTATAGACAGTGTGTGCCAGGCGCTCTGCAACATACTGACAGAGTGTGCTAGCCCTTTAAGCTTGGTGCTTGGTACAAAACCTTCTCCAAATTTTGTGTTTGATCTGATTTACAAGCTTCTGTGTACTACATCTTCTAGTCATAGATTTGTTTACTCAACTTGTTTGTGTTTGGATTGGTTTTGTTGATTTTTTGGGTTCCATTTGGTCAAGTGAGAGATTTGGTGATGGTGGGAAACTTCATACACCACATTCATCCACTCGATCTTGCAATTCCTGATCACCTTACCAGGTCTATTCAGTGTGTTAGATCTGATTCCAAACCCTTCCCGCACTTAGCCATTTAGTGTTGATTTCATTTCATCAATTTCGAGTGATTTGAGTGTCTTTGAATCCATTTGGTTCCTTAACATTTTTATTTGAGAATTTCTAAGTCATTGGAGTGTTGCGATCAATCTCTTGTTTTCTGTTGTCACATCTGAAAAGCATCATTATTATCAGATTTAGTTTTGGTATATGCATTGAAGAATCAAAAGTGCTTCAATTTGTCTATTTTCAAGATCATTTGGAAATTGTTATAGAATTGCTTCGTGCTTTGGAATTCATTATTTATATCTTTGAGAAGTTTGAAAATAAAATCGGTTGATTATATTTTTCTTAGTTATGAGTCTTTCATCTCTTTGAAAAAATCAAGTGAATTCAAGCTCTTGCAAAGTATTTCAAATTTGAAACGTTCTATGCACTTTTGGTCCTTTTGTTCTAAGTTTAGTTCATCATCACGGAAATTGAGAGTTAGTGCATTCTAAGCAGAAATCCTCCTTTTCATCATCACTTAGATTCATTCTAGATTGAAAAGATTAAAAAGAAAAAGTTTTGATTTGGTGTGTTATTGTTTTTTGTGTTTTCTTGGAATTAAAGAAAAGAGTGCTTTCAACCATCTTTGGTAGATTTTTTGAACTTTTTGGGATTTATTATCTTTTGAGGCCATTGGAAAAAGATATTTCTCCTTACCTTAGATAGACTTCATGGAAAGAAAAGGAAATGTGCACCTTCATGTAGCTAGGGTTGCATTATTTTTAAATTCCTGTCTACACCTCATGCTTTCACCTAACCGCATAAGATACAATTAATTGGTAGCGTTAAGTCAAAATTTACTAGTAACTTGTGTGATAAGTTAGTGACGTGTTCCAGCATCATAAAACGTGGCAGCTGTCATTATCTTCCTGCAATGCTTCCCAGGGGCTTGCAGTTCTTCCATGTACCAACCAGTATATCGAAGGATCTTTCATGTACCCTTGAGTATATCGAAAGGCACTTCATGTACTTGGTATTATATAGGAAGGATCTTGTTGCATGATTGTGCATTAGAAAACACCACTACGGATTTGTGCCCCCACATACCTTGAGTATATCGGGAGACTCTCCTAGGATTCATGAACCCAACTGAGTTAACAATTTGGCCATCTTGGCATAGCAATACACCGAGAAAAACACTCAAGGAGCTACTACGCACATGCTTCTAGGTAGTCGAGTTATACAGTCATGGGTACGGTCCCAATCCTCTCTTGTTAGTGCTATGAAAAATTGGGCCAAGTATAACTATTGGACCATAGGGTATATTGCAAGTTATGAAGCCTTGACAATCCTGTGAGGTTCCATACTTTTGAATCCAAACCTATCACATAAGTTTTCTTGTGGCCTTAGTTTGTGTAGATTTTGGATTTCTTTCCTTTTTTGTATAGAAGACACTTAGGAGAAATTCATCTTCAATCATTCTAGATGAACAACCTTTGAGAAGGTCCCGTAGAATTTTAAATTTTCCACCTGAATATCCCCTTGATCCGTAGGTACGCTCACATGAAAACATGGATCCACTAGTTAGCGTCATGTCTCCTGAAGAAGAAAACTCCATCATGGAGTCGGTAGTGAACTTTTCACTTCCCTTGATTCCAATAATCACTGATCCTCCAAGGTCTGTGACCATGGAACCATTTGCTTCGCTAGACACATCTTTCCACCATTCGATGGAAGGAGAACGTAGGGCTATAGAATGGTACAATCAACCCTAGGATGACCCTGTATCCATAGCTTTTGGTCCATCTGCATACTTTTTGGAAACCACTCCAGGGAAACAATGGTCCCACTTTGCTTTGCGTCCGCAGGAAGAATCTTCCCCCCCTTACTAGATTCCCAGTAATGAGCTCTTGGCTCCAGTCCATGAGCACATGGCTTAGTTATGCCAACATGGTGATTTACTTTGGCGCCAAAGTCTCTCATGGAGAAGAGACACCTCGGAGGTACCCATATCTCAACATACCCCATTTCGTTCTTTGTATTTTACTTCACCAAAAAAACATATACATAACGTGACCACTTACGAACCTGGTCAACCCTCGTTTCCTCTGAGTACACCTCTTAGTCAGGAGACCGATTCCATACCCTAGGTGACTCAAAACATTGAAGGGAAATTTCCCAACACCCCTCATACTACTACTGGAACGCTACCTCCTCCTCCCCCACCCAAATATTCGAGGGGAGGATACTCTTTACCTCTTAATTTTATCACGAGTAGTGTTCCTCCACTAGTAAGTACCCATCCACCTATTGCGATTCAACCATCAAGATTCGGTCAAAACATCGTTATTGGGGGGAAACCCCTGTTCGCTAGCCATAATATGAGTAGAGGGCTTCCAACTGGTCATTCTGTTGGCGGCTCCTTACCAGTTGCAGGACCTACCATGGGATTACATCATGGTGGGGGACCATCCAACCTAACTCAATCACTATGGATTCATACGTATCCAATTAATTTCAACCCTGCATCGGGATAATACCATCCAGGAAAGATGGTTCTCGGGGTATCTTATACCAAAAAATTGAGCACTCCATGGGGACATCACAATGTTATGTTGATTGGACCCCCACCAACATTTCCTCACGTCCCACCACCCCCACCACTATTTGGTGCACCTACACCTCCTTCCATAGGCAACAGACCCCCACCTCACTCCAGAGGGGGCAGACCTCCACCTTCTGGTGGAGGCCCACCTTATTCTGGAGGCGATGTACCATCTTATTTCGACGGCGGCAGAGGAACCCCACCTTCTAGCATAGGACCACCCTATTTCAGCTCCAAAAGGTGGAGGAACCCTTTATTCCGACGATGATGGTAGAATCCCACCTTTCGACGAGGTCCCACTTTATTCCGATGGTGGATGAATCCCATCTTCCAGTGGAAAAACAACCTATTATGGAGTTGGACCACCATTAGTTCCACTACCCAACCCAGGTGGCACACCCCCTTATGGCCAATTCCCTATGGGAGCACCTTACAATCAATCGATTCAAGGTCCTACTAGTCCACAAATTCCAAACAATACTACCAGTATCCATAGCCAAACCAATGGCTGCCATTTCTGGATACTTTAGACCTGCTAGACCTGTCTCGTTTGACCAATGATCGCATCCTTCACGGTTATAATTTTCCACCCATTTCGGTTAAGTTACCTTCTGATATTCCAAAGTTTGATTGCAATCTCGGTGAAGACCCAGAGAACCATGTGATGACATACCATCTATTGTGCTCATCCAATTCTTCGATGGATGATTCAATCCGTCTGAGGTTATTTCAAAGGACCCTCACCGGTACAGCTGCCAAGTGGTACATTGAACTACAACTGTGTTAGAAAAACAAGATCGCAGAGCAATAACAATAAACAGAAATGCAAATATAACCACACATACACATTACAAAAGAGACATAGATATATCATGGTTCACCCAACTTGAGCTACGTCCACACTGAAGTTTCCAGTCCTTATTATTATTTCGTCCAACAAAGTGAAGGGATACAACCTGCAGCACAGCCGCTGCACTTCCTCTTCACTGTCTCATAGTCTCTCTTCACAGATCTCACAGATCTTTACAATGCATAAAACCTAATACATCAATCCTAGCCATATTATAATGTCTTTCTTTTATAAGGGAAATACAATGGGAAAATACCATGGGATACCCAAAACCATGGGCCCGAAAACTGGTGGCGAAAATAGCCTGAACCCCTAAAAATGCAGAATGGGTGTACAGTCCTCCGTGGTGCATGGCTAAGACAATATCATCTATGATACTGGAAGATCTGGCTCCACTCCACAACCAACAATCTCCCACTTGGAGACTAATCACAGCAACGCCACTGCTGCTACACTTGCTGTACTTGGACTTGGCAAATTTCTCCTCTTCACCTTCATGCTAGAAGGCCAACTAAAACCGAGCAAGAACTCATTTTCTCTCTGGTCACTACCTTTGTGAACATGTCTGCATCATTTTGGCTAGTATGTATCTTTTCTAGCTTCAACAGTTCATCTTCCAGAACAGAGCCTATGAAATGGTACTTGAGTTGTATATGTTTAGTCCTGTAATGGAATGCTGAGTTCTTTGCAAGATGAATGGAACTCTGGCTGTCACTATACAACCTGCTATTTTTTTGCTTATTACCCACTTCCTCCATAAACCTCTGCAACCAAATAATCTCTTTACTATCCTCTGTAATAGCAACATACTCTGCTTCCGTTGTTGAAAGTGCAACAACCTTCTGCAGTTTCAAAATCCATCTTACTGTTGTTCCACCTACAGTAAACAAATACCCTGTGGTGCTCTTCCTGCTATCCTTGTCACTTGCCATATCTGCATCAACATATCCCTACAGAACAGTGTTTGAACCTCCAAAACATAATGCCTGAGTGGTAGTACCTCTCAAATACCTGAGAATCCACTATACTTCCTTCCAATGTTCTTTACCTGGATTATTCATATATCTACTCACAACTCCCACTGCATGTGCAATATCTGGTCTTGTGCACACCATAGCATACATCAAGCTACCAACTGTTGATTGATAGGGAATCTTGGACATGTAATCAGTCTCTTCATGTGTATTGGGACACATTTTTTTACTTAGACTGAAATGGATGGCCAAAGGTGTACTTACTGGTTTTGCATTCTCCATTCTAAACCTCTCCAACACCTTTTGTATGTACTCACACTGAGACAATGTCAATTTGCGATTTTTTCTGAATCTCATTATTCTCATACCAAGGATTTGCTTTGCAGCACCCAAATCCTTCATCGCAAATGAATTAGCTAGCTTCCTTTTTAGTACATTTATATCCTGCATGTTAGACCCTGCAATAAGCATGTCATCCACATACAATAACAAGATAATATATCTTTCATTGTCTACCTTCTTAAAATAAACACAGTGGTCAGAATGACATCTACTATAACCTTGTTCTGTCATAAACCTGTGAAATTTTAAATACCATTGCTTTGGAGCTTGCTTCAAGACATACAAACTCTTTTTCAACCTGCATACCAAGTTATCCTTACCTTTGACCTCATACTCTTGTGGCTGTTGCATATATATCTCTTCCTCCAAATCTCCATGGAGAAAGGCTGTTTTTACATCTAACTGTTCAAGATGCAAATCTTCTACTGCCACTAGACTTAACATAGTCCTAATTGAAGTCATCTTAACAATAGGAGAAATTATTTCATCAAAATCTATACATTTTTTCTGTGCAAACCCCTTTACAACAAGTCTGGCCTTGTATCGCTTTTTGCCTCCTTCTTCTTCCTTCAACCTGTAAATCAATTTGTTCTGCAATGCTCTTTTACCAGCAGACAACTGAACCAAATCCCAAGTCTAGTTTCGTACCAATGAGTCCATCTCCTCATTCATGCCTTGCTCCCACTTATTTCTAGTTTCCACCTGCATTGCTTATTCATACCATTTTGGTTCACCAGCATCAGTCATCAAAAAATAATACATTGAAGGAGAGTATCGTTCAGGGATTCTACTTAACCTGGTATATCTTCTTGCAGTTGCAGGAGTTTCAAGAACTTGCTGCTGTTCTTGATTTTCTGGCACCTTTGGAACTTCATTTTCTGTAATTTCATCAAGTATTGTGTACTCTGTTTTTTCCTTTTCCTATTTCTTTCCCTGCAACTGATCTTTATACATGACCTTTTCATTGAATATGACATCTCTACTTCTAATGATTTTTTGATTTTCATAATCCCATAAACGATAACCAAAATCATCAACCCCATATCCAATAAAGGTACATTTCTTGTATTTAGCTTCAAGCTTTGTTCTATTTTCTTTATCAATATGGACAAATGCTTCACAACCAAACATTCTCAGAAATGAGTAGTTTACCTTTTTATCTGTCCATTCCTCCTTTGGAATGCCACCATCAAAAGCACTTGAAGGTCCTCTGTTTATTAAATAAACAACAGTATTTACAGCATCCGCCCAAAACTGTAAGGGCAACCTTGCATGCAGTGTCACACACCTTGCATGCTCCATGATCGTTCTGTTCATCCTTTCTGACACACCATTTTCTTGTGGTGTTCCTGGGACTATCTTCTCTCTATGAATCTCATGGTATGAACAGTAACTATCAAACTCCTTGCCACAGTACTCACCTCCATTATCAGATCTAAGACATCTCAACCTTTTTCCTGTCTCATTCTCAACTAAAGCTTTCCACTTCTTAAAAGTAGAAAACACATCAGATTTCTGTCTAATACAATAAACCTAAGTTTTCCTAGTTGCATCATCAATAAATGTAACATAATAATGAGAGCCACCAAGAGATTGTACCTGATCCGGTCCCTATACATCTGTATGCACTAGCTCTAACTTTTCATTCTTCTTCTGTTTCCCAACCCTGAGAAATCTGACTCTCTTTTGTTGTCCATAAACACAGTTCTCACATAATTCCAAACTTACCTGCTTCAAATCTGGCAGCAACTTCCTTGAGTGGACAATCTGCATCCCCTTCTCACTCATGTGGCCAAGCCTATGATGCCACAATGTTGTATATGTTCCTGTGGAAGCTAAAGAGATAGAATGGTTAGTATTATGAGGACATAAATACAACGTACCTACCCTATCTCCTTTTGCTATCACCATTGATCCTTTAGTGATCTTCCACCACTCTTCTCCAAATGTAGATAGACAACCGCCATCTCCCAACTACCTTGTTGAGATCAGATTTTTTTTCATAGCAAGAATATGCCTAACATCTTTTAACAGCCAGTCAGTTCCATTTTTTACTTTTATCCATACCTTACCCATTCCAACAATTTTACATGGCTCATCATCACCCAATAAAACATGTCCAAAATCGCTTGGAACATAATCATGAAATTATTTCCTATGGGGTGTAGCATGACATGAAGCCCCTGAATCTACTACCCAATAATCACTAGTATTATCTAATGCAAGAATCAAATCATCTTGTAACACATCACCTACTACATTTGCTTCTTGGGTAGTTTCCTTCTGTGCATCTCCTTTCTTTTTTAGAGATCTGCGGTCTTTCTTCAAATGTCCTTTCTTTCTACAGTTCTAGCATTCTATCTTTCCCAGTCTAGACTTGGATCTTCCCTTTTTAGAGTTGCTACGATTACCTTGGTTCTTTCCTCTCTCCTTTTGTCTTCCCCTGATCTCCATGGTCAATGCATTACCTGATGTCTGACCTGCGCTTTTTCTTCGCATTTCCTCGCTAAGAATAACACCAATAACATCATCAAATTTCAAGGTGTTTGAACCAGAGATAGAGTTACTTACAGCCATGACCAAGCTATTCCAGCTTTCTGGAAATGAACACAAGATTAGAAGAGCCCTAACCTCATCATCAAAGTTCACACTTACAGAACTTAGTTGATTTGTAACCGCATTAAACTCATTTAAATGATCAGTAACAGATCCATTTTCAGACATCTTCATATTCAATAAATGATTCATTAGAAATACCTTGTTGGAGACCGAGGGTTTTTCATACAGCTTACCCAATGCACTCATCAAACCCTCCATTGTCGTTTCTTTTGAGATATTGAAAGCCACCGACAAATCCAAGCTCAACCGTATTGTTCCCAGAGCCTTTCTATTAAGAACCTCCCATTCTTCGTCCTTCATAGCCGACGGCTTCTTTGCTCTTCCTCCCAACGGTAGGAATAGATCCTTCTAGTATAGATAGTCCTCCATTTGCATCTTCCATAACTGGAAGTTTTGGCCGTTAAACTTCTCGACCTTAAACTTTCCTTCTTCTGCCATTGCTCCTACTCGAACCAGAAACCCTAGCTTCCTGTGAGTTTATTTGCCAAATAGACCTTTGGCTCTGATACCAATTGTTAGAAAAACAAGATCGCAGAGCAACAACAATAAACAGAAATGCAAATATAATCACACATACACATTACAAGAGAGACATAGATATATCGTGGTTCACCCAACTTGGACTACGTCCACACTGAAGTTGCCAATCCTTATTATTATTCAGTCCAACAAAGTGAAAGGATACAACCTGCAGCATAGTCGTTGCACTTCCTCTTCACTGTCTCATAGTCTCTCTTTATAGATCTAAGAGATCTTTACAATGCATTAAACCTAATCCATCAACTCTATCCGTATTATAATGTCTTCCTTTTATAAGGGAAATACAATGGGAAAATACCACAGGATACCCAAAACCATGGGCTCGAAAATTGGTGGCAAAACCCCTAAAAATGCAGAATGGGTGTACAGTCCTCCGGGCTACACGGCTAAGACAATATCATCTATGAGACTGGAAGATCTAGCCCCACAACCAACACACCGCACTTGTTTCCCGATTTTCATTCTTTAGCTATGTCATTCCTGACTCATTTCCAATTACCCATCCTCTATGAAACTGGTACGGAGTTACTAAATTTTCTCTGCCATACCACCGTGACTCATATATCCAATCATATTCATGAATGGCAAAGGAGACAACGTCTCATTAAGGCTCCTTTTCCAAACCAATTATTAGCTGACTAGATTACGGAGTCTCTTTTACCCACTGTAGGTAGATATGTATCTATGGGTGGGGCCATCACCGAAGAACAGGCTATTGCACGTTCCCACTACTTATACGTTATCTATGATCAATCTGGCACTTTATATGACATTATTCTTGACGCCCCCCGCCCTATGTACGATCCTGCAAAACCACCACAGGTACCTCATGCCGATGGAATTTTTGGTTCTGTACACTCCCAACCTTTTACTCAAACTGGTGGATCATCAAACCAACATGGTTCTTCCCTAGCCTCGCCACAGACTGGAAGCAACACCACCAAGTCACCCACTCCTGCTCCCACCGAGGATGTGAATTCTTTTCAATCAGCTTCGCCTCCAGTGGAAAGAAGAAAAATAAAGGTAAACCCAAGAAGTATTCCAACCAGCAAGAACATAAGAATCCTCCAAAAGACACAAAACATAAGCGAAAGTTCAAGTATCCTTGTTTATTGTGTGGTGGTGACCATTTCACCAAAGAGTGCCCACACAGGGACGAAGTGCAAAAGTTTCTTAAGGGAGAATCCACACCTGCAGTTCTCAATGATCCCTTCCCCACCCAAAACCAACAAATTATCAACCAACCCTCTCCTTCTCAAGGAGAAACATCCTCCACCGCGCATGTTCTCGTGATGCGTAGTGAAACAGTTAACTTAAATAATAGACCATGATCATATGACTCAGTCCCTCATAAGGAATCCACCAGAAGTAATACTGAAAAAAAATTCCACCTCTACCTTGGATACTTCCGCGCCATAAGGTTCTCTCACCATTGACAAACCTTCATTAGATTCAGTGTTTCATCTGCTTAAGAGCATGATTAGAAAAGTAGTTTTCAAACCTAATGCTCCGGCAACTCAGAACTATAACATTTTAGAGGACTTGGCACAAGCTCCTTGTTCCATGTCGATACTAGAAGTCTTAAATACCTATCCCATTTAGCGTAAGAGTCTTCTCACTTCCATTCATGCGGTAGACCTGGATTCCTCAAATATGATCATTTTTAAACTTGAGTATTTTAAATCGAGGCTTTCCCACTAGTTGGCTTTCCAAATTTCCACAAAGGTTGCTAGGAAGACAATCCATCGTACTGTGTTAAAAAAAGGTGCCTCCACCTCCGTCATGTCATTGTCTTGTTGGCGAGCCATCGGCTCTCCTAAATTAAAATGTTCCCCTACTACCTTAAAAGAATTCGACAGTTGTGGGTTCCAACCTCACGTAATGTTACAAGCCTTAGCATTAGATTTGGGGGGGAAAGACCGTGACCATTACCATGGAAGTAGTTAGGTGTATTTATTGTCTTAATGAATCACCAAATATTTAATTATCGACTAGGGTTGGTAATATTAGAGTTGTGGCACATAATATACTGAGGTAGAATGGTACCTAAGACATCAGCTCGACCGACCTTAGAAATGTTTAATAATGAAAAGATCGAAAGATCTTTCAAAATGAAAAACCGAGTCAAACTTCAGAAATACAATTACTAAACTGATTAGACCTAAATTAAACCAATAGATCATAATAGTATCAATCTATACTACTCTACTCTATGAACAATAACTGAAAAGATAAAAGCAACAGTACTATTCTAGGAAACAAGACTTGATCAAAAGAAAAACTTTTCTTATGGAAATCGAAACTACTGATCAATTATTCAAACTGTAATCTAGGAATTAGAAAGTAATAACTATGAATTAAGAAATCTATCAACGAAATTATTCAGTTTACAACTAACTATGGAAACAAGAAACTATATTATCTTAAAGCAATATTACAAACTACCCAATAAACCCAAGAAATTCAATAGTTAAACTATTCATGCATTCAACAAATACTCAAAACTAAGCTAAACTACGTAATTTCATTCTCCTTGAGGATTCTGAGGAAATGTATCAAATGTAATAGGAACGTGAGAGAATGTATCAAAATGACTTTCAAAGGTGACAAGGAAACAAAACAGGAGTAAATATAGTTTAACTTCTACAAAGAGATGCAAGCTAAAAAGTGACCAATTACAACTAACTTTAAACATTGTAATCTATTCTTTATTCATAAGCAAATAACTTGGAAATAAGTTTGTTTTAGAAGCGAGTAGAAAACTTAATAAAGATATTTACTTGAAAATGAGTTTGATCTAAAAGCAAGTAGAAAACTTGATAAATATATATTATTTTTGAATCAAATACTATCGTATGAACATCTTCATTAACTATGTGAATGAGAAGAGCAAATCCTATGCTTGAAATAAGAAACCATAAAAACTAATGTACTTTTGAAAGTGAAATAACCAAGCTTAATCCAAAATCGACCTTAATAAAAATGAAGTAAACTAAACTAAGAATGAAATTAACAAGTTCTAGAACAATAACAAGTTAAGAAATCAGACATAAAAGATCAATTACAGAAACACAATCTAAAAAGTAAACTAAGGAAAAGTTAAAGAGATGAAAAAGAACTAAGAATGGTTATTAAGCTTAATTGAAACTCCATATAGTTCAAAACAAGGTCCTAATTACATATATAACTGCTGGTTAACTACAAGAAATGATAGAATTCAAAAACCTAAAAAAAGGAACTTTAAACAAGCATAAAAACAAGACATAAAATATTAAAGTCCATATGACAGTCCGGATGACAGTCTGAAAGACAGTCCGAATGAGATTCCGGATGACAGAAAACGATATAAACTATGAAAATGAGCAGACTAAATGATTCTAACACCAGCTGGTTTATGCATTTTAATCTACAGTGCTAGCAAAGCATTAAATAAACTGTTTAAAGATGAAATAATGAGAAGCAACTTCACTAATCTATGTCTAAGGATAGAAATCACTTCCTATTGCATAATAAAGAAAACTAAAAGATAAGTGAAGCTAATCTACATCTACAAGAAAATTAACAGAATTGAATCTAGTTATGAACTAAACTTGAAACACTAAACTAATTAAACTCTATCTAATTGCAATGGAAAGACTGAAAGCAAGCTAAAGGAAAGTATCCATGACCGGTCACTTTAAATTCTGAAAATGTAATTGTATTAGCAGCAAGACATAAATTACAGGAAACAGAGAAATGACATCTACAGGAAAAATCAAATTAAATACATGTACTGAAAATGTAAACTACTTATCTACAAAAAAGAAATAACAAAATATACACAATAAAAACCTCCGGTTGTTGAGGGGCCCTTCTCAGCAATCAGAGATTGGCTAACTCAAATTAATCACCAACAGAACATGAATTTGATCATCAACAACTAAAATAAGAAACATCCATTAACTGAGTCAAAAGTTACATAGCGTTCTCTAGCTCTACATTTATTCTCTTTACTGGATTAACTAGCTAACTTCATTTCTCAATGAGAGATGTCAAGTTATATATTTTTACAATGGGGGAGAAGGTCAACCCTTTAAGTGGACGACCTCTCTAAAAATATGAGGTCTTAATTGCTGAAGAAAACAACTGTAGGACAGTTCATGACAATGCACAGGCCGTCTGCCTGATTCCATGGGCGTTGGTTCACTTCACACGAGCAGTTGTGCGTTGATTTCCTTTGACGTGGGCAGAGGATGCATTGTCAAGCTGGGTTGATAGGAGCACAGATCTTCTAGAACGAGGGCTCATGCACCATGAGGGACACGTTGCCAACGGAACCCATGTCACGGTTTTTGCCTTTAATGCCCTGGAATAGTCCAACCAACGAATCCAATGGTGCGAATGGAGGGATGAATGATGGTCCGAATGCAGCTGGGTGTCTTCGGCATGAACGCGTGTCTTAATGACAATCCATTTGATGACCATATCCTTCAGAACGAAATCTATTTTCCAAACAAGTCGAGAAAAGTTAAATTAATGTAATAAACCATAATGTGATGATAATTAATCAATATTTGTGTGATATTCAAATAAGTTCATACCTGGGTTTGATTGATAGTCTGAATCGAAAGAAGTAAGAATTAATATGCCAAAAATGACAAAAGTAGTGCCAATAGAGCACGTTTTAATGACCAAAAATGATGACAAAAATAGACATCAACATTCCCCCAAACCGGAGACATGCCAGGTCCCACTGAGCAAAGTAGAGAGGAAGTCAAGAAGCAGGTTGAGTTATAGTAGCAGCTGCCTTCGACTTAGAAGAGGAAGTAGATTTAGGCTTGAACCTCCTGGCTAGGGCTCTGAAGGTAACATGCCTTATTTAGAGAGAGTCATGATAAGATGTTATGGCTCTGTTCAAGTCTTCTACACTCTTCACTTGTAAACGCAGTTCCTTGTTCTCTTCGCGAAGCTCAGAGATTATCTCAACATACTTCTCATTCTGAATTTTTAACTGTGTTATGTCTTGGGTCAACCTATCCACGGTATGATGGATTAGAGTGGTTGGTTCTGCAAAAGACTCGGGATGTTTGTGAGGGCTTGATCCATTTAGACATGTTTCAGGATCAGCAGAGGTGGTTTGTTCTTCAAGAGCCATGTCTTCAATGTGTGCAGGAGCGGGTTCAAAGACATGATCTTCAAGCAAACGGGCAGAGACATTGGCTAACACAAGGAGGGGTGTTTGAAGGACATGGTCATTCATCTAGATGTCAAGGCTATCTGAATGCCCCAACTGGATGATGGGATGAACATCAGACTGGACGATGGTCTGATCGACAGACTGATCACGATTTGCCCTCCTAGATTTAGTGGGTATTGGTGAAAAGAGTGGAGGTTTTGTGGTCATGTCCCCATGGAAAAGCTCGGGAGAGGAGGATGAATGGACAAGGTGCATTTCTTTTGAGGTATCCTCATCAAACTGTACAGACTTAGTACCCCGTTTTGATTGGGCAAAGGTTTAAACGGGCTCATTAGCACAAGTTTGAAATCGGTGATGCTTGCGAGAGGCAGAGGCTTTGACAAGGGGATTTTTTACCAAATGGGGGTTCAGTACTTCGAACACAAAAATTTCCCATGTTTTCCCCTTTTCCTTCTACTAGTGAATGATCAGAATTTTTATGAGGCAATGGTGGTATAAACTACCAGCGGGGTTAACTACATTTTTCCCCACCTAGTTTGACATTTTCTCAAGGCTCTTCAACAAATAAAATGGGAAATTTAGGGCTTGATTATTAACAAAGTGTAACATCCCTCAAATTCAACCCGTATTGCTATTATAAATTGTAAATGTAATGATGATTTGTGTCAACAGCGCTGGTGAGGAGCTCAAGGCCAAGGCCCCGCCAATGGACTTTGTGAGTATTGTTTTTCCTAGGTCATAAATGTTATTATATATATCTACTTAGGAGCCACTAAGCTATAGGAAAAAACCGCTATGATATCTATATATATAACATATATCTATATGCCTGAGAAATAATAAAAGAACTTCACAAGGTTGAAGTTCATTATCAATTTTAATTGTAAACACGACATTTAAAGATTTCGATTAAGAAAAAGGTTATCCTAACAAATTATTAAGGTATCTATATATATACATATATATAGATTGAATATGAAACATAAAGTATATGTTTTTAACATTATAAGTTAGAAATAATAAATATATGTATATATATTTAATTATATTTGATAAACTCGGCTCAGTAATGAAGCCATTATCATGCTTGTCAAAATAGTATAATTAGAATTACAACCATAAAATAATAGTATATTTGTTATTATTTAAGGAATGATCTTATTACGTTTTAGAAGAGACAAGAAACATTTTCCCAAAGAGTGTTGATGGTGATTCACTATATATATATCCCAAGGAAAGGATATAAGTACAAAGGTTATTAGTTCAACTAGGTTTTCAAGGAGAAAGGGGGAGGATAATCTTAAAGGATTTATAAGATAGAAAGAACATTTATATAAAAGTATCATTAATGAAACTATATATATATATATACATTTGTGTAGAGAAGGCATAATAGCCATGTTCAAATGAATTTTTAGGGCGAACTGATCTCTGCTAGACAGGTATTATCGCTCACTTGTTACTTCTAGGTATAGTGTTTGATGTTTGTCTCACATTTTAACTTCTTCTTGTCTAGGTTAAAATAATGTTGCAATTAGATTTCCGATGGACAGGATGATCTCCGTAATCCATCTTTATTTTTCTGTTGTAGTAGGATACTGCGAGATAGATCATGCTGAACCAATCTACTGTGTTTTTCAGAAATAACAGTATTTTCTTTATTTTATTGCTAATGGTGGTCATTGTAGATTTTGTTTATGTACATCATGTTAACCAGATCTGGGTTGGTCGTGCACTCTTTCGTTGGTAGCCGCATCTATAGGATCGTTGTCTTTTAATGTTTCCGTCGCTAGAAAAGATCTCTATGTAGGCTCAACCCATGCCCAAATCTTTATTGATGGCACACTACAGGTAAATCGATCAGAGTAGGTGAGATACTTCTTTTATTACTCTAGTATTTAAAGGAGTAACCACTATTAAACAAATCAAGAAGATATGAAAACTCAGTGATTTATAATATATTTGTTTTTGTTTGAGCTTTAACCTTGCATAAGTCTTTAAAGATCGTATGATCTCTGTCATATGTTCTACATTGTGTTAAAAGTTGTAATTTCCATTTCACTCCCCCGGTTCGAATTTATCCCTTGCAAGTGTCCATTAAATCTGCTACGCGAGAAACGGTTGAAAGCTGCTTATCGCATACGCTTCTTGTTGGCTATTGCTGGAATTGTATTTTGTCAATTTTACCCCTTTTATCTATTCTCCGAAAACGTTTCTTGTGAAAGTTAGAAACCGTTGTTGCTTAAAATGGTATTGCTGTTGATTTTTCTATTTGATATATCATTGTATGTCAGTGTTAAATAATCTAAAAGGAATTATAAGTGGATCGCAGGAAGGGTTAAGCTTTAAATAACCCTATGGATCGCAGGAAGGTGGGGGTCCTCCTCCTCTAGAATAAGGTGGGCCTCCTCTAGAAGGTGGGGGTCCTCCTTCTCCAAAATAAGGAGGTCGTGGTGGTGGTGGTGGACCAGATGGTGGGGGAGGTGGTAGGACATGTGGTGGAGGTGGTGGGGGTGGTCCACCGGCTAGAGGTCCAAACGGTGGAACATTATGGTGCCCCCATGGGGTGTTTGTGTTTCTGGGATAGGGAAATCTAGGAAAAAGGTTTCCTGGATAATATTTTCATATAGCAACATTATGATTTCACGGATACATATACCCCCATGGGGGTTGGGTCCAAGTAGATGGTACCCCTGTGTGATGTGTCCACGTAGTTTGTCCCATGGTTGGGAGAGAACTGCACCCATACTATATTTCAAATGTGAAGAATGTCTTCGACTCACGTTATGTGCACTAAATGGGTGATGCCCCCCAGTTAGATTGGGTCCACTAGCTAGGGGTTTCCCCCAGTTGAAAATTTTCCACTTATAGGAGTGTGCACAGCAATCATATGTTCACCACTAATGGTAGGTAGACCCGCAGTTAATTGTTGACTACTAAATAAGGGATGACCTCCACTCAAATCTTGACTAACAGGTATATGATAACCTCCCCTCAAATTTTGAGGTGGGGGTGGTGGAGGTAGTGTTCCAAGAACATAGTTAATGGTAGCTAAAGGTTTCCCTCCAGTGGTTCGGGTCACGTGAGGTGTTGAACTAGTCGCCTGACTCTCAGGTGTTCTCATCGGGAACGATGGTTGACCTGGTTCATAAGTAGTCAAGGTAGGTGTAGATATTCCTGGTGAAGAAAAATATAAAGAATGGATAGGGGAATATTGTTAAATAGTTGGTACTTCCGGATTAGACCTAGGTGGGAAACTCTGTCATCTAATTTGGTTACCGAACATTCGTAAATGTTCAAAAGTATCATAAACAGGTGCGAAATAGATGTCATTGGAAATCCATGGAGGAATCCTATGGAGTGGAGTTTCCACCGTTGGAAGTGACTCAAAATCGGAAACATGTTTCCCTAAGGAAGTGTTCCAAAATGATGCAGTTGGAACAAAAGATGTTGATATTGGGTCGTCCTGGTGCCGACTGAAGTCCAATTTGTGGCTCCAGGATGTCCTTCCATCAAATGATGAAAAGTTGTGTCATGTGAAGTAGGTTGTTCCACAATCAAAGTTCCCATATGATCAGTGATAGGTGGATTTTTCGGAGGTGAATAGTTCATTCCCAGTTCTAAGGTAGAAGTATCTTCTTCATGTGACACATATGTGGTAGGTTGATCCATAGTTCCTCCCGAGTTCTCTTCATGAGTAAGGGGATATTCAGGTGGCAAGTTTAAAATCCCATGGGATATTCTTAAAGGTTGATCATCCAGAATGACTTAACCAAAAGAAAAAATATACTCCAAGATCTACTCAAGCTAAAGCTGCAAGAAAACTTATGTGATAGGTGGGATTCAATGGTATGGAACTTCATGGGATTATCAATCCATCGCAAGTCGTGATATACTAGAAGGTCCAACAGTTATACTCGGCCCAATATTTCAGAGCACTAACTAGGGACGATTAGGACCGTACCCCTGATCATATAACCCGACTACATGGCAATATGTGCGTATTAGCTCCCTAAGTGCTATTCTTGATGTATTTCCACGCCAAAACGACCAACATGGTGATAATTTGTTGAAAGGTAAAAAAAATTGAGTGTTTTACTGCCTTTCTTTACTCCTCTTCACCATATGAAAACTGAAATGAGCAACAAACGTGTAGTATCCCAACAATTTCTAACGAAATATGAGCAATCTTCAACCAATGTCTGAGACTGCTGAGTGAATCCCTCCATCTATGATTTGATGACATGATGCCATGATTATTTCTTTCGTTGATCAATAATATCTTTACATACGTCTTCGTTGAACTGCTACAACCTTACATAGATATTTGATCCAGCGATTATCAAAGATTTAAGTAGATCTCTTTATAAATCTAGGGCTAAATAATTTTGAAGCATATCGTTTCAAAATCTGATAGGATCCATATCTGGAAAATTTGAAACATTGCTCGTCGTTTGCAAACCTACACACAAGTTAAAAATTGATAAATATACTTTTACCACAAATAAATTATTGTAATGCAACAAATATCATGATTCACTTTAAATCTAATCTTAAAGTTCCATTCAAATCTCAAAAATATCATAATGATGATGCCACTCTCATAGAATCATATCCCAACAATACCATGAATTATGGTCACGATCCGGTAAGCAAAATCCTAATTGAATTAAGGGCGTTTTATTCATGGAGCTTTGTGATTATGGAAAATGGATGACCAAGCTATTTGTTTTTATAAATTATAATATTTCCTTTATCTTCTCAACTAAATGATGCTAACAACTTTTTATGGCGCCTACTTCCACGATCTATAAATGTGTTGTCGGGTTGCATCCATGCGATCACAAAAGTCATGCAGGGATTAGAGATACGTTCTTGAAAATTGTCTTGCTCAGGCAGAGGCTCATAACGAGACTGATACTTTTCTATAAGAGCGCTCAGGGAAACATATGCTACAAATCCAAGAAAAATGGTTCATATTGGCTCATCATCCCACGGTGGAAAAGCCTCCCCCGTTACTAATAACTTTTGTTCACCACCTTTGTCCACATTCCAGATCATAGAAATTTAGGGGGAGAGTGAATGTGAGTGAATGAAATGACCACTGGCTCCATCCACTTAGGACAAGGGAAAGATGTAGCATCTTTTCTCAACAAATTACAATATCATTCTTTGTATTCGAGCTAGTCCTTGAAAGCAGGGAATTTCAGTTAGAGATTTCTGAGCGAGTTACGCTAGTAAAGAACCTTACCCGGAAATAAAATGAGCATCCCTCACTGAGTGGATCTTTGTGAGCCGGTTTTACCACATCATATATAACGTATCTATTCGCTTCCCCGCTTGCCTTATGCTCCATGTTGTTACATAGATTTCTTATTTTACCGAAAGACGCACTATAATTAATACCAGTAGTGAAAGCTGCGAGTAGAGATGGCCTGGTAGTGCCTTTCAATATGGCTTAGATGATTCCTTTGCAGTAGAGGTGTGAATAGCAAGATGTGATGCATGATGGATATTTCTTTTATATCACATACTTCTTCATACTTGGATGTGATGCATGATGGTATAAGTATGCTTCTTAAATCTTGACCAGTACAGGAACCCCTGCTTTCTTTATGGTCCCTTCCTTGGAACCAATTGGTCCCTTCTTTCTTCATGATATGTCCACATAGGTTGTCCCATGGTTGGTACATAACTTCCAACCATACTATAGTTCAAATGTGAAGTATTTCCTCCACTCATGTTATTTCCACTAACTGAGGTGTTGAACTGGCCGCCTCACTTTGAGGTGTAGTCATGGGGAACAATGGTTGGCCTGGTTCATAAGTGGTAATGGTAGGCGTAGATGTTCCTAGTGAAGAAAATGATAAATAATTGATAGGGGAATGTTGTTCAATAGGTGACACTTTCGGATTAGTCCTAGGTGGGAAACTTTGTAATTTAAGTTGTTCACCGAGTGTTCATAAATGGTCAATAGTTGTGTAAATAGGTGAAAAATAGACATCATTGGGAATCCATGGAGGAATCCTATGAAATGGAATTTCCACCATCGGAAGTGACTCAAAATCAGAAACATGATGCCCTAAAGAAGAGTCCCAAAATGATGTAGCCGGACCAAAAGATGTTGATACCGCATCATCCTGGGGTTGACTGAAAATCCAGTCTGTGGCTTCAGGATGTCCTTCCATCGAATGATGAAAATATGTGCCTTGTGAAGAAGGTTTTTCCACTATCAACGGACCCATAGGATTAGTGATAGGTGGATTTGTGGCAGGTTAATATTTCATTCCTGAATCCATGGTAGAAGTATCTTCTTCATGTGACACAGATGTGGTAGGTTGATCCATATTTGCGCCTGATTTCTCTTCCTAATTAAGGGGATATTCAAGTGAAAAGTTCAAAATCTTGCGGGATCTTATTAAAGGTTGATTAGCCAGGATGAATGAACCAAAATTTCTCCTAAGAGTTTTATATACAAAAAGAAAAAAATACAATCCAAAATCTACAAAAGATAAATCCGCAAGAAAACTTATGTGGTAGGTGTGGATTCAATGGTCTAGAACCTGATGGGATTATCAAGGCATCGCAACTCATGATATACCACAAGGTCCAACAGTTATACTCGGCCCAATATTTTAAAGCACTAACCAGGGAGGATTAGGACCGTACCCCTAACCGTATAAATTGACTACCTAATAGAACATGCGTAGTAGCTCCCCGAGTGTTGTTATTGGTGTATTGCCATGCCAAGACAACCAATATGTTAAATAGGATGGTTATAGGAAACCTAGTACGGTCTCCTGACATACTCAAGGTACGTGAGAGCTCAAATACGTAGTGGTGCTATCTAATGCACAACTGCACGACAGGAGCCTTCCGATATACTATCGAGTACATGAAGTACCTTTCTATATACCTAAAGGTACATGAATGGCCATTCGATATACCGATTGGTACGTGGAATAACTACAAGCCCTTGGGATGCAATGTATGCAAATAATGACAGCTTCCACACTTAAAGATGTTGGAACACGTCTCTAACTTAACACACAATTTTCTATACAGTTTTAACCTAGTGCTACCATTAAATTTTATCTTGACGGTTAGGTGAATGCATGAGTTGTAAACAGGAATTTAAAAAGATGCAAATCTTAACTACATGCAAATGGAAATATTTTCTTTTTATTTTAGATGAAAACTAGTTAGGGTAAGGAGAAATCTTTTCTGTTTCGATAATGAAATGAACAAGTACCTCTAAACTTTCAAAATCAACCAAAAAGACTCAAAAGCACGCTTTCACTAGTCCAAAAAAAATGAATAATACACCAAATCCAAATGTATTTCCTTTTTGTCTTTTCAAGTTAAGTGAATCTACAAAAAAATGAAAAGAAGAATTTCCTTTTGAATGCAATAACTCTTATCTTCCAAAATAATGATCAGAAAGTGTGAAGAAAATAAAAAACGCAAGAATTTTCACTATCTTTGGAATGCTTTTCAAAAGTTCAAATGTACTTAGAATTTTCAAGGAAATGATGAATAACTTTTTCAAACCGAAGAAAATGCAAGCCAATAACAATCCTTTAAACTTTTCAAAGATATTTTCAATATTTTTTCCAAAGCATGAAAGTTCCCTACAACAATTCCAAGAAAAAAGCTTGAAATCAAGATAATGAACAACTTTGATTTTCTAATCAAATGTACTCAATAGATCTGATAATTACACCATTTTTCAATTCTATATCCAAAAAAATCAAAGAATATACTATTGCAAACTTCGATGGATTGGAAACTCTCAAAGAAAAATAATCACCCAAAATATTAAAAACACACAATAACACACAAGATTGAGTAAAATGACAACAATCAAATGTCAGAGGGCTTAGATGTCAGATCGAGCAGATCAGATGGTCTGATAAAGAGTCACAAGACTGAGGGTGCTCATGGCAGATTGAGATTTCCCACAATGATGGATACAACTGTTTGACTAGTTAGGACTCAAATCAATATGCAAAATTAAAAAATAAGCCAAGGATGAGGTATGCTGTGTTTAGGAGGTTCTGTAGGAGTCAATGAAAAACACACCAAAGTCAAAAAAAATCTAAAAACCAACTTTGATAATTTTTCATGCCGAGTGAAAAGAAATGAAGGGCGGCGCACCCTGCAAAGGTGCACCAGAGCATTGGTAAATCCAACGACGTGATCTACACACTAGGTAACTGCGTCAGCGACGCAGGATGTAAACTAACAAAGAGTGTCAGCAACATAGTCTGCAAATGGGATAAGTGTGTCATAATTACAGTGATGCGAGTGATGAATGGCCCAAGTGCGTTAGGCGGGATATAAGCCACAAAAAATAAAAATTCTCCAAGAATAAAAAATTTAAAATGCCTAATGAAGATCCCAAACAGAGTCTAGATAGCCCAGAGACTCTCTGATGGTCAGATCCAAAAAAAAACAACTTCGAGGCCAGAGTCTAATTGGAAAGAAATCAAAGAAACCAAAACATAATGAAATAAAAAACATGGACAATAATCCCTAGTATGGTCGCCAAATTTGTTTACGAACAATCTGTACGAGTGGACTCAAATAGATCTCCCTATTATGAATGGTTCAGATCTAGAACAAATCGGTACATAACACAAATATATTTCCTAGATCAATTGAAATGCAAGACAAATAAAGAGATGGATTACCTCAATTATGCAATTCCTTTCTCCTTGTTGCTCCAATATTCAAGTCTTCATATCTTTAGCTACAAAACCAAACAAAGCATGTGGAAACAAACAATTGGTAAAAGCACATGGATGTGGATTGATCTACATTAACAGTCAAAGAAGAAAATCCTAAACATCATTAATACAATAAATTTTATGGAAATAAATTGTATTAAATGTAATGATAAGAAGTACACAGGGAGAGATGTTATGACTGATGCTTTGATGTCATAACCTCATTCCAACAATCCTAGCCTCCAAGATTGAATGCTTAGCCTCCTAATGGATGAAGATGATCACCTAGAGAAATTTCACCGGCATAAAGGTACTATATCCTTCATCTCTTAACAATGGATAGGGGGTTCATATATATAGAGCTAAATGGATACGAGAGGTTGAAGATTTAGGGGATAGGATTAAGGAATCATCCCACTAGGTAAGGGGATTGAATGCCACCTTTCTAGGTAAGTAGGGATAAGTCTCCATGCCATCCAAGCTTCAAGAAGTCACTTGAAGCTTATCCTTTTCCATTTTAACCAATTGTGATGCACCTTTCACAAGGGAAACATGCACCAGAGAGCTATCAATGCACATTGTACAAGAGCACACATCGTGATCGACACAGTCTGCTAAGCTGAAGAGCATGTCACCATGAACCTGATGCACCTTGCTAGACAACAGGGCACGTCAGAGTGACAAAAAAAGGTAAAAAGCGAATGACAACAACTTATCTTTCAATGTTTTAGCTCAGGGACTTTAGGGATGATGGAATACAGATGACACATGAATCATGCTGATGAGATTTTGGTGTAACAAAGGGTTTTAAATGGAGCGGGTCATGGTGTGACGCTTCAGGGTAGCACAACAGAGGAAGGATAGGATGTGGAAGTTAGTTGTGAATTAGATAGATGATGTACGTAGATAGGTGCATAATTAAGTTAGGAAGAATAATTGCTTAACTGTGTATGTTGAAAAACTGTGTTGAGTCATGTGTCGTAACTCAGTAACTTATAAAATTGTTCATTAGTTAATTATATTTAGTTAAGTGAATATCAAACATTGCAAATTGTGTTTAAGAATATGTTAGTAAACAATAAATGTTGTGATTATTACTGTTGTGTGGTTAAGTACTGTTAGTGTACCTACACGATCTATGTAATCCTTAGCTACACTTACATAGATCGTCTACTTGAATATATGAATTATCTATTGAAATATTGCGTGGATGTGTTGTGATTCTAAATGATCACTATGTACTTTCTTGTGCTTAATTAATAATTAACTTAATAGTTATGTTTTATTATTAAATGAATGGTTATTAATTAGGTTATGGTAAGGTGTTAATGAACGGGATTAATTATGTTAAGGATCTTGTCGATTAAATAATTTAATAGGTTGATGGAATGACTTAGGTGGTAATGAATAAGATTAGGTTGTTAAATAGGGATAAGAGTGAATTAATCAAATTATTAGGAATAAAGAAATTTCAAGGTGAACATTTAAGTTAGAAAGAATAATTGTACTTAATTAATCGATATAACATTTTGGATACACCATTGATATTAACCATTAATTGTTGGGAATGAACCATCATTAAAATTTAGGGTGATGTCATTATTAGTTACCATATTATAATTATAAATTAATAAGTTAAAATATGCTTTGAAATTCATTTAATAAATATTATAAATTAAATTATTAAATTTTGTATTGTATAGTCAACGAATGAAGAAATGGTAGTTTATGATGATAAGTCGTATTGAATGCGAAACTTACGGTTGACAGGTGACCCCAACCCTTGCATTAAGATAAAATATTAATTATGAATTGGAAGGGAATTGTTGGGCTCGAGAAAACATGGTAAGGGGAAAACATTAATTTTGAGGGATAAGGGTAGTAAATTGGGGGGGGAATCAGTAGGAAGGAGGATAAGGGGAAGAACGAGATTGAAGGAGGGGCATATATTTTGGAAGGGAAGAAGGAGAATTGGAGAAATAGATCATAGCATGAGGATGCTGGTAAATTCAGGGAGAAGCACTAGTTGGTGGGGTGTTACACCTAAATCTCGTCACCATGAGTCCTGTTTCAACTTCATGGCTCAATCCTTGAAATTTCCCTAACCAATACCATCCAGAGTAAGTTGTTAACACTTGTTTCCATATTTTCTAGTGGCACTGGCTTAGGTTGTATTCCAACAATAGGCGCCAGATTATGCATGGTGCAAAGTGTCATCTAGCAGCATGGCCCAGTGGCTTAGGTTTCCTTTATGCAGCTTGTGCTACCCCCTTCCTGGCGCTATTTTCCTTCATGCAAGATGCTCCAAGGTTGGTTAAATTGGATAAATGAGGGCTTCGAGTGACTTCTCGAAGCATGGTGAGGTGGAATTCTATCCCTATTTGGTTGGTGAGTTGTCCGCTAGTTCCCTAACGTCAAGGGAGGATCCCATAAAATTCTGCCATTAGTTCTCAGCCTACTCTATCCATTTGGTCTTATAAATATGAAGCTCCTCTCCATTGGAAGGGGAGGAAGGTTTATAGAACTCTCATGCTGGTGGAATTAGCTTAGGTTATCTTTGTTCACCCTTGGGAGTCTTACTTCATCCTTGGAGGTTTTGGTTTGGCTTTATGGAAGGAAGGTTGTGACTTTAAGGAATAGGTTGTAACGTTCTCTCTTATTGTACTTTCTTTTATTACAGTTAATATAATCTCTTCCCATATACATTACCGTGTTGTTAATGTTTAGAAATTACGTCCTTAACTGTTAACTTAGATCAATCATATGCGATATATGCATTTACTGCTTGTTTGTGTCTATTTGTTCAACAGGTCTTTGCAGCTGCAGATCTGAAGGTTCTGGAGCATTGAATCAAGCAAGGAGAAAAAGGGAATTGTGAATCTTAGGTAAGAGACTTACTTGCTACTTTACACTTTTATTGATCTAGGGAATTTGATTATATTCTGTATCTATTTGTTCTAGATCCAGTTGGACTAGGGAGATCTGGCCTTCAAGTCCACTTAGGTAGATTGTCCAAAAACAAATCTGGCGACCATACTGGGGAGTACTTTAGCTTTTATTTCAGTTTGGGTGTGATTCCATTGATTTTTAAGTGATCCATTTCTTAGCCTCTTGAACCCCTTCCACCATCAGATCTTGTCATTAGAGAGTTTGTTGGCTTTCCCTGATTCTTTTAAGATCAATATCAGGTCTCAATATTAGGTCATTTGATTTTTATATTTTGGAGTTCTTTTGATTTTTGCAATTGATTATTCTCCCGATCCACCTCGGTTGTGCATCCAATGCACCTCTACCCACCTAGCGCTTGTTCTTTTCCTGCAAATTGTGCCATTGCCATTATTGTATTTCATACAGTCTATGCCACTTGTGCTTTTTACCCCTATAGACAGTGTGTGCCAAGCGCTCTGCAGCATACTGATAGAGTGTGCCAGCCCTTTAAGCTTGGTGCTTGGTATAAAACCTTCTCTAAATTTTGTGTTTGATCTGATTTACAAGCTTCTGTGTACTGCATCTTCCAATCATAGATTTGTTTACTCAGCTTGTTTTTGTTTGGATTTGTTTTATTGATTTTTTGGGTTCCATTTGGTCAAGTGAGAGATTTGGTGGTGGTGGGAAACTTCATACCCCACATTCATCCACTCGATCTTGCATTCCTTGATCACCTTACTAGGTCTATTCAGTGTGTTAGATCTGATTCCGAACCCTTCCTTCACTTAGCCATTTAGTGTTGATTTCATTTGATCAATTTTGAGTGATTTGAGTATCTTTGAATCCATTTGGTTCCTTAACATTTTTATTTGAGAATTTCTAAGTCATTGGAGTGCTGCAATTAGTCTCTTTTTTTCTATTGTCGCATCTGAAAAACATCATTATTATCAGATTTAGTTTTGGTATATGCATTGAAAAATCAAAAGTGCTTCAATTTGTCTATTTTCAAGATCATTTGGAAATTGTTATAGAATTGTTTCGTGCTTTGGAATTCATTATTTATATCTTTGAGAAGTTTGAAAAGAAAATCAATTGATTATATTTTTCTTAGTTATGAGTCTTTCATCTCTTTGAAAAAATCAAGTGAATTCAAGTTCTTGCAAAGTATTTCAAATTTGAAACATTATATGCACTTTTGGTCCTTTTGTTCTAAGTTTAGTTCATCATCGCATAAATTGAGAGTTAGTGCATTCTAAGTAGAAATCCTCCTTTTCATCATTACTTAGATTCATTCTAGATTGAAAAGATAAAAACGAAAAAGTTTTGATCTGGTGTGTTATTGTTTTTTGTGTTTTATTGGAAGAAAAGAAAAGAGTGCTTTCAACCATCTTTGGTAGATTTTTTGAACTTTTTGGGATTTATTATCTTTTGAGGCCATTGGAAAAAGAGATTTCTCCTTACCTTAGATAGACTTCATCAAAAGAAAACGAAATGTGCACCTTCATGTAGCTAAGGTTGCATTATTTTTAAATTCCTGTCTACACCTCATGCATTCACCTAACTGCATAAGATACAATTAATTGGTAGCGTTAAGTCAAAATTTACTAGTAACTTGTGTGATAAGTTAGTGACATGTTCCAGCATCATAAAACGTGGAATTTGTCATTATCTTCCTGCAATGCTTCCCGGGAGCTTGCATTTCTTCCATGTACCAACCGGTATATCGAAGGATCTTTCACGTGCCCTTGGGTATATCGAAAGGCACTTCATGTACTCGGTAGTATATGGGAAGGATCTTTTTGTACGGTTGTGCATTAGAAAACACCACTATGGATTTGTGCTCCCACATACCTTGAGTATATTGGGAGACTCTCCTAGGATTCATGAACCCAACTGAGCTAACAATTTGGCCGTCTTAACATATAAATACACCGAGAACAGCACTCAGGGAGCTACTATGCACGTTCTTCTAGGTAGTTGGGTTATACAGTCAGGGGTACGGTCCCAATCCTCCCTTGTTAGTGCTATGAAAAATTGGGCCAAGTATAACTATTGGACCCTGGGTTATATCACGAGCTACGAAGCCTTGAAAATCCTGTGAGGTTCCAGACTTTTGAATCCAAACCTGTCACATAAGTTTTCTTGTGGCCTTAGTTTGTGTAGATTTTGGATTTCTTTCCTTTTTTGTATAGAAGACACTTAGGAGAAATTCTTCTTCAATCATTATAGATGAACAAGCTTTGAGAAGGTCCCATAGAATTTTAAATTTTCCTCCCGAATATCCCCTTGATCCACACATACGTTCATAGGAAAACATGGATCCACTAGTTAGCGTCATGTCTCCTGAAGAAGAAAAATCCACCATGTATTCGGGAGTGAACTTTTCACTTCCCTTGAGTCCAATAATCACTGATCCTGCAAGGTTTGTGACCATGGAACCATCTGCTTCACGAGACACATCTTTCCACCATTTAATGGAAGGAGAACCTAGGGCTATAGAATGGTACAATCAACCCCAGGATGACCCTGTATCCACAGCTTTTGGTCCATCTGCATAGTTTTTGGAAACCACTCCATGGAAACAATGGTCCCACTTTGCTTTGCGTCCATAGGAAGAATCTTCCCCCCCTACCTAGATTCCTAGTAATGAGCTCTTGGCTCCAGTCCATGAGCACATGGCTCAGTTATGCCAACATGGTGATTTACTTCGGCGCCAAAGTCTCTCATGGAGGAGAAACACCTCGGAGATACCCATATCTCAACATACCCCATTTCATTCTTTGTATTTTACTTCACCGAAAAAACCTATACATAACGTGACCACTTACGAACCTGGTCAACCCTCATCTCCTCTGAGTACACCTCTTAGTCAGGAGACCAATTCCATACCCCAGGTGACTCAAAACATTGAAGGGAAATTTCCCAACACCCCTCATACTACTACTGGAATGCTACCTCCTCCTCCCCCACCCAAATATTCAAGGGGAGGATACTCTTTACATCTTAATTCTATCACGAGTAGTATTCCTCCACTAGTAAGTACCCATCCACCTATTGCGATTCAACCATCAACATTTGGTCAAAACATCGTTACTGGGGGGAAACCCCTGTTCCCTAGCCATAATATGAGTGGAGGGCTTCCAACTGGTCATTCTTTTGGAGGCTCCTTACGAGTTGCAGGACCTACCATGGGATTACATCATGGTGGGGGACCATCCAAACTAACTCAATCACTATGGATTCATATGTATCCAATTAATTTCAACCCTACGTCGGGACAATACCATCCGGGAAACATGGTTCCCGAGGTACCTTATCCCAAAAAATCAAGCACTACATGGGGACATCACAATGTTATGCTGATTGGACCCCCACCAACATTTCCTCACGTCCCACCACCCCCACCACCGTTTGGTGCACCTACACCTCCTTCCGTAGGCGACGGACCCCCACCTCACTCTGGAGGGGGTAGACCTCCATCTTCTGGTGGAGGCCCACCTTATTCTGGAAGCGACGTACCACCTCATTCTGATGGCGGCAGAGGAACCCCACCTTCTAGCATAGGACCACCCTATTTCGGCTCCAGGAGGTGGAGGAACCCCTTATTCCGACGACGACGGTGGAATCCCACCTTTCGGCGGGGTCCCACCTTATTCTAGTGGTGGATGAATCCCATCTTCCAGTGGCAAAACAACCTATTATGGAGTTGGACCACCACCAGTTCCACCACCCAACCCAGGTGGCACACCCCCTTATGGGAGCACCTTACAATCAATCGATTCAAGGTCCTACTAATCCACAAATTCCAAACAATACTACCAGTATCCACAGCCAAACCAACAGCTGCCATTTCTATATACTTTAGACCTGCCAGACCTGTCTCGTTTGACCAACGATCCCATCCTTCACGGTTATAATTTGCCACCCATTTCAATTAAGTTACCTTCTAATATTCCAAAGTTTGATTGCAATCCCGGTGAAGATCCGGAGAACCATGTGATGACATACCATCTATTCTGATCATCCAATTCTTTGATGGATGATTCGATCCATTTGAGGTTATTTCAAAGGACCCTCACCGGTACAGCTGCTAAGTGGTACATTGAACTACCACCATGTTAGAAAAACAAGATCACAGAGCAATAACAATAAACAAAAATGCAAATATAATAACACATACACATTACAAGAGACACACAGATATATCGTGGTTCACCCAACTTGGGCTACGTCCACACTGAAGTTGCCAATCTGTATTATTATTTCGTCCAACAAAGTGAAGGGATACAACTTGCAATACAGCCGCTGCACTTCCTCTTCATTGTCTCATAGTCTCTCTTCACAGATTTTAGAGATCTTTACAATGCATAAAACCTAATACATCAACCCTAGCCGTATTACAATGTCTTTCTTTTATAAGGGAAATACAATGGGAAAATACCACGGGATACCCAAAACCATGGGCCTGAAAATTGGTGGCGAAAACAACCCGAACCCCTAAAAATGAAGAATGGGTGTACAGTCCTCCGTGGTGCATGGCTAAGACAATATCATCTATGATACTGGAAGATCTAGCTCCACTCCACAACCAACAATATCCCACTTGGAGACTGATCACAGCAACTCCACTGTTGCTGCACTTGTTGTACTTGGACTTGGAAAATTTCTCCTCTTCACCTTCATGCTAGAAGTCCAACTAAAACCGAGCAAGAACTCAGTTTCTCTCTGGTCACTACCTTTGTGAACATGTCTGCAGGATTCTAGCTAGTATGTATCTTTTTCAACTTCAACAGTTCATCTTCCAGAACAGAGCATATGAAATGGTACTTGAGCTGTATATGTTTAGTCCTAGAATGGAATGCTGAGTTCTTTGCAAGATGAATGGCAGTTTGGATGTCACTATACAACCTGCTATCCTTTTGCTTCTTACCCACTTCCTCCATAAACCTCTGCAACCAAATCATCTCTTTACTAGCCTCTGTAATAGCAACATACTCTGCTTCCGTTGTTGAAAGTGAAACAACCTTCTGTAGTTTCGAAATCCATCTTACTGTTGTTCCACCTATAGTAAACACATACCCTGTGGTGCTCCTCCTGCTATCCTTGTCACCTGCCATATCTGCATCAACATATCCCTGTAGAACAGTGTATGAACCTCCAAAACATAATGCTTGAGTGGTAGTACCTCTCAAATACCGAAGAATCCACTGTGCTGCCTTCCAATGTTATTTACCTGGATTATTCATATATCTGCTCACAACTCCCACTGCATGTGCAATATCTAGTCTTATGCACACCATAGCATACATCAAGCTACCAACTATTGATTGATAGGGAATCTTGGACATGTAATCAGTCTCTTCCTGTGTCTTGGGACACATTTCTTTACTTAGATTGAAATGGCTGGCCAAAGGTGTACTTACTGGTTTTGCATTCTGCATTCTGAACCTCTCCAACACCTTTTTTATGTACTCACTCTGAGACAATGTCAATTTACGATTTTTCTGTCTCTCGTTATTCTCATACCAAGGATTTGCTTTGCAGCACCCAAATCCTTCATCGCAAATGAATTAGCTAGCTTCCTTTTGAGTACATTTATATCCTGCATGTTAGACCCTGCAACAAGCATGCCATCCACATACAATAACAAGATAATATATCTTCCATTGTCTAGCTTCTTGAAATAAACACAGTGGTCAGAATGACATCTACTATAACCTTGTTCTGTCATAAACCTGTCAAATTTTCAATACCACTACCTTGGAGCTTGCTTCAAGACATACAAACTCTTTTTCAACCTGCATACCAAGTTCTCCTTACCTTTGACCTCATACCCTTGTGGCTGCTACATATATATCTCTTCCTCCAAATCTCCATGGAGAAAGGTTGTTTTTACATCTAACTGTTCAAGATGCAAATCTTCTACCGCCACTAGACTTAACATAGTCCTAATTGAAGTCATTTTAATAATAGGAGAAAATATTTCATCAAAATCTATACCTTTCTTCTGTGCAAACCCCTTTACAACAAGTCTATCCTTGTACCACTTATTGCCTCCTTCTTCTTCCTTCAACCTGTAAATCCATTTGTTCTGCAATGCTCTTTTACCAGTAGGCAACTGAACCAAATCCCAAGTCTGGTTTCCTACCAATGAGTCCATCTCCTCATTCATGCCTTGCTCCCACTTCTTTCTAGTTTCCACCTGCATTGCTTCTTCATAACATTCTAGTTCACCAGCATCAGTCATCAACAAATAATACATTGAAGGAGAGTATCGTTCAAGGAGTCTACTTAGCCTCGTAGATCTTCTTGCAGTTGCAGGAGTTTCAAGCACTTACTGCTGTTCTTGATTTTCTGGCACCTTTGAAACTTCATTTTCTGTAATTTCATCAAGTACTGTGTAGTCTGTGTTTTCCTTTTCATGTTTCTTTCCCTGCAACTAATCTTTATACATGACCTTTTCATTGAATATGACATCTCTACTTCTAATGATTTTGTGATTTTCATAGTCCCATAAACGATAACCAAAATCATCAACCCCATTTACCTTTTTATCTGTCCATGCCTTCTCTGGAATACCACCATCGAAGGCACTTGAAGATCCTCTGTTTAGTAAATAAACAATAGTATTTACAGCATCTGCCCAAAATTGTAAGGGCAACCCTGCATGTAGTGGAATACACCTTGCATGCTCCATGATCATTCTGTTCATCATTTCTAACACACCATTTTCTTGTGGTGTTCCTGGGACTGTCTTCTCTCTATGAATCCCATGGTATGAACAGTAACTATTAAACTCCTTGCCGCAGTACTCACCTCCATTATCAGATCTAAGACACTTCAACCTTTTTCCTTTCTCATTCTCAACCAAAGCTTTTCACTTCTTAAAAGTAGCAAACACATCAGATTTTTGTCTAATACAATAAACCCAAGTTTTCCTAGTTGCATCATCAATAAATGTAACATAATAATGAGAGCCACCAAGAGATTGTACCTGAGCCGGTCCCCATACATCTGTATGCACTAGCTCTAACTTTTCATTCTTCTTCTATTTTCCAACCCTAAGAAATATGACTCTCTTTTGTTTTCCATAAACACAGTTCTCACAAAATTCCAAACTTACCTACTTCAAATCTAACAGCAACTTCCTTGAGTGGAGAATCTGCATCCTCTTCTCACTCATGTAGCCAAGCCTATGATGCCACAATGTTGTATCTGTTCCTGTGGAAGCTAAAGAGATAGAATGGTCAGTATTATGAGGACATAAATACAACGTACCTACCCTGTCTCCTTTTGCTATCACCATTGATCCTTTAGTGATCTTCCACCACTTTTCTCCAAATGTAGATAGACAGCCGCCATCTCCCAACTTCCCTATTGAGATCATATTTTTTTTCATTGCAGGAATATGCCTAACATATTTTAATAGCCAATCAGTTCCATTCTTAACTTTTATCCATACCTTACCCATTCCAACAATTTTACATGGCTCATCATCACCCAATAAAACATGTCCAAAATCGTGTGGAACATAATCATGAAAGTATTTCCTATGGGGTGTAGCATGACATGAAGCCCCTGAAACTACTAACCAATAATCACTAGTATTATCTATTGCAAGAATCAAAGCATCTTGTAACACATCACCTGCTACATTTACTTCCTGGGTAGTTTCCTTCTGTGCATCTCCTATCTTCTTTAGAGATCTGCGGTCTTTCTTTAGATGTCTTTTCTTTCCACAGTTCCAGCACTCTATCTTTCCCAGTCTAGCCTTGGATCTTCCTTTTTTAGAGTTGTTGCGATTACCTTGGCTCTTTCTTCTCTCCTTTTGTCTTCCCCTGCTCTCCATGGTAAAATCATTACCTGATGTCTGACCTGCACCTTTTGCTTTGCATTTCCTCGCTAAGAATAACACCAATAACATCATCAAATTTCAAGGTGTTTGAACCAGAGACAGAGTTACTCATAGCCATGACCAAGCTATTCCAGCTTTTTGGAAATGAACACAAGATTAGAAGATCCCTAACCTCATCATCAAAGTTCACACTTACAGAACTTAGCTGATTTGTAACCATATTAAACTCATTTAAATGATCAGTAACAGATCCACCTTCAACATCTTCATATTCAATAAACGCTTCATTAGAAATACCTTGTTGGAGGCTGAGGGATTTTCATACAGCTTACCCAATGCACTCATCAAACCCTCCGTTGTCATTTCTTTTGAGATATTGAAAGTCACCGACGAAGCCAGGCCCAACTGTATTGTTCCCAGAGCCTTTCTATTAAGAACCTCCCATTCTTCGTCCTTCATAGCCAACGGTTTCTTTTCTCTTCCTCCCAACGGTAGGAATAGATCCTTCTGGTATAGATAGTCCTCCATTTTCATCTTCCATAACTAGAATTTTTGGCCGTTAAACTTCTCGACCTTAAACTTTTCTTCTTCTGCCATTGCTCCCACTCGAACCAGAAACCCTAGCTTCCTGCGGGTTTATTTGCCAAATAGACCTTTGGCTCTGATACCAATTGTTAGAAAAACAGGATTGCAGAGCAACAACAATGAACATAAATGAAAATATAATCACACATACACATTACAAGAAAGACACAGATATATCATGGTTCACCCAACTTGGGCTACGTCCACACTGAAGTTTCTAGTCCTTATTATTATTCCATCCAACAAAGTGAAGGGATACAACCTGCAACATAGTCGCTGCACTTCCTCTTCACTGTCTCACAGTCTCTCTTCACAGATCTCAGAGATCTTTACAATGCATAAAACCTAATACATCAACCCTAGCCATATTACAATGTCTTTCTTTTATAAGGGAAATATAATGGGAAAATACCACGAGATACCCAAAACCATGGGCTCGAAAATTGGTCGCGAAACCCCTAAAAATGCAGAATGGGTGTATAGTCCTCCGGGGTGCACGGCTAAGACAATATCATCTATGAGACTAGAAGATCTAGCTCCACAACTAACACACTGCACTTGTTTCCCGATTTTCATTCTTTAGCTATGTCATTCCTGACTCATTTCCAGTTACCCATCCTCTATGAAACTCGTACGGATTTACTGAATTTTCTCCACCATACCACCATGACTCATATATCCGATCATATTCATGAATGGCAGAGGAGACAATGTCTCATTAAGGCTCCTTTTCCAAACCCATTATTAGCTGACTAGATTACGAAGTCTCTTTTACCCACTATAGGTACATATGTATCTATGGGTGGGGCCATCACCAAAGAACAGGCTATTGCTCGTTCCCACTACTTATACGTTATCTATGCTCAATCTGGGACTTTATATGACATTGTTCCTGACGCCCCCCGCCCTACGTACAATCCTGCAAAACCACTGCAGGTACCTCATGCCGTTGGAATTTTTGGTTCCGTACACTCCCAACCTTTTAATCAAACCGGTGGATCGTCGAACCAACGGGGTTCTTCCCTAGCCTCGCCACAGACTGGAAGCAACACCACCAAGTCACCCACTCCTGCTCCCACCGAGGAGGTGAATTCCTGTCAATCAACTTCACCTCCTGTGGAAAGAAGAAAACGAAAGGTAAACCCAAGAAGTATTCCAACCAGAAGGAACATAAGAATCCTCCCAAAGACATGAAACATAAGCGGAAGTTCAAGTATCCTTGTTTATTGTATGGTGGTGACCATTTCACCAAAGAGTGCCTGCATAGAGACAAAGTGCAGAAGTTTCTTAAGGGAGAATCCACACCTGTAGTTCTCAATGATCTCTTCCCCACCAAAAACCAACAAATTATTAACCAACCCTCTCCTTCTCAAGGAGAATCATCCTCCACTGCGCATGTTCTTGTGGTGCATAGTGAAACAGTTAACTTAAATAATAGATCATGATCATATGACTCAGTCCCTCATAATGAATCCACCAGAAGTAATACTGAAAAAAATTCCACGTCTACCTTAGATACTTTCGCGCCACAAGGTTCTCTCACCATTGACAAACCTTCATTAGATTCAGTGTTGCATCCGCTTAAGAGCATGATTGGAAAAGCAGTTTTCAAACCCAATGCTCGGGCAACTCAGAACTATAACATTTTAGAGGACTTGGCACAAGCTCCTTGTTCCATGTCAATGCTAGAAGTCTTAAATACCTATCCCAATCAACGTAAGACTCTTCTCGCTTACTTTCATGCGGTAGACCTAGATTCCTCAAATATGATCATTTTTAAACTTGAGTATTTTAAACCGAGGCTTTCCCACTAGTTGGTTTTCCAAATTGCAACAAAGGTTGCTAGGAAGACAATCCATCGTACTGTGTTAGAAAAAGGTGCCTCTACCTTGGTCATGTCATTATATTGTTGGCGAGCCATCGGCTCCCCTGAATTAAACCATTCCCCTACTACCTTAAAAGAATTCGATGGTCGTGGGTTCTAACCTCACATAATGTTACAAGCCTTAGCAGTAGATTTGGGGGGGCAAGATTGTGACCATTAGCGTGGAAGTTGTTGGGTGTATTTATTGTCTTAATGAATCACCAAATATTTAATTATCGACCAGGGTTGGTAATATTAGAGTTGTGGCATAGAATATGCTGAGGTAGAATGGTACCTAAGACATCGGCTCGACCAACCTTATAAATGTTTAATAATGAAAAGATCGAAAGATCTTTCAAAATGAAAAACCAAGTCAAACTTCAGAAATACAACTACTAAACTGATTAGACCTAAATTAAACCAATAGATCATAATAGTATCAATCTATACTACTCTACTCTATGAATAATAACTAAAAAGATAAAAGCAACAATACTATTCTAGGAAACAAGACTTGATCAAAAGCAAAACTTTTCTCATGGAAATCGAAACTACTAATCAATTATTCAAACTGTAATCTAGGAATTAGAAAGTAATAACTATGAATTCAGAAATCTATCAACGAAATGATTCTGTTTACAACTAACTATGGAAACAATAAACTATATTATCTTAAAGCAGTATTGCAAACTACCTAATAAACCCAAGAAATTCAATAGTTAAACTATTCATGCATTCAACAAATACTCAAAACTAAGCTAAACTACCTAATTCCATTCTCCTTGAAAATTCTGAGGAAATGTATCAAAAGTAATAGGAACATGAGAGAATGTATCAAAATGACTTTCAAAGGTGACAAGGAAACAAAACGGGAGTAAATCTAATTTAACTTCTACAAAGAGATGCAAGCTAAAAAGTGACCAATTACAACTAACTTTAAACATTGTAATCTATTCTTTATTCGTAAGCAAATAACTTGGAAATTAGTTTGTTCTAGAAGAGAGTAGAAAACTTAATAAAGATATTTACTTAAAAATGAGTTTGATCTAGAAGCAAGTAGAAAACTTGACAAAGATATGTTATTTTTGAATAAAATACTATCGTATGAACATCTTCATTAACTATGTGAATGAGAAGAGCAAATCCTATGCTTGAAATAAGAAAACATAAAAACTAATGTACTTTTGAAAGTGAAATAACCAAGCTTAATCCAAAATCGACCTTAATAAAAATGAAGTAAACTAAACTAAGAATGAAATTAACAACTTCCAGAACAATAACAATTTAAGAAATCAGACATAAAAGATCAATTACAGAAACACAATCTAAAAAGTAAACTAAGGAAAAGTTAAAGAGATGAAAAAGAACTAAGAATGGTTATTAAACTTAATTGAAACTCTATATAGTTCAAAACAAGGTCCTAATTACATATATAACTGATGGTTAACTACAGGAAATGATAGAATTCAAAAACCTAAAAAACTAAACTTTAAACAAGCATAAAAACAAGACATAAAATATTAAAAGTCCGTATGACAGTTCGGATGATAGTCTAAAAGACAGTCCGAATGAGATTCCAAAGGACATAAAATGATATAAACTATTAAAATGAGCAAACTAAATGATTCTAACGCCAACTGGTTTATTCATATTAATCTACAGTGCTAGCAAAGCATTAGATAAATTGTTTAAAGATGAAATAATGAGAAGCAACTACACTAATCTATGTCTAGGGATAGAAATAATTTCCTATTGCATAATAAAGAAAACTAAAAGATAAGTGAAGCTAATCTACAGCTACAAGAAAATTAATAGAATTGAATCTAGTTATGAACTGAACTTGAAACACTAAACTAATTAAACTCTATCTAATTACAATGGAAAGACTGAAAGCAAGCTAAAGGAAACTATCCATGACCGGTCACTTTAAATTCTGAAAATGTAATTGTATTAGCAGCAACACATAAATTACAGGAAATAGAGAAATGACATCTACAGGCAAAACCAAATTAAATACATGTACTGAAAATGTAAACTACTTATCTGCAGAAAAGAAATAACAAAATATACACAATAAAAACCTCTGGTTATTGAGGGGCCCTTCTCAGCAATCAGGGATTGGCTAACTAAAACTAATCACCAACAGAACATGAATTTGATCATCAACAACTAAAATCAGAAACATCCATTAATTGAGTCAAAAGTTACACAAGGTTCTCTAGCTCTGCATTTATTCTCTTTACTGGCTTAACTAACTAACTTCATTTCTCAACGAGAGACGTCAAGCTATATATTTTTACAATGGGGGATAAGGTTGACCCTTTCAGTGGATGACCTCTCTAAAAATATGAGGTCTTAATTGCTGAAGAAAACAACTGCAGCACGGTTCATGACAATGCACAAGCCTTCTGCCTGATTCCGTGGGTGTTGGTTCACTTCACACGAGCAGTTGTGCGTTGATTTCCTTTGACGTGGGTAGAGGATGCATTGTCAAGCTGGGTGGATAGGAGCACAGATCTTCTAGAATGAGGGCTCATGCACCATGAGGGACACGTTGCCAACGGAACCCATGTCACGGTTTTTGCATTTAATGCCCCGGAATAGTCCAACCAACAAATCCAATGGTGTGAATGGAGGGATGAACAATGGTTTGAATGCAGTTGGGCATCTTCAGCGTGAACGCACATCTTAATGACAATCCGTTTGAAGACCATATGCTTCAGAAAGAAATCTATTTTCCAAACAAGTCGAGAAAAGTTAAATTAATGTTAATAAACCATAATGTGATGATAATTAATCAATATTTGTGTGATATTCAAATAAGTTCATACCTGGGTTTGATTGATAGTCTGAATGTAAAGAAGTATGAATTAATATGCCAAAAAATGACAAAAGTAGTGCCAACAGAGCACGTTTTAATGAAAAAAAATGATGACAAAAATAGACATCAACATTCCCCCAAACCAGAGATATGCCAGGTCCCACTGAGCAAAATAGAGAGAAAGTCGAGAAGCAGGTTGAGCTGCGGTAGCAGCTACCTTTGACTTAGAAGAGGAAGTAGATTTAGGCTTGAACCCCCTGGCTAGGGCTCTGAAGGTATCATGCCTCATCTAGAGAGGGTCATGAGAAGATGTTATGGCTCTATTCAAGTCTTCCACACTCTTCACTTGTAAACGCAGTTCCTTGTTCTCTTCGCGAAGCTCAGAGATTATCTCAACGTACTTCTCATTCTGAATTTTTAACTGTGCTATGTCTTGGGTCAACCTGTCCACGGTCTGATGGATTGGAGTGGTTGGTTCTACAAAATACTTGGGATCTTTGTGAGGGCTTGATCCATTTAGACATGTTTTAGGATTAGCAAAGGTGGTTTGTTCTTCAAGAGCCATGTCTTCAATGTGTGCAGGAGCGGGTTCAAAGACATGATCTTCAAGCAAATGGGCAAAGACATTGGCTAACACAAGGAGGGGTGTTTGAAGGACATGGTCATTTGTTTGGACATCAAGGCTATCTGAATGCCCCAACTGGATGACGGGCTGAACATCAGACAGGACGATGGTCTGATCGATAAACTGATCACGATTTGCCCTCCTAGATTTAGTGGGTATTGTAAAAAGAGTGGAGGTTTTATGGTCGTGTCCCCATGGAAAATCTCAGGAGAGGAGGATGAATGGACAAGGTGCATTTCTTTTGAGTTACCCTCATCAAACTGTACAGACTTAGTACCCCATTTTGATTGGGCAGAGGTTTAAATGGGCTCATTAGCACAAGTTTGAAATCGATGACGCTTGCGAGAGGTAGAGGCTTTGACAAGGGGCTTTTTGACCAAATGGGGGTTTAGTATTTTGAACACAAAACTTTCCCATGTTTTCCCCTTTTCCTTCTACTGGTGAATGATCATAATTTTTATGAGGAAATGGTGGTATAAACTACCAGCGAGGTTAACTACATTTTTCTCCACCTAGTTTGACATTTTCTCAAGGCTCTTCAACAAATAAAATGGGAAATTTAGGGCTTGATTATTAACAAAGTGTAACATCCCTCAAATTCAACCCCTATTGCTATTATAAATTGTAAATGTAATGATGATTTGTGTAAGCAGCCCTAGTGAGGAGCTCAAGTCCAAGGCCCCACCAATGGACTTTGTGAGTATTGTTTTTCCTAGGTCATAAATGTTATTATATATATTTACATAGGATCCACTAAGCTATAGGAAAAATCCGCTATGATATCTATATATATAACATATATCTATATACCTGAGAAATATTAAAAGAACTTCAAAAGGTTGAAGTTCATTATCAATTTTAGTCGTAAACACGACATTTAAAGATTTCGACTAGGAAAAAGGTTATCCTAACAAATTATTAAGGTATCTATATATATACATATGTACAGATTGAATATGAAACATAAAGTATATGTTTTTAACATTATAAGTTAGAAATAATAAATATATGTATATATATTTAATTATATTTGATAAACTCGACTCAGTAATGAAGCCATTATCATGCTTGTCAAAATAGTATAATTAGAATTATAACAATAAAATAATAATATATTTGTTATTATTTAAAGAATGATCTTATTAGGTTCTAGAAGAGAGAAGAAACATTCTGCCAAAGAGTGTTGATGGTGATTCACTATATATATATCCCAAGCAAAGGATATCAGTACAAAGGTTATTAGTTCAACTAGGTTTTCAAAGGAGAAAGGGGGAGGATAATCTTAAAAGATTTATAAGAGAGAAATAACATCTCTAATTAAGAGAAAGAACATTTATATAAGAGTATCATTAATGAAACTATATAGAGAGAGAGAAGGCATAATAGCCATGTTCAAATGAATTTTCCTTTATATATATATATATATATAATATGATACACCACAAATTGTAATCTACTATATATATATAGGAGATATGAGATAAGAATGGATTAAGGATTTAAACGCACATATAAATATATAAAATATATATAGTACATAAGTGGATCTATCACACCTCAAATCATAATATATATAGTACATATGGTTATTGCTGGAATTGTATTTTGTCAATTTTACCCCTTTTTATCTATTCTCCGAAAACGTTTATTGTGAAAGTTAGAAACCGTTGTTGCTTAAAATGGTATTGCTGTTGATTTTTCTATTTGATATATCGATGTATGTCAGTGTTAAATAATCTAAAAGGAATGCCATTATAAGTGGATCGCAGGAAGGGTTAAGCTTTAAAACAAACCTCACGCACATTTTCTGATTATTAATTAGAAAGCATCCACATTTGGGCGAGTAGTGAATCGATCTATGTGCATGATAGTTGAACTCTTGCTCATTTTAGGTACGTTGATTTCTGATTTATAAGCTTTAGTGACATTTCTTAGGGCAGCTACCTCGTATGGTAAAGTTTTTTTTATTTAAGGTAACTTGTATTTGATATCTAGTCATATGGAATATTGGAAGGATCGAAAAACACTTTTAAAGATAGCAAGGATTTAGATCTGGACTCAAATTTTTTTAGTAATTGGTCACTAAGCATATACGGGATCGCTGCATATTTTTGGCTGCAAAATGTTTGTAATCCTAAGTTTGGATCCTACTTATATAAAACCATATATATATACAAAAGTACTATACATTATGTTAATACGAATCCATGGTAAATGATTTTTAGCCATATATATATATATATAGATATATATATATATAAGTGCTTTATATTTCTTTCTTTTATTTCATTTACTAGATAAATGGTTTGAATGTTTTATAAATATATATGTTGACAAGGTAGGGTAAGACATAAGTAAAAAAGGTTATGCAAGGATATTATGTATATTGATAAGATAGGTTATTGCATAATTAAAAAGGTTATGCAAAGATTTTATATAAATATATATCTTAATGAGATATGCTATTTGCATAAGTAAAAAGGTTATGCAAAGATTTTTTTATTTATATATATTGATAAGATATCTTATTACATAAGTAAAAAGATAATGTAAAGATTTTATATATAGGTAATAATGTATAAGTAAAAAGGACATGCTACCTTTTGTCCACAACAAAAGAAAGAAGAGTGTAGTCACATATGTAAAGTAGAATTTATTATAGGATTAAGTATGATAATACTTAGGCATTCCAATGAATGGAGTAAAAAGGGAAATTCTCCTTTAAACCAATTGATGACAGGAATATATATGTGTTACGGAATATATATGTGTTACCTTAGTGTAAACATGGATTAGGAGATATATGTTATGTTGTTAAAACCATTCTTTTTAACTTAATTAGTAATGTGTTTAAGATTACTTAGAGTTGTTTCAAGAGTTATCTTATTGATACCTGTAAAGCTTTATGTGTTAGAAGCTTAGAGGAAGAAGAAAGAGACCTTATGCAACAAATATGTTGCCTGGATGTAATCCTTTGAACTTGATCTATTAATAAAAAGACACACACCCCCTTTGTGGACGTAGCCCAAGATGCGGGTGAACCACGTCAAAATGTTCTCTTGGTATGTATTCTTTGTGTATATCTCTTGATGTTGTGTCTCAAATATTATCTCAATTTTGGTTGTTTTAAATTTTTGTACCTTAGGCATTCTTATGATGGTGGTTATTTATAACATTGTTTCTGGTTTACATGTGTAGATAAGTTGGAAAAAATCTATTTAGTGGTTGCTTAATATTGACTTATCTATGCATCTATGTGTTTAATTTAGAAGTAGATGCAAGCGTACTTTAATTCATTGATAGTGGGTTGGTGTCCCTTATCGTCTTTAGTCTCCTGTATATACATCTCCTTGTTCATGTATTCGTCTCTCATTTACATATATGATTATAATGGCACAGTTAAGCATGTTTGAATATATGTTGTGTCAATTGAGGCTTTGGTAAAATATGATTTTCTTAGTTGACTATGTTATCCATGGGATAGAAGTGTACTACAGGTTTCATCACATAAGATTATGTTCACTACCATTAAGTTAGGACTCCATGAATAGGTTTAAGGTAAAGATGGTAAGGTAGGGTGATGCATCATAGATAAATTGTATGATTAGATTTAAGGCCCTTTTTAATAATAGTCATGCATTTCTACCTTGAATGAATGTACTTTGTGCAGAGTGAAATAGAGTGAATAATAATTGACAATGAGAATCATTTGATAAACGTGATCAGAAAACTTTGTATTAAAGATAATAGCTTAATAATCATATAAATGTTCCGTATCTTTGACGAATAATTAACCAACGTTATGTTGAAAGAGGAATTAGCATGTTTTATATTTTATTGTTATCGTCCATGATGAAAAATTTAAAATTTTTACCAATTTTTACTAGTTTAGAAATTTTGGTACGTGACACAAAGTGAGCTAATAATCGGAAGTAGCAGGCTTTGAAGATAGTAAACTTACCGTCACAGGTGATCAATCAGATGATAATGATCAAGGGCTCTAGGTATTCTAGCTTAATCCACTCTTGGTCGAATGCTTTTTTGCTTACAACATGTTAATAGTCGGCTTTGAGAGAAAATTCATGACTCGTTTGCGGGAGGAAGAGGTGCTTGTGCCAATGAGCACTCTCCTTGGGAAGCTTTGTTGCCAACACAATAGATTCCTTAGTCACAGGAAAGGTAAGATGGACAACCTTAGCCGTTTTGCCATCAAATCCTTTGGCGAATAGCAGTGAGATCTCGTCATCATGGCCCTTGAAAAGATGAAGGAACGGACCCCAACCTGCTCGAAGGAAAATCTCACAGTAAGCTTTAAATTCTTGGATACAAAGCAAATCCTGGTAGTTTCCAGGCTCATAGCGGATCAACATTGTTAGACAGAGGTAGATGGATGTAAGGAGTATAGGGAATGCAAGAAATTGCAAGAGACGCAACTTGATAGACTCAGGAAAGATGAGGGAAGCAGAATGAAGATAAATATCATCCAGGTGTTGGTTTAAATTGTGATCCATTTGAACGGTTGAATGATCGTGGGAAGATATTTAGCACGTTTGAACAATCAGGCTATCATTCAGAAATCTTGAATCGTGTGCCATCATAAGGATGTGTGCGTTGGTGAATTCGTATAGTTATGACATATTCAACCATGTCCAAAGTAAACTTTGGACAGGTTGAATGTAATTTTCATCATGATATTATAAGCATAGGTGACATAAAAGAACATGATGACTTTTGATTAATACAATGACAGATCGCATGATGAATTTTACATATAACTTAATGAGGAGTTAAACCATATGATAGCCATATAATGATTCTGAAAATCGCAATAACGCATGATTAATTGATTCATTTGATGAAGTCGAGATGAGTAAATGAATGAGATCGAGTGCAAAGATGACATTTGATTGATCCCTGGTATGTTTAGTCAATTGGATTTTATTAGTAGAATTCAAAAATTTGATACCTTAACACACTTAATCATGTTGTTATAGGCTATGGTTTCATTCGGATCATCATTTGGCACTTCATTCGGATCGTCATTCGACCCTTCCTTCGATCCTTCATACAAACCTTCTACACAAAATGTGCTTTGTTGGATCTGAGTGTTGCTGATTATGCACAGAAATTTTTTTTTGGGCTACCAGCACACAAAAGGATGATGTAAACCTGCTTTTCTGAAACTTTAGTCGTGCTCTTCTTTATTTATCATGGATCAGAAAAATCTTCTGCTACTTGCATTATTCCTAAAAACACCTATCATTTTGTCAGAGATAAATGATTTTTTTATAAATAATCAGAAAGTAAAGACAATTTTGAATCTCCCCCAAACCAAAAATATGGCATGTCCTCAAGCCATCAAAGAAAAACTGATTGGTATTCAAATCTTTTCAATTAATAGTTTAGCCAATAACTCTAAAATGTTGTTTTTTTTTTGTAAGAAAAAGAAATACTAACTAATAATGGAGATGATTCATATATGGACATTCATAAAAAAATAACAATGCTTAGGAAGACCATATGAATAATGATAGTACAACCGATGCGAAAAATGCCATAGGAATACCAGACATCCTTGACTCATTTTAAAGATCTCTTATCATCCCAAGAATATAGATAAAGTTCACAGTGGAGCTCTTTAGATTTCTATGGTTATGGATCCCACTTCTAAGATATTCATATCCTAGGTATTGTTTGAATTAGATGGCAAGGTCCAAGTCCAACTTACAGTCATTTTCTAATGAAAGTATAAATAATTGGCCTAAACATGTATTCGTATACTCAGGTTTTTAGATGAGTCATGTGCATAGGAATGCATTAACCATATCTCTTTTACCTGATATTTCCCTGCTTCCAGCAAGATTGTTCAGTACCCCGACAGGTTTATCTTGGTACCACGCAAGCATAGCCCCACTTCCAGCAAGCCTGTTCAGTACCCCGACGAGTTTACTTGCATTTACTGAGCTTCCTTGTTTAAGATTTTACTTAGCATGGACCCGTTTCCAGTGAGCCTGTTCAGTACCCTAGTTGGTTTGCTTCATATAATGATTTTCATATGTGGAAGTTGATTGGCACTACAATGTATTAAGCTTGCTAAAAACATAATTCAAAGTTTTAGAGCAAACCTTATGAGTAACTTTATTTATAATAGCCTGGACTATAGATCATGTCAAAAGAGGATAACCTAAATTCGTTCCTTACCTCTTAGTCAATCTTCTTCATAAAAGATCAGCAATGTTCCCCATAAGTAGAAATATCACTTACTCTTGGGCTACCTTTTTAAAGAATGCTTAAGAGACAAGTTTTGATCATGAGCATGAGATGAACTAGTAGTCCATAAGTATACGATAGAACTTTGAAAAACATGATGATTTAGAGTAGGTCTTAAGCAACTGCTCTAATGATAAATTAGGAATGTGCATGTTTGAATCAAATACCATATACATAAACATGAAATTAACAAAAAGAATCATAAAAGAAAGTGTCTATAAATGATATAAAGAACACTTTGACTTTTCACTATAAATTTTCAATTTTCAACAATAATCGAAAGAGAAGGAGTTAAGATGCATTATGAGTTTTTTTTAGAGCACTTCCATTTTTCAAGTAATATTTCATGAGTTGATTATAGATATAAGGTTCTTGTAATCAAACTACAAAACCACTTGTTAGATAATTCAAATTGATTCAAAACAAAAACATTTGTACAAAGAAAAGTCAGATGAAATTTTTCAAAATTAGGGAAAGGAGAAGAGTCTTCCTGTTTTAATTGACAAAATTTCATAAGCTTATCATAAGAATGATTTTTCTATATAAATGCAACCAACTATTAGAAATGGCGCTTATTTATTTAAAGAAACAAAAAATATATTTGCATACATACAAATGAAGATAACCCAAAATAATTCAAGAACCAGGAGAAGGAGGAATGACTTCCTCTTCAACCAGCTCCATCTCCTTCTGTTGTAAGGCATTCTGCACAAAATATTGTTTAGATATTGGTTGATGATAAAGTCTAAGTCTATGTCGATTTACAACAAAATAAATTTTTGAATCATCAATTGTCTTAATCTCAACAGATCCATTATCAAAAGCTATAGCAATTTCATATGGACCCATCCAACGAGTAGTCAATTTACCTTTCAATTTTTTGTACCTTGAATCAAAAAGTAATGCCCAGTCTCCAGTTTTGAATTGTTTTTGTTTAATATATTTATCATGCCACTTTTTGCGTTGGTTTTTTATTAGAATTGTGCTTTGAATGGCATCTTATCTAATCTCGTCTAATTCATTTATCTGTAGGATTCGTTGTCTATGTGCTTCTTCCAAATCCATCCCTAATTGTGCAGCCATATGAAAAGTTTGGCTTGAAATTCAATGAGTAGAAGAACTTGTTTACCATAAACAAGTTTATAAGGTGTGTGGCCAGTGGTATTCCTCCAAGTTATTCTATAAGCCCACAAGGCTTCTGGAAGCCTATCTGCCCAGTCTTTGTGGTGTTACTGGATAGTCTTAGTCAGGATGGCTTATAATACTTTGTTGGTAGACTCTACCTAAACATTGGCTTGCGGGTGATATGGTGAAGATTTAAAATGTCTAATACCATATTTTTCAGTAAGCTCTTTCATCAACTTGGAGGTAAACTGAGATCCTTGATTGGTTACAATTTTCCTAGGTACACCGAATTGGGTAAATATTTCTTCATATATAAACTCTACCACAGATTTTTCTATGGCTTGGAATAAGACTTTAGCTTCCACCCACTTGGTGACATAGTCTTTATAGACTACGATGTACTTCTTTTTGTGAGACATAGGGGAAATTGGTCCAACAAAATCTAGAACCCATTTTTCAAAAGGTTCAATCATAACTTGGGGCTGTAAGGGAATCTCATCGGATGGTGTAGGTCTACCCATTCTTTGGCAACTATCACATCCCTTGACATACTTGGTAACATCTTGAAATATGCCTGGCCAATAATATCAGAGTGAAACACTTTGTAATCTATTCTCTTATCAGAAAAATGCCCACCACAAGGTCCACCATGACATGCATGGAGGATCTCTTCCATCTCATCCTCTCATACACATCGTCTAATAATAAGATCAGGACCAGTATGAAAAAGATCATTGTCCACCCAAGAATAATTAGAACTTTGAAATATGATCCTACGCTTCTTTGGTGGGGAGAGATGGTTTGGTAGCTTTCTAGTTGCTAAATAATTGACTATGTATGCAAACCAAGGGGTTCGAATAGACATAGTGAACAAATGTTCATCCAGAAAGATATCATCGATAGGACTGGCATTATCATCAATTTGAATTTGAGAGAGACAATCTGCTACCACATTCTATCAACCGGGACGATCATCAACAGTGATGTTAAATTGTTGTAACAAAAGAAGCCACCGAGTCACCCTGCCATTATTGATTGCTTTATTCATTAAAAATCTAATGGCAGAGTGCTCTATGTGCAAACAAAATTCATATCCTGTGATATAGCGACGAAACTTGTTAATGGGATAGACTACTGCCAGAAACTCTGTTTCAGTAACAATGTATTTCGATTCTACAGGAGTCAAATTTTTGCTAGAAAAATAAATGGCATATGATATTTGTCCTTCCTTTTGACCTAAAACTCCTCCTATATCCATGTCGAAAGCATCAGTGAATATATGGAAGGGAAGGGATCAATTAGGGCCCCTAAGTATTGATGACACTGATAGGTTTTCCTTCAAAGTTTCAAAGGCATGTTGACAAGGTTCAGTCCATTCAAATTATGTGTCTTTCATGAGTAATTTGAACATAGGTGCAGCTATCTTAGTGAATTTTTTAATAAAATGTCTATAATAGCCTGCATGGCCAAGAAAGCTCCTTACCTCATTCTGAGTTTTTGGAGGAGGAAGATTAACAAATATTTCTATCTTGGAAGGATCCACCTTGATACCTTGAAGAGAGAAATGATGTCCTAGAACTATGCCCTCGGTTAATAACATCTTACATTTTTCATGACTAAGGGCTAAGTTCGTTTCCTAGCACCGAATAAGAACTGTTTCAAGGTTATCAAGGGATTCTTGGAAGGTATTACCATAAACTATAAAATCGTCCATATAAACTTCTACACAGTCATGTATAAGGTCAACAAATATTTCTAAGACTGCACACTGGAAAGTGGCAGGTGCATTACACGAGCCAAATGGAAACACTCTATAGGAATATGTCCTCCAAGAACAAGTGAAGGTTGTCTTGTCTTGATCCTCAGGTGCTATTAATATCTGGTTGTTTCCACTATACCCATCAAGGAAAGAAAATAATTGTTTTCCTGACAAGGTATCTAACACCTGGTCAATGTGAGGAATTTGCAACAATTAAATGATAAAATGCACAATATATTGGATCACAGAATATTTTTATTGATCACAGGCCACTTCAAGGGGGCAACATCCTTTGAGCAAGCTCAATATAAATAACTTCACAGTGCCTTCATTGGACTCAACACACACTTATATACTAAATCTAGACACCAATATTGTGGGTCAAACCATGGGCCAATACAAACTATGGATCAACAAATACTACGGGTAGCTTACAAAGCATATGCACCCAACAACAACAACACAAACTATGGATCAACAATTACTACGGGATGACTTACAAAGCATATGCATCCAACAACAATATACTAACAAAGTAAAGAGAAGGGTTGGCATGGGTTCATAACATCCCCTCCCCCTTAGAAAAAGCTTTGTCTTCAAAGCTTTAGATGTGGAAATTAATGTTGAATCTGAAGCAGTGATGCCCACATAGTAGCCTCTGGTTGCATGTCATGCCACGGAATGAATACCTCTATGATAGAGCGAAAGATAAGTGGATTCCCTTTGAGTGTCATAAAGGATTACTTGGGAGGATGTAGGCAAAGAAAAATCATATCAACTGCTTGAAAAGTGTGCTCAGAACGATGCTGATCGGCTTGTTGTTTCATTCGAATTTTGGCCATGTGAAGAGGGTCCTGCAAAATGTGAAGAATCTGATCGCGGTTTCGAAGAACCGTTTCAATTTCCTGAATTGGTGCACTGTTGAGGGTGTATGGAAGAAGAAATGGCGGTGCCTGACCATAGATTTCTTCATATGGAGAAATTTTAGATGCAGTAGGGTACCACCATTTAGCCAGAGGGAGCCACTTCTCCCACGGAGGTGAAGCAACGAAGATAAGTTTCCAAAAATTTATGAGTAATTTCATCCTGCCCTCCAGATTTAGGGAGCCCTTTAATGAATTCCAGAGACATATCTATCCATATTCGTGGAAGGATGGGTATCGGTTCGAGCAATCCCGGAAGGAGCTTGAAGGTATCATATGCAACCACCATATCTTGAATTGTCCTTTTCATTCCCTTCCAAAAGAAGGTATGTTGTGCCTGCTTATACATTTGGAGGAACCCGAATTGCATGACAAATGGAGATGCAGGCAGTTCAGAGAAAACATAGCCATGTTGAACAGATTGCAAGCAATTTGGAGCAAGCAAAGAAATAGCTGAAAGAGAAACCGGGGCATCAATTGTGCGAGAAGGAGCATCTGCCACCAAATTGTCTTGACCCTTCATGTAAGTGATCTCATTGGCATAACCCAGGAGTTGGCGAATCCATTTCAGTTGTGCAGGTGCGGAGACCTGTTGTTCTAGGAAATATTTCAAACTCTGGTGAGCAGTCTTGATCCATAAAGAAGTCCCGAATAGGTATGGCTGCCACATCTGTACTGTATGCAAATTAGCCATCATTTCCTTTGTATATGTAGATGCCACTAAATTCTTAGCGAAAAGGTCTCGTCAAGGCGACAATCCCATTGGCTCAACAAAGGCACCGACATAGCTATCCAAAATTGGTTGGAGATCCAAGGGAGTAGTGGAGACCGTTGATGGGTGCATCTGAATGGAATGGAGCTGAGAGATGACACCATGTGAATTCTTCTTAAGGAGTTTTTAAGGGCGATGTGAACTAATGATGCAGAGAGACCCTGGTTGTAAGCCTGTAAATTTGTGCTTTTTCCCATTGACTGAAAACTGCATCCAAAGTTTAGCAAAATCCCATAAGATGGGTCCAAGTGTGCATAACCATTGAACACCCAAAACCACATCACATCCACCTAATGCCAAGGAAAACATGTTAGAGGAAGGTTATAATCTTCCAGAGAGATTCGTACATTGTGACACTTCCCCTTGCAAGGTAAGGTGACCCCATTGGAAACCATGACTTCAAATTTGGAGCAAGGATTGACAAAACAACCAGCTTGTTTGGCGATCTGAGGGTCAATGAAGTTATGAGTGCTACCAGAATCAATGAGTATTGTAAGAGGAAGCTTCTTGAATTAACCCCTGACCCGCATTGTTTGGGGGTGGTGATTCTGGCTAAAGCATGGAGAGATATCTCTGAGTGGTCTTCTTGAGATGGGGGGCCAATAGGCTGCTCCTGAATGTCGACCTGATCATCCATTGTATCTAGAGCTTCTTCACCAATGTCAGAGGAAGGCGGAGAATCCACATCCAAGAGATAGATCTTTTGCTGAACACATCTATGTCCTCGAGTGAATTTACCATCACAATTATAACAAAGCCCTTTTTCTTTGTGTGCCTGCATCTCTGTTTCTGACAAATGCTTGATAGGAGTTGGTCAAGGATATTGCGAGATGGGAGGTCATTGAGAACCCATATTTCGGAAGGTGACAAAAGTGGGTTTAGGGCATTGTTGGGATGTAATCTTGTATTCTTCCAACTTAGCCAACCCCAGGGCTTCCATCATTTTGGTGGGACAAAACATTTTAACCTCTGAGCAGATTTCATCCTTAAGACCACTGATAAAACAACTCCTGTAGAATTCGTCAGACAGTCCTTCTGTGTGATTGGCTAGTTTCTCAAATTATGTCTGATACTCTCTCAGAGTGCCAATTTGGCAAAGTTTAGTGAGGGCTCCTGTGAAGTCATCAAAAGCACTAGGACCAAATCTTTGCAAAAGGAGCTGGCAAAAATATGACCATTTTGGCTCTTCATGAGCCTAGATGTACCAAGAAAGAGCTTCGTTCCAAATGAAAGGATGCAAGTGGAACTTTGTTGACATCAAAAGTATTATGCATATTGTTGGCCCGGTTTTGCAACCAGGCTTAGTGCTATGGGAACCTGCTAACTAGTAGCAGCAGTTTCAATAGAATTAAAACAAGAAACTAATCTAAACAAAACTAATCATGGATCTATGCAAGAATATAAGCAAATAATGTAAACATTTAAAAAACAAGAACAAGAAAATATTTAAAGAATGAATTTGTATTGAAAAATGGGGGGCAAGCAAGTGCTTGTGGTAATACCTTCAATGGTGAAGGTTGATGTTGAGCAACTCCCAAGATGAGTAGCTCCAAGCTCCAAGAGGTCTCCTTCTCCAAGGTTGCTTACAATGGCCAAAATGCTCAAGGAAGATTTTGGTAGCATGAGGATGAGATAATGGATGGATCTGAAATGAGGAGCCCCTACCACCTTTTTATAGGTTTTGGTGGTGGGGAATACCATTTGTGGTTTTGTGGAAACCAAATGGTATTGACCAACATGGTTTAGGTACTTTTCCCTCCTTTTTCCTTTTTTTGAATAAAATTAATATTTTTATTCCCTTTTTAATATTTTTGGGAATTTGGACCCTTTTTGAGGGTTTTTTATGCTTTTTAGGAAAAATAATCTTTTTGAGTGGGAAAAAGGGGTGTACTAAGGTCTTTTGGTGACCTTTTGTTGGTTTCAGAGGCTCAGATGGTGGAAAAGTGGACAAATGGGTTATATGAATAAGGAAATGAGGTAGTGAGCACTTTTTGGGTGTCAACAGATTGCCCCTTGGTGTGTGAGGGCAGGAGCTCATCGTATGGCCGATAGACATCATAGTTCTTTTGTCTTTTTCTGGGGTTTTAGGGGAGAGAAGAGACCGGTTGGAGACTAGAGCCACGACCCTTGGAAGCTGCAAAAACAAAAAATATTACATGGCCTCAATATGAATGAGGAATAATCTCTGATAATGGATGAGGCGGGCATTCCCATGCTCGTATCAAGACATATACATAACAATTAGTCCCAAGAAGGGGGATCTAATACAGAAAGAAGCTACTGGTACACCCTAATGGTCCAGGGGGGACATTATTTTGGGATGTACTCCTGATCATAACGGATCTCAATAACTAATACACTGGAATAACTGAGGAACTGCTGAAACTGAAGGTGTCCAACATCTGTAGGGACTCAAAGACTATGAGTCATCTCTGAGAAATAATATAACTGTATGCTCAAGGGAGTATGAAACTGGGGTACATCTGAATACTGTCGCCATGCGCAACCCGGATATCTATAGAAGAAGTGTAACTGGATTTATCCATAGGAAGACTCTCAAATGTGGAGGAGTCATGAGGTATCCGGGGTCTTCGACTAATAAGTGAAATGGACGAATACCCTGTGCGAGTCTCAACGATGCGATCAAGGTGTTGAAGTCGAGCATGTGAGAAATAATCATTTGGAGAGGCACTGAAGATTCCTCTCGAAATGATTCGTAGGCACTCATCATAAATGGTGATGAGTCCAAGACACAGGGACCTCTAGGTCGATCCTCTGGAATCAATGTGGTTGTCGTCGATAGAGGGAGACCAGCAACTAACAAGGCAATGATGTTTCCTTGATAGGAGCACAAGGTGTAAAACTGCAGTGTTGTAGTACTGATGGTAGGACTGACATACTTGTGGGAATGGGAAATAACTGGGTCAAAAACTGGGTAGACTCAAACTTCCTTTGTTCAGAGCATGACGACATGGTTGACCTAGCAGTGTAGGGAATTGACTTGTAGGTGTGGGGATCATTGCTTTGACTGAATGGTATATATTGAGTCTAGGGGGGAGGACGAGCTGATAGGTGCCGTCGAGGAATTATCAAGGTGACATACTGCAGAATACTCTGAACAAAGGAGACCAAAATGGGGAAGCTTCCTAATGAGTAGATGTGATCTGTCGTGGCGCCAAGAGGCACCATTGATTCCTTCTTCGTAGTTTTAATGAGCTCCAAGAAGGGATAAAAGTGTGCTCTGAAATGGTATGGTCCTGTGGATTTTGTGAGCCCAGGACGGCTCATGCTCATGGTTGCTTTCATGTTTAGAGAGTCTGAAAACGGTAAGTGGACTCTATTGGTGTTTCTTTTTCGTAAGTTTAGTCTCCAAGGCCCGAAAAAGCATAAAATGATGCGGATGGAGAACTCTTCTAGCCGATGTGACTAGAGTATACCTTTTTCATAATTAGTCTACAAGGTCCGGAAAAGGGGTAAACTTATACCAGGTAGATGCCCTTTCAGATATGTTTAACGAATATGAAAGGAAAAAAGGTTGCTCAGAAATCTTTTCATTGTTTGTAGGAGTCAGAAAAGAGCTTAACAGAAACTCCCTAAGTGCCTTTTTCGTAAAAGGGGTTGCTCGGCCCGAAAAAGGGGTAAAATTATACTGAAAAAAAATGGATTGATGAGGGCGAGAAAAGGTCTCAAGCATCATCATCAATGCGGAAAACTGGATCCGGTGACATAAGGATTGTCGAAAATGGAGAACGGTCGATGTGGCACGCAAATCGAGGCTATGTGGGGGGCATGGAAAAAATGCCCAAAAAATCTAAAGGTGAGAGCGAGAAATGATCTCAAGCATCATCACGAGCGCGGAAAACTAAATTTGGCGATATAAGGCATGTCGAAAACGGAGAACGGTCGATGTGGCACGCAAACCGAGGTGACGAGGGGGCATGGAAGAAATTCCCAAAAAATCTAAAGGTGAGAGGGAGAAATGATCTCAAGCATCATCACGAGTGCGGAAAAATGAATCCGACGATATAAGGCATGTCGAAAACGGAGAACGGTCGATGTGGCACACAAACCGAGGTGACGAGGGGGCATGGAAGAAATGCCCTAACAATCGGGACGTGACAGCGAGAAATGATCTCAGGCATCATCACGAGTGCGAAAAACTAAATCCGGTGATATATGACACATCCAACACGGAGAACGGCCGATGTGGCATGCAAACCGAGGCCACGAGGGAGGCCAAAAAATGGTCAAAAAATAGACCCCGTGAAAACGGGAAAAGGAAGGAACCTGCATGAAGTTCTCGCTGTGCTGATTCCAACGGTACCAACGGTTTGAAAAATGGACATCGTATGATACCCCAATGGTTGTTTGAAAATTGGTGGAATTTCTGTAAATAGGGCATGGGGCCCAAATGACTTGTCATTGTTACGTGCGAGTTTGATAGAGCTGTCAGAGCTATTTCTTGATTTCTGGGAGATTTCACCATTGGTTTTCGATTCAGCGAGTTGCAGGTAACTCTATTTGCCTTAGCCTTGTCAATTATGTCTTTTTTGTTTGGCGGCGGGCCCCCGAAGGCCGCGAAATTCCATGTTGACTCTCCAACGTGGAATATCGCGGGTTTTGGGTCTGTTCCCGCGATGAACCGCGGGTTTTAGGCTGACAGTCGCGATGTTCATCGCGACAGTGAGGTTGGAACCCATGATGTTCATCGCGAGTTCATGGGGGATAGTCGCGATGTTCATCGCGACTGTCTGGCCAAAATCCGCGATGTTCATCGTGGGTTTTTGCATGGAACCCACGATGGCCATCGCGGCTTTTTGTGGAAAAGCCGCGATGGGCATCGCAGCTTTTTGTGGAAAAGTCGCGATGGGATTTTTTCAAGAAATTTTATGCTGGGGCTAAAAACTTCTTTTGTTTTCTGGCAGGATGTTGAGGACACCATTATCCTCGTGGTAGGAGCGGGAGATCGATGATGATCTTATGGCGAGGATTGAGACTGATCCAGGGGTGAGACGGACTCTAGCTATGAGCGGACTTTTGAAGTTCGCTCAGATCCCACCTATTCGTTCAGTGAGACGGCTCCTGAACAAGCTTGTGCGTTGGTGGGTGCCGGCGGAGGGTGCATTTATCATTGGGGGTGAGAGGTTAGAGATCACTCTCACGGATGTCTATTTTTTGACTGGGTTGCCTCGTTTGGGTGAGGTGGGTGATCTCTTACCGAGGATCCCTCCAGGTGTAGATATGGAGGACCTGTTACATACTTTCTGTGTTGATGATGCTGTTTTGTAGAACAGCTCTATTAGTCTGCGATCCCTACGTGAGTGGGATATGCGAGCTGTTGGGGCATGTGTACTGCAGATATTGGGTGCTGCTACGCCACATCGTATGTCTGGGGGACAGACGATGATGGTGGACTCCATTCTTCGGGGGACATATTATGCCTGGGGGCAGATGTTTCTGGCTGGGGTCCAGAGAGATCTGGACAAGGCCATTCGAGAGGGAGGTGAGTTCTGTTATGCCTCATTTTTATGCTATTTTTTCTTCGAGCGGGTGCCGACCTTGCGGCCACGGGTACCCATTCGTGCTGGTCTCGTGAGTGAGCCTCGTATGATGAGATGGGGGCAGATGATGCCTCATGGCGGCGGTGGTGTCCGTGGATTCTTCACGGAGGATTTTTATCAGCAGTGGGAGCAGATACCCCTGGTGATTGAGGACTACCCCTACGCCGGCATGGACTACGCCGGCATGGACTATCGAGGTGACCCAGAGATGCCTCGTGCCCCAGGACAGGCCTGGAGTTTAGACGGTATGTTTTGTGTTTTATTTGATATTATATCATATGTTGCTTAGTTTATCATTGATGATTATAGTTGTATAGTATGTGATGGTTTACTTGCTTTGTGCAGATGTGGGTCCAGTGCCACCGCCTGACTATGTGGCTCGTCAGGGGCGGGCGATGGTGGTCGCCCATCCACCTGCAGTGGTACCCCCTCCATGTGGTGGAGGATTTGCGGCTCATGGGCGAGGGGTTGGCCCTCGCGATGACGCCATAGAGGGTGTCAGACAGACCTTTGCCAGGATCCTAGCTGGACTACCCGAGGATGGTTGGAGAGACTTGGATCGAGATATTTTGGAGGGTTTCTTCGGTGCACCGCTTGAGTGGCGGTCACTCTTGTTGAGGACAGCGATGTTTGTGGCAGGGCACAGGGGTGGTGCTTGGGATGTCCCTGCAGAGCCGGCTCAGATGAGGATCCGTCTACGGGATGACCCAGCGGGGCTAGCAGAGGAGGCGCCAGAGGAGCGCAGAGTTCGGGCTCGCCAGGACCCGGCGGGGCCAGCGGAGGAGGAGCCGGAGGAGCCTAGGGATCCTAATGAGTAGATGATATTGTATCTGCCCCCAAATGCTGATGAGCATATGGGGAAGCATTTTTTTGTACGATTGATGTATTTTTTGTATATCGGGTGCTGAGGGCACCTATGACATATTGACTATCATGGTTTATATATATATGTGTATATATTTTGGATATATTGTCGTATATGCACGTGGATGCACATTTGTCTTTTGTATATGCCTGTGGAGGCACATGTTATGCATGTGGATGCAGTATGTTTGTTTATTTATGTATGCCCGTGGAGGCACATGTTATGCACGTGGATGCATTATTTGGTTATTTGTTTTATGCCCATGGAGGCACATGTTATGCATGTGGATGCATTTTGTTTATGGATATGCCCATGGAGGCACATGTTATGCACATGGATGCATTTTGTTTATGACATGATGTGATTGGTGTGCCAGTCGAGGACATTGTTGGCCATATTGTCTGCTACACTGTTGAGGTGTCTTGGGACATGTGTGAATGAAATGGATTCAAACTGTCTAACCATTTGTTTAGTGCACATGAATTTTCTGAAAAGACAGGGATCGCGTACCTGGTAATCATTGTTGAGCTGGGAAACTAGGAGCTGTGAGTCCAAGAAAACGTTGAGGTGACGAATGCTCAATTGGGGAAGTGTCCGGTAGGAGTTCAACGGTGATATGTAGAGCTGGAATCTGGCACTCGATAGGGAGAACGGATTCGACACCGTGAACTAAATGGAAAGGGGTAAAACCAGTGGCGGTTTTGGTTGAGGTGCGGTAAGCCCATAGTGCGGGGAAAAGCATGTGGTGCCAATTGGATTTGTGTTTGTCTACAGTACGTTGGAGGATGGTCTTCAAAATTTTGTTGATCGCTTCGACTTGGCCGTTTCCTTGGGGATAGTAGGCGGAAGAGAAATGGTGTTGAAATTTCAACATGGTTGATAATTCTTTCCAGACGGCATCTTCAAAGTGAGAGCTGTGATCACAGACTAGTTGCTTCGGCACTCTGAAACGAGTGATAACATGGTTGAAGAAAAACCGTGCTGCAGTGTCGGCTTTGCAATTGTAAGTCGGCATGGCTTCCGCCCACTTGGTGAAATAGTCGACGGCCACAACGATGTGTTTGTGACCACCAGCTGACATGGGGTTGCAGTCGAGGAAGTCGATGGCCCATTTGCAGAATGGTCCAACAGTGATGACTGGATGAAGGGGGGCGGGGGGGGTTCTTGCTTTGGGGGCAAAAAGTTGGGATTTCTGGCAAATCTTGACTGCGGTAATGCAATCAGTAAACAATGATGGCCAAAAATAACCTTCCCGAATGATCTTCTGGGCGGTGGCCATGCCGGAGAAATGGCCTCTGCAAGCACCGCTATGACAATCATTGAGGACTTGTTCTGCCTCACTATGGGATAGGCATCAGCGTAGGATGGTATCAATGCCACGTCGGTAAAGTACGTCCCCTAACAAGAGGTATCGGGGGGCGTGGTGTCGTATGCGACGGTGTCCGTCACGATCGATGTGTGGTCGAAATTTTTGCGTATGAAGGTAAGTCAAAATGTCTCCATACCAAGGGTCGTCAGACGAAATGATGAAGATCTGCTCGTCAATCAGGTCCGTTTGGATAACGGGTGATGTCGAAGAGGATGGGAGGTCAGTGATGAGGTGAGTAAGCGCTAGGGATTTATTGCTTTTGGGAGTTCTGAAAGTGAGGTCATATTCCTAGAGGATAATGACCCATTTAGCAACACGACCTTGTAGGAGCCACCGGGTTAGGAGATAGACCATAGGGTTGGAGTCGGCCACGACCGTGGTATGACTGAGTAGAATGTAGTGTCGCAATTTTTGTACGGAAAAGACTACAGCTAGGGATAATCTTTCCTTGTATGGGTAACGCAGAGGTGGGCCAGACAAGGTCTGGCTAACGTAATAAATCACATGCTCTTGGTGGGAGGCATCTTCTTGGACCAAAACTCCAGACATAGCATATTCAGATGCCGAGACATAAAGGGTGAAGTCTTGAGAGAAATCCGGTGGGGATATCAAGGGGGCTTGTGTGAGAGCTTTCTTGAGGGCTTCGAATGCCGTGTTTGCTTGCTCATCCCAAACAAAGGGTATGTGGGTATGAAGTAAGCGTAAGAACCCGTGGACTTTGGTGGCATAATCAGGAACGAAGCGCCTAAAAAAATTGGACCACCCTTGTAGACTTTGGAGCTGCCGAAGCATGCGAGGAGGCGGAAGTTCTAAGATGGATTTGACTTTCAGGGGATCGATAGTGATTCCGTCTTGGGAAACAATGAAACCCAACAACCGGCCTGCCGGGACGCAAAAGACACACTTGTGTGCGTTCAAGTGGATTTTATATTTGCGACAACGCAGGAAAACTTGCCAGAGGTCATTAAGGTGGTCTGATCGTTTTCGGGAACGAGCTATGAGGTCATCAAGGTAGACTCACAGGATATGGACCAAGTCGTGAAAGCAATAGGTCATGGCCCACTGGAAAGTGGCACCAGCATTTTTAAGGCCAAATGGCATGACACGGTAGGCAAAGGTGCCCCATGGGGTGGTGAAGGCAGTCTTGTACTGATCCTCCTTACGGATGTGAATCTGGTTGTATCTGGAAAACCCATCCATGAAAGATAGGACCTCATGGCCCGCACACTCATCAATGAGTTGGTCAATGAATGGCGTGGGGAAATTGTCTTTTGGACAAGCGTGGTTTAAGTCACGGAAATCAGTGCATACTCTAAGGGTGCCTTGTTTTTTGTTGACGGGAACGGGGTTTGACACCCAGGTGGTGTACGGAATAGGATAAATGAATTCTTCTTTGCGAAGTTTCTCAACCTCAGCTTTAACGGCTGGGAGTTTGGAAGGATGAATAGGTCGCTGTTTCTGGCGAACAGGGGGTACCTCAGGCCATGTATCAATGTGGTGTTCTATGATGGTGGGGTCGAGACCAGGCATCTCGGTATCGGACTAGGCAAAGACATCACGGAACTCTTGAAAGAGCTTTTTCTATGCCTGAGTTTCTGCTTGAGTGCAAGATGCGCCCAGCGAGATGAGCTCAGGTTTCCCACGTGTTGTGGAAATGTCTATCTGTATAGTGGGGGAAATGTTGGACATGTTCCCTTCTTCAAAGGCATCCGATGCTGGGATAGGGTCCTTTAACCAATCGACCTTAGTGGGTATGAAATATTTCGATTCGACTGATAGCTGGTTGGATGCGGTGGATGTAGATGCTTCCGGTAGGAAGTACAAGCGATGATGCATATCATCCCAAGGGTAGTCGGGTGCAGTGAGTGTCTTCAAAATTTGCTCATCATTATTGAAGTAGTCATACCATAGATCAAGGGGTTCTGGTTTGAAAGTTGTTGAAATCATATAGATTGTATTGACTTCTTCCAACGAGGATGATGGCAGGGGGTAGATCTCCTCGATGAGGGGAGGAGATATCTCCAAATCTACGTTGTTTAACTCGTACAATGCTGCTCTATAGTCAGGGAGGTCAGGACAATGGTGAGAGTAGTGGCCGTAAACACTACATATGGCACAAGGATGGTTGGTGCGCAGTGATCTGTCACGAGGCTGAGGAGGTGGCTCAAGTGTAATGACTGGGATGCCGGTATCATCGTCCAACATATTCATATGTTCCTGGAGTGCTGGTAGCTGTGGGAATTGATGAGTTGGATGGCCTATCTCATCACACAAAGAGCATTTAGGAGGAGCTCGAAACACCGGTGGGGGTTTGACTGCCTTAGGGGGTGGTATAACAGTGTATGGTTGTGGACCTCTGCCCCCAGTGGGCTTGACAAGAGGAGGAGGATTCGTTGACGATGAAGGGATCGTGAGACCAGGAGGAGGTTTCGTTGACGACGAAGGGATTGTGACACCAGGAGGAGGTTGAGTAGTGGTAACAATAGGTTGTACCGGTTGGAGGATGACATTTGGTTTCGGAGATGGGATGGGAGGCGAAATATACCACACGGGTAATCCCAATGTTAACCCGGGTAGACTAAGGGTAGCCATAACCGGGGCGCTTACTACACCCGAAGGAGGAAATAGAAAGGGGATGGTGTGGATGGGTGTAACACCGATGTGACTAGGGACCAATGGTGGTTGACTACCGGGTGTTTGTGTATTCTGTGAAAGAGTACAGAGGTTTGCGACATGGGTCTTCGGTGACGGTGGTGGAATGGCCTGGAATGTAGAGGTCATTGGTGTATCTGAGTAAAGTCTGGGTCCCACAGAAGACACAAAGGAGGTAGTTGCACTAGAAGCGGGTTGTTCAATCATGGGAAGAACATTTTCGGGTGCTGCAGGGGCATTGGGATCATAGTAGGTGAGTTGGTCAATTTTGACCACGCGTCCCTCGTGGGGGAACATCATGGTGTGAAAAACGGATGAGGCAATCGCTTTCATGGCATACATGTAACTGCGGCCAAGTAAAAGGTTATAATCGAGCTGGGCATTAATGACCTCTATGTCGATGAGCACAGTTTTCCCACCTAATTGGACGGGGACCTTGGGTAGTAAACCTTGAGGTTGAGCTGACCGGCCGTCGTAGGCCCGCAATGCAGTGGTGGATTGCTGGAGAGTAGGGGATCCCAACTTCTGCCAAACAAATGTGGACATGACGCATGTGGAGGCACCCTCGTCGATGATACATTGATGGATGACAAGATTCCGAATAGAAATAGAAACTTGGACTGCTATGGTGGAAGGCAGACGTGGTTCGGACTGGTCCAAATCAAAGGTCATCAATTTCGAATCATTTGGTTCAATCGCCCCAATGGCGGAAAGTAAAGTCTTGCGCTGCGTAGGACAATTTTTCAAGACTTCTAACGCAGACATGGCTGCGGGAGATTGAGTGGTGGGCATACCTATGTTGGGCATACCCATAACAGGTGGTGGCCCTGTGTTGGGCATTCCTAAATGTGGAGTGTTGCCCATGTTGGGCATACCCAGGGGGGTGGTTGTTGCCATGGATGGCACCGTCGCAGAAGGGTCTGTGGATGTCTCACCTATGGTGCTGGTAAACAGTGGATCAAATGGTGTTCCAGCCATAATGGTGGATGGTGGTAATACAACGTAGTTTTCGGATTTTTCCTCAGAATCAGAGGTGAAGTGAGGCATGTCAGAATCGGATGACCGTCTGGTTGACCGACGATGTGTCGAATCAAGGGATAAGGCTCTGCGTCGGTGACGTGGAGAGCTAAGGAGGCTAAACTCTGGGAGTTCGCCCTGTAGACAACAAGAGCGTCTAAAATTCTCAATGGTGAGAATTAAGTTTTTGTGTAAAAAATCTGTTTAAGTATCAGGTGGTGATATATATAAAAACTCAAAACCCTAATGCAACCAGGGGTGCAAGAAGGGGAGTGAAAAAGAAGGCTCTCAGGCCAAAAAATCAACCTAAAAAAGGCACTTATTCTAGCAGCTGTGCTACAATAAGTGGAGGAATGCAACAAATGGTCAGAGTACCAACATACAAACGACTTCTAGAAAAAATAGGTGTAACTAGACCAAAGGTGGGTTGAATCATGCAAACACCTAACTAAAAGTATTGTGACTCAAACAAACGATATCCTCTGCAAGGTGATGAAATCCAAGTCAGACAATATGAGTGTTGAGACAACGGCTAGAAAGGCTACTAGGATACTCCGTTCATGACGTGTCGAGAAAAGGTAAATCTGCCATTTGGTCCTTGATCGCAATATCCCAATACAGGGATATCCCGAGAACTGCGAATGGTAGCCCTTCAGTTATTGAATGGATTTCGGTATTCCACTCAGGCTTCCGGAACCATCCTCGCGACTTCAACCCTCCTAGGGGAGAGGCCTTCCCACAAACCGGTTGTGACCGCGCCAATAAATACTAAGAGGTTTTAGCTCCCTAAAGGACAATAACTATGTCTCAGATGTAATAACTAAGGGGTGTTATTGGAACACCTATCCCCCCAATACTACCTAGCTACAAAGTTCTTTTAGTGTTCCCCAAGTGGGGTTAATAGTGTGTTGAAATTAGGGTAAGTTTTAAGGCTCAGTTCAATTAAGTGATCGAGTGGGTGCACATGTGGTATTGTAAACTGAACTTGAAAGAAGTAAATGCTTTTACTGAAAATTTCCAAAAAATAAAGGATCTTTTGAAAATAACAAAGCAAATATTTGACTTTTTTCAATAAATGGCAATTAAAGGCTTTTCACAATCAACTCAAAAAACAAAGGATCTTTTGAATCATGAAAGCAAATAATAGACTTCTTTAAAGAAATAAATGGATTTCTTTTTCAAGGAAATTGCTAAGGGCAATATTTTAAAGAAGTAAACAGGAAAAAATTTTAACCTAGATAAACTGCAAAATAAGTCTTTCTTTCACTTTCTTGAAAATTTTTAAAAAGACTTTCTAGATGTGCATTTAAATAGTAAAAACATTTCTATAGCTGTAAAATATGCAGAATTTAATACTGTAAAAATGTGCTATATGGGCAAAAAGTACAGTAAGAAATTAATTTTTTGAATCGGAATGGTGAAATGAAAAAATAAGCAGCGCAGCTTTTGACAGAAAAGCCGAGATGGACCGCGCGGGTTTCTGTCACACAGTCGCGATGGACCGCACGGGATTTAGGCGCACAGTCACGATGTGCAGCGTGGACAATGTCTGCGAAGCCGCGATGTGCAGCGCGCAAATAGGCCGCAAAGCCGCGGGGATCCGTGCGGAAAATGGCCGTGCAGCCGCGATGTGCAACGCGGAAACAGGCCTCAAAGCCGCGGTGAACCGCGCGGAAAAAATCCGAAAAGTCACGGTGAACCGCGCGGAAAAAAGTCGAAAAGTCGTGATGGGTCAGACTAAAAACCGCGAGGTGAAAACTGTGCACGGAAGCCGAAAAACGAACCCGAAAATTGAGAATTCCGGGTTGTTAATGGCAATAGATGGGGCCAAAACTTAGAGCAGCAATGGATCTGCTGTCTAAGATGGCAGATCTATGGATCTAAAGGTTAAAAACTAATAAAAAACTAAGATTAAAAGTAAAACTAGAGATCTATTGTCAAACCCAGCGGAGTCGCCAAAAACTGTTGGCCCGGTTTTGCAACCAAGCTTAGTGCTATGGGCACCTGCTAACTAGTAGCAGCAGTTTCAATAAAATTAAAACAAGAAACTAATCTAAACAAAACTAATCATGGATCTATGCAAGAATATAAGCAAATAATGTAAACATTTAAAAAACAAGAACAAGAAAATATTTAAAGAATGAATTTGTATTGAAAAATGGGGGGCAAGCAAGTGCTTGCGGTAATACCTTCAATGGTGAAGGTTGATGTTGAGCAACTCCCAAGATGAGTAGCTCCAAGCTCCAAGAGGTCTCCTTCTCCAAGGTTGCTTACAATGGCCACAATGCTCAAGGAAGATTTCGGCAGCATGAGGATGAGATAATGGATGGATCTGAAATGAGGAGCCCCTACCACCTTTTTATAGGTTTTGGTGGTGGGGAATACCATTTGTGGTTTTGTGGAAACCAAATGGTATTGACCAACATGGTTTAGGTACTTTTCCCTCATTTTTCCTTTTTTTGAATAAAATTAATATTTTTATTCCCTTTTTAATATTTTTGGGAATTTGGACCCTTTTTTAGGGTTTTTTATGCTTTTTAGGAAAAATAATCTTTTTGAGTGGGAAAAAGGGGTGTACTAAGGTCTTTTGGTGACCTTTTGTTGGTTTCAAAGGCTCAGATGGTGGAAAAGTGGACAAATGGGTTATATGAATAAGGAAATGAGCTAGTGAGCACTTTTTGGGTGTCAACACATATTGAAATATTGTTCTACACAATAGATCAAGCAAGTAGGATCAGTCCCATTGAAGCAAGGAAAATCAAGCTTCGGACCACAGAAATTGCTGGAAGAAGAGAACCCATTGTCTGATGAAGAGTTGGACTATCATTTCTTGTTCATGGCTAAATGCCCAAGATGGAGGCCAAGAAATTTTTCATCTAGATCCTAGAGTTTGGCTTGGATGGCTACAAGTGCTTCCTCCATGGTTTTTGCTCCTATGTGGGTGACAACCATAACCAAGAGTTTTTTTTTTTGTTGAATGGGTAGAAAAACAGAAACAAAAGCTTATTTAGTAAGGGCAAATTTGGATTTGGGGAAAACTCGAATGCGTAATTGGGGTTTGACTAGGTTTTGGACACTTTCGAAGGGACAGGGAAGTAGAAAATGAGGATTTCAGGAGCTGGGTGAAAGAATGGGAAAATTTGTGAGAGAGGGACAAAGTAGCAGAAATAGGGAATGAACACGATGGAAAAATTTGAAGGTGATTGGGTGAAAAATAAAGAAGTTATGGAAAACCCTAAAAATAGACAAATGTGGGACTTCTGGCTTTGGGAAGTGGAATTTGCGATAGGGTTCTCAGGAATGAAAGATGCAAAATGGGATTACAGGGGTGTTAGGGAAGTTTCAAGGGAAATAGAGTGAAAACAAGGGAGATATGGCGATAAAAACAATTTTTTTTTCCAGAATGGATCTGCTACATCACATCAAGGATTGGAAACAGATGGATCTGAAACGACATGGAAGGGATATGAAATAGATAGATCTTAAACGGCGTGGAAGGGATCGGAAACAGGTAGATCTAAAACGTCACAGAAGTGATTGGCAACAGTTCTAGATAGAGGAAATCTGCAATTTACCAATTGAAAATAGACATGGACCCCGTATGCTCGGCTTCATAACGGTTTAGGGGATTCACTCGGCCACCAATGTTGTCTGATGGCTTGCGTATTGGGGCAGTACCCCTCACTCCACGGCTCAGGTAAAACTGATAACCGCTTGGCCACAAACGACAGCTCTTGGTTTACCTCACGAGTGGGAACTAGTGAATCAGGTAGAGGCTGTTTCCCTTTTCGTTGGCAGGTCCTCACAATGGGCCAGCTACTTTGGGGTTCCTGTGGTAATCCTCACAATGGGTCTTAGAACTTATTCCCAAGTACTTCCCACAGTTAAGTGGATAGGGATTATTCCCAGATCCGAACCTGCAACAGATGCGAAAAAAATTTTGGCAGAAATTTCACCCAACGAGCCCAAGAAAGTGCTCTGATACCAGATGTGAGGAACCTGCAACAATTAATTGATAAAATGCACAATATATTGGATCACAAATTATTTTTATTGATCACAGGCCACTTCGAGGGGGCAACCTCCTTTGAGAAAGCTCAATACAAATAACTTCACGGTGCCTTCATTGGCCTCAACACACACTTATATGCTAAATCTAGGCACCAATACTATGGGTCAAAACCATGGGCCAATACAAACTATGCATCAACAAATACTACGGGCAGCTTACAAAGCATATGCACCCAACAACAATAACACAAACTATGGATCAACAATTACTACAGGACAACTTACAAAGGATATGCGTCCAACAACAATTTACTAACAAAGTAAAGAGAAGGGTTGACATGGGTTCCTAATAGTCAATGAAAGGTAAAGGGAAGTAGTCCTCAAGAGTGGCCTTGTTCAATTCTCGAAAGTCAACATATATACGCAATTTCCCTGTAACTTTATTTGGAACTACTACCAGAGGAGACACCCACTTACTGTTAGAAATTGGGTAGATGAAACTAGCATTAAGGAGTTTTTGTAATTCATCTTTAACTATATCCTTTAGGGTTGGATTCATTCTTCTCTGGGGCTGCTTGAGAGGAGTTATGTTTGAATCTGTGTAAATGTGGTCAATACAAGTATCTGGGTGTATACCCTTCATATCAGTGTATTCCCATGAAAATGCTCCAGTTTGACTTTTGAGAACTTTTAGTCATTGTTTTTGCGGACTCTCATCTAAACTTGCATTTATATGTAAAAAAATTTCAGGACTGACCTCACAAGGTATGGTATAGGATGCTATATGTTCTTCGATTGCAAAGACACAAGGTGTACTTGTAAATGTTAAGAGGCTCATGTTTTCTTGGAATTCATCTCCAAATATTTGGTCAAGTTGGAAAAAGACTGAGGAAAGTCTATACATGTTGTGGAAGAGACAAATTGGTTCAACACATTCTCGGTATTTTGTTCTTGAAGTGCCCAGGAGAAACACTAACAAGGGAAATTTCTTCCAAGTTCTCATCCCCAAAAGGACAATCTAACCAAAACATGTTTTCAGTTACTAGTTGTGCTAGTGGGTATAAAGCGAGTTTTCTTGTAGACAACCCGTTAGAGATGATCATCTCTCCATCCCTACATCCTATAAATGCATTAGCAGTGGTTAACCAAGGTATTCCTAGAATGAAAGGGTGTCCTTTATAAGGGTCCTCTAATTCTATGACCATAAAGTCCACGGGATATTCCCATGAAGCCATTGATACAATGATATCATCTAAGATCCGAGCAGGATGCACCATAGTGCGATCTGCTAGTTCTAGCATTGTTGGGGTAGGGTGGAGAAACTATCCTAAATGGAGAGTTTCTAAAAATGTGGTAGTCATCAGGTTAATAGCAGTCCCTAGATCAATAAGTGTGTTTCCTATAGCAGTGTTATTGATGATAACAGTTACCACAGGATTTCTTGGATTTGTATACTTTGGAATTCTAGGTTGGTTTGCTATGTAATCTGACATTTCGCCTATGACATGAATTGTTGGAGGGTCTTTTTTCTTTTTACCTGGTCTTTTAATACAGAGTTCCTTTATCACATTACTATAGATTGGTATATCTTTAATGGCTTGTAACAAAGGGATCTTGATACAATTATTTTTCAATTCATTAATGATATAATACTAGACCGTCCGGATATGGGGGTCATTTTTCTCCTGTAATTACTTCTTTATGAGGATGGTTGTGTTGAAACTTTTGGAATAACCAAATCTTCGAGAATGGCATCATTCAAAATTTCATTAGGTATGTCTTCTTCTTCATTCTCTTCTCGTCTTCTCGAATAACGACTGATGACTTGGGATGATCTTGCAAAACTCTTCCAAACCGCAATTGAATCTCCTGCACTGGTGTAGTCGAAATGGAATATGATGGAAGAGGTAGCAACCCAATGTTGTTAACAGCTTGATTTGGCTTGTTATTAGGATTTGGTATCAGTTGTGCAGCTAATATTGTGGGTCTTGGGGGATTCATATTCTGGAAATGGTGAGGTTGATTTGTGATAGGGGGTAGTGAAGGAGGTACAAATCTAGGCAAGAGTTGTTGGATATTAGGTGGGTAAGGATAGTTAGGCATCAAAGGAGGTGGTTGAGCATAAGCTTGTCCTCTCCATCCATGTGGGCATTGTTGTTGTTGAGCATTTTGAGGAGGATACTGAGGTGACCAATTTATCCAACCTGAAGTGTTCCATCATTGAGGAGGTTGATAGGGATGTTAATAGGGTGGAAATTGTAATGATGGATCCTGATATGATGGTTGATCTCTAGGTTTCCAATGCCTCCTAGATGTTTCACCCAAATTTCCACTCTTACATATAGCTTGCAACCCAGGAAACGATGGACAGTTATCAGTTGGATGTTCTTCTATACAAAGGTGACATACTGAAACATTACTCAATGGACATTCCTGTTGGGGATGTTTAGTTCTACACCGAGGATAGAAAACACTCATTGCTGCATGCTCTTCATCCTGTCTCTTTTTAGCTTGTAATGCATCTAATTGAGAACCCATGGCTCCTAAGATATCTGTTTTGAAATTTTCTAATAGGTTTCCGAATTCTACCCTTGTAACTCCACCATCACTGGAGGTATTTACTTTTAGGTTCCTAGTATAAGATTATCGAAAGTGTCTTCCACTTTTACCTCTACTCCGAGAGTAATTCCTACATAGCTCACAAATCTATGTGAAAGACTTATGAGAGATGTCTCCTGCTGCCATGAGTTTAAGGTTTTGTAAGAATTCTTCTGAGATTCCCTTGAGGAAGAGTGTTCTTACTGCATCTTCTCGAAGATCACTATATTTGGATTTATGTAACACATAGTTAAATCTTTCGAGATGGTCTTCTAGTATCTCATCTTCAAGTTGTTGTATTTTGAAAATATCATTGCGAGAGTCATTAGGTTTACAGTAATCCTGATATTTCCGTAGAAATGCATTCTTCATGTCTTCCCAAGTTCTAATACTAGATTCTCCTAACCCCATAAACCATCGAAGAGCAGAATCTTTTAATGTGGCAAGAAAAAGTTGTAGCTTTTGGCGATCTTGTAGGTGGTTATATCTCCTACACAAAATGTCAAATTCGAATAAGAATGTATCTGGATCCTCACTACTCTTCCCATAAAAGGTCGGTAGTGAGGAGGGAGGGATGTTTTTCATGGTTACATCTTGTGCAGTGTCTAAAATAGGGAATCAAAAAGTACCTTCAGTTCTAACATCCCCCTCTTCTTCCTCTTGTCGGACATGATCTTCATTTTCATTCTCCCTGAAGACTTGATTTCCAAAGAGAGTGTACCTAGGTGGTTCCTTTATTGGTGAATATGGGATGTCCCAACGCTCTGTTTCAGGGAGAGTATTTCTTCGATGAGAAGAGTTATCAGCTATGTGAGAGTCTATCTCTATAGGCATTGTAGGTCCTATAGTTGATGTTTCAATCTATGAAACAACTATGTTCACATAATTTTAAAAAAGAAAGTTTACTTGTGTAGGATCAACAAAGTCTACTAGGTTTGGACCACCTACTATTGAAAAGGTAGTGTCTTTGGGTTTTTGAGCTAATGGAGCGTTGAGAGGTTTTGATGTTTTATCCTTTTGAATTTCCTCTTGTCTGAGTTGAGTCTCAATATGAGCTTGAGGTTCTTCTAATGGTATTTCTTTATGAACAAACTTCTTTGATGTCTCTATGGTTCCCCCCAAATGGTTTCCAGAAAGGATTTCCTTAGCTTTCCAAGTAGGACTAACCCCTTTAGATGTTTTCCAATACCTTTCTGTTGAGCTAGTAGTTGGTGTGGCATGGCCCCCATAAAGGTTAGTAGGTATTTTTGTAGGAAGGCTAGTTTAAATGTATCTACCTTTTGAGTCTCTAGACCTATTCATGAAAACAAAGCTAAAACTGAAACAAATTCTAATTGCATTACTACTATTGCTAGGTTTTGGGGATGCTTGTTATAACAGATGCACAAGTTCTTACCTCTCGTCTTACCACTCACCCGCCACCAGCATATTTCTAAGTTTCAAAAGGAAAATTCAATCTATCACTAAGTTTTAAGAGAAAATTCTACCTATCTACAACTCCCCGTCAACAACGCCAATATGTTGGGTGTATTTAGTATCTTAATGAATCACCAAATATTTAATTACCAACCAGATTTGGTAATCTTAGAGTTGTGTCACAATATATGTTGATGTATATGTAACTTCGGAATGTATTTCATCTATGTATTTTATTGTAATCCTATAGATATGTATTATTCCTCTATACGGAAGTGTCGTCATTTGTATTGACAAGTGTCACAAGTGTTGTAACTTGCTGATGGGTTATTAGACCACCTAGTAAGGGGTCGGCCCGGATTAATGTAACCATGGGTTATTAGGCTAAGTTAGACAAGTCGGCCCACTAGTTTATTGGGCAGGATAGGACAAGTATAAATAGAGATCAAGAGATCTCTATTTGATCATCTCGTTACTCACTCTTCCATCACTCAGAAAGTGGCGCACATGTGAGGAGGAGGATCAGCTGCTAGGAGAAGACTATCTCTTGTACTTTGGTTGTATCATTGCTCTTTCTATCTCTGAGGAAGTTGTGGGGTTTTTCACCTTTATGGTTTTCCCCAGTGAAACTCTGTGTGTCTATTGCCTCATGTGATTGATTGGTGTGATTGATATGCATTGTTATACTTGATATGTTGTACATGTTATTCTCTCAGTAAAGATCCTAGAGTATATTGAATTAATGCTAAAAAATTAACATGGTATCAGAGCTAACCTGAGAAGAAGACATTGTGTAGTGGCAGAAACTAGGGGTTCTTGTTTATTGGGTTTCTCTCCACATACTTTGGAAAAGTAGTAAGGTAGATTGACTCTACTCATCAAGGAGAGTCTTTCTGTCCAATCAGAATTCAATTCTGGTCACTTTCATTTTTGGCCCTAAAATTTAGGGTTTCCACAAAAATAGGAATTTCTGAATTCAAAGGACATAGCTGGAAGTGCCTTGGAAAAATAGAAGTTTAGAGCTTTGGATCGATATTTTTGGTTGGGTGAAGCTCCGGGAAACTCAAACCCTAATTCAGGGTCCTCTCAAGTGAATCTGGGAAGACTAAAGGCATTTTTGAAGGGTGAAACTTTGCAAATCTCAAATTCTGAGTATACCAGGTTGATCAGCTTATCAAGGCGCATCTTTCTATCCTTTCAGAAAGTTGAAATTCAGATTTTGAATTTTTAGGGTTTCTTTGACAAACCCTAATCCAGGACCAGATCCAGTTTTCAGCAAATGAAGTGGTAAGACCTAAAACTCTTCTATTTCCATTTGAAGTACTCTTTAAAGATGTCTCACCACACCAAGCTTGAGTATAAGCTTGAAGGGGTTGATAACTTCCGAGCCTAGAAGTATAGGATTGGGTTAATCCTGGAAGAGAATGAGTTGGACTCATACATAAAAGAAGAAATCCCCGTCCCAGAAGATGAAGAGACTAAGGCATTGCATAAGAAGAACTTTGTCAATGCAAAGAGAATTATTACTGATACCATCAAAACCATCTCATACCACATGTGTCATCTCTAAAGACACCCAAGGATATGTTTGATTCTTTGACCAAGTTATTTGAAGGAAATAACATAAATCGGAAGATGACTCTGCGGAATCAATTGAAAGGAGTAAAGCTTCAGAATGGAGAGACCATTCAATACTATTTCTCCAAGATCTCTCAGATCAAGGAACAACTTGAAGTTGTGGATTAAGTGGTGGAGAATGGTGAAATTGTCATGACCACTCTGAATGGCCTACCTAGGTCATGGGATTCCTTTATTCAAGGAATTTGTGCAAGAAGGAAGTTGATTCCTTCAGTAGACTATGGGAGGAATGTTCACAAGAAGAGGCTAGTCTTGTATCCCAAGAAGAAAAGATGGAATGTGACGATCAAGTTCTCACAGCTCACACCAAAAAAGGCAAGCCTAAAAAGGAGCACTCTCATTACAAGAAATCCCCTCACACCCATCAAAAGAATAGGAAAGATATGAGATGCTTCACATGTAATGAGAAGGGACACTTTGTTGCAGATTGTGCCAAGAACAAAAGGGACAACAACTTCAACAAGAAGAAGAAAGGAAACAAGAAGAGATATCATGCTCATGCTGCTGAGGATGATGAACCTCCCAAGAAGAAGGCTAGAGCAGAAAGTGACGATTCATCAAGTGAAGATGAATATGTTCTAATCTCTGCTCTCATAGGTACCATATCTCATGGATGTAATGATTGGCTCATTGATAGTGGGGCTTCCAAACACATGACTGGGTTTAAAGAATCCTTTGCTAATATATCTGAACATGAGTCACCCCATAAGGTGAAACTTGGGGATGACTACCAATATCCTATCAAAGGAAGTGGTGAAGCCTCCTACAACCTAGACTTTGGGAAGTCTTTGAAGATGAAAGATGTGATATATGTACTTGGGCTCAAGAAGAACTTACTCTCCATATCTACATTCGATGCAAAAGGCATGAGGGTTTCATTTGTAGATGGCCAAGTACTAATGTGGCCAAAAGCTAAAACTATTGATGATGCAGTAGTGATTAGAGAGCAAGAGAGAGGTTTGTATAAATTAAAGGGACAACCTGAACATGCCATGGTACATGAATCCATGGAGCCAAGTGAACTTTGGCATAAAAGGCTTGCACATGTGCACTATAGGGCACTAACGGTTGCAAGTAAAGTAGTAAAGGGTCTTCCCGAAATCAAGACCAAGCATGAAGGTGTTTGCAAAGGTTGTGCAAAAGGAAAGAACATAAAGAAGGAATTTCCAAGTAGTGAAAGCAAATCAAAAGGAATCTTGGGAATTATCCACTCTGATGTATGCGGTCCAATGTTATCCAGTTCTCTGAGTGGGTATGTTTACTATGTCTTTTTCATTGATGACTTCTCCAGGAAGAGTTGGGTTTATTTCTTGAAGAACAAAGATGAAGTGTTTGATAAGTTCAAGGAATTCAAAGCATTGATGGAAAATCAAACTGATAAGAAGATCAAGACCTTCAGATCTGACAATGGTGGAGAATTCACTTCAGGTGATTTCAAGAAGCTTTGTAGTGATTCAAGGATTAAGAGGGAGTTCACTGCTCTCTACAATTCACAACAGAAATGAGTAGAAGAAGTTACTTCAGAATAGGACTCCAGTAGATCCTCCAAGGAAGCAAAGATTCAGAGGGAGTCCACCCAACAAACAAACACAGATAAGTATTTAAATTGTCATTTCTTGTATATTATGTTTGTTTAAATAATGTTATTTAGTTATGTATATGCTTATGTTCCTAAACTTCGGTTGTGTATTATACATATTAGAATAATTGCATTAATGAACAAGATACTACTAATCTGCAAGTAATGGGTAAGTGTCCTATTGTACTGTACAAAATTCCATTGCTACTTATCTAGAATGAAACCTCTTTGTTGACATGTTGGGAGCTGTGCACACTCTTAACAATGTTCTGGTAGAGATTGGAAGGCATCTAGAATGTTACGGGATATGGATAAATGTTGTATTGAAGCATTGGCTAAGATAATTGCATGACTATATGACATATTTATTTATGTGTAAGAATTTGTTCTGAAAACTATGAGATGTTTTCTAATCATGCAATTTAACTTGTTTTGTAGGAAAGATCGTATACCATCACCTACAAAAGAAGGACTACAACATTTGTTCAGCAACAAAGTTATCTATTGAAGTTATTGAAGATAATGAATTTCCCAGGATTCGAAAAGAATGCCATGATCGAGGAGTACCAGTTGATCATGAAGAATGATGTATGAGATGTGGTCCCGAGACCAGAAGGGAAGTCTGTTGTGACTTCCAAGTGTATCTATAAGATCAAGCATGTTGCAGATGGCAGCATAGAGAAATACAAGACAAGGTTTGGCTTGAACTATGAAGAGACTTTTGCTCCTGTAGCCAGATACACTTCCATCAGAATAGTACTTGCTCTAGCTGTAGTGATGAAATGGTAGATACACCAGATGGATGTCAAGACATCTTTATTGAATAGTGTAGTGGAGGAGGAAGTGTATGTGGAGTAGCCACTTGGTTTTGAGACACATGACAGGATGTCATATGTGTGCAGGTTGAAGAAAGTTTTGTATGGCTTGAAGCAAGCTCCTAGGACTTGGTATGGTAGGATAGACAGCTTTCTATCTAGTTTGGGCTTTAGTACTTTTGTATGTGGATGACCTGTTTGTTACAGGTGAGGATGGATTGATTTCCAATACCAAGAGGAAACTTGCTGCCGAGTTCAAGATGAAGGAATTGGGGATGATGCACTATTTTCTAGGCATGGAGGTGTGGCAGAGTGCAGATGGAATCTTCCTTAGACAAGGGAAGTATGCAGTAGAGATCCTGAAGAGGTTCGGGATGATGGACTGCAAGGCCATTGCCATCCAACCCAAAGCTTCTATGTGATTCTTCATCTGATCCGGTTGATGTCACTGTGTATCATCAGATGATTGGGACCTTTATGTACCTGACGAACACTAGACCACATATTTTCTTTGCGGTGAACACATTGAGCCAGTTCCTGACGGATCCCAGAGCTGTTCACCTAATTGTTGTAAATCATATTTTGAGGTACCTGAAGGGTACAATTGACTATGGGCTCAAGTATGATGCGAATCAAAAGTTTAACCTACAAGGTTATGTTGATTCAGACTGGGCAGGAAGTGCTGCAAATAGGAAGAGCACATCTGGGTGTTGCCTCAGTATAGGATTAGGTGTGATCTCTTGGTTTAGAAGGAAGCAATCTTGCGTAGCACTGAGTACAACCGAGGCAGAGTATGTTGCAGCAGGTTCGGCTAGTTGTGAGGAAGTATGGCTTCGGAAGCTACTATCTAAGTTATTTGATCTCCCGCTGGAGGCTACTGGTATATTTTGTGACAACCCGAGTTGTGTGAAGCTGTCTGAGAACCCAGTGTTCCACGACAGGTCAAAACACATTTAGATCAAATATCAACATATCAGGGATATGGTGTAGAGAGGAGCCATGAAGCTCCTGTATGTTGCGATGGATGAGCAGGTTGCAGATGTACTGACGAAACCACTAGCCAGAGTGAAGTTTGAGTACTTCAGAGAGAGGCTTGGTGTTCTTCAGATTGACGACACTTCGAGGAAGAAGTGATGGACATATTTTCTGGAATCCATTCCAAGCATGGTGAGAGGAGGATCCTTCCCATGGCTATGGATGTAAGCATTGGATGATGAGCATCAGGATGATGCTCCAGTTACTGCTCTGTATATGTATCATGTTGGATGCTTGATATATTTATATATGCATCATGTTGGATGCTTAATTTATTTGTATATGCATCATGTTGGATGCTTGATATATTTGTATATGCATCATGTTGGATGATTTTTATAATCAGTTGGATCATGTATATGTATATGCATCATGTTGGATGCTTGGAACATGTATCTGTATATGTATCAGGTGGATACGTTGTATGATCAGGTAAATCATGTATGTTGATATATATCAGGTGGATACATTGTATGATCAGGTGGATCATGTATGATGATATGTATCAGGTAGATACTTGGTATGCATTATATGATCAGGATGATCATGGATGACGAGCTTCAGGATGTTGCTCCAGATGACATGCATCAGGCTGAAGTAGTGATGATGATCAGGATGATCATGTGTACATCAGGATGATGTATGGTGAGTATCAGGTTGATACTCTGTGGTCGTGGAACAGGTTGTGCAGATAAGCATATAATCCAGCCCTGGGAGGTTTGCAGATAGTCTTTCGAGGTTTTTCCTATGGGATGTAATGTGGCCCTGAGATATTTGGAAAACATTCTTTCGAGGTTTTGCTTTGGGAGGAAATATAATTCGGCCCTGGGAGATTTGTAGATAGTCTTTCGAGGTCTTGCCTATGGCATGTAATCTGGTCCTGGGATATCTGGAAGATGCTCTTTCGAGGTTTTTTCCTATGGGATATAATCCGGCCCTGGGAGATCTGATAGGTTGAGCTGTGTGCTCGTAATCAGTCCTGGGATGCTCTTTCGAGGTTTTGCCATGACCACATGTAATCTGTCCTAGAGATCCGGATAGGTTGTGCTAGTCACGTAAAAGGCCTCGAATGATCTTTAGAGTTCTTGTTAATTCAAGACACTCTTTAAAGCTCTTGTGGTGGCAGTCACATATAATACAACCTTGGGAGATCTGACAGGTAGAGTCATGTGCTCGTAACAGCCTGGATTCTCTTGCAATTTTGTGTGACGCATGTAATAAGTCTTGAGGATTCCACAATATGGCCAGTGATGATGAAGACTTGCAGGTGGTGGGCCTACATCCAGTATGAAAAAGGGTTGGCTCTATAGAACTTCTTATGATGAGTAGATTCAGAGATTGATTGAGATAGAGGCAGCAGTGACGACGATTATGGTTTGATGAAGATTATCCAGTGACGATGATCCAGAGAAGAAGACTTGTGCTAGCAGATCTATGTCGAGAAATACCATCCTAGTTAAGAGGGAGTGTTGATGTATACGTAACTTCAGAATGTATTTCATCTATGTATTTTATTGTACTCCTATAGAGATGTATTATTCCTCTATACGGAAGTTTTGTCATTTGTATTGACAAGTGTCACAAGTGCTGTAACTTGCTGATGGGTTATTAGACCACCTAGTAAGGGGTCAGCCTAGATTAATGTAACCATGGGTTATTAGGCTAAGTTAGACAAGTCGGCCCCATTGGTTTATTGGGCAGGACAGGAAAAGTATAAATAGAGATCGAGAGATCTCTATTTGATCATCTCATTACTCACTCTTCCATCACTCGGAAAGTGGCACACATGAGAGGAGGAGGATCAATTGCTAGGAGAAGACTTTCTCTTGTACTTTGGTTGTATCATTGCTCTTTCTATCTCTGAGGAAGTTGTGGGGTTTTTCACCTTTATGGTTTTCCCCAGTGAAACTCTGTGTGTCTATTGTCTCATGTGATTGATTGGTGTGATTGATATGCATTGTTATACTTGATATGCTATACATATTATTCTCTTAGTAAAGATTCTAGAGTATATTGAATTAATGCTAAAAAATTAACAGTATATGCTGAGGTAGAATGGTACCTAAGACATCAACTTGACCGACCTTAGAAATTTTTAATAATGAAAATATCGAAAGATCTTTCAAAATGAAAAACTAAGTCAAACTTCAGAAATACAACTACTAAACTGATTCGACCTAACTTAAACCAATAGATTAGAATAGTATCAGTCTATACTGCTCTACTCTATGAACAATAACTGAAAAGATAAAAACAACAATACTATTCTAGGAAACAAGACTTCATCAAAAACAAAACTATTCTTATGGATATGGAAACTACTGATCAATTATTCAAACTCTAATCTAGGAATTAGAAAGTAATAAATATGAATTCAGAAATCTATCAATGAAATTATTCAGTTTACAACTAACTATGGAAACAAGAAACTATATTATCCTAAAAAAAAATTACAAACTACTTAATAAACCCAAGAAATTCGATAGTTAAACTATTCATGCATTCAACAAATACTCAAAACTAAGGTAAACTACCTAATTCCATTCTCCCTAAGGATTCTGAGGAAATGTATCAAAATGACTTTCAAAAGTGACAAGGAAACAGAACGAGAATAAATCTAGTTTAACTTCTACAAAGAGATGCAAGCTAAAAAGTGACCAATTACAAATAAATTTAAACATTCTAATCTATTCTTTATCCATAAGCAAATAATTTGGAAATAAGTTTGATCTAGAAGCAAGTAGAAAACTTGATAAAGATATTTTATTTCTAAATCAAATCCTATCCTATGAACATCTTCATTAACTCTATGAATGAGAAGAGAAAATCCTATGCTTGAACTAAGAAACCATAAAGTATACCTGTACTTTTGAAAGTGAAATTACCAAGCTTAATCCAAAATCGACCTTAATAAAAATGAAGTAAACTAAACTAAGAATGAAATTAACAAGTTCTAAAACAATAACAAGTTAATAAATCAAACATAAAAGATGAATTACAGAAACATAATCTAAAAAGTAAACTAAGGCAAAGTTAAAGAGATGAATAAGAACTAAGAATGGTTATGAAGCTTAATTGAAACTCTATATAGTTCAAAACAAGGTCCTAATTACATATATAACTATTGGTTAACTACAGGAAATGATAGAATTGATAAACCTAAAAAACTAAACTTTAAACAAGCATAAAAACAAGACAAAAAATATTAAAGTCCGTACAATAGTCTGGATGACAGTCTGAAAGATAGTCCGAATGAGAGTCCGGATGATAGAAAACGATATAAACTATGAAAATGAGCAGATTAAATTATTCTAACGCCAGCTGGTTTATGCATTTTAATCTACAGTGCAAGCAAAGCAGTAAATAAACTATTTAAAGATTAAATAACGAGAAGCAACTACACTAATCTATGTCTAAGGAGAGAAATAATTTCCTATTGCATAATAAAGAAAACTAAAATATAAGTGAAGCTAATCTACAGCTACAGGAAAATTAACAGAACTGAATCTAGTTATGAACTGAACTTGAAACACTAAACTAATTAAACTATATCTAATTGCAATGGAAAGACTGAAATCAAGCTAAAGGAAACTATGCATGACCGGTCCACGGGGGCTTCACTAGAAGGCAATATAATACCACGTTCATTCATATTGCGATATTAAATATTAATGAAAACCTAAAAATTATATTGCTTATATATTAAGGGGAAAAGGGTTTTTTTATTTAATGTAACAATACAAAAATACTTTGGGGTCTTTTTTATATGGGCAGGCTGACAAATATCCACCAAATCTAGATGGTGGGTACACGGTCGGATGAGAAATCGGGTTGAGGCAAGGCTCGGGATTACCAGTACGCAGGGAAATTGCGACTTGAGGCATGCTTGAGGCTAGGGGGTTTCATGGTGAAGTGGGTTTCCAGATGATCATAGATGAGCGACAGTGGTCATTGATAGCCAATTATTACCAACAGCACTTAGCTAGTCGTTACCAATAGCCTTGGGAGGCTCTAAGCCTCCAGGGCCTATTATAAGCACTCAAAAGGCCTTAGGGGCTTGAATACCCAACCACTCGTGCCTATTACAGGCCTTGGGAGGTTTAGTCAGCCTCCTAGAGTTTGTTACAGGCTCTAGGGGCTTGGATACCTAGCCCACAACAAGCTTAGTCAGCGATTGGGGAACTGTAACATGCAATCTAAATGTTGTACTATGTGTATTGGCTCTAGTGACATACAAGAAGTGATCCCCTATCTCTTCATTAGACCATTAGATGTTGCAAATCATAATGATATGTGGTTGAGTAATTGCATTGTGGGTGAAGTAATGTGCATCCACAATATACATCGAAAGAAGCAAGGTGCATTGTAGAATGCATATGAGGTCATAAGAGGGGTATAATATCAATATACTAGGTATAAATATAAAGGGGTATAAGAAATGTTAATGAAAAAATTGATACATACAATATCTAGTGATAATAGGGGTTTTTTAAAATTGAGAAGGCATATTGGGAGGGGGTTAAAAAACGATTTTGGAAGGTATTTTCCAATATTTAGTGAAATTAGGGGTATTGTTTCATATGCCACGAATGAACGTGCTTTGATAGTGGTTTATTGAGTGAATCCCCTGTGGACTGGTCACTTTAAATTCTGAAAATGTAATTCTATTAGCAACAAGGCATAAATTATAGGAAACAGAGAAATGACATTTACAGGAAAAACCAAATTAAATACATGTACTGAAAATGTAAACTACTTATCTGTTGAAAAGAAATAACAAAATATACACAATAAAAAGCTCTAGTTGTTGAGGGGACCTTCTCAGCAATCAAGGATTGGCTAACTCAAATTAATCACCACAGAACATGAATTTGATCATCAACAGCTAAAATCATAAACTTCCATTAACTGAGTCAAAAGCTACACAACGTTCTCTAGCTCTGTTTCTATTCTCTCTACTGGCTTAACTAGCTAACTTCATTTCTCAATGAGAGACGTATTTATATATTTTGACAATGGGGAATAAGGTAGACCCTTTCGGTGGTCGACCTCTCTAAAAACAAGAGGTGTTAATTGATGAAGTAAACGACTACATGACGGTTCATGACAACACACAGGCCATCTATCTTATTCTGTGGGCATTGGTTCACTTCACGCAAGCAGTTGTGCGTTGATTTCCTTTGACGTGGACAGAGGATGCATTGTCAAGTTGGGAAGCCAAAATCACGGATCTTCTAGCACGAGGGCTCATGCGCCATGAGGTACATGTTGCCAATGGAACCCATGTAACGGTTTTTGTCTTTAATGCCCCAAAATATTCCAACCAACAAATCCAATGGTGTGAATGGAGGGCTGAACGATGGTCCGAATGTAGCTAGTCATCTTCATTGTGAATCTTCATCTGAATGAGAGTTTGTTTGAAGACCATAGCCTGCAGAACGAAATCTATTTTCCAAACAAGTCGAAAAACGTTAAATTAATTTTACTAAACCATAATATGATGATAATTAATCAAGATTTGTGTGATATTCAAATAATTTCATACCTAGGTTTTATTGACAGTCTGAATGGAAAGAAGTATGAATTAATACGCCAAAAATGAAAAAAGTAGTGCCAACAAAGTACGTTTTAATGACCAAAAATTATGACAAAAATGGACATCAATAGAAGTATTCATCGCCCCTTTCGATTATAATCTCTTGCTAGGTTGTAATTGGCTTTACACCATGACTGTGGTTGCCTCATCTATTTTCCACATTTTTCAATTCCCCCATCAAGGTCAAATTGTAACCATCGACCAATTGGACTTTTGTACACCATACACCGCTACTCATCCTGGTGAAAATGTCCCTTTGTTAGGACAATATTCACAGCCATATGAGAGCGTGGGGGTCAACGTCATAAAAGATTAATCTCTTATGGGCATCTTTACAACCTCAAATCCCCCTGACCATTTTTCCATGGTGAACATGATTTCCTCCATGATTCCATCTTCTTCCAACTCTACAAATTAATGGCTCGTACCCGATGTTGCCACCATGCATTTGATTAGAGATAGCATGCCTCTCTCACTAGCTAAAGTCGCTTATGAGGCTACCTAGTCTTCCCCTGAGGATTCCTTGGTTGTGGCCTCTACATCATGTTCTCTACAGCGGACGTCATCCTCACCAAATCCTCTGCTTCGGACTTTTCATTTTGATGAGTCCATTATGGAGATTATGAGCTTGGATGAACCTCTGTGGGAAGACCTTCACCATCGATCGTCTTTCCTACCCTCATTAGATTCTATGGAGAACGCTATCACAACCATTTTTACGTCACCAAATGTTTATCCTTGCCCACAGTCACCGATCCTCACTTGTGAAACAGTTCTGGAAGGCAACATGGTAAACATCACGCACACCATCCTGATTGACATCTTGGTTACACCCGGCATCGTGGAACGTATCCGCATCGGGAAAAACTGCTCTCCTGATGAGCTCACCACTTTCATGGCCTTATTCGAACAATTTCACGACATCTTCGCATGGAACTATGAGGAAAATCCCAAGATCGATCCTTCTATTGTTGTGAATGAGATCCAAACCTATCCCAACGCTAAACATATCTGCCAAAAGTTATGACTAGTGCACCCTCGAAAATCTGCAGCAATTAAAGTTGAGATTGAAAAGCTCTTGAATGTCAGCTTCATCTATCCTATTCCTTTAACAGAATGGGTCTCCAATTTCATCCTTGTGGCCAAGAAGAAGGGAACTATTAGGGTCTGTGTCGATTATAGGGACTTGAACAAGTCTCTTCCTAAGGACAACTACCCTACCCCCTTCATCGATCAGATCATCGACAATTGCACCGGGAGCGTCATCTTCTCGTTTATGGATGTCTTTTCTGGTTAAAATCAAATTGAGATCCACCTGGATGACAAAAAAAAAAGTGCTTTCATCTGCCCCTAGGGTACGTTTGCTTATCGTAAAATCCCTTTTGGCCTCAAAAATTTGTTGATGTATATGTAACTTCGGAATGTATTTCACATATGTATATTGTACTCCTATAGAGATGGTATTATTCCTCTATATGGAAGTGTCGTCATTTATATTGTAAGTGTTGTAACTTATACTTGATGGGTTATTAGACCACCTTGATGGGGTTGGCCCTGTATAAGTCATGTGGGTTAAAGGGTTCTTAGACCACCCTAGTGGGGGTCGGCCCTATCAGCATTATGTTATGTGGTTAAGTTGAGGCCGACCTAGTAAAGGTTATTCGGCAAGTCAAGTCATGTATAAATAGAGTGTGGGAGTAACTCTATTTGATCATTCACTTTCTCACTCATACTCTCATTGGAGAGTGGTGCACTTGTGGAGGAGGAGAAGCTGCTGCTAGGAGAAGACTATCTCTTATCCTTGGGTTGTATCATTGCTCTATCTATCTTTGAGGAAGTTGTGGGGTTTTTCACCTTTATGGTTTTCCCAGTGAAACTTTGTGTGTCTATTGTCTCTTATGTGCTTGCATTATTATGTCCATGATTGATATGCTGTAGATATGATGTACATTTTGTTCTCTCAGTTCATATCCTAGATCACATTGAAATAAAATCTGAAAAACTAACATGGAATCAGAGCTAGCCTGAAAGAAGGCATGGTATGGCACTTGTTGCACTTGCGAATCTAGGGCTTAATATAGAAAAAACCAATCATCGTAGCACTTTCTCTATAAATTCATTTCGGAGAAGTTTCAAGATCTGAAAATATTACAAGTTGAATATACGATCCCCATGTACATTGTGTCCAAAGGAGAACCTCTAATTCGTTGTACATTCATATTTATGATCTGTACAATATAGGGTTTCTGCCTCTTCCAGATCTCAGTCATAAATAGGTGACCTAGGAAGCTCCAAATGAAATTTCGTAAAAAGTGAAAGGTAGGGAACGGACTATAATTTCGCAGGTAAGTTTTTTAGAGGCTGAAACAGAACCAGTGACATGTGGTACATCGTACAAGTTCGCTCTCCTATTTTATCCCATAAACATGTCACATTGTGACACTTGGGATAACTCTCTCTCAGAGAATCGAACTGAGGTCAGACCTATGGGCTTGGAAAGAAGACAGGTCGGGATACCACAGATTGAAGATTCAGACCCTATGGATTTGTACTTTCTGAGTTACACCAGAAACAATCAGGTACATATTTCTGTCCAAACATAATCAATTTTTTAGCACCTTCATTTTTGGATCATCACTACTGTGGGAAATTAGTGTTTTGTACAAAGTTGTAATTCTTGAAATCGAAGACCACGACTAGATGATACTCAGAAAAATCAAAATTTAGAGACCAAGATCGAATCTTTTGGTTGGGAAAAAGGCTCGGCTTGATCAAACCCTAGTTTGGGACTTTGATCGGAAAGGTGATAATTTAGGGCTTTTGCAAAAATGAGAATTTTTTAAATCTATGACCATAGTTGGAAGCACATTGGAAAAATCGAAGTTTAGAGATTTGGATTAAAACATTTGGTTGGGTGAAGCTTCGGGAAACTCAAACCCTAATTCAGGGTCCTCCCACGTGAATCTGGAAGATTGAAAAGCACATTTCAGGGGTGAAACTTTGCAGTTTTCAAATTCTGAGTATACCAAGTTGATCAGCTCATCAAGGCACATCTTTCTATCCTTTCAGAAGTTTGAAATTCAAAGTTTGAATTTTTTAGGGTTTCCCTAACAAACCATAATCCAGCTCTAGATCCAATTTCTACAAATCAAGTGGATTAGGTTAATCCTATAAGAGAATGGATTGGTCACTTGTATAAGTGAAGAAGTTCATGTTTCAGAGGGAGATGAGGCTAAGGCCCTACATAAGCAGATTACAAGCAATCGCGACAGGTATGACTTATCCAGGTATGTTTCAAGATCTGTTCATGATTAAGTTTATGGTATGTTTGTCTTCATTAAGGTTAGTACAATCTTGATTAACTTTAGACTTGTCCTATCACCTTAATAAAATTATGAATGCAGATATTCATTGATTAGGGTTTTGACACTTATGATTGTACTAATGCATTGTGGTGTTGTATGAGGTTGATGTTGTCCGCTAACATGAAAGGTACATCAAGAAAGACAAATCATGTTTTAGTTCAAGAACATATGACCATGGTGACATGAAGACAAATATTCATCCATTGTCATGGATCACATAGAAGATCTACTTATGAGGTATGTATAACTTGGTTCTATAATGGTTAACCGATGAGATATGCAGGTTACTAGCACAAGTCATTGAAGAGAACAAGAAGACATTATGCGGGTATGTTAGACATAACTAGCTAGCATGCTAATCTAGGTATGTTTGTCCTATATCAAGTTAGAATCCTACCTTGTGTTAGGATCTCTTCTATAAGTATACATGGCATGATTGATAATGATTATTTATGAAGTTAGACATTTAAGTAATCTAGGGTTTATGCATATATGTCTCTTACCTTTATTAATGATTTGACTAACCAGAAGAGTTCTATGGTCAAATATGAATATGCATGAGTAAGAGAAGTTCTCCCTGAAACTTTGAATACTAATGTTTATTATATGTGTTTGAAATGATCATGAATATACATGTTTAATATTATTGTGTTTTGATAGTATTGAGATTATACTAATGAATGTATGATTATGTATGAGATCTCGAGGATAACACAATAATGATACTAGTAAGCATGCATAGTGACCAAGGATGGATATAAGTTCAAAGGACAGGTAATCTAGGAAGCAAAGATCAAGAGGGAGCACAATCTAGTAGTTCTTGCAAATAAGCAAAGATTGAGAGGGAGTCCACCCAACAACAACAAAAAAAGATAAGTATTTAAATTATCATTTCTTGTATATTTGATTCTTTAAACAATATTGTTCAATGATGTATACACTTATGTTCCTAGACTTAGGCTGTGTATTATGCATATTAGAATAATTGCATTAATGAACAGTATACTACTAATATACATATGATGGGTAAGTGGCCTATGGCATTGTACAACATTCCATTGCTACTTATCTAGAATGAAACCTCTTTGCTGACATGTTGGGAGTTGTGCACACTCTTAACAATGTTTTGGTAGAGATTGGAAGGCATCTAGAAAGTTACAGGATATGGATAAATGTTGTATTGAAGCATTGGCTAAAATAATTGCATGACTGTATGACATATTTCTTTATGTGTAAGAATTTGTTCTGAAAACTATGAGATGTTTCTAATCATGCAATTTAACTTGCTTTGTAGGAAAGATCGTATACCATCACCTACAAAAGAAGGACTACAACATTTGTTTAGCAACAAAGCTATCTATTGAAGAATATGAAGTTCCCAGGATCCGGGATGAAGTAATGATGCCATGATCCATTGATCATGAAGAATGATGTTTGGGATGTGGCCCCAAGACCAGATGGGAAGTCTATTGTGACTTCCAAGTGGATCTATAAGATCAAGCATGCCGCAGATGGTAGCATAGAAAAATACAAAGCAACTGATGTCAAGACAACTTTCTTGCTTGGTGTTATTCAGATTGATGATACTTCGAGGAAGAAGTGATGGGACACATTTGCAGGAGCCATTCCAAGCATGGTGAGAGGAGGATCCTTCCCATGGTTGTGGATGTAAGCGTTGTGTGATGAGCATCAAGACGATGCTCCAGTTATTGCTTTGTATATGCATCATGTTGGATGCTTGATATGATCAGTTGGATCATGTATTTGTATATGCATCATGTTGGATGCTTGATATGATCAGTTGGATCATGTATTTGTATATGCATCATGTTGGATGCTTTATATGATCAGTTGGATCATGTATTTGTATATGCATCATGTTGGATGCTTGATATAATCAGTTGGATCATGTATTTGTATATGTATCAGGTGGATACATTGTATGATCAGGTGGATCATGTACTTGTACATGTATCAGGTGGATACATTGTATGATCAGGTGGATTGTGTATGATGACATGTATCAGGTAGATATTGTGTATGAATCAGGTGGATGCAGTGTATGATCAGGATGATCATGGATGATGAGCTTCAGGGTGTTGCTCCAGATGATATGCATCAGGATGAGGCTGTGATGATGATCAGGATGATCATGTGATGATGTATCAACAGATGATTGGGTCCTTGATGTACCTGACGAATACGAGACCAGATATCTGCTTTGCGGTGAACACCTTGAGCCAGTACTTGACAGATCCGAGACATATTCACTTGATAGTTGCAAAACATATTCTAAGGTACCTGAAGGGTATAGTTGACTATGGGCTCAAGTATGAGGTGAATCAAAAGTTTAACCTGGAGGGTTATGTTGATTCAGTTTGGGCAGGAAGTTCCATTTATTGGAAGAGCACTTCGGGGTGTTGCTTCAGTATGGGATCTGGTATCATCTCTTGGTTTAGTAGGAAGCAGTACTATGTGGCACTGAGTACAGCAGAAGAAAAGTATGTCACAGCTTGTTCAGCTAGTTGTGAGGCAGTATGGCTTAAGAAGCTACTGTTTGATTTGTTTGATCTCCAGCTAAGTGCTACTTGTATATATTGCGACAACCAGAGTTGTGTGAAGTTGTCAGAGAACCCAGTTTTCCATGACAAGTCGAAGCACATTGAGATCAAGTATCACTATATCAGGGATATGGTGAAAAGAGGAGCAGTGAAGCTCCTGTATGTTGCGATGGGTGAGCAAATAGCCGATGTGTTGACCAAGCCACTGGAAAGAGTGAAGTTTGAATACTTCAGAGGGAGACTTGGTGTACTTCAGATCGAGATGTCTTCCAAGGGGAAGTGATGAGTCCAAAGACACAGATGATCCATTCCAACATGGTTGAATTTTTCCTTACCATGGTCATTGATGTAAGGGCTGGGCCATTCGAGCATGGTTGAGGTGTGTCTTCCCAAGGATGCGATATAAGTGTTGGGCCATTCGAGCATGGTTGAGGTGTGTCTTCCCATGGCTGCGATATAAGTGATGTGCCATTCGAGCATGGTTGAGGTGTGTCTTCCAATGGCTGCAATATAAGTGTTGTGCCATTCGAGTATGGTTGAGGTGTGTCTTCCCATGGCTACGATATAAGTGTTGTGCCATTCCTAGCATGGTTGAGGTGTGTCTTCCCATGGCTATGGATGTAAGTGCGGTGCCATTCTCACATGGTTGAGGTGTGTCTTCCCATGGCGTAGATATAAGGGTTTATCCTTTCACGGATGGTTGAGGTGTGTCTTCCCATGCCGATGAGTGTAAGTGTTGTGTGATGTGCATATGGGTTGTGCTCCGTGGACGATGATTGTGATCTGAAGACGATGATGTGACAGTATGGTACACAGGTTTTGCAGAGGCATATGATCAGTCCTAAGATTCCCTTGCGGGTTTTGCAGAGGCAGTGTAATCAATCCTGGGAGATCTTGCAAGTTTTGCAGAGGCAGTGTAATCAATCCTGACATGTACCTACTTGATGGCTTGCTCGCAGAAAGCTTGAAGACCTACATGGAAGCTAGGCCTACATCCAGCATGAAAAAGGGTTGGCTCTGTAGATGATGAATACCTGCAGGTGGTGGGCCTACATCCAGTATGAAAAAGGATTGGCTCTATAGAACTTCCTATGATGAGTAGATGAAAGATTGATTGAGATAGCAACAGTAGTGACGATGACGATGATTCGATGATGATGATCCAGTGACGATGATCTAGAGAAGAATACTTGTGCTAATAGATTTGTGTCGAGAAATACCTTCCTAGTTAAGAGAGAGTGTTGATGTATATGTAACTTCAGAATGTATTTCACATATGTATGTTGTACTCCTATAGAGATGGTATTATTCTTCTATATGGAAGTGTCAACATTTATATTGTAAGTGTCGTAACTTATACTTGATGGGTTATTAGACCACCTTGATGGCATCGGCCCTCTATAAGTCATGTGGGTTAAAGGGTTATTAGACCACCCTAGTGGGGTTCGGCCCTATCAGCATTATGTTATGTGGTTAAGTTGAGGCCGACCTAATAAAGGTTATTAGGCAATTCAATTCATGTATAAATAGAGTGTGGGAGGCACTCTATTTGATCATTCACTTTCTCACTCATACTCTGATTGGAGAGTGGCACACTTGTGGAGGAGGAGAAGCTGCTGCTAGGAGAAGACTATCTCTTATGCTTGGGTTGTATCATTGCTCTATCTATCTGTGAGGAAGTTGTGGGGTTTTTCACCTTTATGGTTTTCCCCAGTGAAACTCTGTGTGTCTATTGTCTCTTGTGTGCTTGCACTATTATGTCCATGATTGATATACTATAGATATGTTGTACATGTTCTCTCAGTTGAGATCCTAGATCATATTGAAGTAAATTCTGAAAACTAACAAAATTCTAGTGCTGCATTCTAGCCGGCCATGTCGTACGCTTCTCATGATGTGAAGGAATTTGTGGAGCCCCATCTTGATGATCTCCCTGCTCATTCACAGCATCGTAAGTTCCACATAGATAATCTAACAGTTGTATTCCTCAGATGCATGAGGTATAACATCCGTCTAAATCCTCACAAGTGCATTTTCTACGTCGAATCAGGACACCTCCTAGGATTCATCATCTCAAAGGATGGGATCTACATTGATCCCTTGAAGGTGTAAGCCATTGTGGCTCTCCCACCTACTAATAATATCACGGAACTATAGAGTTTGCAAAGGAAGGAAACCTACCTATGGCGTTTTGTATGTAATTTCGCTCAAAAGACACAACGCTATATGCGATTGTTGAATAAGGACATCCCTTTGATCTGGGACAACCAAGCCCAACCATCCTTCGAAAATTTGAAGTCTTCAATTACTCACACCCCTGTGCTCCAACCACCCAATTACTATAAGGATTATATCCTTTATCGTTCCCCTTCCGCCACCACGATCACCATGGTCTTGGTCCAGGAAGAGAATAAATCCTAGGAACATGTGATCTACTACCCCAATAAGGGTCTTATTGACTCTGAAACCCGTTATTCACATGTCGAGAAACTCCCTCTCATAGCATTCATTGTTGTTCAAAATTTGCATCACTACATCCTACTCCCCACCACTACTGTCATTGCTTACTCGAACCCCATGTACCACGTCCTTACACGTCAAGTGCTCAAGGGCAAGTATTCACGCTGGATCGTGATACTTAACGAATTTGATCTCCTCTTCGAGAAGGCGAAGTCAAAGAAATATTTGATTTTTGTGAAGCTCATTTGCGATATTCCCCATGTTGATTCGGGAACTAAGCCCATTGACTCCCTTCCAAACGATTTGTTGTTTCTCATCAGCACGTCTAACCTTTGGTATGGAGATATCACATTATATCTTCAAACCCAATGGTTCAACCCTCAACTATCTTGTGATGACCGTCTTCGTATAGGCCACCACTCCAAGTACTACTTGATCATCAGTGATACCTTGAATTGTCGTGGTGTTGAATCCATCCTTTGATGTTGTCTAACAAAAGAGGAGGCTAAACACGTACTAAATGACTGTGACTATGGGGCTTGTGGCGGTCATATTTATGGGATGGCTACAGCCCAGAAAATACTACACGCATGATATTCCTGGCCTTCGATCTTCAAATACTGTATTGAAACCATTAAGATGTGTCCCCCATGCCAGTACTTTCAATTCAAAAAGTGCTCACATCCATCCCCTTTACATCCAGTTATTTCTATCGGTCATTTTTCCAAGTGGGGCATAGATTTCATGCACTGTAAGCCTAGCTCGGTCGGGGGGCATGGTTATGTCATTATAGTTGTTGACTATTTCACTAAATGGGACGAGGCTATACCTACGTACAATGACGATGGAAAAACCGTTTCACTCTTCATGTTCAACCATGTCATTATGCGATTCGGAGTCCCACAAGCCATCGTTACCGATCACGGATCTCATTTTCAAAATAAGATGGTAGATGAATTGAGCGCCAGACTGGGTTTTCACCATGATAAATCAACCCCATACTACCTAGAGTCCAATGGAAAATTAGAGGCCACCAATAAGGTCTTGAAAACCATGATTCGACGCATGGTGGGTACGCACAAATCAAACTGGCATAACATGCTCTTTTCTGCCTTATGGGCATACAGGACCTCCGTTAAGACTGCCACCAAATTCACAACTTTCCAACTAGTTTATGGATTGGAGGTAGTTCTAGTGATAGAGTCTGAGATTCCATCACTGAAACTTGCATTCGAACTTATCTCGGACACCACTGCCAAGGAAGAACTTTTCCTTCACTTGGAAAAATTCAATGAAACCCGCCGCGATGTTGCTCTTGCCAATGAAACACATAAGAAACACATTAAAGACTAGTATGATAAGTCAGTCAAACCTCGTATCTGTAATGAGGGGGATTTGGTCCTCACGTATGACCAAAAACATGATAAGCTGGGGGCAGGCAAGTTTGAGTCCATGTGGCATGGGAAATATGTTGTAAAACATGACCTGGAGAAGGGATCTTATGAGCTTGAATATTATGATAGGATATCTCTAGGAGAGCCTCGTAATGGTCTCTACCTAAAGAGGTACTATGGCTGAGTATTTCACGCATTAGTATCTTGTATATACTGTACACAGTGTGTGTTTTGTGTGGTGTGACACTTTGTTTTAGTGTGTTAGGATCTTGGTTTTATGCTAATATCATGTTCTTCCTGCATGTGTAGATGGAAACCTGTTTTGTATTCACTGACGGTGCCATCCGGCATACCCGCAGCCTTGCTTCGATAGTCTAGGTACTCTATTCCCCTACCAGTGAGCTCATTAGTTTGGGAGGGATCTGTCTAGGGTATGCAACCAACAATGCCGCAGAATATCAGCAGTGATTGGAGTCTTAACCTATGCTCTTTCCCTTGGTATGGATCACATTGTCGTCCACCTCAACTCACAATTAGTGATCTCCCACCTTAACTGTGTCTACTCCATCTGTGATCCCACGTTACTTCTTCTTTTTCGACAAGTACATCTCTTGGAGAGGTCCTTCGAATCTGTTTAGTACCTACACATTTCAAGAGACGTGAACACCGTTGTTGATTCCATGTAAAATTTCATATTGGACTGGTATATTGCACATACATGAAACATTCATAAACATAAAAGTGGCATGACATGTACATAATGCATAAATAAATACATAAGAAAGATCCCATAATCATCCATAAAAACAGAGTGTATAAATACGGCAATAGAGTTTTTATATATCATATAAAAATGTAGTACTGATACAAAAATCTGAAGTATATAAGCTTTAAGTAAAAATCCTTCGATACAAAATATGAAACCTGTAGCCTTTGGTACATATACATATACACATGGGCCTAGTCCCCATGACGCTTGTGATAGCAAATGATCGCCCTTGTTTCTTTCCTAAGCAGCGAACAAAAATGCTCAGACTCTCCAATGGTCTAACACTGGTACTGATGAGGTAAGTCATGAACCCCCGGATTTGGGATTTCTAGATTCAAATGCTGGAGGTTCTCCTCCAATTCATCCATCTCCTTGATGGCATTGCACACTGCAGAATCCATCTCTCACACTACCCCTCTCTGCGCAATCGGAGAGACACCAACTGTTCGTGATGGGCCCACATCTACATCAAACATATGTCAACCATCAATACTACTCCAAAAACATCTAACATATATAAAATAAAAGACACAATAGAGTTGTCGTTCTTACCCATCTCACCCCACTGCATCCCCTCAGGGAGAACCAGGTCCAGATCACCCCTGAAGTCAATACCATCATAAGGGAAGTCCTCAACCATGAGGAGTTGACCCCTCAACCACTTGAAGAAGGGTGTACCATAAGTAATGATGGGACCACCACCACCGTGGGGGGCCATCACCTCTATCCAATGGATCATGTGAGGATCTCTCGGATCTAGATCCTCTATATCGACCTGTGGGCGCAGATGTGGAACCCTCTCCAAAAATGAGACTACAACTGATCCATAGCCGAACTACTTCATTGCACCACATCGACACTTGGTGAGCTGATCTCACAAGTTTACGAGGAGTCCCTCTCACCAATTGAAGACCGTGGGAGCAATGCACTCCTCAACATACAACATATGGGATTTGCTCGGCAGATGATTAACCCTACTACAAGCCACCCTCACGATGGTAAATGACAGTTTGCGGAGAATTTGATCCCTGACCTCCTTGATGGGAATCTTCCCACCAATCATCTGGGTGCCATCAGTACATCACTGGTCTATCAGGTCCTCTGTGGTTTGGTCACTCCCTCGTGACCTTGATAAAGACATGGGACTCCCCCATTGGTACAATCCCGTCAGGAAATAGATATCCTCGATATCTATCGTCAATACGTGGATGCCAATCTGGAAGTGTTGTTGTATCGAATCTGAACACTGGATCAGATGCTCTAAGAGTGGCACTTGGGCTCTCATGACTGGAACCTGGAATTACTTCAGCAACCCACAGTTCCACATTGTGGCCATGCATTGTGGATCATTTGTTGCTTGAGCATCATCAAGCTCATGCTCTCTTTCTTGCCACTATACCACCATTTTTTCCACCCAAAACCTGTCCATAAGCAATAAAAACATCATTAGAAACTTTCCCAACCATCCAATTCATCCATTTTTTGTTAGGTTTTGAGTTTTCCAAACGGACTTGCACCAGTGCATCTCGTCGTTGCAGACAGGGCTCCACAAGCGCAAGCCTCTTTGTCGGGATTTCACTGGCGAGCCCTTGGCGCAGTTCCTTAAAGCGAAAATTGTGTCAGGATGAGGGCGCTATTTCCCTCCACAAAGCAATCCCAAAACCAAAAAAAAATGGAAAGGAAATGAAATTCTAAACCACTGAAAATGAATAAGACAGGGATTAGGCCTACTTCACGCTGACGGAATTGAAAATCATGGATCACATCTTCTACAATCGGCAGTTGAAAATTGCACTCCAAAGGATCACTTTAACCTCCCAATTTGGTAAAAAAAAAATAGTAACTATTTTTACTCTTTTTCCCTACTCATATTGAAAAAGGTATATTCCCTTTTTAATTTTATTCTTTTGTGGGTGATTTTACTATAGTTGGGATTATTTTTATATTTAAATACTTAACTGATCATTTTGACCTAGTCTTTGGAGTCCACAGGTGAAGCAAAATGCGGCATTATAATCCTTGGTCGTGATCGTAGTCATCTCGCACCTGTTTCCAGGTGTAAACAACTCTCAGAGCATTCTTTGTGTTATTATTCCGCTCGTTAAAATCGAATATTAATGACACCGAGATCACTCTTTGTTCCTTCGCGTGCTTGTAAAATGATGAGAATAAGTCACTGAGTTATATTTTATTGCTTTTTCGGGTTCGTTAAACTTCTATGAAAAAGGAACCCCTCAGAGTCCTCCTTTAAGGTATTTTCAGGCTCCCTAAATGTGCAAAGATCACCAAACGAACTTGATGTGTCCACACTTGTAAAATTATTTGAATGATCATCTTTCTGGTGGTAGTTTACCACTTTTTTCGGACCAGGAGGAACTATTTACGAAAAAGGAGCACTCCAGCTAATCATGGCTGGAAGAGTTCTCTCTCGTGTTGCTTTACCCTTTTTCAGGTGAAGATACTAACTTTACGGAAAATGAATTTTTGAGTCTTCTTTAGTTCTTTTCAGACTCTCTAAAAATGAAATGACACCGAGTTTTCCTTCTTTGGAATCGTTAAAATCTAACATAGAAGGGCCCGTTTTGGGACGAACCCCTCCTCTCCTAGGTTCATAAAATATTTGGGATTGGACTTGTCCATGGGATGAGCTATACCGATCATCTATTACCCTCCTCAAGCTCATTAAAAAAAAAAAAGAGGTACTCATCAATCATGATGGGGAATAGGGATGAGATTGTGTTCATCGTAGTTATGGTAGTACAAAGTCACTCCTGAACATGGCACTCAGTTGCATATGCATTAAGTACTTGGGAAATATGTTTGTATTCAAGTCTTACTAATTCCGTGAGTCTTGTCACTCCTTTGGATTATCCGAAGAATGCTTCCATCATCAGTTTCATTAGGGGTTGGTACCATTCTCATCGTTTCAATACTGCCAATTGATTCCATGCCTATGTTCAAGAGACATTCCTTATTCATCATTTGCAGTCACTGTACCTTCTTTCATGTTGGTTTACCCTGAGTCAATATTACACATCACTCTACTATACGATTCACTCCAAACATTTGTGATCATGTTTCATGTCGTTGATGGGGGATTCATCATGGCCCTCCTTCGACAGATTCATCCTTGTCGACTTCAACACATCATCCATGGATTGAATCTAGAAACCAATTGAGTACCTTGGGTCTGCATGCCTCAATGGAAGGTTACCTCACTTTCAACATGAGTTCACATGATTGACTCTTGATTGAAAGATCACGTGGATTGTTCGACCTCAACTCATTAATTCACTCTCGATGGTATGTACTATGATACCTTGGGAATCATTGACATCAATGGTGATTTCCCTCGCGCTTGTTAACGGTATACATTAATGACTGGTAATCAAGTGGTTTCTACCATGTTCGACTCCAAAACATTGTAATCACATGGATAGATTTGTATCATTGTGGGTTCATCTTGAAGACCCTATGTTGTTTCATATTGAACCCAGGTTGGGATGGAGATTGTTTGAGTCATATCACATAGATCCAATTTGTATTGGTCGTGGTTGTGTTATCATCTCATCATGGATCTACGATTTTTTCTAGTAGCCATGATTGTGTTCAGTCGGTCTTTACTACCATGGATCTGCAATGTATTGGTCGGAAACCATGTTGTGAGTCATGTGAGACTTGTATATGAGAGTCAATTGTACTATAAAATCACCTTCCGACCAACAAGTCCTTTCCATCTATCTTGAAAAGCATATCACCTGTCTTATTTTACCATCTTCATGATTTGGGGGGGATTTTGTTACACCTAAATCTCGTCACCATGAGTCTTGTGTCAACTTCATGCCTCAATCCCTGAAGTTCCCCTAACCAATAACATCCAAAGTAAGTTGTTAACCCTTGTTTCCACATTTTCTAGGGGCACTGGCACAGGTTCTATTCCAGCAACAGGCGCCAGATTATGCCTGGCGCAAAGTCTCATCGAGCATCATGCACCAGGGGTTCGGGTTTCCTTTATGCGGCTTGCGCTACCCCCTTCCTGGCGCTAGTTTCCTTCATGCAAGGTGCTCCAGGGTTGGTTAAATTGGATAAATTAGGGCTTCGAGCGACTTCTCGAAGCATGTCGAGGTGGAAGTCTATCCCTAATTGGTTGGTGAGCTATCCTTTGGTTCCCTAACTTCAAGGGAGGATCCCTTAGACTTCTCCCATTAGTTCTCAACCTACTCTATCCATTTGGTCTTATAAATATGAAGCTCCTCTCCATTGGAAGGGGAGGAAGGTCTAGAGCACTCTCATGCTGGTGGAATTAGCTTAGGTTATCTTTGTTCATCCTTGGAGGTTTTGGTTTGGCTTGTTGGAAGGAAGGTTGCGACGTTAAGGCATAGGTTGTAACATTCTCTCTTATTGTACTCCCCTTTATTACAGTTAATACAATATGTTCCCATATACATTATCTTATTGTTAATTTTTAGAGCTTACCTCCTTAATTGTTCGCTTAGATTGATCATATGCGATATATGATTGTACTGCTTGTTTGTGTCTGTTTGTTCAACAAATACTTGCAGCTACAGATCTGAAGGTTTTGGGGCATTGAATAATGCAAGGAAAAAGGGGAATTGTGAATCTTAGTTAAGAGAATTACTTTCTACTTTACACTTCTATTGATCTAGGGAAGTTGATTATATTATGTATCTATTTGTTCTAGATCCAATAGGAATAGGGATATCTATCCTTTAAGTCTTCTTAGGTAAATTGTCCGAAAACATGGGGCTTGTACTCAGTTTGGGCTCGGGGGTCCAAGAATAAATTCTTGGAGCTGGGTGGTCAGCAAGACCACTCCAATTGGCAGGGTGGAAAACTCATTTTGCTTGGCTGAGTATTATGGGATCAGCTAACCTACGGGTAATTTAAATTTATTGATGTTGTAATTTATATTTAATTATGAAAGAATCATTTGAGAAATTATTATAATACGAATATGATGTCTTAAATTATGAAATTATGATAGTTCATTTCACTTGCATGATACATTTAGCTTACTATGAAAATCCATGTATAATAAATAGAACTCTCCTTGCTTCGACCTACAGAATGAGCATGTTAACCTAGATAAACTTAGTAGCATACCAAGAAAAAAAACCTGTCAAGTATAGATGTGTAAACATAATTATTCATTTAATATTTTATTAAACTGGGACTTGGGAGGTCCTCCACGATTAGATTAAAAAAAGACTCCTCAACCCCCAAGTTCACCAGTTGACAAACGCATGTTTTCAGAAACTATGTCACTTGTTTCAATTGTATTCCATTAATTCATATATTTAAGTGGTTGGAATGTCATCACATTGAATCTTTTTTATTGATATTCCCCATGTTTGGACGTTATCTCACCCTTTTTTGTTCAAATTTCAATGTTACACAGTCTAAAGACCCTGCATGTTCACTCAACAAATAGTACAATTCAACTGCACCGCCTTTTCTTTCTCTGATCCTACTCGCTAATGGAGACACTTCACCATTGATTTTTTATGCTCCATATGGTTCCTATTTTTCTATTTCAGAGCCTCATAAGTTCCATTGTGAAATTAGGAAGGTGATCAATTAGTTTGAAAGAAAGATACATGGCTACATTGTCCATTATGCAATTGCACATGTTACTGATCCTTATGAGTTCATTGATGCATTTCAGACAGGAGAGTGCACAGATATCTTGTCGATATTTGATTATGTATTCATACATGATTATGTATGTTTTGACATCAAGAAGCATTCATATGATGCTTCTCCATCAGCAGAAGTTGATTTCAAAGGGGGTCCTTCACATGTTTTGTGGCTACATTGCATTGAAAAAATGGCGCATGATCAAGGCATCTACAACATCTTCACCAAGTCTCTCACCAAGAAGCAATACATTCATCTCATCTAAGTGAAGAAGAAGACATTATGAATACGTTTTTGTTTATTTCTGTGTCATGTGCTTTTTGAGGGAAGGATTTGTTCCCACTAGGTTTTCCTTTTTTCCTCGATTAATATGGACAAATAAATGTTTTTTGTAAAGGGTGACCTTTGATATTTGTTATGAGGACCCTATTTTTTATTTTCCTCACATAAGTTGAGCTTAAGGGGGAATGTTAGGATATATTACCCATCAATACATTAGGCATAAAACTCCTTTTTTTTCCCTAGTGCACAAACCATGTTGTTGACCTCCTAGTGCATAGTCATCATCATTGTGATTATCACCAGTGTATTGATTTGTCATATTTGACCTCATTATCCACTGATGCATGAATATTTGGGACATATTGAGTCATTCTCCTAAATTTTAGGGGCCTCCTTAAATTTAGGGATCCTGCGCACCTTCCTTGATTTCATCACCGAAGACCACTATCAGTCAACTAAACCTCCTTATGCACCCTTATTGAGATTTTCTATCTACTATTGTTATCCTATAACTCCCTAATGTTGCATCTTGGTCTACCTACTATTAGTTAACTTACTAATGCACCCTCCAATCCACCTACCATCAATTAAACTGCCATTTTATCAGAGTTGCAACAAGTACCCATGTCTAGTGATGTGAATCTTCCAAGATAAGGCTGCCACATGTATGGGTTCCAAATGACTCCTCAGGATCACAAATTTCTCTCCTAAGGATGTATTATAAATTTGCACGCATTGCTTAATAATAGATGCATGGAAATTATTGCAATTGAGTTCCAATCTTCTTGTGTTCTAGCACATTTTTTCTTCTCTGTTTTCCCATGCATCTCTATGTAACTAAGTGTGGATTATTTTTGTCTCTAGATCTGTTGTGCAAAATTTCACAGCAGCAAGTAATCTAATCTAGTAAATAGAAGAAAAACAAAAATAACACCCTAAAAAAATAAAATACAAACTATACCTACAAGAGATCTATACCAACAAAGCAAAAGCACAGAATACATCTTTTTCAAATACTTTCCTGAATGGGGACATCAATCCCACACACAAAAATAAGTGGAAAGACAATTCGGTCCTTCGAATAACTAGACACAAAATAGTGGCATTAGTAGTATCTAGTCCAAATGAGTGAAGATCAAATAGAATAGTTATAGAGTGGGCCTGAGGTGAAGACTATCTAGTCTATGAATCCCCCCACCTAAGGGAATCACCTCTGGGTAAGATACATAAATAGAATAGGTACTAGGATACATATTTTTTCATGGACACATCATATGAGTTTCTTGTAGATTCAATTCAAAGGTAGTGATATGGATGATCTTCGGTGCTAAATACGAAACGTGCACCACTCAACCATCTGATTCCAGTCTTTATATGCACCACTATAAAAGTATGGGAGATACCATCCACAAATAATCCTAATCCATGTGCGAAATTACTAGAGGATTTTGGTTCTCTATAAATCCAACCATTTTCTCATATGTATAGTCACTAGGGGGAATTGTTTAGATTCCTATACCCAAAGTAATAACCTACCTACAGAATTATTTTTTGTACTCAACTGATGTCACGTCCCCACACCTCCGAGATGGATTTCAGAGGCCACGGGAGATCCTCTGATTCTTTGTCCTCTTTCTTTTTTTTTCTTCTAAATACACACAGAGCCGCAATGGGCTCATATCTGCAATCCGCCTTTCCTAATTCCGCAAACCACAATCAACATTGCGGAACTCAGAATGCGGACGTCCACCCGTAATCTTTCGGAAATCTTTCCTTTCCACAATTCGCATTCCGTATTGTGGAACTTATAATTGCGGAAGTACAATTGCTCCACCAACTTACCCTTCCACAACTCACAGCCCCCATTGCGGAACTCGTAATTGCGGAAGTCCAATTGCTCCGTCAACTTACCCTTCTGCAATACACATCTCGCATTGTGGAACTCGAAATTATAGAAGTCCAGTTTATCCTCCAACTTACCCTTCTGCAATCCACGACTCGCATTGCAGAACTCAGAATTGCAAAATTCCAATCCACACGACTCCAAGGATGGTTCTCGACACCTACAACCCGCAATTCGCATTGTTGATCTGCAAATGCCAAACCACTCCCCTTATACCTAAAACTTCCCATACTTGTTTCTCCTTCATCGTTAAGCCGAACAAGGCAAGTATGGTATCAATGGAAATCCCTTGGAGAGCTCTAGCCACTGGTGTAATCCCCACTCCATCTAGGCACTCCAACCATGCCAATTTCTAAGTTTAGAATCTATTCATAATTTCCCCACCTAAGTGGCTTATCCTCCGCAAAGGACTCTTCCTCCTTTCTACCATGACTTAGCCATACCACTCTATCACACAGATGGGTTCTATCAGTCATTAGGGGTTATCTATTTCCTTCCAATACTAGATGAAGTCAAGGTCCACCCTCTTGAAGGGTGAATACAATACATAACAACACATATAATGAACTAAACTAGTTAACATATCATCAACCTGTAAGGTTAGTCATACATGTCACTCAAGTAAATAATGGAGTATTCAACAGGAAGTCAACTTTATCTGCAAGATCAACCATAGCTTCCTATTAATTCAATCCATGTAACCATTCAATCAATATTCTAGATCATGACAATCATAACATATCAAATGGATATAACACATGTATTAACATCATTCAACACATGGAACACTTATCTTGGAACTGAAGCTGCCAAGAAATTGGCTAAGTGAGAGAAACGTTCCACCCAACCTTAGATCTTTGTAGAGCCTATACTCTTTCAGTTGAGAGATCACCCTCGAGATGGGATTTGTATCCACTAAGGAGGGATAAGGAAATATCTCTCATAGTCAAGGTCTCATCCCAATGATAGGCCAACCCACAGATGATTTTATCAAGCAATCCAAGGAATAACAGGAATACTGCTAAGCTAGTGAGCTCAACCACATATCTACAAGAATATCCGATTACTCAGCAAGCAAGGAACCCACATTACCTACCTCACCCAACACAAGGAAGGACCTCTTCTCTGTTCCATAGTCCCTCAAGGCCCCTTTCCTCTAGTGCTATTCAAGGTGGGAATAGAAAGTTCCAACTACTGTTCTTGTGAGATTATAGCCTTCACTAGGTTTATCAAGCAGATCCAACCCAAAACTTGACCTTCCACCTCTGCTAATAAGCTGGTCTCTTCACATGGTTCCAGACTGAACTCTATCCAACAACTCAACTTCTCAGCAGACCAAACCAAGTCTTCTGACAACTTCTGTGAGCTACTCACACTCTATAATTCATCTTAGGTTTTACTTTCATGGGTTTCTCAAACATATGTGGATTACGCGTCGAGTTTCTATGAGCATTCCACTAAAATTTGGATTACACATAAACTACGTTCTTTCCCTTCTCCACTCTATGACTTCACTCTGCGATGAGTGGTGAATCCATCTCATGCATGAATGAATGAAACACTCCATCCCCCCCTCATTCTGGGTCAACCATGGTATATTCATTCAGGTCTCTGAATTCCTAGGTGGTTAGTGTCTTAAGGTACAAGTAGACACGGGCCATACCCTACCATATGGATTCGCAGGTTTCTCATACTCCATCAGGTTTCTGAGTCTGGTTTTCTCAATGAATCTTGTACAGTTGCATTAATGGTGGCATGGAGGTCAAATGGATTCACAAATGTACATGTGGCAACATGGATACCAATCCCATAACCCCCTCATCTCTCCCTAATGGATACACATGGCCCCTTCTCATTGGTTTCCTCCTTAGCCAGTTCCTTGGGTATTTTATTGCATGGTGATTAATAATTACATCATTTACAATTCTTCATGGCTTAGCAGCTCATGGATAATCAATTGTCAAATACTTTCCTATGTAATTAAATTGGACATCCACTAGTGGGGCCTTGGCCTTGACATCCACACTAGGGAAATTACACACAATATTTACATTAAAGCCAATAAACCACAAGGGTAAAAATAGGGGTATTACAACTCCCTCTCCCTTAAAATAACACTGTCCTTGATGTTCTCAAACTGAACAAAAATGGGAATGCCTCTTTCATTGCATCCTCCATCTCCCACATGACCTCTTCGGGGATAAGGTGCCTCCATTGCACCTTTACCAGCCTTATGGTGTTGTTTCAGAGCAAAGTGACCTTCCTAGCGAGGATGCATATAGGCTCCACCTAGAAATATCCTTCTGGTTCCACCTGTATCACATTCCAATCAATGATGTGATTAGCATCATGTACATATTTCTTAAGCAAAGAGACATGAAAAACATTATGAACCTTTAGGTTAGTAGGAAATGTAATCCTATATGAAACTGGTCCTATCCTATCAAGGACTTCAAATGGCCCACAATATCTTTGTGCCAACTTGGCACAACTTTCCAACTTCATGGAAATATTTCTTGGTTTCACTCTCAAGTACACATGATCGCCAATGTTAGCACTCAAAATGACCCTTAAGGTTGTGGGAAAGGAAACTTCAAGGTAACCACAAAACCAAACTTTAGGGAAGAGAGTTGGCTTCTATCTTCCTAGGGAGGGATCTCTCAATGATTGTTTAACAAGGCCAGATATATGAATGAAAATTAAGATCAGGTTGTTGTTTGGTTGAATCAAGGTGAACATTCATTGGGCGATGGAGTTGAAATACTTAAGATGGTAAAGTGGCAATGCTTTGCATCAGAATTCTTAACAGAGGCAGGGTAGTTACTCATTTACAGTCAAAAAGTTGTTTGTCTAGTGATAACGAATAAAATAAGAACAGTCCATTAACACATAGCATTTTAGATGAAATTTGCATTAAATTTAGTGGAAAAAGGTTTTGGGATGCTCGGAATCAAGGAAACAGAGCATAAACATGTGAATTCTACCTCAATATACACTTATCCAAACATGAAAAGAAAACAATATGGCATAGATAACAAGGAAACATTCACATGAAGAAAAGGAGATATGGATTGTAAAACAAATAACACAAGAATCTCTGCTTCAAATCACTTGCTCGTCTCTGCCAATTTTATTAAAGAAGTATCTCAAAGTTACATAACACAAGGTCTTATGGGTTCCAACCCTTTTTCCTTTATATTACATGTGAATATATAGATATCTTCATCCCTAAGGCTCGAATCATCCTAACGGAATGTTGTTACTATTGTGATGATACCTATATAGATATGTCCATCACCTCTGAGAATTAGTTACAACAAAATAACAAATGCTGACAAATAGGCTTAACTGCCTTTACAAGCATAACTGAGCATTTACATGCTAGTAACAGATTCTAGTAAATATTCAAAACCCTAAGTAACTAATTCTTCAGGATATCATCTCCATGATCTTCAAAATATTCATGAATGCAGTGTTAGTTTGGATTTTCCATATTTCTCCACGATCTTCCATTGATCAGTAGCTGGTAGATCTGGTATGGCCACTTCCTTTAGCAATACTCATAATTTTGTATGGTCTTTGTATGAGTAGCTTCGAAGGTGGGTACAAGCCTCTTTGAAAACCAGGACCAATTCAAACTCTTTTGTCAACTTATCCACCACTGTTTTTCCAGACAATGATTGGTTCATGCCAACAAAGTCTATATAATCCAACTTACATCCAATCAACCTATCTTGATACTCTTTCTGTGTCAGCATGGTGCTAGCTTATTCCAAAAATAGTGGAATCCCTTTCTTAAATAGGGTGTGGGAGACGAGTGCGCAGGGGAGGTGTATGAGGACGACGGGGAAGAGATAAAATGTGGAGAGAGCTGGAAGATGGAAGTGAGTGAGGAAGAGTTCAGAAAATCTAGTTTTGGCCAAAGGCCACTTTATGGTCAAAGACCAAAATTTAGGGAAACCCTGGTTAATGGCTAAAAGCCTAAAGACAGCCAAAGGCCGGAATCTAGCACGAAGCTCTGATACCAAATGCGGTGAATGAATCCGTTCACTAGATTAATAGTCGAATCCGACTCTCATATTGAATAATGAATAAGAATAATATATTGGATGATGAAATACAATGGATATGGCCGCCTTAAATATGGATTCGACTATTAAATTAGTGAACGGATACGTTCATAGCATTGGTATCAGAGCCGAATTCGGCTCCTTCGACGTGAGCTCGGATTTGGCTCAATATCAGAGCGGATTCGTGGATGGTTATATACTATTAGTAATAGTAATTAATTATTATAGTTATGAAGAGGAATGTCTCTTCAATCGTGTATGGCCCAGCCATATTTAAGGCGGCCATATTCATTGTATCTCCGAGTCTGGATATACTCAGATGCTATATCCAAGTCCGGATATACTCAGATGCTATATCTGAGTCCGGATATACTCAGATGCTATATCCGTGTCTGTGATTATTCAAGCGAATAATCCGCCAATGGAAAATAACTCCATTTAAAATAATAATATATAATTGATAAAGGATATATAGATGATGATAAATTACAAAGGATATGGTTGCCTTAAATATGGCTTGGCCATCACATATTGAAGAGACACTTCTCTTCATAAACTATATTTTAATATTATTAACTACTATTAGGAATAGTTACCTATTTATTACTTTTTATTGTTGTAGCAGGATCAAACATATATTTGAAGAGTTTCAATTGGTGGGCCATAATATATATTATGGACTAGACTGTAGCTAGCTGCCGATGTTTGTTTATCACCTTCCTAGCCCAAATGATGGTGGATAACCTATATTTTATGCCTGCTACTTTTACTTCACCCTAAGTTAGGCCATTAAAGAACTCAATGGCATTTTCAATGCATTCAATAGGCTTATATTCAATTTTCCCTTTGTTGTTGTTGCACTTTGCTTGGTCATCTTAATTACAGCTTCCTTGTTTAAGACAAAGTCAAGGTAGGGCCTTAATTGTTTTTCCTCAACAATGATGTCATCCCTAATAACCTGCTTTGCTTCCTACAGTGAAGCTTGACCTATATCTTGTTTTATTAATTCATCATACTTAGCCTACAAACCTAGGTACTTAGCCTCCCAAACCTTCCTCTCCTGCTCTTCTTCTGAAACTTTTCTTTTCAACGCTGTGTTATGCTTCTATGACCTTTCTATCTCTAAATCCCTCAGGCTAGCCTGTGCCATTGCTTGAACATTGGAGAAGTCACCAGATTCAATGTAGGAAGGGGTGACCATGTTCTCCAATTATTTTCCCTTCTCCTACAATTTTCCTTCCAAGTCCTCAGACTTAGCTCTCCACTTCTTTTTGCTTTCACCCATAAGAGCCATATCCCTCTGCCATTGCTTTTCTTTCTCTTTAAACTTTAGTAACTTGGACTTACAGTCTGTTAGTTCATTCTTCATCTTTTCTCTTTTCTCCTTGAGCTCTGTCAGCTCAGATGCCTCTATCAATTGGGTGGAAGGGATCTTTAATCTCTTCTTCAATGTCTGAATATCATTGTCTTTCTCATCCAGCAGCTCTTGTATAATAGCCCTCTTGTCTTCCTGGCATTCAGTATCCAATAATGCAGTCTACAGCTTTTTGATTTGTGTCTTGTGGGCCTTATTTTCCACCTTTTCTAGTCTAATCTTATTTTGAACCTTATTCTTATTGGTTTGTAATTTCATCAACTCCAAGGTAGCCTTCAACAGTTTGGCATAGATAACATCTGCAGTCTCTTTGTGTAAATGTATCATGTTAGGAACAGAAATATCTTCCAAGTTCACTTTTAGTTCAGTGGATTTGTTTTTGGTAGCTAAGGCCAAGTTCAAGGTGTTCTAGGCATGGCTCTTGCTAGCTACCAAATACATATCTTTATTGGAAATCTGCCTTACCTCTACATACATCTTAGACTCTTCTGAGGCTGCTTCTGTACTCTCTTTATACTCATTCAACAACTCTCCTCTCCTTTTGTCTTATGTGGAAGGCTCACTATTTGTTTTGTTGAATACATATTCCTTGACCTCAAAAAAAGGAACCTTATCCTTCACATGTTTCTTCTTTCCTTGACCGGTTGACACCTGCACAATCTGTTGCCCTAGTGATTCTACTTTATGTCTCTTTGGGGATCTTTTTGTGCCATTGTCTTCTACATCCATGGAATCAATGATTTCCAATATATTGGGTTTCCCAGAACAACTAACATGGGGTACAGTTGCTCCAACTACTGGGACCAAGCTAGAGGAGCCAGGAAGTGGGGATATGGTTGTCTGCACCAGAGAGGTGGAATCATCCTGTACATCTACATCCATATGTCTTTTGTTGGGGTATTCCAGCCAGTAAGCAGTCTCTTCCATACCTGCAATCTCAAAATGCACAAAACCCTTTCTGTTACTTTCCTTCCTTCTATTGGAGATTATGTGGTGGAGATCATAGTTTATGGCAGCCTTTGTTCTGAATCCCATCTCTCTTCACCTACATTCAATGGCTAAAATGCAATCCTTGCTCTTGACAATGAATGGGCCTGCAGCATGGGAATTCTATATCTCAGGATTTCTTATGATCTAAGTAGTGTTCAGATTCTACTCTTAGATTCTGCCTAATGAATTCCAGCATAATTATTCTAGGAGTTAGAAAGGCTGGCAGCACATAAGGTGAATGAGCAAACCCATAAAATCTGATTGTTGTGATGTGTTCTGAGAGGAACCATCCACCTATATTATTCTCAAGAGAAGGTTGCAACGTCTCTTTCATATCTGTTTACACTCTGGGCAGTTTCTTCTGAAAGAAAACATTGTGAACCTCAGACATGAGGTTGTTCATGAATTTACTGTAGTCTATGAGCATTTACTGAGTGAGCATCATCTTAGGAAGTTGCAAGATCTCTTCATTAAAGGACAGGAACATTCTCAGTAGATATGACTAGAATCTGAAGCTTCTAGTTTTGTGGAATTCCACTAGCTGAGAATGGATATTATCAGCTAGGAACTCATCAAATTTAAGGCGGGCACACTAGATGGACTGGCTGCGCTCATCATACTCAAGTGGACATGTGTTGAGGACAAACAATAGGCTTATTAAAGGCTCAGTGACATACATGTCTGTATCTAATCCTAGGAACTGACTTAACATAGTTATGACACATTTGGAATCTCCAGCAAAGAGATGCATTTCAACTGGGAAGGCATGGCTCTGCAATGGGACACTATGTTTTAGGCAGGCCCTATAGAAACTTTGCTTCAATTCAACTGTGGACTGTCTGAAATACTAAATTAGGGCTTCTTTCTTGTATTCTTTGGATTTTTGGCAGAACTCATCCGCGATTGACAGGGCTTTCCTACAAGTGAGGGGATTGACTTGGCATAGGATCTTTGAACTAGATACATCCATAATTACCCTCTCAGAGGAGGAGTAATTGGTGGCGCACCAGTCAACGAACTCAGGATAGTTTAGGGTTTGGTCGACTGCAAATAAATGGAAAAATGACTGGTAAACCTTATGTACATCTATATTTTGTTCCCTAATCATCTTCAATCTATCCTTTACTATCTCAATGGGGCCATTTGTCAAAACTATATCATAAACCTCAGCATCTTTATCTTCGAACAGCTCGTCTATCTTAAGGTGCTCGAAACCTAGGGGCTCTACCTCTCCTAGCTCAGCCATTTAAATAGTTTTCTAGTGAGACAAGAGGCCTACCTGGTTACTGACAGCTGGTCTAAGCTCTTGGATAAGTTGTCTGCTTTTGCATTGTCGTCGTCTGTCGTTTTCTGATGCATGGGACAAATAGTATCCAGATCCCCATGCAGCATTTTTATATTATTTCTATTTTATTGTCAATCTTTCCTCTGTCACAGTGAAGAGGCTTGCTTCACCGTCCATCTACTCGATCAACCCTACGCCGTTGATCCTTTCCTTTATTTAACTCCACAGCTTTCTTCGATGATTTTATTTTATGAAGGCTACCTCCTCGCACCTTAGATCTGCGTAGTCATTATCAACCATTGATCTGGCCCCTGTACACATCTTGTTCATCCAAAGGTGCAGCCTTTACTGAGGTTCACTAATTTGGAATGAGCCGATACTCCGTGCATGTTCAATCTGCGAACTAAACCTCCGTCGTTGATACCTTTCCCTGCCAGATCTACACCATCACAGCATGCGGGGCCTACCTCCACTTCGCAAATCTGAAAATTTCATTATCCCATGCATGTTTAATCATTGATGTACTTGTCGTCCGTAGATATTCCCTTCCTGTCATAAAAACAGTATCGCAGAGTAATAACAATAAACATAAATGCAAATATAATCACACAGACACATTACAAGAGAGACACCAATATATCGTGGTTCACCCAAGATGGGCTACGTCCACACTGAAATTGCCAGACCTTATTAAACCATCCAACAAATGAAGGGATGCAACCTGCAGCACATCTGTTGCACTTCCTCTTCACTGTCTCACAGTCTCTCTTCATGATCTCATATATCTTTACAATGCATAGTGCCTAATACATCTTACCCTAGCTGTATTACAATGTCTTTCTTTTATAGGGGAAATACAATGGGAAAATACCACAGGATACCCAAAACCATATAAAGTTGGGGTACACGAGTGTACAGTCCTTTTGCATATCATATAAAGCTAGGGCACACGGCTGATATAATATCATCTATGAGACTGGAAGATCTAGCTCCACAACCAACAATCTCGCACTTGGAGACTGATCACAACAACTCCACCGCTATTGTACTTGTTGGATCTTGGACTTGGAAAATTTCTCATCTTCACCTTCACGTTAGAAGGCCAACTGAAGGCGAGCAGGAACTCAGTTTCTATCTGGTCACTACCTTTGTAAACATGTCTGCAGGATTCTCGCTAGTATGTATCTTTTCCAGCTTCAACAGTTCATCTTCCATAACAGAGCGTATGAAATGGTACTTTAGTTGTATATGTTTAGTCTTTGAATGAAATGTTGAGTTCTTTGCAAGATGAATGGCACTCTGGATGTCACTATACAACCTTCTATCCTTCTGCTTCTTACCCAATTCCTCTATAAACCTCTTCAACCAAATCATCTCTTTACTAGCCTCTGTAACAACAACATACTCTACTTCCATTGTTGAAAGTGAAACAAGCTTTTGCAGTTTCGAAATCCAAATTACTGTTTTTCCACGTACAGTAAACATATACCCTATGGTGCTCCTCCTTCTATCCTTATCACCTACCATATCTACATCAACATATACCTGTAGATCAGTGTCTGAACCTCCAAAACATAATTCCTGAGTGGTAGTACATCTCAAATACCTGAGAATCCACTTCCAATGTTCTTTACCTGGATTGCTCATATATCTGCTCACAGCTCCCACTACATGTGCAATATCTGGTCTTGTGCACACCATGGAATACATCAATCTACCAACTGTTGATGAATAGGGAACATTGGACATGTAATATTTCTCTCCATGTGTCTTGGGACACATTTCCTTACTTATATTGAAATGGTTGGCCAAAGGTGTACTAACTAGTTTTTCATTATGCATTATGAACCTCTCCAACACCTTTTGTATGTACTCAACCTAAGACACTGTCAATTTAAGATTTTTCTTGTCTCTTGTTATTCTCATACCAAGGATTTGCTTTGCATCACCCAAATCCTTCATCGCAAATGAATTTGCTAACTTCCTTTTGAGCACATTTATTTCTTGCATGTTAGACCTTGCAACAAGCATGTCATCCACATACAATAACAAGATAATATTACTTCCATTACCTAGCCTCTTGAAATAAACACAGTGGTCAAAATGACATCTACTATAACCTTTTTCTGTTAAAAACTTGTCAAATTTTAAATACCACTGCCTTGGAGCTTGCTTCAAGCCATACAATCTCTTCTTTAACCTGCGCACCAAATCCTCCTTCCCTTTGACCTCATACCCTTGTGGCTGCTACATATATATCTCTTCCTCCAAATCCCCATGGAGAAAGGTTGTTTTTACATCTAACTGTTCAAGATGCAAATCTTCTACCACCACTAAACTTAAAATAGTCCTAATTGAAGTCATTTTAACAACAAGAGAAAATATTTCATCAAATTCTATACCTTTCTTCTATGCAAACCCCTTTACAATGAGTCTCGCCTTATATCACTTCTTACCTCCTTCTTCTTCCTTCAACCTGTAAATCCATTTGTTCTGCAATGCTCTTTTACCAGCAGGAAACTGCACCAAATCCCAAGTCTAGTTTCCTACCAATGAGTCCATCTCCTCATTCATGCCTTTCTCCCACTTCTTTCTAGTTTCCACCTGCATTGCTTCTTCATAACATTCTAGTTCACCAACATCAGTCATCAATAAATAATACATTGAAGGAGAGTATCGTTCAAGGAGGCTACTTAACCTGGTAGATGTTCTTACACTTGTAGGAGTTTCATGTACTTGCTGTTGTTCTTGATTTTCTAGCACCTTTGGAGCTTCATTTTCTTCAATTTCATCAAGTACTGTGTACTCTATGTTTTCCTTTTCTTGTTTCTTTCTCTGGAAATTATCCTTATACATGACCTTTTCATTGAATATCACATCTCTACTTCTATTGATTTTGTTATTTTCATAATCCCATAAGCGATAACCAAAATCATCAACCCCATATCCAATAAAGGTACATTTCTTGGATTTAGCTTCAAGATTTGTTCTATTTTCTTTATCAATATGGACAAATGCTTCACAACCAAATGTTCTCAGAAATGAGTAGTTTACCTTTTTACCTGTCCATGCCTCCTCTGGAATACCACAATCCAAAGCACTAGAAGGCCCTCTATTTATTAAATAAACAACAATATTTACAACATCTGCCCAAAACTAAAAGGGAAACCCTGCATGCAATCTCATGCACCTTGCACACTCCATAATCATTCTATTCATCCTTTTTGACACACCATTTTCTTGTGGTGTTCCTGAGACTATCTTCTCTCTACAAATCCCATGGTATGAACAGTAACTATCAAACTCCTTACCACAGTACTCACCTCCATTATCAGATATGAGACACTTCAACCTTTTTCCTGTCTCATTCTCAACCAAATCTTTCCACTTATTAAAAGTAGAAAACACATCAGATTTATGTCTAATGCAATAAACCCAAGTTTTTCTAGTTGCATCATCAATAAATGTAACATAATAATGAGAGCCACCAAGAGATTGTACTTGAGCCGGTCCCCATACATCTGTATGCACAAGCTCAAACTTTTCGTTCTTCTTATGTTTCATAACCTTGAGAAAACTGACTCTCTTATGTTTTCCATAAACAAAGTTCTCACAGAATTCCAAACTTACCTACTTCGAATCTGGAAACAACTTCCTCGAGTGGAGAATTTACATCCCCTTCTCACTCATGTGGCCAACCCTATGATGCCACAATGTTGTATATGTTCCTTTGGAAGTTAAAGAGATAGAATGGTTAGTATTATGAGGACATAAATACAACGTACCTAACCTGTCTCCTTTTGCTATCACCATTGATCCTTTAGTGATCTTCCACCATGTTTCTCCAATCGTAGATAGATAGCCGCCATCTCCCAACTTCCTTGTTGAGATCAGAGTTATTTTCATAGCAGGAATATGCCTAACATCTTTTTGCAGCCATTCAATTCCATTCTTAAATTTTATCCATACCTTACACATTCCAACAATTTTACATGGCTCATCATTTCCCAATAAAACATGTCCAAAATCGCCTGGAACATAATCATGAAAATATTTCCTATGGGGTGTGGCATGACATGAAGCCCCTGAATCTACTGCCCAATAATCACTATTATTATCTAATGCAAGAATCAAAGCATCTTGTAACACATCACCTACTACATTTTCTTTATGGGTAGTTTCATGTTGTCCATCTTCTTTCTTCTTTAGAGATCTGCAGTCTTTCTTCAGATGTCCTTTCTTTCCATAGTTCCAGCACTCTATTTTTCCCAATCTGGACTTGGATCTGCCCGTTTTAGACTTGCCACAATTACCTTAGCTCTTTCCTTTCTCCCTTTGTCTTCCCCTGCTCTCCATGGTCAACACATTACCTGATGTCTCACCTATTCTTTTTCTTTGCATTTCCTCGCTAGGAATAACACCAATAACATCATCGATTTTCAAGGTGTTTGAACCAGAGATAGAGTTACTTACAACCATTACCAAGCTATTCCATCTTTCTCGCAATGAACACAAGATTAGAAGAGCCTTAACCTCATCATCAAAGTTCACACTTACAGAACTTAGTTGATTTGTAACCGTATTAAATTCATTTAAATGAGTAGGAACATATCCACCTTTAGACATATTCATATTAAATAAAGGCTTCATTAGAAATACCTTGTTGGAGGCCGAGGGTTTTTCATACAGCTTATCCAATGCGCTCATCAAACCTTTCATTGTCTTTTCTTTTGAGATATTGAAAGTTAGTGACGAAGCCAACGGCAACCGTATTGTTTATAGTGCCTTTCTATCAAGAACCTCCCATTCTTCATCCTTCATAGTTGTCGGCTGCATTGTTCTTCCTCCAAACGGTAGGAATAGATCCTTATGGTACATATAGTCTTCCATTTTCATCTTCCATAACTGGTTTTTTTGGCCATTAAATTTCTCGACCTTAAACTTTCCTTCTTCCGTCATTGGTCCCACTCGAACTAGAAACCCTAGTTTCTTGTAGGTTTATCTGCCAAATAGACCTTTGGCTCTGATGCCAATTGTTAGAAAAATAGGATCGCATAGCAATAATAATAAACAAAAATGAAAATATAATCACACGGACACATTACAAGAGAGACACCAATATATTGTGGTCCACCCAAGATGGGCTACGTCCACACTGAAATTGCCAGTCCTTATTATTATACCATCTAGCAAATAAATGGATACAACCTACAGCACATCCGCTGCACTTCCTCTTGACTGTCTCACAGTCTCTCTTCACGATCTTAGATATCTTTACAATGCATAATCCCTAATACATCTTTTTTTAGTCGTATTACAATGTCTTTCTTTTACAAGGGAAATACAATCGGAAAATACCACGGGATACCCAAAACCATGGGTCCGCAAAACTGTTGGCCAACAAATATCCCAAAAAATATTTCTCAGGGGCTTCACCCCTGAATCCCCTTTTTCGGGCAGCTTCCCTGAACCCCAAGGTTGGGGAACAAGTGTGCCTCCCTCTTTCATATCATATAAAGCTAGGGTACACTGCTGAGATAATATCATCTATGAGACTGGAAGATCTGGCTCCACAACCAACACTTTTGCCCATTGACCTGATTTCCAACTTGCTCGCGGGATACCAACACTCTGCCCATGCTTAAACCCCTCCTTCTTACCTTTGCGAAGAGTGCTTGTGGTCATTGATCTTCATTGCCATAGATCCGCTTTGTTCACTTATGCCATCATATAACTGCAGGCGTATTTTTGGTATTTTACCCACATTTGTAATGTTAAGACCCAAACTCTTGTGCCATTTTTATTCCCAAGCTAGAAATAAGCACTCAGAGACTTCATTTAGTCTTCTTTGGTTCATATGAATTAAAAAACTGAGGACTTACCTCATTTTTTCATGGATTTGAACCCTTCCACTCGTCCAAGACAAAACTGGTGCTAACACCCAATATGAAATTCCTTATGCTTTCTTTTCAGATCCACATAAATCTTCTTCCTGTCCTGTGTTTCCTTCCAATTTGATTTGATTTTAACAATCTCTTTCTCCATCTCCTTAATCATTTCTAGTCCAATTACTAACCTGTTCACTAGGTTGTCTCAACCCACTAGAGTTCTACATCATTTTCCATATAGAACTTCGAAAGGACTCATCTTCAATGTTGCTTGTTTTCCATTGTTGTATGCAAACTCTACCAGATGTATATAATCTTTCCACTTATATGGCTTGTCCATCACATACATCCTCAGCATGTCTTCCAAGACCTGATTTACTATCTCAGTATGACCATCATTTTGAGGATGATAGATTGTGCTAAACTTCAATTGAGTTCCCAATTCTTGGAACAATCCTTTCCAAAAATTAGATGTGAACTTTGTATATCGATATGAAACTATTGCTTTGGGAAATCCACGCAATCTGAATATCTCTCTCATGAAGATATTTGCAATGTTATTGGCCTTGTGCGTGGACTTGACTAGAATGAAATGAGCTACCTTTGTTAGCTTTTCCACCATTACCATGATTGAATCATGTTTCTTCACTATCATTGGAAAACTTGTTATAAAATCCATAGAGATCACTTCCCACTTCCATTCTAGAATAGTTAATGGCTACAACAATCCTGTTGGATGTTGATTCTTTGCTTTGACTTGTTGGCACTTTTAACACCTTGCAATGTAGTCAGCTATGTCTTTCTTCATACAATGCCAAAACCATTGTTTCCTTGCTACTGTTATAGTTTTCTGATATCCTGGGTGTCCAGAATATGGCCTTTGATACATCTCATCCATCACAAGCTTATTCAAGTCTATACTATCAGGAATGTACATCCTGGTACCCTAATATATGAAAACATCATCTTCACCCAGTCGATCTCTTGCATAATTTTCATCCACAACACCCTGCTACAATTTCTCCTTGACTTGAATGTAGACTTCATCACTCTTTTGAGCTTCTAGAACCCTAGCTTTCAAGTCTGATTTACACATAGTTACTACTGCAATATGGAATTTTCTGCTGAGTGCAACAACAATCGTATTCTCCTTACCTTTGACATGCTTGATCTCCAAATCAAACTCACAAAGAAACTCCATCCATCTGGTTTGTCTAGCATTCGTATTTGGTTGGTCGAACAAGTATTTTAAACTCATGTGATCAGTTCTGAGTTCAAATAGTCTTCCCAAGAGGTAGTGTCTCCATCTCTTGAGAGCATGTAGTATGGCCACTAGCTCTAAGTCATGGGTGGCATAGTTCCTTTCATGCTCCTTTAACTTTCTGGACTTATAGCAGATTACAAACCCATCTTGCTGTGAAAATCCTCACAGCAGATCTAAGAGTTGATGTATACCTCACAAGAAATATTATAATTAAGCAGGAAGATGGAAGAAGAGTGGTCAATGCAGTGTAAATAAGCAACAAAATAATAATACAGTAGAACTCAAATAGAAGCAAAATAACTTCACACGCACACTAATTCATTAATCACAAATGGACAAATAAATAATACAATGCATGAGGATTCGAATGCCAAGGTGGAAATTTGAATTAGCCTTCATGGAGAGATCAAAATATCACTGGAGTGTAATTGGAGCACAAGTAGAAGTCTTTATCATCATCAGTGGAGTCATCAATGCACAAGTAACTATCAATCATTAGTCAAATTGAGTCTAACTGAGTGTGGTAGGTGTAACTGGAACATGGAGGCACTAACTAAATGAAGGAGGCTCATTGGAGGGCGCATGAGGAGCTAACTAGAGTCAGAATGGGAAGTCTAGTCTCACTGGAGGTCTATCGGAGTGATACAGTCAGTTGAGTGTCAGTCTATCCTTAAATCAAGGAAAAAACTGAAGATAATTGAAGTACAACTGAATGGTAGGTGAGAGAGGGCACATGAGATGCATGCAACTACATGAAGGGCACACTAAGCACTAGGAGGGATAAAAATGAGCAGTGAGAAGCTCTCGGGGCTAGCTAACTGGGGGATAGGTGCTGGGACTGATGACTGGTATGCATGCAATTGTATACATGCATGTAGAATGCATGTTGCATGCAGAAATGCATGCAAGACTGAAAATGCTAGTAGCACTAGGGTGGAGAATAGGAATATCCTAACACTTGCATGAGCACTCCACTGAGCCCTTCAATGCAAGCATATGTGCATACCACAAATCCTTTCATTGGATCCAGAATATTTAGAACATGAGCACTGGTAAGTAATTCCTTCAGCTGCTGAAAACTCTTCTCACATTTCTAAGACCATATGACATTTTCCTCTGCAATGAAGTGATTCGGTGAGCTATCTTGGAGAATCCTCCAATGAATATTTTGTAGTAACTTTCCAGACCCATAAAATATCTAACATCTTCTCCATTTCTTGGGGTAGGCCAATCCATGATGGATTCAATTTTCTCTGGATCTACTGCAATGCCTTATGCTAATATAACATGACCCAAATACTGCACTTTTTGCTGATAGAAGTCACATTTACTCAACTTTGCATACAGCTGGTGCTCCCTAAGGATTTGCAATACCATTCTCAAATGCTCATTATGTTCTTCCTTGTTCCTTGAATATACAAGGATGGCATCCAAGAATACAATCACAAACCTATCAAAATATTTGATGAAGACACTATTCACGAGACACATAAATGTGGCAGGTGCATTGGTAAGACCAAATGGAACCACTGTGAATTCATAATGGCCATACCTTGTCCCGAAAGTTGTCTTATGAATTTCTTCTTCCTTAATCCTCACTTGATGGTACCCAAACCTCAATTCAATCTTGGAAAACACTCTAGCTTCCTTCATTTGGTCAAACAAGTCATCAATCCTGGGCAATGGATACTTGTTCTTAATTGTCACCCTATTGAGCTTCCTGTAGTCAATACACAACCTCAATGTCCCATCTTTCTTCTTGTCAAACAACATAGTTTCACCCCAAGGAGATACACTAGGTTTGATATATTCTTTGTCCATTAATTCTTGCAGCTGCATCTTCAATTCTACCAATTCTGGTGTGCTCATTCTATAGGGAGCCTTGGAAATTGGGGCTTCCCTTGGAGCAAGGTTAATGGAAAATTCAATCTCTCTCTTGGCTGGTAGCCCTGACACTTCATCTAGAAATACATGTTGGAACTCTCGTAATAGTTGGAATTCCTCTAACCTGGGTCCTTTATCTTCTATTGAATCTGATATATGCACAACATATAATTGAAAACCATTTTTGTAGAACTTTCTCAGTTGTAAGGATGAAATTTTGCTTACTGAAACATGCCTTGGAATTCCTTTCACTAATCTTGTCCTTCCTTCATCATTAAGGAATTCAAGTGTTTTCTCACAATAGTCCAGCTTGGCTCTATGTATTTCCAACCAATCCATTCCAATTAGGGCATCATAGGATCCCAATGGTAAGACATTTAATTCTGCATGTGTGAGGAGTCCATTCAATTCTATAGGGAACTCCTTCACTACTTCACTTACCTTCCTCTTGGTACCTATGGCTAAATGAACTAGCCAAGATTTACCACGCTTCACTTTACCAAGATAAAAAATTTCAACTACCCCAGGAAACACATAAATATGAGTAGACCTTGGATCAATCAAAACAGAAATAGATTGCTTAGCAATCTTACCTTCAATCTCCACCACTGTTGATTGATGGTATGCTTGGTGATCATCCAATGCTGCATAAATACTAGGTGTTTCCCTTTCCATATCTCCCACTGTAGTTGCTCCTTCAATATTGTGCAAGATCATTAGATTTTCCTTCCGATGTCGGAAATCTTTAAGCATATGGTTTCCTGTGCATCCCCAACATTGGAGTGGCCCTTTTGGTGCCTTTTCCACTGCTACAGCTGGCTTGAATTCTCTTATTGCTTTTTGGCCTCGTGGAATATTCCTGGGCTTATTTTTGAATGGTGGTTTGAATCCACTTCTCTTGTGTTCAAACCCTCCCTTGGTCTTACCTTTCCATCCTAGCTGCATTTCTGATTTACCTTTACCTTGGTCGTAGCAATTCTCTTCCATTATAATGGCTTTATCTAAGCTTGGTGGATTTACAAACTCTATTATATCTTTGTAACTCTGTGGTAGACTACCAAGGAAACATTGTATTTTCACCCTTTCATCCTTGATGTAGTCTACATACCTTAGCAGCTCCAAAAACTTGTGGAAATGCTCATCCATGTCATTCTTCCCTAATATGAGTTCATTGAACTCTTTTCTTTTGTTATCATAATACGTAGCTGATGGGTACTTCTCCTGGAAGTATCTATTAAAAATTTCCCAAATGACCCTTCTTTCACTAATGCCCTTCACTTGCATGATGTGTTCCCACCAAATTGAATCTCTTCCACTAAGGTTAAATATGGAAGCCCTAGCCTTTTCATTCTCTGAGTACTCATGCATCCTGAAGTACATTTTAATTCCAAGAAGCCATGCTTCTACTTCTTGACCTTCTTTGCTTTCTCCATCAAAAGTAGGAGGCCTTGCCTTCCTAATGTCACCTTGTGGCATACCTCTCTGCTTCTTCCTACTCTTACTCCTGCTGGAAGTATGTCTTGGGATTCCTTGGGAACCTTCAGGATCATTTGACCTATTGGAGGAAGACCTAGGAGAGGATGTTTTGTTCCTTCTGCTCACAGAACTCCTTCTAGGGATCGGAGTTCTTCTCCTATAACAACCCCTAGACTAAATTTCTGCATTTCTTTCTTCCCTTCCTTCGTTCCTTGGATTAGACCCACCATTTATTTTCTGGTACGGGTCTGTGAGGCTTTGCAAGATGGTCATGATGAGTTGATGTTGTTCTTCTTGTGATTTCATCATTCATTCATTGAAGCTTACCATAGTCTCGTCCAAGTTTGGGGGTGTTACTTGTTCCCTTCTTCCATCATACTTAGCCTCTGTATGTGCCTCTTGCACATTCTCACCCAGCACATCATCCTCTGGCCCAAACAGGTCTTGTGCATCGTTGAAGGTGACCATTATCCTGCCTTTCTGTGTGCTTCCCTTCTATACAATTTGGTTTAATGTTGTTGTTGTCACTGTGCATAAAAAACATATCTATTAGACAATGCAAGCATGCAAGAAAACCCTAGTATATCTGTTCAAACCTGGAATTAATCATTTGGTCCACCAATTAACCAATTACATACATCAAAACCATGCCATGGACGTATTTCTTGACCAAAATTTCATGTACGACTCGGCCCAAATAGCTCCCAGTGCTGCAACTGAAGCTCTGATACCACTCTGTCATGTCCCCACACCTCTGAGATGTCTTTCATAGGCCATGGTAGATCCTATGATTCTTTTTCCTCTTTTTTTCTTTCTTCTAAATCCACACACAACCACAATGGGCTCGGATCTGCAATCTTCCTTTCCGCATTCCACAATCTGCAGTCCACATTGTGAAGCTCGGAATGCGGACGTCCAACCGCAATATTTCCTTTCCGCAATCCGCATTCTGCATTGCAGAACTCAGAATTGTGGAAGTACAATTGCTCCGCCAACTTACCCTTCTGCATTTTGCATCCCGCATTGTGGAACTCAGAATTGCGGAAGTCCAATTGCTCTTCCAGCTTACCCTTCCCCAATCCGCAGCCCACATTGCGGAACTCAGAATTGTGGAAGTACAATTGCTCCACCAACTTACCCTTCTGAAATCCGCATCCCGTATTGTAGAACTTAGAATTTCGGAATTCCAATCCACATGAATCCAAGGATGGTTCCCAACACCCATAACCCGAAATCCGCATTGTGGATGCGCAAATGCGGAACCACTCCCCATATGTCTGAAACTTCCCAGACTTGTTTCTCCTTCATCGTTAATCCAAACAATGCAAGTCCATTACCGTTGGAAAGATCTTTGGAGAGCTCTATCCACTGGTGCAATCCCCACTCAATATGGGCACTCCAACTGTGCCAATTTCCAATTTGATAATATATTCATAATTTCCCCACCTTAGTGGCTTATCCTCCATAGGGGACTCTTCCTCCTTTCTACCATTACTTCTCCATACCACTGTATCACACAAAGGGGTTCTGACAGTCATTAGGGGTTATCTCTTTCCTTCCAAGACTAGATGAAGTCAAGATCCACCCTCTTGAATAGTGAATACAATACATAACAACACATATAATGCACTAAACGAGTTAACATATCCTCAACCTGCAAGGTTAGTCATACATGTCATTCAAGTAAATAATGGAGTATTCAACAGGCAGTCAAATTTATCTGCAAGATTGCACATAGATTCCTATTGATTCAATCCATGTAACCAATCAATTATCTATATCATGACAAGCATAACATATCAAAAGGATATAACACATGCATTAACATCATTCAATAGCATGGAACACTTCTCTTGGAATTGAAGCAACCAGGAAACTAGCTAAGTGAGAGCAACGTTCCAACCAACCTTTGATATCTATACATCCTGTACTCTTTCAAATGAGAGATCACCCCCAATATGGGATGTGTATCCACTAAGGAGGGATAAGGAACTCTCTCTCACATTCAAGGTCTCATCCCAATACTAAGTCAACCCACAACTGGGTTTATCAAGCAATCCAGGGAACAAGGGGAATACCACTAAGCTAGTGAGATCAACCACAGAGCTACAGGAATCTCCGATTACTCAGCAAGAAAGGAACCCACATTACCTACCTCACCCAACACAAGGAAGGACCTCTTCTATGCTACACATTCCCTCAAGGCCCCTTACCTCCAGTGCTATTCAGGGTGGGCATAGAAAGTTCCAGCTACTATTGTCGTGAGATTATATCCTTCACTAGGTTTATCAAGTCGATCCAACCCCAAACTTGACCTTCCACCTCTGTTAATAAGATGGGATCTTCAAAAGGTTGCAGACTGAACTCTATCCTACAACTCGACTTCTCTACAAACCAAACCAAGTCTTCTCATGACTTCCTTGAGCTACTCACATTTTGTAATTCATATCAAGGTTTACTTTCATGGGTTTCTTAAACAAATGTGGCTTACATGTCGGGTTTCTATGACCATTCCACTATGTAAATTTGTCTTACGCAGAAACCGCATTCTTTCCCTTCTCTTCTTTGTGACGATTGGTGAATCCCTCTCATACGTTACTAAATGAATTTCTCCATCCCCCCCTCATTCTAGGTCAACCATGGGATAGTCATTCGGGTCTTCGAACTCCCAGGTGGTTAAGTGTCTTAAGGGACAAGTAAACATAGGCCATACCCTGCCATACGGATTCTGAGTCTGTTTTTCTCAACCACTCTCTTATAGTTGCATTAATGGTGGCATGGAGGTCAAATGGCTTCACAAATGGACATGTGGCATCATGGATACCAATCCAATAATCCCCTCACCTCTCCCTAATGGATACACATGCCCCCTTCTCATTGGTTTAGTCCTTAGCCAGTTCCTTGGGTATTTTATTGCATGATGATTAATAATTACATCATTTAGAATTCTTCATGGGTTAACAACTCATGGATAATCAGCTGTCAAATACTTTCCTATGCAATTAACTTGGACATCCACTAGTGGGGTCTTGGCCTTGAGCTCCACACTAGGGAAATTACACATTGTATGTACACAATATTTACATTAAGGCCAATAAACCATAAGGGTGAAAATAGGGGTATTACAAGTGATGAGTTTAATGTGCTTAGATTATGATTTATTTTTTAGGATCCACTTGGGGTAATGAACCAAGAGATTCCTTGATTTAAGGTGTGAGAGTGTGTGCACATGTGTTGTGTACAACTATTAACGAGGTAATGTAAATTCATTAAATATTGATGAGATGAAAAAGATAACTTCAATACTAAGCTAATGATGTTTTCTTGAAAAGAGATCTATTATATATCGCTATAAGTAAAACCAATCACAATTCCAATCATTCATGCAAACAAGATAGCTAAAGGTGTGGATTTGTAAAGAAAATAAAAGGGGTTTCAAACTCGCAAGTCAAACTACTTTAAACAAATCCAATGGTGAACTATCAAGTAGATTTGGTAATCACAACATGCTAATAATGAAAACAAATGTAGATGCAAACAAATCCCAAAAGGGTCCTCAAGGAAGAAAGTACTAAGATTTAAGTATCATTTCTTCACCTATAATGCTTAAAAGGATAAGTAAAGGGCCACTACAGTAAACAACAACGTTGAAAACAATAAGAATGAAATTGTAAGCAAGCTCAAAATGGAAAATTGAAATAGATTGGGAAAATAAAAAGGAAAACCGATTCTAAACTACTGAAAAATGGGTTTTCATAATAGGTCACACTTATAGAGGGAATAGGTGCGACCCAAGTTGCAGGTTTGGTCCAAATAGGTGTGACTCAGGTTGCGGGTTTGAGCAAACCTAAGAATACAAAATATATACGAAATTGGAAAGTTTGAATACTATTCAATTTTATAGATCATTTTCAAGAGATGTTTTCAATATTGTGCTTTTTCATTAAGGATTTTTTTCAGGAAGTGTTTTCACAAAGGAACTTTTACTAGGGCATATCCCCATAAACACTTTCAAAGATGTAGGCATTTTCATGGCATGCCTCCAAAACCATGATCCACTCTTAATAAGGTGCACAAGTTAGTTCTCCAAGCCTTTCTTCTAATTTATTTTATTTATCATTTTATTTTATGCACACTATTTTTAAGATTGGGGTTTTTCATTATGGCACAATAATTTCAATATTGGAGTTTTTTCACTGTGACACAATATAGGGCATTTTTACTCAGGCATTTTTTATATTGTTTTCATGGAATAATTTCAAGATTGGTATTTTTCATTAAGGTGTTTTTTAATCATTTTATTTTATTTATTTAAAACTAGTTTTTACCATATAAGAATGAGAACCTTACTATATTTACCATAGGATAACAAAGTGATACCTAGCACAATTATGCTACAATTTTTTTATGATCGTATAGAGTCTATAAAGAAACATAGGGAAGAAAGAGAAGTTAAAATTCAAATTGAACTAGAATACATGATGGATAATAAATTTGAATCCTTTGAAGACAAGAATAAAAAACAAATAGACAATAATATCACAATGTTAGAGAATAAATCGCACACAATGGAGATTATATCACAAGAAATGGAAAAGCAAAGCCAAGAAACAAAGCAACCAACCCAACAATGGGAGCTTGGTTATTTAGAAAATATTGAGATGAAAAGCAAGATTAATGAAATAGAAGCAAAGGTAAATGACAATCTAACGCTAAATAGTCTGGAAGGTAAATTTGATATCAAACAAGAAATAAATATGCTAATTGAATTAGACCATGAACATAAAAAACAAGCATGGAATCTCATAATTTTTATATTGAAGGAGGAGGCTGAAGAGGATACACTAGATCTAGTTAGAGAAAAAATATTTAATAAGTTACATATTCAAACTACTTGTATCACAGAAGAAAATAGGTTGGGAAAACTAATTAAGAATAAAGATAAGATAATTTGGGTTAAGGTTATCTCTAAAGACTGTAAATTGGTCATACTTAGTAAAACAACAACTCTAAAAGGATTAGGAATAATTATAAATGAAGATCTCATTCCAAAAGATCAAGTTGAATAAAGAAAGAAATTTTGAAAGGTAAAAGAAGCTTGGAAGGAAGCAAAATGGGAACTAATCAGAAAAAGAAAGGTTGTTAACCAAGATAGAGACCAAAAGGATAATAATAAATAAGAATTTGGCATGCTCTATATCCTCTCTTGGAACTATCGGGGATTTCCATGGAATAGAGGTTGCAAGTTAAGATGGATTTCGACTGAAATTGATATTATATTTATGGTTGAAACTTGGGAGCATAAGAATCTAAGGTCCCTACAATAGAAGGGTTTGTCTTATTTTCGGTATATGGAACAAGTGATCCTATTGCCAAGACAATGGAGGCATAGCCTCTTACATTAGGAATAACATTTTCCCTAATGTTAGGGTTTATAATAAAGATCCATTCAACCAGTACATATGGATGAATAATACATGTATTAATGATAAAAATATATTTAAAGGAGTTTGTTATTTTGTGTTGTTATAGTGTATTTTTCCACCCTGTGAGCATTTATACTCTTTGGTTTCCCTCACCTACTTATAGACTCAAAACCATACTTGTGGTTCACATTGAACCCTTTTTTTCCTATTTTTCCTCCTGTACACGAGTTGCTTCATTACACCTCGTGTATATGCAGGCTGCACCACTATTGCTAGCGTACATCGACTTTTTGGTAAATAATAGTAAAAACTCCATTTTTCACTCCAAAAAGAAGCCGTTGTGACCTTTGGCCCTCCATGTATCTCGAAACGACTCGATTCGACCTTTCATCTACCTTTCGAGGGTTATATGTTGAGCTCTTATGGTGCATGGAAGGAGGAGAAAGAGAGAGCATCGAAACTCTATTGGATTTTTTCCATAGCTTGAGTCTACATCCATTGATCCTAGTTGTTGTGAACCTTTTATGTTCACCTACCAAACTCTTCCATATCTTGTGAAGGACTCATTCCTTTACTTGTGAGTTTTCCATTGCATGGGGGATTGAAGTGGTGGAGGCACAAGTGGAGGGACCTAATTCTTGGTTAAGATGAGTTGCCAGCAAGAGGTTGTATCATGTACTTCTTGTTCATATTAATAGAAATACTTGTTTTCTCATCCAATTGATCCTGTTAATGGTTGTTTATTATCATTTGGTAAAATTTGCTTATTATATCATGTACTATGCTATTGTTTATGCTAACATCTTTTCTATATTATATGCACTTGCTTGTGTGTATTGTTGAGACTAAGTTGTAGGTTCAAGTGTAGAAATTTGAAAGCTCAAAGGGGATCTACATCAAACGTCCGGTTGAAGGTTGGTCTTTTATTCCACATCTTAGCATTTACATTTATATAGCATGCATTGGGAATTGAGTTGATTTTTGGTAGTCATCTATCTGTTGTGGTCTACCCCAAGCCATAGGAATGTTTTCTCCATAACAGAAATGGTGACTCTATTGGGAAGGAACCTCCATTTTGGGGTTTTTGGGCATTTATCCTTATTTTGAGTCTCTGTTCTATCGAGTTTCTATGTCACTGATTGGCTGTTAGGGTATGCATAGAAAATATTGATTTTTCTTGGTCTTTTGATTCATTTTTTGTCCACCTACTCTACCCTGTATGCGAGTTAGCGTTGGTTAGCTCGCGTGTACCTGCTATTGATAGTTCAATAGCCCGCGTATATACGCTTTTGTTCTTTGAACAATTGCATACGGGTTTGACTTAACCTTGTTTGTGACCTTTGGTTGTTGCAGGGTAACTGTTGGGTGTTCCTGAGTCTTATTAGGCCTATATACCGATTGTTCCATGCCCTTTTACTGACTAGAAACTTCTCTTTCTTTAGTTTTTTCAGAATTTGGTTTTCAACCATTTTTTCTTTTTATAGCTCATTGGCTTAGATGAGTCTTACCTTTTGGGATTCGCTAGGTTGTCTACTTTGCATGCTCTGCATTTTTATGAAAAGTGTTGATTCCACTTGCATTTTTCATTCATTTATATTGAAAAATACAAAAATATTGTTTGCATTTTCATTCATTTATAGTGAAAATACAAAAACACAAATGATTTATGTATTTTCATTTTGCATTAGAGTTCTTGTGCTTTCATTAGGGCTTGCTTGTGCATGAAATGATAAAGAGATTGCATTTTTATTTCGAAAATGAAACGTTGGTTTGACTATCATTTAGTGGCATACTTTTTCTATGGATAGATGAGTCTAGTGTTTTTCGGGTATGCATATCATTGAGTCTATCCACATCACTAGTTTCATGACCATGTCCTTTTGAGTAATCACAGCCATTAAAATTAACACTTAATCTAGAATTAATTAGAATGATTTTCTCTTTTCTAGGGTGTACTAACTAGTATAGGTTTAGAGTGTTGGAATAGATCACTGTTGAGTAAACAATCCAAGACTATTAAACAAAGATTATGTGTTTGAACAGTGAGTGCTGAAACCCATGGTATACATCGGTGTTCTCAGGACGCTCTACTCAAACAAGAGTTAAGCCCGAGGTCACGAGAGGTTGGTTGCAGAGATAGCCCTCCAATACTTGCTAAACGTGGGATATATATCCAGGATTTGTTCGTATCTGGGGATTCTTGGGGGATTTGACCCTCTTGAGTTTCAAGCTTAGCTACCCTTCCCATATGATGGATCCCTCCTACAACTGCTCTCCTCAACATTGGTTATACGTGGTGGCCATAGTTTCTTTACATAGGTATCACATAGGGCATTTGCAACAGTTATTCTGTGATTTTCCTGAGTCAGATAGGGGTCGAAAAACACAGTTGTATTCACATAGTGAAGTTTGGGGGCCCTTATAACTGATTTTGTTACCTTCGGTTATAGTTTAGGAGTCTCAATCCTCTCCTAGGAAAGTCATACCTGCTGTAGTGTCGGGAGGTCCCTTGAGACAGTCGTGTTGTGTGCATCTGGATGTAGTTTCTCTTAGGTGTGTGTTCTGTGACGATCTAGTTGGTCGTTAGGAGACGTTTATTTTGTTAACTTTTTTAAGTCATCGTGGATCGAGGTCAAGCTCTCCATCAATCTCGTTGCTTGGATGGTTTACAAGCTAGCGATTCATCACCGTCTCTTCGCAAGAGACATCGGAGGACTATCGTTGGTCCTTTATTCACATCCCACGAGCTTCAGAGAGATCCTATTATGAGTTATGCATCTGGTACAATTAGAGTCCCTACGACTCCGTCCAGTGGCAATACAGGAAACTCTCCTCCTTGCACTCCGAGAAGTGGATGGGCAAGAGGTTCAGCACACACCACTCCTCTTGGGTTTGGGACATCCCATACCACTAGTAGGAACCCATTTGATCAAACATGGCCATCAGGTTATTTATATGGTTCATCCCTGGGTATGCCATTTTTTGGTTCTACATCCATCTCTACGACCTTAGACCCCTTTTCATTGGGTATGCCTGTTTTTATTCCTACTGTTACTTCCACCATCTCCACTAATCATGCTAGATCTAGCATTGGGATAGGAGGCACCAGACCTCCTTTTACTGCATATCATTTTTCCAGTGGTCACATTCCTCCATCTAATCCGAGTGTTGAAGGAGGGCCACCTCCTTTTTTATCGCCTAGTGTTAGCGTGAATCCTTTCTCTAGTGGAGGTTTCACGATAGTCGTCGGATCCACGACTTACATTCCATCCATTAACCTGAATGCATCTATACATATGCTTGTGCCCTCGAACACTTATATGATTCCAAATCATCCTCCTCCTACCTCTAGCTCTTCGATTTCGTGGAGTTTGAACATACCGTTTTCATACGGCCCTCACTCGTCTAGTTTTCCTACATCGAGTGGTTATATGGGACCCCATTCTTATGGGGGTCATTCGTATGGTTATTCAACCGGTCCTAACTATTATCCCATTCCCTCTTATGGAGTCCCTTCTATGCACGTACCTATGTATCCTAGCATGGGTCAGTTTGGAGGAGCTTATCATCCTTATGGTCACGTTCATGGTTTTTACCAGAGTTCATCCGCGCCTCAGGTATCGATTCGATTTACATGGTTCCACCTTTTGTTTCACAAATTCAGTCTCTTTTGGGAGATAGTAATCAAGTTTCACAGCCTCAGCTCTCGTTTCTTGCTAGGTTAAATTTACCCGATCTTTCAAAGCTCATGAATGATCCGGTGTGTCATGAATATATATGGCCCCCAGTCCCCACCAAGATCCCTTTCCGACGTTCCATAGTTTGAGGGGAAGAAGGGTGAGGATCCAGGTCATCACATCACCACTTTCCACTTATGGTGCTCCTCGAATTCCTTGAACAATGATTCTATTCGTTTGAGGCTATTTCAATGCACCCTCACAGGGGCAGCCGTGAAATGGTATGTCGAGTTTCCTGGAGGCACATATAGGAGTTTCAACGATTTGGACTTGGTTTTCCCAGATCAATTTCAATTATTGGTTTGTTACGATATTGGTACCAAAATTTTATCCACCTTCCATCAGGACAAAGCCACGCATATCTCTGATCATATTCAAGAGTGGCGCCGATGGAAGAGGTTAGTGAAATCCAACATTCCTCCAAAGTTTCTCTTGGAATGGTTCCTCAAGTATTTTCTCCCTTATATTTCAAAGGATGTCTCATTGTTCAGAATTATGACTGAGGAACAAGACATTTTTAAATCCCAACAACTAGACCTAGTCTATGCTCAGTATGGAATTTTGTATGAAATTATACCTGAATGCTTCGCGATCAAGACATGAGCCCAAGCCCGCTCCTGGACCGCATGCCGATGGAATTGTTGGTTCCAAAAGTGCTCATCCCATAGATATGGTTATGAATCAGATGCAGAATCTGTCTATTAACCAATATACCCCTGGACAGGCTCACTCCTCGTCTGTTTCTACCCATTCATATGATGTACATTCTATACAATCAGTAAACCCATCCGGTAACGAGCAAACTGGTGGGAAAAAGAAGGGGAATAATAACCGTAGGGGAGGGAACAATATGAATAACCCTAAGAAAGAGAATGCTAACCCTCCTTGGGATGGCAGAAATACTAGTGGGGACCACGAGCCTAGACGTAAGGTGAAGTTTCCTTGTAAACTTTTCTCAGAAGATCACCTTACACATTTGTGTCCTTGTATGGAGGAATCATCGAAGCACATCGCACAGAGCTCAGCTGTGCTGATAAATCCCTTTCCACATCATCAAAATATGTCTTCTAGTGCTTCTATTGCCGATCATGAGACTAGCAAAACTTTGACTTCTTCTACCCATGATGGTGGTTTTGGATGCATTAACATGGTTAAATCTGAGGTTTATGTTGCTACTCGTTTGCATGATTATGAAGCTCCACAACCTTCTTTGGGGAATGATCTCCCTCCACCTGAGACTCCATTACATATCGAGAAGCCCACCACTATGCCATGGTTCCCAAAAGGTGTCCTCAAGCGCTCGACGCACAATCCTAATGCCTGAGCCGCCCAAAATTGCTCAATTGTGGAAGATCTGGGCCAAACTCCATGTGCCATGTTGGCTCTCGAGGTTCACTAGGATTATCCTTCACAAAGGAACACCCTTTTATGTGCTTTGGGAGTCCTTGAGTATCCTAACCCGAATGTTATCAAGTTTGAAACTAGTGATGTTTAGCCTCGGTTTCCCTATCATGTAGATTTCCAAGTTCATGTTAGGTTCCTAGAGATGATCATTAAGTGTATTGTGGTTGACGAAGGTGCTTCCACTTCAGTAATGTCTTTAGCTTGTTGGAAGGCTCTTGGATCTCCCCCATTGTCGAAGTCTATGACCATGATTAATGTATTTGATGGTCGTTCTTTCAAGCCGCATGGTTGAGGTCCAATTGGGTGGGAAGACCATGCCTATAGAGGTCGAGGTGGTCGATGCTCCCCTTGACTATAACCTTTTACTGGGTCGGAATTGGATCTATGCTATGAGAGTGATCATGTCCTATGTTTTTAGAGTTATCTGCTTTCCCCACGAAGGCAAGATTGTGACCGTCGATCAGCTAGATTTTACTAGTTCCAGTCTCGTAGCATCACCAGGAACTGTAGTTCCTTAGATTGAAAATTCTCAGCTAACAACTAAGAGTGTTGGTGTAGGTTTGTATTCCTCCTTGATGGGATATTTCGACTTTACTGCACCAATCTCCTTTATAGGAACCATCTCTGATCATATGCTCCTTCCTTGTTGAATAATGTACCATTCTGGACATTATACTTTAGTGATCTGTGGAATCTAATTTCCGTGAGTTCCTCGTTGAGAGAAGTTTCACACATCGAAATGGCTATGCCCTTGTCTATAGCCGAGCTTGCTTATCGTGATATTCAACAAGCCACTGCAGAGCCAGATCTCTCTTCTTCAGGGACACAAGAAGAAGATCCTGTTATGCTTCCTGCATGGGAAATCGAATCATCTTGTTCACACGACTGCCTTCATGGTACTTCACCTTCAAATGAATTTATTACCAAGGCCATGAATGGTAATAACGAGCCTTGGTAGGACCTTCATCATAGATGTTATTTATTTCCCAACCTTGATCTTATTGAGCAAGATGAAAGTATTTCTACCACAGTGACTTATATCGGATCTTTATTTACATATGTTTTATACATGATATTGGTACTAATGTTTCTTGGAGACAGGATTCTTAGTTGGACTTATGCTTTCTTACTGGTCCTTTTCGACACTTTGTTCGATCATGTCAAGAATATTCGAAACCTTGCATATAGGTTTAGGCCTCCCCATTGTTATGATGCATTTGAACCTTTTTCCATTTGAATTCGCCATAGAGTCGAAGTTGTTGGATATTGGTGTGTTATCCATATCTATATGCATTGTGCACCAATTCGACAACAGAGCCTACCTAACATGAGTCGCCCTAGTCAGCACCCTTATGCCATTTTGGTGCCCATGCTGATTTTTTTTCAGAGGCTCAGGAGCCTTCTTAGATTTACCATGACTTTGATAAGAAGCCTCATATCTTTCTTTCTCATATATTTATGGCCATTCCTGATAAGGCTCCCATTTTTGTGTTTAAGTTGCATGTGCATTTATTTTGATCCCGCTTGCAGCGCTAATGAGCCCGATGTCGGCTTCCATGCTTTTAGCTCATTATATAAGCCTCCATCTATGATCTCATTTCCATTAAGATATGTATCACTTTTCCTTTGTGATTTCACATCCTTTACTCGAAGGAGACACCCCCTGAGTGTCCTTATCTTGTTCATGTTCCTTGCATTATGCATAGCTTTGTTCCATGCGCTTGGAACTAGTCTCGCATATCCCTAACACTCGCCTACTCCCATTACGAGCATTCTTCCACTTTTACTTTGAGCTCGTTAAAAACAGTAAGGAGGTTACAAGCATTCTTCCATATCTCCTTTGAGCTCGTTAAAAACAGTAAGGAGGTAAGGAGTATACTTTTCATTTCAGACTCGTTAAAGGATTTGAAGCGGCATCCACTTAGGTATAATTTTACCCCTTTTCCAGACCTTTGTGGATTATTTACGAAAAAGTTATACTCTAGTCATATGTGACTAGAAGAGTTCTTCTCTCATTGTTTTACACTTTTTCAGGTGAGGATACTAACTTTACCAAAAAGGAATCTTCGTTTATGTCGAGTTGTGAATGCATTGCATTATCCTACTTTCCTTTGAGCCTCGTGTCGGATCCCGCTTTCTCAATTATTAGCCATGTTCTTGGGCACTTTTCCTTCTGAGACAAGCAGATCTTTAATTTATCTTACGCAGCTTGATGACCCTTACCTTGACGGAATCCCCCCCGAGTGTCCACATATTGCACATGATTCCTTGCATTGAGGATAGGTATGGTCCACTGCTTGGAACTAGTTTTCTTGCTCTTGACACTCGTTCCCTCACTTTCACACCATAAGAAAATTTATTTTTTTCAAGCTTTAGAATATGAAAAGGACAAAAAAATGATATAATTTAAAAAGTTGTACGGGAAAATGTTACTACCTTCTATTGGTAGTTGTTGTGTTTCCTTTGAATAGAGCATTCATCTCCACTCCATACATCATGAGTCAGGACATTACTAAGACCTTAGGAAGCTATACTCATTTCTGAGATCTACCTCCACTAGTTGGTTAAGCTCCCAGTCATTATGGAGCCTTTTTTATCTCTCATGCGTCGCAAAGTATTGTCAGTATCCAGTGTTGAGTCTATACTGCCTGATTCTATACATATTCTCATGCTCGTTTTCAAAGGAAGTCTTGAAACCAGAGTCGGCCACTCCTCAGATCTCTTGCATATTAGATGTCAGCCATCCCTTATGAGTTCAGTTCGATCTTTTAGTCTGAGTTCTTCCAAATATCAGCGTAGCTGCTACCTCATGCTGGTTGATGGGGGATCCATTAATCCTCTCCTTCCAATGAATCTCATTCCATCAAATCCAACTAATTTATTATGGAATCGAGATTTAGAGTCCGTTGAGTGCCTTGAGGCTTGTAGTCATTAGTGGTAGGTTCTCTCGTCATCGACAGATTGGTAATTCATCAATATCCCATGATCGATGGATTCATGAAGTGTTCAACATCAACACCTCTATTCACACTTGGTGAATGTACTATGTTCCTTGATACCCATTTTCCTTATTGATGGGTTATCTTGCGTCTGTTAATGGTATACATCAATTACTGATAACCAGATGACCCCACATTAGGTTCAACATCAACACCTTTATTCACTTGATAGGACATGCACCATAGATGATTTGTGTAGAAGACCCCAAACTTCAATGGTATTCAGTATGCTACTGGTGATCATGATTATACTCATGAGAGACGAGTCTCATACATCAGCAGTTTGTACGTTCAATTTGCATCAGTTGTTTCCTCTTCAACAAGAGACCATATCTTACTATATATGGGTCATGGCTATGACCACTCATGACATGTATTCACTATATACTGCCTATTCATGGCCATTGTATCATATTGCTTTGTATTATACCAATATGTGTTCAGATATATCATTGTATTATGACGAGTGGGCTGCTCCTTCCATTTATGTCTCCATCACTCCACTTTTGAGATTCATAATGTATTTCAACCATCATAGTACCTTCTCCGACCTCACACATTAGGGGGCATCTGTTACATTGTATTTTTCCACCCTGTGAGAATTTATACTCTTTGGTTTCCCTCACCTACTTATAGACTCAAAACCATACTTGTGGTTCCCATTGAACCCTTTTTTTCCCTTATTTTCCTCCTATACGCGAACTACTTCATTACACCTCGTGTATACACAGGGTGCACCACTATAGCCAACGTACATCGAATTTTTGGTAAATAATAGTAAAAACTTTATTTTTCATTCCAAAAGGCAGCCATTGTGACCTTGGGCCCTCCATGTATCTCGAAACGACTCGATTCGACCTTTCACCTACCTTTGGAGGGTTATATATTGAGCTCTTATGGTGCATGGAAGGAGGAGAAAGAGAGAGCATCAAAACTCTATCGGATTTTTTTCATATCTTGAGTCTACATCCATTGATCCTAGTTGTTGTGAACCTTTTATGTTCACCTACCAAACTCTTCCATATCTTGTGAAGGACTCATTCCTTTACTCGTGAGTTTTCCATTGCATGGGGGATTGAATTGGTGGAGGCACAAGTGGAGGGACCTAGTTCTTGGTTCAAATATGTTGCCGACAAGAGGTTGTATCATTTACTTCTTGTTTATATTAATACAAATACTCGTTTTTTCATCCAATTGACATTGTGAATGGTTTTTTATTATCATTGGGTAACATTTGCTTATTATATCATGGACTATGCTATTGTTTATGCTAACATCTTTCCTATATTATATGCACTTGCTTGTGTTGTTGAGACTAAGCAGCAAGTTCAAGTGTATAAATTTGAAAGCTCGACGGGGATCTACATTAAACGTCGAGATGAAGGTTGGTGTTTTATTCCACATCTTAGCATTTACATTTATATAGCATGCATTGGGAATTGAGTTGATTTCTGGTAGTCATCTGTCTGTTGTGGTCTACCCCAAGCCATAGTACGTTTTTCTCCGTAACATGTGCCTATCAACTATAGATTTTATCAGAATAACAATTTAGAGCAAACTTGTCTTTATAATGGCCTTGAGCATGATATTTATAGTTTAATAAATGAAGGAAATGTCCTCTTAATGGGATCCCACAAAGGGTAGAGAAATTGGTAATGAGTAAATGAGATGAGAATTTGTAAATAGAAGGTCACAAGTTCAAATCTCCATGGGTACTAGATTACAAAAAAAATTATCCTCTTAATGGGTTGCTTTAATGCTCGAACAACTAGTAAACAAGCTATTCTCTTAATCAATACTTCAATCCCTAATCATTTGTGGTTATATGAAGGGCCTTGCATTAGCTAATAACTACAAAAGAAGTTCCAAAGATTTAGGAAAAAAAATGTTTGGTTCTAAGCTAATCAATCTCTGTAGCACTCAAGATCTAATTATTTGCAATGGTCGTACGAAATGGCCCAATTCTGGCCTAATGACTTACATTCATGGGATTGGAAGTAGTGTAGTTGACTATGTCATTTATGATATCACTTTAAACAACCAATAATAAATTTTGACATTTTAAATAACCATGAACAAAACTCATATCGTAGACCTTTAATTGTAACTATCAACTTTTTCATGCATAGTAGTTCCATAGAAACAAATCCTTAGAGTCGAAAGTACTTAATCTTCAACAAAAGTAAAGCTGATATTTTTCTAAATTATTTAAATAATAATTTGTTTTGTTTATCTAGTCGAGGCAATATAGAATAATTTTATCATATTTTTTTGGCAACCCTCTCCTCTCCCATTAACAAGTTCTCTTTGAAGTGACGTATAAAAATAGAGATATAATGAGCAACCCTTAGTATGACAAAGAGTGTAGAATCACAAGGAGAGAAATCAAATAAATTGGTGAGTCCCTAAAATTTTACAAGATAAACACATAGAAATCCCTCATTAAAATAAAAAATTACCTATATAAATAATAAGGAGGTTAATCTTTGACACCTCTCTAAGATGGATCTTGAGAAATTCGGGAGACAAATTCTAACTCGTAAAACTAGAGAAAATAATATGATTATATTGAAGGAATGGAATTCCTATCTTTAGAAGCTTTATGAACCAAATGATTTCATGGACAACATTCAAACCCTTTTTATGGAAGTTGAAGTTATATATATATATATATATATATTGGGTATAAGTGCCTCGTGAATGGAGAATCTAAGGACATCGAAGGATACCAAGTTAAAATCCTAAAAATTGGGGGGTCTATCTTCATCCCTCACATCCATAATATTTTCAATCTATAAGTCAAGCAAGGATTCCCTAAACCTTAGACTAAGAGCCTTATTGTTCCCATTTTTAAAAGTGATGATAAAAATAACCCCTCTAATTATATCACCATTACAATTAGCCCTGTCTTATCAAAGTTATATGGTATTATTTTGTAAATAAGATTAGCATATGGCTAGAAAGTCAAGGTAAAAGGGATAAAGGGAAATTCGGCTTTAAATCATGTATCATTCCACCATATACCACCTCATTAATCTCAATATCATTGCAAATGAATGTCTCAATAATAAGATCAATATACTTTGTTGTTTTGTGGAGTTTAAGAAATCTTTTGATATAGTGCCTAGAAATAACTTGTGGAAAAGATTAGAAGTGTTAAAGGTTCCTTCCGATTTGAGAGCTACTGCAATGCGCTTATATGAGAATGTCATTTCCAAGTTTAAGAACACCAAAGGTTGGTCATAAGATATCGATTGTAATATAAGAGTTAAGTAAGGAAGCCCCTTGTCCCCTGCCCTTTTTGGTATATACATTGATAAGTTGGAATGTTGTTTAATAGAGGCAAGTTGCACTTGCAAGATGTTAGAAGGAATTGCCATCATCCTCCTTATTTATCTTGATGATATTATTCTTTTGGAAATATGTACCTATGATCTTAATAAGCAATTAAGAATTCTTGACGATTTTTGCTCTAGTATGGGCATGACCATCAATATAGAAAAAACCAAATTTATGTTAATAAAATCTAATAAGGTAACTTTTGGTCATTTTTGTATTATAACAAAAACATGGAGGAAGTGACTTCCTACATATATCTTGGGATTGATATATATCACAAGCTTAACTAGAACTACAACATTTAGAAAATGATCAATAGAGGGTGGAAAGCTTATTTTTGTCTTGAAAAAATTGTAAGTCAACAAACCTTGTGATGAGGGATAAAAATAAATTCCTCTTTGAAACTCTCATCACTCTCATTATATTATATGTTTGTGAAGTTTGGGGTTTCAACCTCTCTAGAGAGTCTTGGAGAAGGATTGAGAAAATCCAGAAGCATTTTATAACTTACAACGTTAAAATTAAAATAAATATGTTATATGATATTGTCCTAATTGAAGTCCATCTTTCCCTCATTGAGAGCATAGCTATGACAAGGTACCTAATGTACAAGAAAAAAACAATTGACTTAATTGAGAGGAGACTTCTAAAAGCTACTCTAATTCCAGTCAAAAATCACCTACGGTTCAAACAAGGTTAACATAAAGATGCCATGTCTTGGTTAAAGATGTCAAGGATTGACGAAAATGTCACTTTTCTAAATATATATTATATTAAAAATATTATTGCTTTGAAGTTCAAACAGAATTTGCGTTGTGATGAAAATTTAGAGGATAAAATAAAAATAATATATTACGATTTCATTAGCACTAATATTGATATCAAAATTATCTCTTTGATTAACTACCATAAAGAAGAAGATCCACATAGCTAAAATAAGGATGAATTGTCATGAGCTACATAGTGAAACAAGGCATTGGACCTTTCCTAAAACTTTAAGGGCTAGAAGGATTTGTCATCCTTGTGAGACTATGAGTCTTGAGGATGAAAAACACTTCCTCTTAGATTTCCCTACATACACCCACATCGGTTTCAATTTTTGTTATTTTTGTTACAATACGAACATGCCCAACCATACCTATCTCATCAAAATTGTAGTAATTTAGGAATGCTCCTCCCCAAGGTTTTTTAACACATAAATATAACCCTGAATAAAACCAAGCAGTAACTCCCTACTTTTCTTTCTTAAGGTACGATAGACCAAAATTGGTCTAAGTGGACATTAACTAACAACCTCATCCTCACCTATGGTGTAAAATTAAGTGTTGGGAAATTTAATAAATTTTAAAATTTGACAATATTCTTTAAAAATTAAAAAAAATTAAGTTTGAAGTAAAATTTCAAGATTGATATTTGTATATATGGTTGTTCATGTTCAAAAGAAAAAATGTTTCTATACTTTATAGATAAAAGAAAAGAAATTATGAAATCAACATAATAAAAAATAAACCAACATAAACATAAATTTGTATTAATGAAATAGCGTAGATTTATATTAATCAACTACTTTGCTAACAGGATAGACAAAGTAAAAAAGAGAGAATACCAAGTAAGTCCAATATATAATGTAGGCATAGAATGGTTCAAGTTTTAACTACTTTAAACTAAACATTGTCTTAATTCAATTTGAAGAGATTATATTGAGATAACCCTTCTACAATCAAGGGTTATAAATAATTTTGTTTTTATTGACAAGTGTAAATTAAGTGAACATATATTTGAAATTCTATTTTTCATAGATTTCGTATTACTAGCTAAAATTGTAATTTTAACCATTAAAATTTTTCATTTTATAAATTTTCAGACATATAAAATAATATTAAAATTTAATAATTAAATTTATAATTCTAATAGTTTGTCAAAAATCTTGTCATCATAATGAAAACAAACACATAATGTAGTCCTTTATAGTCTCTATCTAGGTATGTGATTTACATCTAAGATTATATTTGTTCTCTATGTTTTGAGCTATGGTCGAAATTCCCTTCTCGTTCTTTTAATTCTGATCAATTTATTTTCGATCAAACATCTAAGAAACAATATGTGAAACTTTCATGTCTTCTTCAAGGATCTTACCCTAATCATTTTTCCATTCCTTCTATCACCTCTTCCCATCACTCATCTCATAGCATATCTCCCACTCGCTCAACCCTTCCTCCTCTGGCCCTCTCAACCTCGCCCTCTCTTCATCTGTAGCATATCCTACCCTAACACTTCCTCACTCCTCCAAAGCTTCATATTTCTCATCCTCCTCGAAATTCTATATTAATTATAGACCATCACATCCATTCTCCCTCCCTTCCATCATCTCCTTGCATTCCTCACCCTTGCTCGCCTCTCACCTCTTCGTCCATTACACGTTTTCCCTTACCCATCCTAATTTTTTGCCTCCCTCACCCTGCCACATCCATTTCTACCTGTCCCTTCACTCTCCATACTCATGCATCCCTCTATCTCCCACACACCAGCGTATCCATTATCCTTTGCATGTATCCTTCCTTCCAACCCTCATCTCCTCTCATCCATCTCATTCTCCTCAATTCCCCATGCATTATTGCAAATCTTCCCTCAACAACCCTACCTCAACACTCCTATCTTCCCCAACTTGCACTTCCTTAGAAACTCCTTTTCAACCTGCTCTCTCATCTTCACTCACACTCCATCCCTCTCAACCCCTTCTTAACAAATCCCTATCAACCACCTCTAAAACCTGTGCCGCCACCGCCTCCCATCATCCTCCAACAAGTTCTACTCCAACCACCCCCTGTGGTAAACCTCTCATCCTTAATCCTTGATAAAAACTCTCTTTATCTTCTTGAAAAAGAACTTAACTTTGTTGTTTCCCCTCGTTGTATACCATTCAAATACATCCATTGTAATTTAGAAAACTCCATTTTCTATCCCCCCCAATCATGATGCTGAAGAAGTCTAACAAGATTGTTCTAGAATCCTGAGACATCCTAGACCTTGTAGATGGAATCTTCCAAAACAAGAACACTTAGCCCTTAGAAATATCAAAACCAATCTCGACATTGTCATCCTTAAAGATAGCAAAGGAAATTCCACTGCCATCATGAAAAAAGAATATTATCATCTCAAAATGCTTAACCTCCTCTCCACTTCCTCCTACTGTGAATTAAATCGTGACCCTCTAACCAAGATTACTAACTTAGTCAAAAAGTCCATCTAGACTTCCTCTCTAGATGAAACCATCAAAAGACAACTTATCCCTAAAAACACTGTAACTCCTAGAATCTACAACCAACCCAAAATTCATAAAATAAGACCTCCCCCTTCGTCCAATTGTTATCACCTTAAGCTTCGGTACCTATGAACTAGCTAGCTTCGTCTATATCACCCTTTAACCTTTCATTGGAAACCCCTCCTCCTTCACCAAAGATTCCACAGATTTTGTCCACTTCATCCAAACTCTCCATCTTGAACCCATCGACTTCTTGAGTCAGCTTTGATGGTCTCTCTTTTTACCAAAATGTCTATCAAATAAGCTATTGAGATTACCTAAAACTTTTTCAACCAAGACCTCACCAATCTAATCAATATTTTCCTTAAGTCGTCCTTCTTCAACTACCAAAGGAATTTTATGAAGAAACTCAAGGAATTACAATGGGTTTCCCACTTGCTATCGTTATTGCTAACATATTTATGGAACACTTGGAAATCAAATCCCTTGAAACATCCCCCCTTCAACCTCAGTGTTTGAAAAGGTTCATTGATGACACTTTTTTCATCTCGCCCCATTCAATGGAAAAACTTGGACCGTTTCAACCACATTAGTACTATCTCCCAGAACATCCAATTTACCATGGAAATCAAACATGACAAATCACTTCCTTTTGTAGATCTCATCGTCACTCGTAACAATGATTATTCCCTTTCCCAACAAGTTTTAAGGAAGAAAACCCATACAAATTGCTACCTCAATTATTTCTCGTGTAACCACCCTTCCCGAAAAATAGGTGTTCTCAACACATTAGCTATTAGAGTGTTACAAATCTCTAACTAGAACCATCCCAATCAATAACTAAAACATATAAAACAAGCCCTCGAAATAAATGACTACTCCTCCATCAAAATTGAAAAATCCTTTCACAAAGATGAACAACCTTTACGTAAACAACCTCATGTCTCCCAAACCTGTTATCACATTATTTAACACCCTTGACGACAAGGGTCATAAGCACATACTAAGTCCACCCCAACATGAAGATTTAGTAAAATCACTAAAATAAAGTACATTTTCCATAGCGTGATCATTGCTTTCCTAGAAGAAAGATGCAAGTAGTTACCATATTCAACACTTAATATGTAACTATGGTCATTAGGTTGCTAAATTAGAGATAAAAAGGTCACTACCAAGCTTAAAATGGAGAAACTTCAATGAAAAAGTAAATAAAAAGGTGAAAAAGGCTCAATTATGGATAAAAAGTGAATTAAAAAATGAAAAAGGCTCAATTATTGAAAAAATGTGAACTAGGTGCAAGTAGCATTGGGATCTTCACTCACATTGGGATTATCAACCACATTGGGATTACCATCCACATTCGGATCTCCACCTGTGTGATGTAATTCAAGGCTATAAAATAGACCTTTGCGGTAGATGCTTACGAGATTATTTGAGATAGTTGAAATGCTGGAGGAAAGGAAAAAATCTCTATTTGTCAAATACCTTAATGATGAAGGGATAAGGGAAAAGGAGAGAAATTGGAATCTAGAGAAGGACGGTACTACAAATGCAATCAATATTGTAAGTATTGTTCTTCATATGATTTAATGCAAATGAATATTGTTTTCCCCCAATGATTTTCATGGTGCATATGATTTAATTTCATGTATAAGATCTTATATTCAAAGTTATTGATTAGTTTTATGGTTGAAAGGATTTGAGAAAGGTATTTTGTTGGTGATATGCAAGTAATTTGGTGAGCACACAACTAAGCGAATGAGGAAGGATCAACAGATCTCACTCCACCAAACGACACACTACAAAAAGTAGGTTCTTTCTTGCCTCCTTACCTTTGAAAATTCTTAATATTGAATATAGATCTTAGGAATATTGGTCATCATTCTTTTGCATCTTTGTCGGTGGCCTTCGCCAAGCCATTGGGAGATATGAGCTTTGCTTCTTAGCTTTGCATTCATATTTCCTCAAAGCAAAACCCCCTACACCCTAGCTTATCTCCCCTTCATCCATAGTACTACAAATAAGATAGCCAAGGTCCTCAACAAAAAGAACATAAAAACTATCTTCAAACCGCTAAAAACTCTTAAACAAACCTTCTCCTTAGTAAAAGAAAAGACAAACCCCTCCACTATCAAGACGTCTATAAGATTCCCTTCTCTTGTGGCACCTCCTACATCTGCCAAACTTGTTTCTCTTTTTGAAACTTGAATAAAAAAACACATAGTCGATACTGCCCATAACTGAACCACGAAACCAGTCATCGCTAAGCACTCTTCCAAAATAAAAATAAAAACACTTCATTCAATTCTACCATACAAAATTTTTTGGTTTAGATTCCCACTATTCCACTCAGTTAATTAGAGAGGCCTCTTAAATAGAAAAGAACCCAAACAACATTAACAAAGAAGATGGCTTAAAACTCAATCAATCTTGGGCCGCTATAATAAACAAAATTTCTAGTCCCTCTTAAAAACTATCTTATTAGCTTGTAAATCTTATATTATTTTATACTTATTATTTTCAATTGTTAATCTTTGTACTCATTTCCAAACCTCTTCTTGAATTTATCTTTTTATTGATTTACCCTATTTATGAAATTTCCATCCCAACCTCATCACAACCAAACCCTCTTACCAAGTAAGGCCATCAATTCTATATTTTATTTCTTATTTTCATTATTGTTAGTTCTTATTTTTCATTTCTCACTTCTCTTATTTATTCACAAGTTCATCCCACCTTTACCAAACATTTTTACTTGCAATGAATAGCCTCCTCTTAATTTACTATTTTACTCTTTAAATCTAACGACACATTAGTTTCTACTAGATTCAAATGATGGAAAACACAACCCACTCAATATTTAGAGAGAAATAAAGAGAACTTAATCTATTATGGCAATGGCAATAGCACCCACAAAAACTACTATGGCTATGAATATTTACAAAAAAAAATTCCAACTATTGAATTTTTATCACTTTAAATTCATATAATGTTGAATGTTATATTTATTGTATCTCTACTCAGTGAACTAGTGTTTATTGTATCTCTACTAAGTGAACTAAGCCATGTACAAATTTAGTTTCCCCTGGGTAAAACCTATGAAATTAAGTTTTTTAAACATTTCACAAACACTCTATAAACCATCTTAGATTTTTATGTATTTTGATAAATTTTGTGATTGAAAGATTTCACTTCTTTTAAAAGATTTAAGTTTACTCTTTCCTTACGAGTTAGCAATGTAAAAATAAGATTTTAATTTTTTTTAAGGACCTTTTTTATTTAACATCTAAAAAAGCCAAAACCTTTTAGAAAGTTCGGAACAAGTTCAAATTTGATCACTTCATTGGATTATAAGACGTTATCTTTTGCATATAATCCATGAACTCTATATGCTTTAAGTGAGATATCGAGGAGTGGGGTCTATGGCCGATTCTGCCTTCCTTTAATGTCTCGTGTAGTCATGATGACAGTTCTAGATACTCTGGAACTGGATTCAGACAGTTCTAGATACTCTAGAACTGGATTCAATGATCTACTTCAACTCTAACTCAAAGGAGATATAGATTTCCCTCGTTGAAACAATAAAAAATAAGATGTACATAAATATGAATACATCCCGTTAGGTATGAATAGACGAAGTCAAAAAAATGTGAACACTTTTCAGAAAATATCTCAGATCTCTTTGAAAACTTAAATTTGTTGAAAACTGTGAGGTGATGAGAGGCTGAGGTCGCTATTGATGTGAGTGAACAATGTCGGGTCACTTTCCCTCAAAAGTCGATCCCACGCGGGATGCGAGGATCATGGGAAACGATGAAATAGTTCGATGACGACAGGCTTCAGAAGGGATGAGGTAGGGCTTTGGCTTCCAGAAGACGCCGATGTGCCGCCCTGTGGATATTACAATTGTCCATATCGCCCACTCGGGTGGCCACCACGGCGTACAAATTATTTTGAATTCTGTATGTTTGGTATATGGCTTTTCAGCGAGACAAAGGAGTATGGGCCTACATGAAACTAATATATTAATGGTCGGAATGATGATGGATCAATTGCTGCTTGAAGTAAATTGAAAGGTAGGATGTTTATTAGCTGTATTATCTATGTGCCTTGTTCTCTGTGTTGCTATTTTTCAAGCAGCTTAAAATTTAATCGTCAAAAGATCTGCTGCAGCTGCATTAGATGGTATGCAACAGGCTGAATATTGTTTTTTCAATGCCCTTTACTGAATCTCATAACTAATAATTCGGTAATTCTGCAACTTAAAATTTAACAATCAAAAAACCTACTGCAACTACATTAGATAGCCTGCAACAGGTTAAATATTGTTCTCCCTATACCCTTTACTGAATCTCATAGCTAGTAATTCGGTAATTCTGCCCCCGAGATGATTTTGACTCACAAGTCATCCAATCTGCATGAGGACAAACACTTATCCGTCAATCATTGTCTTCTGTATTAATAACGTTAAGTAATATAAGGATTCCTGTCACTCTCAACATTCATTTCATTGAAAATTCCGGTGTATTCATACAATAACTTGCGTAAGCCCAACAAGGACGTTTTCACTATTCTTTTTGGAGAATAAGATCAGTACAATTTATGTTGCAGAATTTGGTCTCTTTCCCTCGCTGTCAACACCTCCATTAACACACGTAAGCATAGATTCATACCAAAGGAAAGCCTACCAATTGAATGGCGGACACCTGTTCCAATTCAGGTGATTGATGCAGAAATCATGAATGAAGAAACAGACAGGTGAGTGGGACATAGGTATCCACGAGAAAAATGGCGGCACAGAGAACAAGGCACGTAGATAATACAGCTAATAAACATCCTTCCTTTCAATTTACTTCAAGCGGCAATTGATCCATCATCATTCCGACCATTAATATATTAGTTTCATGTAGGCCCATACTCCTTTGTCTCGCTGAAAAGCCATATACCAAACGTACAGAATTCAAAATAATTTGTACGCCGTGGTGGCCACCCGACAATTTGAAGCCTTCAGGGCCCTTTAAAGGCCATTTTACACGTCATAGAAAGCCACTTCAAATTTTACCATGCAAAAAAAATTTAATTTCATGGTAAGCCCTTCAATAATTAAATTAACCACTATTGTTTAAAATTGCAATATAAGGGTAGCTTCAAATTTCACCCATCAACAGTTTTCAGTGGGAAATTGGGAATGCAGCTACTAGTTAGGTAACTTGGGAGTGGGACTCGGTTACTCTCCAATATCCACGTGTTCGATCATCCATTCATGGACCATTGGGCCTCTAATAATATCATTGACCAACTTACGTGGAGGGGCTTACACTGAGCAACCCATGGCTTGAACACTTCCAAGTTCTCGTGTTTGTAGCGAGCGCTTCAGTGTTTAACACATTTAATGGCATCAACAAATTTATTAAACCTGGTTGGTGGCTCATACGTGTTGTTGGCAGTGGGCTTACCAAGTTACCAGTTATCACATAACAATTCATGAATGCTGACTCCGTGAGTTAATTGAGTATTCAATGTATAATATATTATGTTAATGTGCCCCGAATTTGGCATTTCACACAAAATCCACAATCCAGAAACTTCTTGTAATGTTGCAGGTTGTTGTTCCCACCTGTGGCCTCTACCTATAGCCGTGTGTTTTCTTTGTTGTATCAAGTTAATCCTACCATCTATGGCTCCCATCCTCACACCCTGTGTTTTCTTTGTTGTATCAAGTCAATCCTGCAGCTCCCGAGTCCCACCTTGTGTTTTCTTTGTTGTATCAAGTCAATGCTCGAATTCCATGTTTCCATGGCTCCGACCATCAATATAGAATACTACAGGAATACAAACAAGCTTTTTCTTATACCCCTACTCCACTGTGGTTGAGCTACTTCCAAGTTCCACCTACCCTATCTCCTCCAGTCCTCCAGGAGAGTTTGCGGAGCGAAGCTGGAAATGCCAGTCTGCCATAAACATATTTAAAGAAATTCGTTTTCTTTGAGGAGCTCAACTTCAAGGCTGACTAGATTGTTGACATCCTATGAATTTATAGGTATGTACATCATTTTATCCATTCATGATCCCATCAATTATTTAAAATTTGTGTTATTTGATTAAAATTTTGTAACTTCAAAGTTCAAACACAATATTATTATTTGAATGAAATTTTGTTACTTCAAATGGGCCTTGAAGGCTTCAAATTTGAAGCCTGGACCCGAGAGTGGGTTTGTCACAAATCTCCGTCAGAGGCTGTTTAGAATGACATTTATCAATTCCCAATTGTAGCAACAACAACAATTGCTTATTTCTTCATATGTCCTGTGTATACACATATATATGATTCCATGTGCTCCTTGCCTTTCCCTATTTTCCATTGTCGCTTGATCGAAGCTCTTGAGAATTTAGCTACCCTTTAAATTTCGTGAAATGGAGGGGACAAGGAAGACCATTGTTTTCACTCTGAAACCGAGTGCTTCCCCGTTCAACTGCCATTGGACACGGTTGCATCCCTATGGGAAACAGGTGTGTGCAATGCGCCCCCCAACTTTACCAAAAAGCCCGAGGATTTGGGGAAGTTCCCACTCTGCCAACCTCCATGCATCTAGTTAATAAGTCAGATCAAGAATCCATACTTTGTATCTAAAACTGTATTACATGAGCTATTTTCCCCAATTGCTCAGTCATCAAATTGACACCTTCCTCTAGTACATGGTTTAAGATTCTTGGTATTTATTAATATGAAGACCACCAATGCTACTACACTTACAATCCATGTTCGACTGTATGAACTGGGACAAAAATGTTTTTGTAATCTTGATTTCTAGAATGACAATGCTACTTTACCTTTTGATTTTGTTGCCCTTATCGGTTGGTCTGGAAAAAAACATGAACTTCAACCATCTATGCATCTCCTCTCTACTTGGTCTACCTACATTTTACTTATGCTTCACAACCCATCCTCTACTCCATCATACCACAGATTTAGTATGTATAACGAGATCTAGGGGGGGGGGGGCTATAAAGAAGAACCATACAGGGTCCATAATTAGCTATTGAGAACAAAAGTTGCCTTGAGTCGGATAGTTCTCTTTGCTCAATTTGGGAAACTGCTAAGATGGAAAAGGTGGCATAGTGGCCTAGAGACTGAGCCGCTAGATTGGGGCGAAATATGGTTGTGTTATATGACATATATAATGTTCAGTGCTGCTATATCTACTGCATAATAAAGTCTCCCAACTTTACTACGTCAATAAACATTGAAATTTTAATGTACTATTACATTTTCAAATGAAAAGAATAACTTATTTTTACATGGCAGCATTGAAGGGTTCAATGTCTCATAGCCCTTCAAAGTGAAATGGGACCCCACCCTTCAAATTTGATCCCTGCACCCGAGTGGGCGATATGGACAATTGTAATATCCACAGGTTGGCACATCGACGTCTTCTGGAAGTAAAAGCCCTACCTCATCCCTTCTGAAGCCTGTCGTTATCGAACTATTTCATCGTTTCCCATGATCCTCGCATCTCGTGTGGGATCAACAGCTTGAAATCTAATGGTCAAAAGACCTGCTGCAGCTGCATTAGATGACCTGCAACAGGCTGAATATTGTTCTCTCGATGCCCTTTACTGAATCTCATAACTAGTAATTCGGTAATTCTGTCCCCAGATGATTTTGACTCACAAGTCAACAGGTCTTTTGACCGTTAATTTTCAAGCAGCTTGAAATCCAATTGTCAAAAGGCCTCCTGTAGCTGCATTAAATAGTTGAATATTGTTCGCCACAAAGGCTTCCTCCACATCTCATTATATTAAAGTATAGATTACTACAATCAATATATTCAATGCATATGTGGTGTACTTCATTCATGACTACAAAGATTAAATGAGGGAATGTGTAAGAGGCTCATTCTACAGCTCAGTAGGGGATGTGTAATGTGGAGCTCACATGTATCTTTTTTTAAAATAATAAAATATTATAAAAAAAATAACATGTGGGCATATATAAAACTGCATAAATAAGTTAAATTAAAACCATAAACATACATTGCAGCATTATTTTTAGAATGCAAATGCTGAGGAAGGATTTGCAAGTGGAGAAATTTGATCCCTCTTACCCTTGGTAGATCCCCTTTTAAGATGAATCTATGCTGGTTTAAAATTTTAAAATAACATATATTTGCAAATAATTTTAAACATATTTCAAATTTGAGTCATAACATATGATATGTAATTTAATTTCGTGATGTACAATTATTTTAATCTTAAATCTTTTCATGCCAATCAAAAAATTACACCTCAAAATATTGTATTCAAAAAATTGTATCTCTCTTTGTGTTTGATAAACCCATGTTTAAGCTTGATATTGATGGTTTTAACTTTTTTATTTTATGATAGAAATGAATTTTTAATTACTTTTTTTATTTTTAATAAGTTATGAAAATACATAAAAAAAAAATATTTTTTATTATTTTTGATAATAAATTTACAACATCTCCCTCAAACTAAACTATAAAACACACGAACAATAAATTATGAAAAATTGACAAATATGAACAATGCTGAATCAACTCTTTAACTCATTAAAAAATTCCATTGCTTTTATGTCCACGTATATGGCTAGATGGGACTGCTCCTGTTTTTTATCATGGTGTTTATGGCCACAGAAACTGTTGTGCTGGACGGCCAGTTTTTCTTAAGTGGACTTTCCAAATCATCATCAACAAACAGACATTTTAATTTTGCTGTAAATAATTTTCTTTATCATAACGCCACGTTAAAATATTCCAAATCAGCCCTAATTTGGGATCCAACAAACTCGTAGAAAACTCACGAGTTTTCAATAATGACTTTTCTAATTGTCTTCTTGATCCCTGAACACTTGCCCAATCATCTTTCCTTTAACAACCCAACAAAGTAATTAAAAATAGATTCTTGAGTTTTCCGTAGGTGGTTTCACCATTGGTGGTAAGTGGCTTCTCTAGACTGTCCTTCCCGCATTCACATAGCTTAGTATCGACAGTCCATACACATCACTCTCCACCATTAATGTCGTTTGGAAAGTCCTCCACAACTTTAACATAATTATGTTATAATATTTTGTGGTCAATGGATGTGTGAGTTTTGATTTTAACTTGATGCTAGTTACATATGATATGGTATACTTAGAAAAGATGAATGTGTTTTTACTTAAGATGTTACATGGTGAGAAGAACTTCTATGTACATGTAAATTACTAAGAAGATATTTATGATTAGGTTTTAATGTTCATTCTTGATGGTTATTACCCTTTAATCATTATTGTTAAGGATGATTGATCCTAGTAAGCTACTATGGTGGATATTGTTAATGTTAACCTTAGCAATATTGTTAATGCTTATATATTTGATGACTACTATTTTGTGTTTTCCTTGGGCTAGTATCGAGACATGACCATGACCATGACTACTCAAGTACTAGAGAATGCTCATGTGCATGTTCCCTTCGTGGATAATGGATGGGTGTTCTTTAATGATTAGTTTTCCTTGGTGAACTATTGATGAGTAGTCTGTATATTGAGTATTAAGATATATACTTAGACATTCATAAAGTATACTTTTAATATCATTCGATGAGTTCCACTCATTGATTATTGTTAAAAGTTTATATTCTATGAATTCCTTAATGTACAATCAATGCTCCATGTCGTGGCTAGACCTTGTGTTCTTCATGATGATAGGTAAAAGAAGGGATTTTGAAGTTGGTTCCTTGTTTGATATTTACTTATAGTATACGTGACTTGGGATTTATAACTTTGATGGATTATGATGAGTGATTATTATTTCATATTTGTGTTAAGAAGTTAGATTACTTGGTGAAGGATTATGCACATAGTTAGGATGAATTCACTTATTTATGTTGCATGATGATTACATGGTACATGTTTTGTACTATCAAAAAATGCTAAATTTCAATAAGAGTATGAAATTGAAAAAGGATGGGAAATCATGCCCAAGTGGAAATGGTGTTCATGTTGAATGAGATGAACTAGTGTATATTGCCTAGGAAATTGTGTACATCGTAATTTTTGAAGGAGATGAATGGAAAACAACCTTTAAAACAAAGGAAGGACTCTATGAATAGATGGTCATGTCATTTGGATTAACTAATACACCTAGTACTTAAGGTAACTGATGAATGAAGTACTATATCCTTGTTTGAGAATGATTGTGGTTGTTTATTTGAATGATATTTCGATTCTCATCAAGATAAAAGAAGAGAAACTAAATCAATTAATGCAAGCACTAAATATATTGAAGCATGAGAAGTTACTTATAAATATATAGAAATTCTCATTTATGAAAGAATAGTTATTATATTTGGTTTTTGTAACATGTCAAGAAGGATTGAAGATAGATCTTGAGATGGTAAGAGTAGTTGTAGAATAGCTTATTCCAAAGAGAAATTTGTAGGTAAATCCAAGCATTGTTTTACTAGTTTTTTAAAGAGTTTATTAACAATTTCAATGCTATTTGTGCACCAATAATTGCATGTATGAGAAAAGGAGAGTTCCAATGGAATGTAATAGCCAAAACGTTACCTGAGTTTCAAAAAATAATGTGACTTAAAACTACTATTAAGCTTGATGGAACTTTGATTGGCACACCCAAGGTTATTCGAATGCAACTGTGGAATCCACACTCTAAAAGGATTTTTCACGACTACTAGGCTCATTGACTTGCATTAAATATGACTTCTCATTGACTTGCATTAAATATGACTTGATACCCTACCGATGGTGAAGAAAGAGAAAGAGAAGGTTGATTCTTACAAGACCGAGCCAAAAGCTCAGAAGCAAGACTGAAAACACTTATCATTAGGGTATCCATCCCAATCAATGTCTGTGAAACCAACCAAGAAGGGAGTACCCCATCAACTATAATGTAGCACAAGCTAAATTGTACCCCATACATACCAAACTATCCATTTTGATTATTTCTAATGGATCTTAAGGAATGTTTGAAGCAATCAACAGGACCAATAGAAAAATAAATATTAGGATGGATACGAATTAAATACAAAAAACTGCCAACTAAGTAACAATACATAGTGGCATCTACTTTGAGAACATAGTATAGGTGGAAACAAGTTTGACTCCAAACTAGAAGTGATATGGGGTTGGTTTACAATCTTCCTAATGAAATCAATGAATATGGTCACATGCGTACTTAGACTGAGAAAGAAAAATTCCTTCATTTGATTGCAAGACTTGGAGGCTAAGAAAAACATGAAAATATCATAAGTCTATGATTTCAAATTTCTTTTTAAGGCTATATTTCACATGGGTTAAAACTTTGTGGTCACTACTAATGATAATAAGGTCATCAAAATAAAAAATAAGCATTATGAGATGATTTCAACTTGCTTGGTATAGACATTGGGGTCAAAATGACATCTTTAAAATCAAGTGTCAAGAAGAAAGCTATTTTAGCATACGAAGCCTAAGGATCTTGTTTAAGGCCATATATATATTTCTTAAGATGTTAAATAATCCAAGATTCATTTTGTACATAGATACAAGGGTGTTCCACGCAATTTTCTATGCAAATCCCCTTGCAAGAACGTGGATTAGATAGACATCTATTTGATGGAGCTCCCATTTGTATGAATCAACAAGGGATAGAACAAGGCAAATGGAATTCATTTTGGCTACATGGGTAAAGGTTTCATTATAGTGAATCCATTGAGCTTGTGAAAATCCTTTGTAAACCAATCGGGCCTTATGTATTTCAAGACTTCCATATGATTCATACGTGTTCCACGGACAATATTTGAATATGAATATGAATATAGATACAAATACGATTTGGTACAAAACTATATATAAAGAAAAAATCTAATACAACTAAAATATGGAAATAGACAACTCATAAATACAAAACCATCTAATTTTAAATTTTAAAAAACATTAAATATATGCTACCCATTTAAAATTTTAAAGTAACATGCATTCTTCATTGTAAACAACTTCAAATATATCTCAAATTTGAACCATAACATATGATATAACACCATGAAAAGAGAGCTTTAAAACATATATGTATCAGCTCATAGCTTGAATGTATGTATATTTTAATGTTGATTAAGTAATGTATGTGACTTCAATGTTCATTTAAAAGATTGTGGGACAATAGTCATAAATTTGTTTGAAATGATTTGTGTGTTTTGTGTGTCTATTTTCTACTTTGTCTTACTTTGCGAAGTCATTATCAGTTATGGAATTTGAGTTTATATTTATTTATATGAAAAATATATATATATATATATTGAAGATTCACAAATGTGGAAATTGTCTTGTGATGGTCAAGTTATAAATAGTATGAGACTTTATTTATCATTGGATATGATTCTATTCTAGTTCCACTCTTATATTAATAATTAATAAATAGTTGAATTGTTAAAATTTAAACTACAACCTAATCATTAGTTATTCTATTTTAAATTGCATTCTTATTTTAACAATTAAATTTTAATATTAAAATTTATTAAATATTTTAAATTTGAAAATTATTCATATATTTTAGTATTTAGTCAACTTGATTGTATCTACATTATGTTGAATATTTACTGTATTCCGAACTCCATGTGAATGTCCATACTTCAAGTGCCAATATAATTGATTATTGCTACTATTCTAAGTTCTAGATACCCATTTACACCTAATCTGTTTAATTTCTTCCTTTTGAAAGAGGTAGAAGATCCAAAAAATAATTCACCATAAAGAAACGATATTATTTATTCATTGTTGTGTCTTAGTCTAAATGGCCTGAAGCTACTGCAAATGTTTGTATATCCAAAGTCTTTGAAACAAGCCAAAGGAGAGGATTCTCACTAGAACTGTGGACATGTATGAATCTAATATGCAAGATCACAAACAAGATCACTAGTTGATTCTTGTGTTGTGTGGACCCATCTAGAAAGTGGTGGTTCTAGTGCAGGTTCATGTTCAATGGACCCAATTAGAGGAAGGTGAGTAGGTGGAGGTGTTTTTTCATCCTCGTGAGCATTGTCTAAATTTAAAACTAGAATAGGGTGACTAGAAGAAAAGTGTGGAATAGAAGATGTCACAATCATTAAAGATGGTTTGTACACCAAAGATGGCACAATTGCAAATTAGGCTTGCAAAGTAAGAGATTTGCATCAAATGTAACATATATTATAATAATAGTTTTATTGAAATGAGGATGAAGAAGTATATAACTATTTTCATATTTAGAATATCTAACAAACATTTGCTTTTGACTTTTAGGTTGTAATGAAGTCACTTTCTCATAAGGATTGTAATCCCATGCCTCACTACCAAACACACGAATGTGGTTTACATTTGGTTTAATATTAGTCCATGCTTCTTATATTGTTATATATTTTAAAGTCTTTATGGTAGTATAATGAAAGATGTAATTGGAAGAATTAATGACTTCTAAAAAAAATGGGGACTTGTTCCCTAATATTTGATCATACAATTTGTCATGTCCTTTAATGTGCAATTATTCCTCTTAACGACACCATTTTGTTATGATGTGTATGAAACAATATGTTGCATTTGAATGATCTACGCAATGTAGTAAGTTGTAAATACTTGTTTAACATTTTTGCCTCCATTATCTATTCTTAAATTCTATAATTAATGTCCAACTTATTTTTCTACAAGATACCTTGTGACAAAAAACATGTTAAAACTTCACTCTTAAGTTTTAGGATATAAACCCAAGTTCATATGGAGAAGTCAACAATGAAAGTTAAGAGGTACTTGAACCTAGAGAGAGAAGCGAAAGGAAGAAGAGCACACATATTGTTGTGAACAAGATACAAAGGGGTTGAGGAATGCGAAGGGGCATGTTTTTCAAAGTTGTTCTGATGATATTTTGAAGAGCAAATCCAAGACAAAAACCATCTCTACAAGAAATGAGAGAAAAACAAGTCACCATATTTTAATTACATAGTGACTGCAATGAGTTATAGTTGAAATTACCAAAGTTTTCTCAAGTCATCACAATGTGCAATGAAAACTAATGGAAAATATGAAAACCTAAAGTTGTCAAATTTCTATAGCCTAGTAATATCATCAACAACTTCAGTTTCTAAGACATGCTTAAGATATTTTAAATCCTTGATTACAACTTGGTGAGGTGAATTGTTTTTTTTTGTTAACTTCACTTGAATGAGTGATTTTACAAATGTGTAGAAGTTTGCATGGAAGACTTGGAACACATAATACATCATTAAAATGACCATCTAGTTGAACTATTCCGGACACTACAACACTATGATGTTTATTTTCACCAACAAATATTATTTTGGCATTAAATTCATTAAGAGTAGAAAAAAGGATTTGTCTTTAACTGTATGATAATAGGTTCTAGAATTAACAATCCACTCATTAGAAAAAAAATTAGATGTCGCATTAAAGGAAGAAACAAATAAGAAAGTCCATGTCAATGAGAATATTTAGAAAAAGAGTGATCAAGATTGATGTTGTGGTTCTTCATTTTTACTTCTAAGGATTCCATTTTCTTGGAACATTCAAGTTCTATATTACCATCTCACCCATAAAAAATGCAGTGTATCTCAATCTTCATACCTTTTGATTTAGTACCTTTATCACAATTAGGATTAGGGGATGGCTAAGAGGGTTTGGGAACCTTATTTTTCTTTTTGTCTTGTGAGAATGATGCTTCTTCATATGCTTGGATTTATCCTTATATTATGCCACTAAGTCTTTGTTATATATACGAATGAGTGCACAAATTTGAGGGACCTTTTAGATGCAATGGTAGATTCAAGAAACTCATTCAAGTTCTATAAAAGATAATTGATCCCAAGCAATCCCTACCCTACCAAACCTAGACCTAAGCCTACCATGGTGAAGGATAAGTAGGCTAGTTAAAAAAAACACGAACACATTATGTAGTCCTAAAACACGTACACGTTATGTGGTACTAAACATGTATTCATTTTGTAAAACATGTTTTACGCCCCAAAATGGGCTGCGCTAGTCACTTCCTCCACGAAAACGATAGAGAAGTGGTTTCAGGTGACAAAACGAGTATTAGTGAACGTGTTTTGAGTGGCTAGAGCATGGATCTTCCACCTTCAACATCAATATCTTCAATCTCAGGTATTTACATCAAATACCATCCTTCTAATTTCTTTATTTTCAGTAATTTGTATGCCCTAAAATGAAGATCTCAATAGCTCAAGTTAAATACAAAATTTTATCCAGGGTGGAGAATCGATCAAAATTCCATATATGCAAAGATACTTTCATCAACCAAAAGACCATATCAGAGATAAAGATTTGATAAGATAAGATGCCCAAAGGCTTACAATGCTACTCCTATTTATAGGCTCACTAGTCGTTACAAACTTGTTCCACTTCACAAAGTGACCCATTAACTAACTAACTAATTCACTAATGACTCCGCTTTATCCGCCTTGTTGCGCTCCATGACTGGTCCTTTACCATTGTCGTTGAACCCTTTTTCGTTGGTTGTACGAAAATTTTTGTGACTTAGCCCCATTCCAATAGGCCCCCAACACAAACTTGTGCCTCACCCTCAAGCCACTTCATCCAGACATTATTGGTGCATTCACCTATTTCTTGAACTCCTCATATGTTGCTTTGATTTTGTCGACATTTTCCCTTACAACAGATTTGACCATTGTGCAATCCTCAACTTCCTGGTCTGTCGGATGCTCTCTTTCTAACTGCTGTACTTTCTGTAAATTTTCCTTTATCTGTGACAATACAGGCATAGCTTCGACTACCAGTTGTTCCTATTTCGATTGCAACTCATCCAACTGTGATGTTCACCTCTATTGTCTGGTCCGTGCCTTGTTGACTTGGTGTTGTAATTCCTTCAATTTTGTTGCCTTGGTCATCTACACAAGTAGGGGCATTGTTGTTGGGCGTGGCCCAAGTGGACGCAGTTTTGATAATGTAGTCCGAGTAAAGGATGTTTTGATGGTAGAAGTACAAGTTAGGTGAGGCCTAATGTCAGCCGGTTTTGAGAGAAGCAACTCCGCAATTCCCGGGAGAAGGGAAGGGAGTGAGATGAAGTGATAGATAAGGATCTATCCCCTTAGTAAATGACAAGTACTAAGGATCAGTGAAGTAGTTGGAGCAGTTAAGGAAGAAGCGGATGACTATTAGGTTGTAGGTACAAGAATTAAAGAGATAGGATGGTGTAAAGGACGCACCATAGTACTTTCAGCACCGCGCGGTCAGAGCGGGCGGATGTCAGAAGAGCGTTAGAGCCAGGAAGTGATGCAAAGGACGACCAAGGAAAACAAAGTAGATGAGAAGTTATGGAAAAGCATGGTTAGCAGGGTAACCATGTTGTTTTGGGGGGTTAAGGGTATTATGGGGTTTCAACCCATAGTTATTGTAAAGATGTGACCTCCGAGCACAGTTTATAAAAGGGGAAATTTTGTAAAGGGAAGGGTTAGATTTCAATAGATTTTGATAGAATGATAGAGAATTATTGTAAGATCTATGCTAAGAGATCTCTGAGTGAGAGAAGGATCTGTAGCTAAGTGCGCAGAGACCTATTGTAGAGAAGAGTCTCTAGTTGTGTGCGCAGACTAGAACTCTTGACCATTCCCGTTAATAGAAACAATAGTTCCCGTGGACATAGCTCCCATCCAGGGGGTGAACCACATAAATCCTCGTGTTGAGTGATTGCATTTGTGTGATTGTCTTATGTTTGTATCCATCCATGCTTTTATATGTATTTTCACGTGTTTGTTGATGAGAATAATATGTTAAGTGTTGGACGCACATGATCATATATGCTAAGTGTTAATGAATGAGGATGGAAATGTTATGTTAAGTATAAGGAAATACATGCATGAACATTCTGAAGTCATGTTGAATATGTTAAATACGTAGTTGCTTGGTTAGAATAGTAGTTGTGCAGTTGAGGGAATAACAATAATTCAGCGAATTCTATGTTGTTAGAACTGCGAAGTGCATAATCATGTATTTCCATTGTTATAACATGGTAAATTGCATAGCTTGAAGTAAACCGAGAAGTCACACTATTCAATGCAGCCTGTAGTGAGTGCGATGGTTTGGAAGCACAGTCCAGAGTTGCATTTTTATAGTGCAGTGTGGGTAACTACCGCTTGTGCGTAGTCCCGAAGTGCGTTGTGTGTATTAGCAGTGGACGCGGAGAAAGTGTAAATCCACTACTGTGCCTTTTCTCTAGCCGTGCATCATCGTGTTAAAGAAACTTGCTTCTGTAGCCACCCCATAACTTCGCCTCGAGTGAGACCTCAATCTATTTGCATATTGTTGCAGAAAGGGCCAGTGAAAGGGGGTATTGTTGGGTCTCTAGACTATGCATAACCTGGGTCAGTACAAGAACAAAATATATATAGAAAGCACCAACAATTTCCTTTAGCTATCCCCTTCATGTTTCTAATGATGCCTCTGCCTCACCAAGTTGCATGTTCAATTGGTGCAACGGCTCACCTTGCACGAGACTTCCCCAAAATTGCGATACCTACTTTGCGATGTGTTGTACCACCTTCTCCAATTCTGCGATCTCCATCATAGCATCCTCAATAGTACTCTTCCTTGCTTCCACTTTCTTCGGTGGTGTGCTTGGCGCCTCCTTTATTTGTAACTCCCTGTTGGATTTTCTGAGATCCGCGATAACTATGCCCAGCCTTAATTACTTATCTTCTACAATCATCTCTTTGGATATTTCCAGCACATCCTCACATGCCATGGAAATTTCATGTTCCAGTCTCCTCCTATCCTCCATCGCCTTTGTCCTTTCATTCATTTCTGCCTCCTTTTCCTCGCAGATTCATTCAATCTCCACTTCGACATTTCTTACTCCCTTTTGTAATTAATCATTTGATCATGGTTTGATTCTTCTCACTCATTAATTTCTTCGCTAACCCTAATGTGGGTGCGATGAATCATAAACATAGGAAACATGTCAAGATCGATACTTATTGTATCTTGTCCTTGCAATGCGACGTATAATCCTTCATTTCCTTTAGTGCACCCTTGTCTCCATAATTGCAGTGCTCAGTGTTTGAAATAGCTGCAACACTTGTTTAAAGTATTCAGTTGTGTGTTCTGTCACCTTGGTTATGTTTTCTTTAGTGACACTTTCCATTTTGTCGAGAATCATGTTCATTTGTTCATTGGGAGACCAGCAGTGGTGCTCCCTTCGCCTTTCTCCATTATCCTCTTTGTGTGCATTTCTTGTTGTTGTGCCTCCAACTTTGAATTTTTTGGAGTGTCGATTGATGCATCATGAATTCCATTGCTTGATGGATCATCCTTTCCTTCATATTCATCATTTGAATATTTTGTTTATGTATGCATCTTTGGTACATCTGTCAGCTTCCCATCCTCTGGGTTCAATAGTTGGTCATCACCAACCAGGGTCTTCCATTCATTGGGACATTCTTCTACTATGGAATCCAGCTCTTCTTCGATCATCTTATACTGTGTATTCAACCATTGCTTCTCAGGATCTGCGCGTGCTTGCAAGAATATTTCTTGCAACCCCACAATGATCCTCACAATTCGTGGATGCTTTCTTGCTGCGACCTCTGTCAATCGCGGTATTTTTACTTCTTGCATATGCAAATCTTCAAGGTAGACGTAGAATTGGATATTGTTGGCACGTTTCTTTTCCTTGTCATTTAGTGCCCATAATTTCTAATACTGTGTGCCTCGAAACACTTTAGCTTCCTCCATATCCATGCCTTGATATTGCGGTGGCTCCATCCACACGACCAAAGGGATTAGCAGCAAGAGCCATGAGTATGTTAAGGGCTTACCCTTCTCTTGTGTTGCGAATGCATCCTCCATCAATTCATTCAACATAAAGAGAGGCCAGTTCATGTGAACTTCGGTCACACATTGCTCCGTTGATGCGATTACCCCTAATGTCCATTGGTTGGGGCGGTTCTTCCGCACCATTTTAATACCCAAAAATTTTGTTGCAAGCCTGACAGCTTGGTCATTGGTCGTGTTGACTAGGTACCCCCTAGTGTTTTTCTCCACCTTATACTTAGCTTTCATTTTTGTATCCAAATTTTTTTCGATGTATTTTCCCTGGAAGTACTGCGATGGATCTACCCCTACCTTGGGCAATCCAGTAATTTGTGCAATAAGATCCACTTCGATGGGGATATTTGTGTCAAGCCATAAATAACCACCATGGAAGCATACAAGCAATTGCTTCATGCATGCATTCACCTCCGCTGAGCACCCAAAGTGCGGCATGTGGATGATTGACAGCAATCCTAATCATTGTAATTCCAATGCCCATTGCATTGGTTCCCTGGTGATTGGGCCTCCATCTTCATGGAATTTGTCGTTAAATTTCCTCTAGGTGCACTCTGGATACGCTAGAATGTCGTGGTCACTTTATTGAAGCTTGTGCAACTGCTGTAACACACCACCAGTAATGTGGACACCCTCCGGTGTTATTGGTTTGACTATTCTGTACTTTTTATTCTTCTCCAATCTTACCGACAGAGCCCCTTCTCTCCATGATGGTATGTATCCTGGAATGTCCACTATGGTCTGATCATATTGTTGCCTGGCCCTTCCTCTTGTTGTTGTTGTCTCTTACCTTGCGGCACCCAAAGTGCTCGCTTCTGCTCTTGTGTCTTCCTCTCTTGTCGAGACGCGGGTATTCTTTGCTCTTCTTTCTATATCTACCAATCGGTTGGCACTTCTTTTATTCTGGAATACCTGAGACAGTGCTGATCCAATTTCTGGTTTCTCCTCAAAAATGTGTGCCCTTGCACCAAATGGATCCTGCTCAGTAGTGCTAGGTATCACATGTGCCATCGCAGCTCTCTTAGTCGTGTTCTCTTCAAAAAAAAAAGCACTCTCACCAACTCAATTCGCTTTCACTTCTCTGGTTTCTTCAATGCTCTTATCCTTCAACACTCACAATGTGGAATGGGTTAGAATGCTTCCCTACGCATGCTTTTATACCCATCGAATCGATTTGGAGAATGATTACCCAAATTTGTCATCGATTTACCCAATCCTCCATTGATTTTCCCAATCCGACATAATGATGCAGCATTAAATGCATCTCCGTCCACTCATGTCGTCATCCGCCACATCTTAACTGCTTCATTTATTGCCCAATATTACCAATTCACACTTCACCGGTATTGACAGGTCACAAACTTTTTCATTGTTTCGTCCCTAGGAATATGGATTCTAACTTTGTCACAGTTCTGTCGATGGGCTCTCGAACTATGCAGTGTACCTTTTGCATTTTTTTTCATGTCAACTTGTTAGCTTTCTCATTCGAGGTGCGTTGGGCTATCCCGATAAGGATTTAGCCATCTCCCATTCACTAAGTTCGTCAAAAGTGTTCCATCCAAATTTTGAAATGTAATTGCAACTCCTTCAGTAATGAAATTTATGACATATGGATCAAGCCAATGCGTTTGGAGCTTACCTAGGTGTTTTGCAAACTTACCATCATACAAGAGCACCATGTCTCCAAATTGAAAGTGCTTCTGCTTTACATGGTGATCATGCCATGCATTCTGTCGATATTTTTCCACTTGCTACTAAAATCCTGCAATGAAACGATCGTCTTCCAATTGTAGCAACTGTGTCAATCTTTCTTCAATAGCCCCATCGTCGCTCATGCCTGTGGCTGCTGCGATGCACAGACTAGGGATAATGTACTCCATAGGAATCACTACTTGTTATCCATATACCAGCTTGAATCTTTTTCCTCACAATATTTTGCACGTTATTCTATAGGCCCATAATACTGCAGGAATCTTCAATTCCTAGTTGTCATGGTTTGTATTTCATATCTTAGTGAGCACGTTCTCCAGAACTTTGTTCAGCACTTCAACCGCTCCATTCTCCTATGGGTGGCATGGATTACTTATTCTATTTTGAATCTGAAACTCCTCAGTCATTGCTTTGATGGTATTATTTGAAAAATGCATACCTTGGTCGCTCTCAATATTTTTGGACACCCAAACTTGGTGACCACATTGTCGAAAAGAAATCTTGATTTTGTCGCAGCTGTGCAATCTTTCACTGGTGCTGCTTCAGCCCATCTTGTTATGTAGTATTTCACAGTAATGATGTACCTCATACCTATCCACCTTCCTGGTGGTTTAATGGGTCCCACAAAGTCTACTTCCCATTTTTCAAAAGGTTGTAATGTCAACTGGGCCACCAATGGCATCTCAACCCATCGTGATGGTTTCCTCGTCCTCTGACATACATCGCAGCTCTTGGATTAATTTGTTTCATCACCATGCAATGCTGGCTACCATAAGCCAGCTCTAAGTATATTTTTGGTAGTTCCACACCCTCCATAATTCCCTCCCGCGATTCCACCATGAGCCTCAACCAACACTCCTTATTGCTCATGTGGAAGGACATATTGACGAATAATTTCATCTGTCCCCATCCTGTATAAATGTCATGCGATCAATTGGAAATCAGCAGCTCTGATGACTAAATGCTTCATTTGATTAGTGGTGAACCCTTCAGGTTCTCTTCTCGTTGCCAAAAACTGAACAATCTGTTCATAATGTTTATCAACCATTCCAATGCCAAATAATTGTGCATTAGGAAGACCTTCATCGATGCTACTTGGTTCGTCGCCCGATTCAATCGTCGATAGATGTTCAGGTCCTGCATTCAATCATCCAGGCTTCAGGATTATTTCAAAGTCAAATTCCTGAAATAAAAACAACCACCGAAAGATATCCCCCCCCCCCCCAACATAGTCTTGTTGACTAGGTACTTCAATGTTGAGTAGTTAGTAAACATCTTGAAGTGTCCTCCTCACAGATAGTGTCAGAAATTTTGTGATTCATATACCATCATCGGGCCTTGTCTTTTTGTCATTGTATAATTTTTCTCTGTGGTATACAACTTCCGGCTAGAAAATGTGATAGGATGGTTGATCAACCCTTCTCTAGGCTGGGCCAATATCACCCCCAACGCGACTGATGAAGCATCTACGTGGACATGGAATTATTTCTTCTAGTCAGGGAAGGGTAATATTCACGTTGCAAACATCTTTTCCTTCAATATGTCGAGTCTCTTCTGACACTCATCGTTCCATTAAAACTTCGCATCTTTCTTCAATAGCTTCTCCATGGGCACAATAATCACTACAAACCCTTTTATGAACTTTCTATAGTATCTTGTATGGCCCAATGTGGCCCTCATCTGCTTTATTGTCGTAATTGTTGGTAAGTCGACAATGATCGCAATCTTGGCTGGGTCGACCAACATACCTTCCTTGCAGAAAATATGTCCCAACAAGATACCAAAGGGTGCACAATAGATACACTTCTTTAAATTCAAAGAGATATGATTTGTTGACATCTTTCAAGTATCCTCCTGAGGCTGTCAACATGGTCTTTAACCAATCCATACACATTCCAGTCATCCATATACACCGCCAAGAACTTGTGAATAAAATCTTTGAAAGCAGCGACAACTAATCTTGAGAAATTTGCAGCCCAACATTATTGAGACCGAATGGCATTATTGTGTACTGATAGCAGCCCCACTCTGTTACAAAGGTGGTTTTGTGTCGATCCTCTTTTGCAATATTTATATGGTGATATCCTGAGAACCCATCTGTGAATGAATATACTTCTTGTCCTCTAACACCTTCAAGTAATTCATCGGTAAAGGATGTGGGGAATGGATCATGAAGGCATGCATCATTCAACTTCCTTAATTTGACGCAAACCTGGACTTTGCCAGTATTCTTGTCCTAGATGACCATCAAGCTGATCCATTCTAACTCCTCGACTGACTCAATGATCTATGCATCCAACATTCGCTCTATCTCAACCTTCACTCATTCTTTGTATCTGGGATTCAATCTATACGGTCGTTGCTTCACTGGCTTAGCATTGGGTTTAAGGGGGATATTCATCTCGCCCAAGTCCCCGAAAATGCCATTCATCTTAGAAAACTTCATCGGCAACAAATCTTGAAATTCATGCAATAAGTCGGTGACCTTCCCAATTGTTGTGTCATCCCAATAGTCTCCAATACTGGAAAAATTTGGACTCTCCAATGACCCAATATTTATTTTCTTAATTTTCAATGGTTCCTTGAATCTGTCTAATGGCGCACCTGGTGCTTCAACATCACAGCTTCCTTCTGAATCGAGGACATAGACAGCTCTAGGATCTCCATCATCATCAAGTCCTCCTGAAACATTGTAACATTCCATCATCATCTTTGGTGTTGCAATCCATTGTGGTCCCATTGGTCTTTCGGTCGGAACTGTCTCAAATATCTTTTTGCGAATTACCTACAACACACTGTCAATTAGAGGATTTTCATCGATAAAACTGAATGTGTGATTGAAACTAGTGGTTAGATCCTCCCATGTAGTTGTTCCTTCTCTCAGCTCTATTGTGACATACTGTAACATCCAACTATTTTCATAAAAATTTAAAATTTCTAAATCGTCATTAAATACTAATAATTATAAAATGCGGAAATAAAGAATGTTTAATTAAAGCAGTAATTAATAAATTCGTCATTTGGTTGGAACAATTTAATTGCTGTGTCTTTTTTTTTTTTTTTTTGATGGTGTACTGTGTCGGTGACATGTCATGAATCCAATTAATAATTATGACATTTATTTATATGCTTGAATGATTGAAAATTTCAATACATTTGGAAACATAATTCTCCTCAACAAGTATTGACAGTTTAATTTTTCTGGATAATGATGAAAGGGGTCCCACGAGGTGCCCTGAGGCTTACTTAGCTTACTCAGCTAAAGCATTGTACTCGTCCCTCATGCGCAGATTTGTAGGTAAGAGATAGCGATAAGATTCAGAGTGTTTAATAACCGTGATACAAATAAAAACTGCTTATGATTTCAACGCTACAGGTATGGTTTCTTTCCAATTTTGTAAGATGAACTTGGCTAGCTCAAAACTGCAGAAATCGTCTGTCTCAGAGTGTGATTGTTATGAATGCTCTTCATTAGGAGTTTATGACTTCACTTGTTATCATTCCATGAATGACTTGTGGTTGTTAAAAACATTTCTTTTATAAATTTTGATGATGACAAATGTAAGACAAGGACACGTGGTCCTAAGCATACCATAGAGAGAGTAATAAGGTGATTCTAAGTTCCCTATTACCTGGGAAATTATAATTGTGATGCATTATGCATTAATACCCTACCATGCAATGTATGCAATGGTTCTATGGGGCAACTATACCCTAAGGGTGTATTCATATAACTTATGACATGAACAAAGCTTGAAGATCTTTATAATGAACCTTAAGATGAATTTTATATTAAGTTGGGGCGGAATCAATCCATACCTTAGGATCGAATGTGATGTAGGTGGATGTTTTTATACTATGAGTGTGCTTAAATCGATTAAATGGAACATATAAGATCTTGAATACATGATACCGGTGAATGTTATACCTAGGTATAATTCATAAAGTCGATGCTAATTAAACGTTGATCCATATGGTTGGCAGGTGGAATGATGGCATTGTATAAAGCCTGCGTACGAATTCAAGGGTGTAGTAAATGATTGGGTTTGTAATCAATTCGCCTGGCCACCGTGTTAATGGAGATATTATGTGCATGTTGTGAAGGGTCTCCAGCATGTGAGAAGGTTCGTCGATGCTGAATTGTATCGGGCCTCCTGCCTCGGTGTCAACAGAGTTGGAAACTTCGTTGCTTGGGAGATGGAGGGGTGAGTTATTATCGTGCCTGCCACCCTCCAATGTGGCTCATGGAACTTAGATCTCCCTCGTTGATTTCTATGCAATGGGATCATAGAGAACCCTAACGTAAATTATGGGATACTGTAACGTTTTCTTGGCATTTGTTTTGGTGGTAGGTTTTGGGGGTGAGGCCAATCGGCTGAGAGGCACTTAGGGTTTTGATGTTTTAGCCTCCCTCGGGCTCGATCCTAACACTGAAAACAACCTCTAAACTGTAAGTGAATGCTATCAATGGAGGCCGAGTCTGGAGTTGAATAGTGTGGCAATCCACAGGTTGGATGAGTGCTTCTGTTGGGGCGTTGTAGTGACTTGAAAGTCTAGGATTTCAATCGGGTTGTAAGTTTCAGAAGGTATCCCATAGTGTGGCCTTCGAGTTGGGTGCTTCTCCTTCACAGTGGATGGATGGATAGCTTCGTCAATCTTCTGTCATGACTCAGGTGCAGTAAAGTTGCAAAAGTTTAAAGTTTTCTTGTTGCATGCATCATTATTTCATGATTGATATTTAACTCAGTGTATGGTTGTTTGGCAGGTAGCTCTCGGCGAACAGCAGTGTGCCGGGAAAGTTGACAAGGGGAAGAAATATAGTGAACCCACAAGTAAGCTTCGGTGGTACCCCTACCTCGTGGTTCTCCTGGAATCAAACTTGATGAGCAGGGTGTTGGAAGTATGTCTTCTCGGCAGTGGCTTTTCCCTTGCCTGCAGCATTGGGAAAACATTATTGTTTATGTTTTGTTTGTTAGTGTAGATGATGTGAATATTTCTTAAAGTGTATGGCCGGCCATCCCTTGGCTCGACGAGCTTGATAGGGTTGAACCCCCGTTGTTGCAAGGGATTTCACAGTATTAAAAGTTTTATGTTATCATTCTACACTTCTAAATCGATGGAAGAACCTAGTGTGGAGCTGTAGGGAATAACAGTGTTGACTAAGGTTGTTTCGGCAATAACTGAGTAGTGTAAAAAGAATGGGTTTTTGAATGGACCTTCGGTAAACAATGAGGTAATCTGTAGGATACTTCCATCGTAATTTTAAATGGAAATGTTCATTGTTTAGGGTTTAATGCGTACGTATGGTGTTTTCGAATTTGTACCAGAAAGCCTGTTTAAGATGTTTATTTAAATAGTGGATATAAGCCGATAATGATCTACCTGGCTTGCATTGCATCTGTGCATACTTGGGTTAAGCCGATAATAAAAAGGTATTAGCTTGGGTTTGAAAACAACTGTGTTTCTGTTAAATCCTAGCCTGATAATGATAATGAAATCTGCTGGTATGTAATGATGTTTAAAATGCAAGAATAATAGATCTTGATTCTACAGTTAGGATATCTATGATAATGAAAATATTTGATTTTGCAGCTGTTAAATGTTTGTAAATATTAGTATGATGGGAACAGATCAACCCTGGTTTGGGTGTAGAGATGTTGTATTTTACTTTGTCAATTCAATAATGCTATTCTTTTCTTTGCTTTTAAGAACATGCTATTATGTGAAGTGAATTCTGCCACATGCAGTTGATAATATAGAATCAAAGAATTTACAGTGTATTCATCAGTTAGTTTAATTTTCCTATTAATATAACAGTTGGTCTACTTTAATTCTATCTCCTTGTATTTGTCCAATTTGGACCTTTGGAGAAAATGAATGAACAATACAGTACTCCTTTTTTTTTTTTGCACAAAATAATATAGTGATGACAATAATTTCTATAAGATCAATCAGATTCAAATAACAAGTAAAAGAATGGGTATGTGGTTTAAACATAATGCATGATATTGGTTTCTTTGAAGAAATAAGTGATGGTCAGTAAACCCTAGCTGTTAACACAATGTCCACCTCCAGAAGTCAGAAAAGAACCTATTGCTATGACTAGGTTCTGGTATGTTGTTTCAGCATGCAGATTTGAACAGTATATTCAGTGGATGCAGAGATTTAATTTTGCAGCTGCTAAATAACAAGATGCATAGGAATATAAGTCTGTGCATGGGTGGTCTCTTGGGTTTATGTATTTAGATGTATTCTAGGTTTCACTTTTAAATGAATAGATTTAATGCTACCTCTCTGTACTGGAGTACGATGCAGCTTCACGCATGGGGAAAAATGTAGAGGAGTCATTTTATCAGTTCAGCAAATTTAAATAAATCAGGATCTAACATTTTACTGCTACTGGTCATTAATAACATTTCTAAGCCATTTTATGAGAGCATTCATATGATTTGAAACCTAAAAAAAATCAAAGAATAGAACCTGAGTGTGATAGGAGGAACAAATCACTCAAGAAGCCCGTTCCACCCAACCTACTCCTAAGTAGCCAAGATGTATGCCTTAGGACCCCCGAGCCTATCCACTGATCCACCAGGAGGAAGAAAGTTCTGAAGCTTAGGATCTCTACTTGCAACAGCAAGAAATTTATCCAGCCTTACAGGCTTAGTAATCAATTGGACCAGCACCAACACCTCTGGTCTGTCCTTCTCATAACATTTGCAGACTTATACTTGAACTCTCCACAGCCTCCCTATTCGAATCTCTCAGCCATCACCTGATGCACATGAGGAATGTTTCTGCATAAAACATTGTAAGAGCTCCCTGCTCAATTCGAATTGCCTTTTATAGGCTGCCTAGGTCTTTTTTGTAATTACTGGTCATTAGTGAGCTATGTGCTCACCTCCCTCCACTTGGAGGGGGAAATGCCACAAAATTAGGGGGAGTTGTCCCATACCAACAACTAATGGTAGAGTGCAAATGCTGCCATCTGTCCCAATCCTTCCAACAGCTTCCATTCCTCCTAGTGGGCCAGTGGACACTCTTGTAATAGCTTTCTTGAGTGTTTGTCTCCCATTTTTATTTATTAAATAATAATAATGAGTCATTACATTCATCTTTGACCTAATTGGTCATAATTACAAAACTTGTAATTATAATTTAACACAAAGTATTTTGCAAAAAGGATAATAGTAGAAAATAATTATTCTCAAAAATTGGGTAGGTGACATACACCCCCCCTTAAGCCTCAACATCGTCCTCGATGTTGCTTTATTCACTCCTTGAGTGTTCCTGGAACAAAGTTGGGTATGCAGCCCACATACTACTCTCTAACTCCCAGGCAGCCTCTGCTGGGCTAAAGTGCTTCCATTGCACTTTTACTTGGCCAACCGTGTGGGTCCAGAGTAGAGTTTCTTTCCTTGTGAGAATATAGTCGAGTTCCACCGGAAAATCGCCGCCTTGTTCCACCTGAACATTGTTCCAATTTACAACATGAGTAGGGTCATGCACATATTTCTTTAAAAATGAAATGTGAAAAACATTATGGACTTTGAGGTTTGAAGGTAAGGCTAATTGATATGCCACAGGTCCAACTCTGGACAATATTTCGAAAGGACCACAATACCTGGGTGCCAGTTTGGCACAGCTTCCCAATTTTAAGGAACTCTTTTTCGGCCTTACCTTAAGAAAAACATGTTCACCAACCTGGAACTCTTTATGAGTTCTTTTAAAGTCTGCTTGAATTTTCTGTCTATCCTGGGAAGCTTTAAGATTCCCTTGTACTTGCTTCACGATTAGTTCTAATTCCTGCAACAATTCGGGCCCTAAGGTGACTCTACTAACCGGATCACTCCATGACACCGGTGTGTTACACTTTATACTGTAAAGAATCTCAAATGGGCTAAGTTTGGTTGAAGCATGGTAGTGATTGTTATACGCAAACTCTGCTAAATGCAAGTAGTCTTCCCACTTACCAAGTTGATCCTTAACATACATTCTGAGCATATCCTCCAATATCTAGTTCACCCTTTTAGTCTGTCCATCTGTTTGCGAATGAAACGAAGTGCTTAAATTTAAGGTGGTGTTTAACCCTTTGAACAAGGACCTCCAAAAGTTAATTGTGAACTTTGAATCTTGGTCTGAAACTATTACCTTGGGTATCCCATGCAGTTGGAAAACCTGCTTCATAAAAATTTCTGCGATATCAGGAGCTTTATGGGTAGTTTTGATAGGGATAAAATGGGTTGCCTTGCTAAGTTTGCCTACTACCACCATGATGGAGTCATGCTGTTTTTGATTCTTTAGTAACCCAGTGATGAAATATATACTTATGACTTCCCATTTCCAGTTGGGTATAGGAAAGGGCTGCAGCAATGCAGCAGGATGTTGATGTTCCACCTTTACTTTTTGACAGTCAAAACACTTAGCTATATATTCCGCTACTTCATCCTTCATTCTGGGCCAGTAGTACTCCTTCCTTAGCATTGTGATGGTTTTCTGGTAACCAAGATGGCAAGAATAGTGGCTTTTGTGCATCTCATCCAAAATCAGAATCTTTACTGCTGGTATGTTTGGTACGCACAATTTGTTTTTGTACAGCAGTAAACCATTTTCCTTCAAACTGAAATCTGTCGTAGAATTTTGAGAATTGTTTCCCGCTGTCCTTTCCTGTAATTTTATGTATTCCTCATCCTCCTTAATTCCTTCAAAAATATGTTTCTCCAAATCTGTCACGTATGTGCTGATGGCTGAAATAAAATGCATCCTTGCATTACAACTTAACTCATCGGCAACTTTATTCTCCTTCCCCTTAATGTGCTGAATTTCAAAATCACACTCACTTAGAAAAGTTAGCCATCTAGCTTGCCTGGCATTCAAATTTGTTTGATCTAACAAATATTTCAGCCCCATATTATCCGTCATTAAGGTAAATTTTCTACCAATAAGGTGGTGACACCACATTTTCAAGGCATGAATCACTGCTAACAATTCTAGATTGTAGGTGGAATAGTTCTTCTCATGTATTTTCAGTTTTCTTGATTCATATGCTACAGCATGTCCCTCCTGCGTTAGGACTCCTCCCAGTCCATCATTGCACATGTCTGTGCATAATACAAAATCTTTATTAGGATCTGCAATCCTCAAAATAGGCGCTGAAGTCAGCAATTCTTTTAACTTTACAAAACTGTCCGTACACTTTTGATCCCAGACAAACTTCTTTCCTTTTTTCTGCAGCGACGTTATGGGGTTTGCAATCCTGGAAAACCCTTCAATGAATTTTCTATAATAACTAGTGATGCACATAAATGATCGCACATCCGTCACATCTTTAGGAACCGACCATTCATTAATGGCCTTTATCTTGGCGGGGTCAACCGAAATCCCTTCCTCAGAGATTATGTGTCCTAAGTAATGAATCTTGTCTTTGTAAAAATCACATTTACTGAACTTAGCATACAGCTGGTGCTCCCTCAAAACTTGCAGAATGATATGTAGATGTTCATCATGCTCCTCCTTGTTCTTAGAATATACCAATATGTCATTGATGAATACAACTGCAAACTTATCTAAGTACTTGTGTAGAATTTTGTTCATTAAACACATAAATACAGCAGGTGCATTAGTTAATCCAAACGGCATGACAATGAACTCATAGTGTCCATAACGAGTTCTAAAGGCCGTTTTGAAAATGTCTTCATCCCTCACACGGACCTGATGATATCTTGATCGTAAATCGATCTTCGAGAATACTGTTGCTCCGCATAGCTGGTCAAAAAGATCGTCAATGCGGGGCAGTGGGTACCTACCTATTCTCGATCATCATTTTATTCAGTTGATGATAATCTATGCAAAGTCTTAGGGTACCATCCTTCTTCTTAACAAAAATGACTGGTGCTCCCCAAGGAGACACGCTGGGTCTTATGTATTTTTTATCGATCAGCTCCTTTAACTGAGATTTTAACTCATTCAGCTCTAGCATATTCATCTAGTATGGAGCTTTAGAACTTGGTACTGCACTAGGTATTAATTCAATAGTAAAATCTAGGTCCCTTTTGGGAGGTAATTCTGGGATCTCTTCAGGAAAAATATCTTGGAAATCCTTTAAGATAGGTATGTCCCCTATTTTCAGTTTGTCCTCCTTAGTACTCATCTCATCATGCACCGCATTTACTGCAAACATCTGACACCCTATTCTGATTGCTCTTTTTACTTGCATGGCTGAAATCTGTCGAACAGATGTTTTTCTTGGGATGCCTTTTACCTCTGCTGTCTTTCCTTCATCATCCAGGAAAATGAAACTTTTTTCATAACAATTCAGAATGACACGATGGGTTTCTAACCAGTCCATACCGATTAGGATGTCATATGACCCCAATGGCAGAATATTTAACTTAACCTGCGTTGTTAGTTGATTCATAGATAAAACACAATTTTCCACAAAATCAAAAACCTTTCTTTTTGTTCCTATCGCTAATCTAACTAACCAGGATTTATCGAATTTCTCTATTTTCAAATCGAGTCTTTCTACAACAACTGGTGATAAACTTAGACTAGCACCGGGGTCAATTAAAATAGAAACTGGGTGGTTTTGCAGCATACCTTCAACCTCCACCATTGAGACTTGGTGTTCTGCTTGCCGATTGTCTAATGCTGCACTAATTCTGGGAACTTCTCTTGCCACATATCCTATAGTAGCTTCAGACTGTATGGAGTGAATATGGTTGGCCGCCTGTTTCTTGAGGGGATAGTCTGAAGCATAATGGGGCCCTTGGCACTCAAAGCATTTTATAGGTGGCTTCTGTTCATTGGTCCTGGAAACATTGGGGACATTTCTGGGTGCTGTAAATTTCTACTGCGGATTATTTCTATTCTGCTGAAATTTTTGATTCTAGAAATTTCTCTTCTGGAAACTGGAATTGCCACCATATCTAAAATTTTTCCTTTTCTGTTCAAAATTATTGGGTTTTGGGTTTTTCCAGCTGGGTACCCCTTCTCTTTTCTTATTCTGGTCAAAGAAAAAAGTGGCTTTCCTCATGGCTTCTTCTAGTGTCTTAGGGTTATCGTACTCTATCCTATCCTTTATGTGGAAAGGTAGACAACTTAGGTACCTCTAGACCTTCGGTTTTTCTTCCACCATATATGGCACATACCTCAGCAAACTTAAAAACTTGTTGTTCAGTTCTTTCATGTTCATCATTCCCAGTTTCAGATCATAGAATTCTTTGGATTTTTCTTCATAATATTGCTCAGATAAGAATTTCTTCTTAAAGTATCTTTTAAAAGTACTCCAACTCACATCTCGGTCTTTTATACCTTTTACCCTTTTAAGGTCTTGCCACCAAATATCTGCCTTCCTGGTCAGGTTATAAATTGCCATCTTTGCCTTTAAGGATTCTGAATAGTCGTAGATATGAAAATACTTTTTCATGCCGGACAGCCATGCTTCTGCTGTCTCTCCTTTCTCTGTTTCGCCATTGAAAGTTGGGGCTTTGATTTTCTTGAATTCACTAGATATCTATTTGTACTGTTTATTCCTTTTCCATTTTGGCTTGAAGTCTCCTTCACTGCTGTCACTAGAGTAGTTATGCTTCTTTTTACGTGGATGTTTGGCAATTCTTGATGATGTTGAGTTGTTGTTTCCCTCAGCTGTTCATGTTTGTTTATCCTTGCCTTCATGAGATAGCTCTTTAGTTTCGGAAGTATGTTCAAGGTTTTGTTCATATTTTGGGTATTGGTCGAACATTGCTTGCTTCAAATCCTCCTGTGTCCTCAGGATTCTTTCATTGTCCTTTTTTACTGACTGGATCTCTGCCTTCAATTCTTGAAAAGCATGCAATAATTCTGACGAATCGTCACCCCGATTGCCTTAGAATTGTTGTTCCATAATTGGGTTTGGCGGAAATCTGCCCCTTATGTGTTCAGTTGATCCTTCCATATCTGTAAATCAAAGAAAAATTTTCTGTATACGACAAAATAATTTAAACTTGAGTTAGCGAAAAATTTCACAGTCATAAATTTTTTTGTTTGCGTGTTTCTTGGACCGTCTTTAGGCCTAGAGTTTGAACATGAGCTCTGATACCACATGTAACATCCCACTATTTTCATAAAAATTTAAAATTTCTAAATCGTCATTAAATACTAATAATTATAAAATGCGGAAATAATAAATGTTTAATTAAAGCAGTAATTAATAAATTCGACATTTGGTCGGAACAATTTAACTGTTGTGTCTTTTTGTTTTCTGATGGTGTGCTATGTCGGTGACACGTCATGAATCCAATTAATAATTATGGCATTTATTTATATGCTTGAATGATTGAAAATTTCGATACATTTGGAAACAAAATTCTCCTCGACAAGTACTAACAGTTTAATTTTTCTGGATGATGATGAAAGGGGTCCCACGAGGTGCCCCAAGGCTTACTTAGCTTACTCAACTAAAGCATTGTACTCGTCCCTCATGCGCAGATTCGCAGGTAAGAGATAGCGATAAGAATCAAAGTGTTTAATAACCGTGATATAAATAAAAACTGCTTATGATTTCGACGCTACAGGTATGGTTTCTTTCCAATTTTGTAAGTTGAACTTGGCTAGCTCAAAACTGCAGAAATCGTCCGTCTCAGAGTGTGATTGTTATGAATGTTCTTCATTAGGAGTTTATGACTTCACTTGTTATCATTCCATGAATGACTTGTGGCTGTTAAAACAATTCTTTTATAAATTTCAACGATGAAAAATGTAAGACAAGGACACTTGGTCCTAAGCATACCATAGAGAGAGTAATAAGGTGATTCTAAGTTCCCTATTACCTGGGAAATTATAATGGTGATGCATTATGCATTAATACCCTACCATGCAATGTATGCAATGGTTCTATGGGGAAAATATACCCTAAGGGTGTATTCATATAACTTATGACATGAACAAAGCTTGAAGATCTTTATAATGAACCTTAAGATGAATTTTATATTAAGTTGAGGCGGAATCAATCCATACCTTAGGATCAAATGCGACATAGGTGGATGTTTTTATACTATGAGTGTGCTTAAATCGATTAAATGGAACATATAAGATCTTGAATACATGCTACCAGTGAATGTTTATACCTTGGTATAATTCATAAATTCGGTGTTAATTAAACGCTGATCCATATGGTTGGCAGGTGGAATGATGGCATTGTATAAAGCCTGTGTACAAATTCAAGGGTGTAGTAAATGATTGGGTTTGTAATCAATTCGCCTGGCCACCGTGTTAATGGAGACATTACGTGCACGTTGTGAAGGGTCTCCAACATGTGAAAAGGTTCGTCGATGCTGAGTTGTATCGGGCCTCTTGCCTCGATGTCGACAGAGTTGGCAACTTCGTGGCTTGGGAGATGGAGGGGTGAGTTATTATCGCACCTGCCACCCTCCAACGTGGCTCATGGAACTTAGATATCCCTCGTTGATTTCTATGCATTGGGATCGTAGAGAAACCTAATGTAACTTATGGGATATTGTAACATTTTCTTGGCATTCGTTTTGGTCGTAGAGTTTGGGGGTGAGGCCAACCGGCCGAGAGGCAATTAGGGTTTTGATGTTTTATCCTCCCTCGGGCTCGATGCTGAGACCGGAAACAACCTCCAAACTGTAAGTGAATGCTATCAATGGAGGCCAAGTTTGGAGTTGAATAGTGTGGCAATCCACAGGTTGGATGAGTGCGTCTATTGGGGCGTTGTAGTGACTTGAAAGTCTGGGGTTTCAATCGGGTTGTAAGTTTAAAAAGGTATCCCACAGTGTGGCCTTCGAGTTGGGTGCTTCTCCTTCGCAGTGGATGGATGGATGGCTTCGTCAATCTTCTGTCATGACTCAGGTATAGTAAAGTTGCAAAAGTTTAAAGTTTTCTTGTTGCATGCATCATTATTTCATGATTGATATTTAACTCAGTGTATGGTCATTTGGCAGGTAGCTCTTGGCGAACAACAGTGTGGCGGGAAAGTTAATAGGGAGAAAAAATATAGCGAACCCACCGGTAAGCTTCGGTGGTACCCCTACCTTGTGGTTCTCCTGGAATTGGACTTGATGAGCAGGGTGTTGGAAGTATGTCTTCTCAGCAGTGGCTTTTGCCTTGCCTGCAGCATTGGGAAAATGTTATTGTTTATGTTTTGTTTGTTAGTGTAGATGATGTAAATATTTCTTAAAGTGTATGGTCGACCAGCCCTTGGCTCTGCGAGCTTGATAGGGTTGAACCCTCGTTGTTGCAAGGGATTTCACAATATTAAAAGTTTTATGTTATCGTTCTGCACTTCTAAATCGATGGAAGAACCTAGTGTGGAGCTATAGGGAATAGCAGTGTTGACAAAGGTTGTTTTGGCAATAACTGAGTAGTGTAAAAAGAATGGGTTTTTGAATGGAACCTTTGGTAAACAATGAGGCAATCTATAGGATACACCCATCGTAATTTTAAATGGAAATGTTCATTGTTTTGGGTTTAATGTCTACGTATGGTGTTTTCGAATTTGTACCTGAAAGCCTGTTTAAGATGTTTATTTAAATAGTGGCTATAAGTCGATAATGATCTACCTGGCTTGCATTGCATCTGTGCATACTTGGGTTAAGCCAATAATAAAAAGGTATTATCTTGGGTTTGAAAACAACTGTGTTGATGTTAAATCCTACCCTGATAATGATAATGAAATCTGCTAGTCTGTAATGATGTTTAAAATGCAAGAATAATAGATCTTGATTCTACAGTTAGGATATCTATGATAATGAAAATATTTGATTTTGCAGCTGTTAAATGTTTGTAAATATTAGTATGATGAGAACAAATCAACCCTGGTTTGGGTGTAGAGATGTTGTATTTTACTCTGTCAATTCAATAATTCTATTCTTTTCTTTGCTTTTAAGAACACGCTATTATGTGAAGTGAATTCTGCCACATGTAGTTGATAATACAGAATCAAAGAATTTACAGTGTATTCATCAGTTAGTTTAATTTTCCTATTGATATAACAGTTGGTCTACTTTAATTCTATCTCCCTGTATTTGTCCAATTTGGACCTCTGGAGAAAATGAATGAACAATACAGTACTTTTTTTTTTTGCACAAAATAATACAGTGATGACAATAATTTCTATAAGATCAATCAGATTCAAATAACAAGTAAAAGAATGGGTATGTGTTTTAAAAATAATGCATGATATTGGTTTCTTTGAAGAAATAAGTGATGGTCAGTAAACCCTAGATGTTAACACAATGTCCACCTCCAGAAGTCAGAAAAGAACCTACTGCTATGACAAGTTTCTGGTATGTTGTTTCAGCATGCAGATTTGAACATTATATTCAGTGCATGCAGAGATTTAATTTTGCAGCTGCTAAATAACAAGATGCATAGGAATATAAGTCTGTGCATGGGTGGTCTCTTGGGTTTATGTATTTAGATGCATGCTAGGTTTCACTTTTAAATGAACAGATTTAATGCTACCTCTCTGTACTGGAGTACGATGCAGCTTCATGCATAGGTAAAAATGCAAAGGAGTCATTTTATCAGTTCAACAAATTTAAATAAATCAGGATCTAACATTTTACTGCTACTGGTCATCAATAACATTTCTAAGCCATTTTATGAGAGCATTCATATGATTTGAAACCTAAAAAAAATAGAAGAATAGAACCTGAGTGTGATAGGAGGAACAAATCACTCAAGAATCCCGTTCCACCCAACCTACTCCTAAGCAGCCAAGACGTCTGCCCTAGGACCCCCGAGCCTATCCACTGATCCACTAGGAGGAAGAAATTTCTGAAGCTTAGGATCTCTACTTGCAGCAGAAAGAAATTTATCCAGCCTTATAGGCTTAGTAATCAATCGGACCAGCACCAGCACCTCTGGTCTGTCCTTCTCATAATATTTGCAGACTTATACTTGCACTCTCCACAGCCTCCCTATTCGAATCTCTCAGTCATCACCTGATGCACATGAGGAATGTTTCTGCAGAAAACATTGTAAGAGCTCCATGCTCAATTCGAATTGCCTTTTATAGGATGCCTAGGTCTTTTTTGTAATTACTGGTCATTAGTGAGCTACCATCTCACCTCCCTCCACCTAGAGGGGGAAATTCCACAAAATTAGGGGGAGTTGTCCCATACCAACAACTAATGGTAGAGTACAAATGCTACCATCTGTCCCAATCCTTCCAACAGCTTCCATTCCTCCTAGTGGGCCAGTGGACACTCTTGTAACATCTTTCTTGAGTGTTTGTCCCCCATTTTTATTTATTAAATAATAATAATGAGTCATTACATTCATCTTTGACCTAATTGGTCATAATTACTAAAATTGTAAATATAATTTAACACAAAGTATTTTGCAAAAAGGATAATAGTAGAAAATAATTATTCTCAAAAATTGGGTAGGTGACACATACCAGCTCTGCGGCACTTTGTCTAACATGTGGATGAATGCATGAACCCATTCTTGCTTTGGCCTCACCCCCCATGTAGCCTAACACTTTCCCAAATGATCACTTGGATCAATCCTTCCACCATACTTCTTTCCTTGGTAGCATTCATTTTCCCCAAATATTACTTCCATTAATCATCGACATTGTTTCCAGTTTTTTATTGATGACTTTTGCATAACCCACCACCTCGCTGGAGTGGCCTTCAATGCTTCATCTAATTTTAGTAGGCATTGTGGCTCTGTTGCTTTGTCTTCAAACTCATTGATAAAGAGTTCTAGGTTAGGTAGTCCTTTGTATGTCGGCAGATCACATACTTCTGTCATGACCCATCTCAGTGATTGAGTGATCTGAGCGCACTTCCTGACTAATACCTCATGCAACTTATTTTTTCGATTCTCTACATCCCCGTTGGAGTCTGATGATGCCGAAATGATACTTTTCCACCCCAATTCTCCATCAACAAAGGTATTGATGTAATCTTCTAAGACATTATAGATTTTTTCCGATCCTCCAGTGAGCTTGTCTCTCATGGGTTCAACATATCTTTGTCCTTCAAGTGGATCAAGTGGAGCAATGACCCCCATGTTGCATTTCTCAAAAGACATTGTTCTTTTATTGAAATTAATAACTACCTGATTTTCTGTTGTCAATTCTATCCCCAACAGCATAGGATATGGACTGGTGTTATCAATTATCTCTATTACATCAAAATCTGCATATGTCTTCAATCGTTCTACCTCGAATGATAGATAAGGAGACCGACCGATTGGTGTATCCTTGATTTGGTTTTCTAAACAGAGTTGCACAGGGGACCATACCAACTGTGTCTTCCCCATCTCTTCCCATGTTTTCTTGGTTAGTATATTCACATCGCATCCTAGATCTAAAATGATGGAATCCATGTTATATGCACTGATCTAGGAATTCATCCTCATCTCCCTTCCCGTTTTCATCTTATGCAGATGGTTCACTACACGATCATGTCTCCTCTCTTTCTATCGATATAGGGATCCTTTGCTAATGTTAAACAACTTTCTAAAAACTTTTCAAAGTACTGACCTTCCTTGGTGACTTCTACAACATTGTCGGATAAAAAATTGGTGGAATCTCATAGACATGTTCTTTATGGACTATAGGTGTCAATTGTACATTATTCTTTATTAGTGCATCTCGTGCTTCTCAAAAAGGTTTCTTTCTTTGCTTCAACATCAAATCGTACATGTTTCTGAGTCGCGGGCCGTACATTTGGTAGTAGCCTATCTTCTCCTGTCACAACTCCTCCTCTAGTTACTACTGCGACATTTGTTGGTTGACCTCTTACCTTAGCTGAGATATTCTACATGTTATGATTTGGATTCTGGTTCTAGTTCAGGTTCGGGTTAGGTTTTGGTTGCGGTGCATTCTTAGCTTGCCACTTTGCGATTAGCTAGGGACAATTTTTGACAGTATGATCAACTGTGCTGCAATAGGTACATTGAGGGGTCATATTATGGAAATACCTCTCATAATGTCCAAGTTTCCCACAATTATAGCATGTGATCCATCCTCGACCTCGACTAAAGTTTCCTCTGCGACCAAAACCATTTCTGCGACCACCACGATATCCTCGTCACTGTTGGTTGAACTGTGACTAATTGTACTGCGACGGATTGTACTATGACTGATTATACTATGGCTAATTATACTGTTGTTGTGCCGGATATCTTTCTTCCAGATGTTTCTCGTCTCCCTTCATGAAGTCTCAACAGTCCTTTCTTGAAGCAAGGCATATGCTCGACAATTTTTCCCAGCATGGCCGACATATCGACATAAGTTACAATACAGATTAGTTGGCTTCGACAGAACCTTCTGCAAACACACGCATTCCTTCGAGTGATGTCCTCTTGTTTGGAAAACGTAGCACCAGGGAATCGCTCCTTGACTGAGTGGATTGGGCACACCAGACTGTAGACACTCGTAGAATTTAGGACACTAATATTTATGATTCCCTTCGGACTTGCATCAAATACACCATACCTCTTCATGAACTTCCTTCCCTTTATTAATATCCTGCAGCTGAATAGTCAAGTTTTCTAGATGCGACTGGATCTAGCTCATGTTGATCCATATTTTTTCAATCGGCGAAGGTTCGAGCTTCATTGCGAGCTCCAAATCCTCCACCTGAGATAAGATCTTTTGCTGCATCAACGGCATCCGGATGTATGGTATCAATGTGTTAGAAAAATAGGATCGTAGAGCAATCACAATAAACAGAAATGAAAATATAATCACACAGACACATTACAAGAGATACACCAATATATCGTGGTTCATCCAAGATGGGCTACATCCACACTGAAATTGCCAGTCCTTATTATTATACCATCCAGCAAATGAAGGGATACAACCTGTAGCACATTCACTACACTTCCTCTTCATTATCGCATAGTCTCTCTTCACGATCTAAGAGATATTTACAATGCATAATACCTAATCCATTAACCCTAGCCATATTACAATGTCTTTCTTATAAAGGGGAAATACAATGGGAAAATACCACGGGTTACCCAAAACCATAGGCCCGTAAAGAATTGGTGAAAACAACCCAAAATATTTTCTCGGGGGCTTCACCCCCGAACCCCAAGGTTGGGGAACTCGTGTACAGTTCTTTTGCATATCACAGAAAGCTGGGGTACATGGGTGAGACAACTTCATCTATGAGACTAGAAGATCTGACTCCACAACCAACAATCTCCCACTTGGAGACTGATCACAACAACTCCACCACTACTGTACTTGTTGGATCTTGGACTTGAAAATTTTCCGATCTTCACCTTCACGCTAGAAGGCCAACTGAAACTGAGTAGGAACTCAGTTTCTCTCTGGTCACTACCTTCGTGAACATGTCTGCAGGATTCTGGCTAGTATGTATCTTTTCCAGTTTCAACAGTTCATCTTCCAGAATAGATCGTATGAAATGGTACTTGAGCTGTATATGTTTAGTCCTAGAATGGAATGTTGAGTTCTTTGCAAGATGAATGGCCCTTTGGCTATCACTATACAACCTGCTATCATTATGCTTTTTACCCAGTTCATCCAGAAACCTATGCAACCAAATCATCTCTTTACTAGCCTATGTAATAGCAACATACTCTGCTTCCGTTGTTGAAAGTGCAACAACCTTTTTTAGTTTCGAAATCCAACTTACTGTTGTTCCACCTACAGTAAACACATACCCTGTGGTGCTCCTCCTGCTATCCTTATCACCTTCCATATATGCATCAACATATCCCTGTAGGATAGTGTTTGAACCTCCAAAACATAATGCCTGACTGGTAGTACATCTCAAATACCTGAGAATCCACTGTACTGCCTTCCAATTTTTTTTACCTGGATTGTTCATATATCTGCTCACAACGCACACAACATGTGCAATATTTGGTCTTGTGCACACCATTGCATACATCAAGATGCCAAGTGGTAATGAATAGGGCATCATGGACATGTAATTTGTCTCTTCCTGTGTCTTGGGACACATTTCCTTACTTAGAATGAAATGGCTAGCCAAAGATGCACTAACTGGTTTTGTGTTCTGCATTCTGAACCTCTCCAATACCTTTTGTATGTACTCACCCTGAGACAATGTCAATTTGCGATTTTTCTTGTCTCTTGTTATTCTCATACCAAGAATTTGCTTTTGTAGCACCCAAATCCTTCATCACAAATGAATTAGCTAGCTTCCTTTTGAGCACATTTATATCCTTCATGTTATACCCCACAACAAGCATGCCATCCACATATGATAACAAGATAATATGCCTTTCATTTTCTATCCTCTTGAGATAAACATAGTGGTAAGAATGACATCTATTATAACCTTGTTCTTTCATAAACCTGTCAAATTTTAAATACCACTGCCTTGCAGCTTGCTTCAAGCCATACAAGCTCTTCTTCAACCTGCATACCAAATCCTCCTCCCCTTTGACCTCATATCCTTGTGGTTGCTGCATATATATCTCTTCCTCCAAATCCCCATGGAGAAAGGTTGTTTTTACATCTAACTATTCAAGATGCAAATCTTCTACCCCCACTATACTTAAAATAGTCCTAATTGAATTCATTTTAACAACAGGAGAAAATATTTCATCAAAATCTATACCTTTCTTCTGTCCAAACCCCTTTACAACAAGTCTGGCCTTGTACCGCTTCTTACCTCCTTCTTCTTCCTTCAACTTGTAAATCCATTTGTTCTTGAATGATATTTTACCAGTAGGAACCTAAACCAGATCCCAAGTCTGGTTTCATACCAATGAGTCCATCTCCTCATTCATGCCTTTCTCCCACTTCTTTCTAGTTTCCACCTGCATTGCTTCTTCATAACATTCTGGTTCACCAGCATCAGTCATCAACAAATAATATATTTAAGGAGAGTATCGTTCATGGAGTCTACTTAACATGGTAAATCTTCTTACACTTGCAGTAGTTTTAGGTACTTGTTGTTGTTCTTGATTTTCTGTCACCTTTGGAACTTCATTTTCTTTAATTTCATCAAGCACTGTGTACTCTGTGTTTTATTTTTCTTTTTTCTTTCCTTGCAACGGATATTTATACATGACCTTTTCATTGAATATAACATCTCTACTCCTGATGATTTTTTTATTTTCATAATCCCATAAGCGATAACCAAATTCATCAACCCCATATCCAATAAAGGTACATTTCTTGGATTTAGATTCAATCTTTGTTTTATTTTCTTTATCAATATGGACAAATGTTTCACAACCAAAAGTTCTCAGAAATGAGTTGTTTACCTTTTTATCTGTCCATGCCTCCTCTGGAATACCACCATCCAAATCACTTGAAGGCCCTCTGTTTATTAAATAAACAACAGTGTTTACAACATCTTCCCAAAAGTGTAAGGGAAACCTTGCATGCAATCTCATACACCTTGCATGCTCCATGATCGTTCTATTCATCCTTTCTGACACACATTTTCTTGTGGTGTTCCTGGGACTGTCTTCTCTCTATGATCCCATGGTATGAACAATAACTATCAAACTCCTTGCCGCAGTACTCACCTCCATTATCAGATCTAAGACACTTCAACCTTTTTTCTATCTCATTCTCAACCAAAGCTTTCCACTTATTAAAAGTAGAAAACACATTAAATTTTTTTCTAATGCAATAAACCCAAGTTTTCCTAGTTACATCATCAATAAATGTAACATAATAATAAGAGCCACCAAGAGATTGTACTTGAGCCAGTCCCCATACATCTGCATCCCCTTCTCACTCATGTGGCCAAGCCTATGATGCCACAATGTTGTATATGTTCCTGTGGAAGCTAAAGAGATAGAATGGTTAGTATTATGAGGACGTAAATACAACATACCTATCATGTCTCTTTTTGTTATCACCATTGATCCTTTAGTGATATTCCACCACGTTTCTCCAAACGTAGATAGACAGCTGCCATCTCCCAACTGCCCTATTGAGATCAGATTTATTTTCATAGCAGGAATATGCCTTACATCTTTCATCATCCAATCAGTTCCATTCTTAAATTTTATCCATACCTTACCCATTCCAACAATTTTACATGGCTCATCATCACCCAATAAAACATGTCCAAAATCGCCTGGAACATAATCATCAAAATATTTCCTATGGGGTGTAGCATGACATGAAGCCCCTGAATCTAATACCCAATAATCACTAGTATTATCTGATGCAAGAATCAAAGCATCTTGTAACACATCACCTGCTACATTTGCTTCCTGGGTAGTTTCTTACTATCCATCTCCTTTCTTCTTTAGAGATCTGCAGTCTTTCTTTAGATGTCCTTTCTTTCCATAGTTCTAGCACTCTATTTTTCCCAGTCTGGACTTGGATATTCCTGTTTTAGACTTGCCATGATTACCTTAGCTCTTTCCACTCTCCTTTTGTCTTCCCCTGCTCTCCATGGTCAACGCATTACCTGATGTCTCACCTGTGCTTTTTCTTCACATTTCCTCGCTAAGAATAACACTAACAACATCATCAAATATCAAGGTGTTTGAACCAGAGACAAAGTTACTTACAGCCATGACCAAGCCATTCTAGCTTTCTGGCAATGAACACAAGATTAGAAAAGCCCTAACCTCATCATCAAAGTTCACACTTACAGAACTTAGTTGATTTGTAACCATATTAAATTCATTTAAATGATCAACAACAGATCCATCTTCAGACATCTTCATATTAAATAAATGCTTCATTTGAAATAACTTGTTGGAGGACGAGGTTTTTTCATACAACTTACCCAATGCGCTCATCAAACCCTCCATTTTCTTTTCTTTTGAGATATTGAAAGCCACCGATGAAGCTAGGGACAACCGTATTGTTCCCAGTTCCTTTCTATCAAGAACCTCCCATTCTTCGTCCTTCATAGTCGTCGCCTACATTACTCTTCCTCCCAATGGTAGGAATAGATCTTTCTGGTACAGATAGTCCTCCATTTGCATCTTCCATAACTGGTAGTTTTGTCCATTAAATTTCTCGACCTTAAACTTTCCTTCTTCCTCCATTGCTCCCACTCGAACTAGAAACCCTAGTTTCCTGTGGGTTTATCTACCAAATAGACCTTTGGCTCTGATACCAATTGTTAGAAAAATAGGATCGCAGAGCAATAAAAACAAACAAAAATGTAAATATAATCACACAGACATATTACAAGAGAGACACCAATATATCGTGGTTCACCCTAGATGGGCTACGTACACACTGAAATTGCCAGTCCTTATTATTATACCATCAAGCAAATGAAGGGATACAACCTGCAGCACATCTGCTGCACTTCCTCTTCACTGTCCCACAGTGTCTCTTCACGATTTCAGAGATCTTTACAATGCATAATACATAATCCATTAACCCTATCCATATTACAATGTCTTTCTTATAAAGGGGAAATATAACGGGAAAATACCACGGGTTACCCAAAACCATGGGCCCGTTAACAATTTGAGAAAATAGCCCAAGGTTGGGGAATGAGTGTACAGTCCTTTTGCATATCACAGAAAGATAGGGTACACGGTTTAGACAACTTCATCTATGAGACTGGAAGATCTGGCTCCACAACCAACACAATGATGCAATAATAAATTCCTTGTGTTGAACATCACTCATCCCAAAACTAACTTTAGCCGTCCTATTTTGAACCTCTGATCAAAATCCCATACTGAATCATTAGGGAATTTTTTTATCTCCCTCAATTATGTGATATACTTTGATTCTCATTTAGGCTTCTTAAATGCATTGATCATCCTAGCTCTGATTTCTTCCAAATTCTTCTATGAAATTCTTGTAGGTACTTGTGTAAACTTCATTTACCAATCCAACGCACAACCTTTGAGGGTCGCCGCCAGCTATCCCTTCTTGATAGCTTCATGCTGCACTTGTTTTTCTTTCCACACCGCTTCACACAAGAACCAATATTGCTCAGGATCCTCTGTCTCATTACCCTGAAAGAGAGGCAAATTCACTTCATCGCCTACCATCCTTGGTTTTCTACCGGTGTTTATAGAACCGCTACTATTACTGCTATTCTGACCCGCATGATAGCCCTATGAAGAATTTGTGTTTCTTCCCCCAAAGTTTGGTGAAGTGCACGAGGTTGTGGATACGCCGTAACATTAGGTCTATCCTTCCTTAGGTTTAGGGGTATCCTGGTCATCCTCTTTGTCGTTGTAGGGTCACTTAGTCCCTTTTCGGCCCTCTTCGTAGTACTCTATTCTGGTCTCACTAGGATTCTCTCTCTATCTCACTCCTCCTATTCTTCTCCGATCAAAACCTCGACCCACTTCTCAGGAGGCCACAATCTTCCACAGCTACCATTACACTTTCGTCGTAGCTCATTTCAATCTACCCCGCATCATTCTATCAGACCCGCATCTGCACAGTACCCATAGCCTCCGTGCACCAGAGATTTACTCGTTGGAGTTCATCTTCAATATTCCTTTCTCACAAATGAGCATTTTGATCCACAATGGTAATGACAATAGGTAACTTCTTATGGGTCCTTTAAATAGATTCCTCTCCGCGTCACTATACGATCTAACTGTGTCGACAACAAAATCAGTAATGTACCCTTCCAAAATGTTATCCACCCATATGTCGGCATCCCTTGAATCTTTATTGTTAACACAACTCAATTGTTGGATTAGTTCCGGGGTCCAATACTTGCGGCTCTCCTCCTTGGAAATTCCTCTTCTGATCGGCTAGTTTAGACAACCATTCATACTACAATATAGGAAACTCACAGAAAAATACCTCATGGATATCAGTATAAATGTACATCTACAACCACTGGTCTGTCGACCATCCGGTGTTCTGATTTTATTCCTCAACAAACTCTCGCATCTTTTTGTTGAACCATTCCCCGATCTTCGGCTTTGTCGAATGCCACAGTATGTCCTCTCCATTCTGCACTAGGTCCTAGAAACGGAACCATTTGTTGACACTGATCTATCGATAGGGGTTCACTTCGCACAGGGTCAACAAAGTTTGATGCAAACACCCATAGATACCAGCCCATAAAGGGTTTATCCTTTCCAGAAACACTCAAAAAGCGAGTGACATCTCACCCGAGGCACCTAAGGGAGCTGCAGGAACCAATATTATGCATGTATAATAGGACATGCGTCATTAACAGTTAATCGCAACATAACTCAGAAATTGAGATAGCAAGCAATTGCATCATAACACCATCATCGCACACAGAGACATACTAATCAAATCTACGTAGTAACATATTATAGAAACATATTTAACATATCTGCGATACATATCATAACTGCGATATAACAGATCTAATCATACTGCGACACAACAGATCTAATCATACTACGATACAACAAATCTAATCATACTGCGATAAAACACATGAGAGACAAATTCATGGACATAACATTCCTTTTCATTAAAAGCAGACTTCATACATCAAATCTCTCTTACAAATCACAGAACCAACAGAGATACAGATAAGATAAGATAAGATGCAATTAGATTTTGAAAGGATTACAATGTGACTTATATTTATAGGCTCAGTGGTCATTACAAAATTGGTCCACTTCGTAAAGTGGACATATTCTAACCACTAAGTCTAACTAACTCATAACTCCGCTTTAACCGCTTTGCTCCGCTCCACGATCACTCTTTACCCTTGTCGATGTCCACTTGTTGTTGTTCACTTAGCTTCCTTGTCGTTGTTTGTAACAAAAATTCTATGAACTAGCCTCGTGCCAACACTGTCTCTAATATATCTATGTAATTTCATTTTTCATACATATATATAAAAGCTTTCTCAAATATTGTGTGCATGGTTGTCTCTTATTGATGTGTTTTTAAATCGGAATTGGTGCATGATTTTTAAAGTGAAAATTTGCTTAATCTGTGCATGATATTGATTGACCTACTGGGTGGGGAAACATTTTGGTACAGTTTGGAAGTCATTTTGGTGTGAAAAAGGGTCACAGTAAAGTGGTACATGAATCAGGAAACTACTCCGACGAACCTGCTAGAAGTCGAGGACAAGTGACATTTGAATATGTCAATGTTAATTTTCGAGCATTAATTCAATATACTCTAGGAGCTTTACTGAGAGAATAACATGTACAATATATCAATGCATATCAATCATAGCAAACATATCAATCATCATAAGATGCAAACATAAGAGACAATAGCCACATAGAGTTTCCGTGGGGAAAACCCTAAGGTGAAAAACCCCACAACTTCCTTAGACATAGATAGAGCAATAATACAACCAAAGTACAACCCAAGTACACAGAGATAGTCTCCTCCTAGTAGTTGATCCTCCTCCTCACATGTGCGCCACTTTACGAGTGATGTAGAGAGAGATAATGAGATGATCAAAATAGAGATCTCATGATCTCTATTTATACTTGTACTGACTTCCCAATAAACTGTTGATTTTTCAGAATTTACTTCAATCTGATCTAGGATCTTAACTGAGAGAACAACATGTACAGCAAATCTACAGCATATCAATCATGGACACAATAATGCAAGCACACAAGAGACACAGAGTTTACTTGGGGAAAACCATAAAGGTGAAAAACCCCAATAACTTCCTCAGAGATAGATAGAGCAATGATACAACCAGAATACAAGATATAGTCTTCTCCTAGCAGCAGAGCCTCCTCCTCCACAAGTGCGCCACTCTCCAAGTGTGAGTGAGAGAATAGCATGTGTAAAATGAGAGAGACACACTCTCTATTTATACACTAACTTGACTTGACCTTTCCTCAACTAGGTTGGCCTCAACTTAACCACTTAACATAATGCTGACTGGGTCGACCCCCACTAGGGTGGTCTAATAACCCTTTGACCCACATGGCCGACCCCCAATAGGGTGGTCTAATAACCCTTTGACCCACATGACTTATACAGGGCTGACCCCAACAAGGTGGTCTAATAACCCATCAAGTATAAGTTACGATACTTACAATATAAATGATGACACTTCCATATAGAGGAATAATAACATCTCTATAGGAATACAATATACATATATGTGAAATACATTATGAAGTTACATATACATCAACATAAACTTATGGGGTCGACTTGTCTAGCTTAGCATAATGACCCATGGTTAACATAATCAGGGCCAACCCCACACATGATGGTCTAATAACCCATTGGCAAGTTATGACACTTGCGACACTTGTCAATACAAATGAAGACACTTCCTTATAGAGGAATAACGCATCTCTATAGGAGTACAATATACATAAATGAAATACATAGGTGAAATACATTCCAAAGTTACATATACATCAACACTCCCTCTTAACTAGGAAGGTATTTCTCGACACAGATCTGCTAGCACAAGTCTTCTTCTCTGGATCATCATCAGTGAATCATCATCCTCAAATCATCATCATCATCACTACTGCTGCTATCTGAATCTACTCGTCATAGGAAGTTCTACAGAGCCAGTCCTTTTTCATACTCGATGTAGGCCCACCACCTGCAGTTCTTCATCATCACTGGCCATACTATGGAATCCTCAAAACTTATTACGTGCGTCACAAAAACTCGCAAGAGCATCCCAAGACTTATTACGGGCACACAGCCCAACCTATCGGATCTCCCAGGGAGCTATTACATGTGACCCCACCACAAAACCTCGAAAGAGAATCACAAGACTAATTACGAGCACATAGCTCAACCTATCGGATCTCTAAGGGCGTTATTATATGTGGTCATGGAAAAACCTCGAAAGAGCATCCCAGGACTTATTACGGGAACACATCCCAACCTATCGGATCTCCCAGGGTGCTATTGTATGACATAGGACAAAACCTCGAAAGAGCGTTTGCCAGATCTCCCAGGGAGCTATTATATGCCAGCGGCAAAACCTAGCAAGAGAATCTGCAAACCTCCTAGGGCGCTATTATATGTCCTCCCAAAGAAAAACCTCAAAAGAGCATTTTCCAGATCTCACAGGGAGTTATTATATGCCAGCGGCAAAAACTAGCAAGAGAATTTGCAAACCTCCTAGGGCGTTATTATATGCTTATCTGCACAACCTGTCCATGGCCATAGAGTATCAACTTGATACTCACCATACATTATCCTGATCATCATCATTGCATTGTCCTGATGCATATCATCTGGAGCAACATCCTGAAGCTCATCATCCATGATCATCCTGATCATACAATGCATCCACTTGATGCATACACAGTATCTTCCTGATACATATCATCATACATGATCTACCTGATCATACAATGTATCCACCTGATACATATACAAATACATTATCCACCTGATCATACCTGATACATATCATCATACATGATCTACCTGATCATACAATGTATACACCTGATACATATACAAATACATACACATGATCCAACTGATCATATCCAGCATCCAACATGATGCGTATATACATATAAATGATCCAAATGATCATATCCAGCATCTAACATGATGCGTACATACATATAAATGATCCAACTGATCATATCCAGCATCCAACATGATGCGTACATACATATAAATGATCCAACTAATCATATCCAGCATCCAACATGATGCATATACAGAGTAGTAACTGGAGCATCGTCCTAATGCTCATCATCCAGTGCTTACATCCATAGTCATGGAAGGATCCTCCTCTCACCATGCTTAGAATGGCTTCATAAAATGTGTCCATCACTTCTTCCTCGAAGTGTCGTCAATATGAAGAACACTAAGCCTCTCTCTGAAGTACTCGAACTTCACTCTGGCTAGTGGTTTCATTAGTACATCTGCAATCTGCTCATCCGTCACAGCATATAGGAGCTTCACTGCTCCTCTCTACACCATATCCCTGATATAGTGATATTTGATCTCAATGTGCTTTGACCTATTGTGGAACACCGGGTTCTCAGACAGCTTCACACAACTCTGGTTGTCACAAAAGATACCAGTAGCCTCCAGCAAGAGATTAAATAGCTTAGATAGTAGCTTCCGGAGCCATACTGCCTCACAACTAGCCGGACAAGCTACAACATACTCTACTTCGGCTATACTCAGTGCTATGCAAGACTGCTTCCTGCTAAACCAAGAGATCACACCTGATCCCATACTAAAGTAGCACCTAAAAGTGCTTTTCCTATCTGCAGCATTGCCTGCCCAATCTGAATCAACATAATGCTGGAGGTTAAAATTTTGATTCACATCATACTTGAGCCCATAGTCAACCATACCCTTCAGGTACCTTAGAATATGCTTTACAGCAACCAGGTGAACACCTCTGGGATCTGTCAGGAACTGGCTCAATTTGTTCACCATAAAGCAAATATCTGGTCTCTTGTTCATCAAGTACATCAAGGACCCAATCATCTGACGATACACAGTGACATCAACTAGATCAGATGAAGCATCACACAGAAGCTTCAGGTTCGATGCCATAGGTGTGGCCATGGCCTTGCATTCCATCATCCCGAACCTCTTCAGGATATCTACTGCATACTTCCCTTGTCCAAGGAAGATTCCATCTGCACTCTGCCACACCTCCATGCCTAGAAAATAGTGCATCATCCCCAAGTCCTTCATCTCGAACTCAACAACAAGCTTCCTCTTGGTATCAGGAATCAAACTATCATTACCTGTAACAAACAGGTCATCCACATACAGGATTAGTATCACAGGATTGCCTTCCTCAACATTGTAGTAAAGGTTGAAATCTGCTTTACTCTTGGTAAATCCCAAACTAGATAGGAAACTATCCATCCTACCATACCAAGTCCTAGGAGCTTGCTTCAAGCCATACAAGTCTTTCTTCAACCTGCACACATATGACTTCCTGTCATGTGTCTCAAAACCAAGTGGCTGCTCCACATACACTTCCTCCTCGACTACACCACTCAAGAAAGCAGTCTTGACATCCATCTGGTGTATCTTCCATTTCATCACTGCAGCCAGAGCAAGTACTGATCTAATGGATGTGTATCTGGATACAGGAACAAAATTTTCTTCACAGTCTATTCCTTCTTTTTGTGAGAAGCCATGAGCTACAAATCTCGCTTTGTATTTCTCTATGCTGCCATCTACAACATGCTTGATCTTGTAGATCCATTTGGAAGTCACAATAGACTTCCCTTCAGGTCTTGGGAAGACATCCCAAACATCATTCTTCATTATTGATTGGTATTCCGCGACCATGGCATCCTTCCATTCTTTCTTTTCCGCTGCCTCTTCATAACTGGAAGGTTCTTTGTTCATAATATCATAGAGTAAAGCAACATAGCTGGTATGTGATCTAGTTCTCTTCTAGAATCCCATACCTTTCTACATCTTGAATGAGCTCTCTAGCCCATGCAGGTTTCCTCTTGTGAGAGTCCTTCTCATGAGATGGATCTACAGGTTCTTGCAGATCTTCAATTTCACGATCAACATTTGGAATTGCTTTAGTCATAGTAGTGTCTTGAAATCTGGTTTCCTTTGGTTCTTCATGATCTTCAATAGGTGTCTTCCTTGATTTGATGAATGCTGAATTTTCATCAAATGTTACATCGCTGCTGACATCAATCTTCTTGAACCCTAGAAAGTATATTCTGCAAGCCTTCGAGCTTTCACTATAACCCACAAAGATACCCTTCTTTCCTAAAGGATCTAACTTAGTCCTCTTTTCCTTTGGGACATGAGTGTATACTGGACAACCAAATATTCTGAGATGGCTTACTTCAGGTTTCTTACCAGAGAAGATCTCTTCTGGTGTCTTGTTGTCCAATATCTTGTGGGGTGTTCTGTTCTGCACATATACAGTTCTCCTAGCTGCCTCTGCCCATAGATGCATAGGCATATCCTAGTCATGCATCATTTCCCATGCTGCTTCCATGGTTGTTCTATTCTTTCTTTCTGCAACTCCATTCTATTGTGGATTGTAGGGAGCAGTCAACTCCCTCTTAATACTTGAATCACTGCATAGTTTCTTGAAATCACCTGAAGTGAATTATCCGCCATTGTCGGATCTGAATGTCTTCATCTTTTTATCAGTTTGATTTTCCATCAATGCTTTGAATTCTTTGAACTTATCAAATAATTCATCTTTTTTTTTCAAGAAGTAAATCCAAGTTTTTTCTAGAGAAATCATCAATGAAAGAGACATAGTAAACATACCCACTCAGAGAACTTGATGACATCGGATGACATACATCAGAGTGGATGATTTCCAAGATTCCTTTTGCCTTGCTTTCACTGCTTGGAAATGCCTTCTTTATGTTCTTTCCTTTTGCACATCCTTTCCAAACACCTTCATGCTTTGTCTTGATTTCAGGAAGACCTTCTACAGCTTTACTTACAATTGGTAGTGCTATGTAGTGCACATGTGCAAGTCTTCTATGCCAAAGTTCACTTGGCTCCATGGATTCATGTACCATGGCATGTTCAAGTTGTCCCTTCAATTTGTACAATCCCCCCTCTTGCTCTTCAATCACAACTGCATCATCTATGGTCTTACCTTTTTACCACATGAGTACTTAGCCATCTACAAATTTAACCCTCATGCCTTTTTCATCTAATGCAGATATGGAGAGTAGGTTCTTCTTGAGCCTAGGTACAAATAATACATCTTTCATCTTCAAGGACTTTCCAGAGTCTAGGTTGAAGGAGGCTTCACCACTTCCTTTGATAGGATATTGGTAGTCATCCCCAAAATTCACCTTATGGGGTGACTCATGTTCAGATAGATTAACAAAGGATTCTTTGAACCCAGTCATGTGCTTTGAAGCCCCACTGTCAATAAGCCAATCATTACAACCATGAGAGATAGTACTTGTGAGAGTAGATATTAGAACATATTCATCTTCACTTGATGAGTCATCCTCATCACTTTCTGCTCTAGCCTTCTTCTTGGGAGGTTCATCATCCGCAGCAACATGAGCATGATATCTTCTTTTGTTGTTGTTCTTCTTCTTGTTGAAGTTGTAGTTGTTGTCTTTCTTCTTCTTGGGACAATTTGCAGCAAAGTGTCCCTTCTCATTGCATGTGAAGCACCTGAGATATTTCTTATCTTTATGGTAATGGTGGTGTGAAGATCTTTTGTTATGAGATGGCTCTCTCTTAGGCTTGCTTCTTTTGGTGTGATCTGCGAGAGCTTGGTCTTCATTTCCCATCTTTTATTCTTGGGCTACAAGCCTAGCCTCTTCTTGTGAACACTCCTCCCACAATCTACCGAAGGAGTTCAATTTCTTTCTTGCACAGATTCCTTGAATAAAAAAATCCCATGACCTGGGTAGGCCATTCAGAGTGGTCAGAACAACTTCACCATTGTCCACTACTTCATCCACAACTTTGAGTTGTTCCTTGATCTGAGATACCTTGGAGAAATAATATTGAATAGTCTCTCCACTCAATAGCTTGACCGCTTTCAATTGATTCCGCAGAGTCATCTTCCGATTTATGTTGTTCCCTTCAAATAGCTTGGTCAGGGAGTCAAACATCTCCTTGGGTGTCTTTAGAGATGACACATGTGGTATGAGATGGTCTTTGATAGAATCAATAATGATCCTCTTTTCCTTGACCAAGTTCTTCTTATGCAATGCCTTATCCTCTTCATCCTCTGGGATAGCGACCTCAAAGCTGATGTAGGTGTCCAATTCATTTTCTTCCAGGATTAACCCAATCCTATACTTCCAGGCTCGGAAGTTATCAGCCCCTTGAAGCTTATCCTCAAGCTTGGTGTGATGAGACATCTTAAAGAGTACTTCAAATGGAAATAGAAAAGATTTAGGTCTTACCACTTGATTTGCTGAAAACTGGATCTGGTCTCGGATTAGGGTTTGTCATAGAAACCCTAAAAATTCAAAATGTGAATTTCAACTTTCTGAAAGGATAAAAAGATGCGCCTTGATGATCTGATCATACTGGTATACTCAGAATTTAAAAACTACAAAGTTTCGCCCTTCCGAAATGCTTTTCAATCTCCCGGATTCACTAGGGAGGACCCTGAATTAGGGTTTGAGTTTCCTAGAGATTTACCCAGCCAAAAATCTCGATCCAAATCTCTAAACTCTGATTTTTCCAAGGATCTTCCAGCTATGTCTTCAAATTTCAGAAATTTCTATTTTTGTGGAAGCCCTAATTTTTAGGGCCAAAACTGGAAGTGCTCAGAATTGAATTCTGATTGGACAAAAAGATTCACCTTGTTGAGGAGAGTCAATCTATCATATTACTTTTCCAAAATATGTGGAGAGAAACCCAATAAATAAGAAACCCTGGTTTCTGCCACTACACAATGTCTTCTTCTCAGGTTAGCTCTAATACCATGTTAATTTTCGAGCATTAATTCAATATACTCTAGGATCTTTACTGAGAGAATAACATGTACAGTATATGAATGCATATCAATCATCACAAGATGCAAACATAAGAGACAATAGACACACAGAGTTTCCGTGGGGAAAACCCTAAGGTGAAAAACCCCACAACTTCCTCAGAGATAGATATAGCAATAATACAACCAAAGTACAACCCAAGTACACAGAGATAGTCTCCTCCTAGCAGCTGATCCTCCTCCTCACATGTGCACTACTTTCCGAGTGATGTACAGTGAGATAATGAGATTATTAAAATAGAGATCTCTCGATCTCTATTTATACTTGTCCTGACTGCTCAATAAACTTATGGGGCCGACTTGTCTAGCTTAGCATAATGACCCATGGTTAACTTAATCAGGGCCGACCCCACACATGGTGGTCTAATAACCCATCGGCAAGTTACGACACTTATGACACTTGTCAATACAAATGACGACACTTCCTTATAGAGGAATAACACATCTCTATAGGAGTACAATATACATAAATGAAATACATAGGTGAAATACATTCCGAAGTTACATATACATCAACAGTCAAGGGAGGAATTGGGTAGGTTAGTTAGGATTGTGTGTCTACATGCATTAATGAGTTAAGTAGTCGAGTAGTGGTAGAGGGGAAGGTTTTGTGCACCATATAAATATCTAACAGGTTGGGATTTTTGGGAGTCTTTTTGGTACCTAGTTAATTAGTGAAAGAGACATGCCAGGAGGTGAATATAAAGAGTTTTTTGGTATTATGTCAAAGATAATAAATTGTATGTTGGAAAATATAAAGTCACGTGAAAAGAAAGAGATCTACAGGATGTGTGCGCAGATCCATTGTAATAGAGGAAGAAGACATTTGGAGGTTGTGTGTGTAGACATGAAGTGCTTATTTACTGAAACTCATGAATAGGAAAAGCACTTCCATGGTTTTCTCCTAGTTGGGTTTCCACGTTAAAATCATGGTGTCAAATGTGTGTGAATGATGTTATGATGTGTTGTGTTATTTTGTCACATTCTGCATAAATGTTGTTTAATGTGGAGATTTATGAATGATATGAATACTGCAAATTTAATGAGTATATGTTGTGGTTAGTTAAGAGCTATGTATGGAATCTTTATGATATTTTGAAGCTATAGAATGTTATGTTTGGTAGAGTTCTGTCTCACCCCTTTCGTTGCTGCAAAAATTTGGTTCCTACAGTTCACATAGGTACCTCGGGTGAGGCTTCACCTGCTTCGCAGGTGATGCCAAAAGGGATGGTATCTTGGGGTTTTTTGGTTTTTAGTTAAATGAACTTGGGTCGAAGTAGAGTTGAGCCAACAAATGGTTCAATTGTTGGGACTAGGATCTATGTCAAAGGGGGATGTGGCATCCATCTAAGCCTAAAATTCAGGACTAGATTGATAGGAAGTTGAGGGAGTTTGTTGAAGACCATACCAGAGATCCTCACCTTTATGGAAAAACGTGACTAGGTAAATATGTTTTCTCATACATTCTTGAAGTGTTCTTTGGAGAATTCCCTATTATATTGACTAAATGGTTGGAGAGGTTAAATCTACAAAAGAGGTGCTTTCAAGGGGGTTAGCCTACGGTTTGGACACCTGAGCTAGTTCAGACCTTTAATGTTTTTAACAATAAGATATCATGTATTGTTGATTATTGGTTTGATAGTATACTAGAGGGATATATTACGAAATTTGTTGTAGACACTATAAAATCTTGTAATGTTTCTGAAAGAGAGTTCTTCCAAGGCCTACGAGGTAAGTACCTCAAATCCTTAAACTTGTGGATTAAAATTCTACTTTTTGAAAAAGGGGTAATGAGGATGTAATATAATGCGTAAGATAATTGTGCATGGTGGTTTGAGATTTCAGGTGGAAATGGTTTGGGAGTATGTTTTAAGGGATGAGCTGACATGAAAAGGTAAGGAGATAGTGAGAGGGATGAAGAGCGTGGTCTACTACGAAGTGGGATAAGGTTCTGGTCAAGTAAGAGAAGGAGAACTGTGACAATGAGAGAAGGTTGCAGCGTGACCAATGGAAGGAACTTTGAACCAGTACCACAACTCCAAACTAAGTCTTACAACAAAAAAGAGAATGAATAGGAAGACTACCAGTTCATTTTAGAGGAAGAACCTATTGATCTATCTCAGAATGGACACTACAACATACCTATGACCCAACGTGCATATTCAGAAATTGAGGTAAGAGAAAATAATGTATCTCTAGTACATATTATACAAGCAAGTACTAATAATAATAGTACTTAGAACAATACTTCAACTAGTAGAAAATTTCCAAGTGTTAGTCCTTTAGTGGCGGTATAAAATTTCCTGGGGATGATATGAAATTGCCTATTTTTCATGGGAATGGGTCAAAGGATCCAGAAAAACATTGGTTCTTGTGCGAATTTATTTGGATTGTTAAGCAAGTGCGGGATGATAATGTGAAAAGAGCACAGTTAATCACAAATTTTTGGGGCCGTGCTTTGGATTGGTTCGTGAAATTTGCATAGGTACTCACTAGAACTCCAAATAAGACATTAGATGCCCTTGAACTGGCTATGAAGTTAGAAGCATCACCTGCTGGAGAAACTGGAGTGGGTATGATTCAGATCCAGCCACAGTTGGAAAACTTAGCATTACAAATATAAGACATCAAGAAAGGAAAATACAAAAGAGAAGAAGTTTTGCGTACCGAGTGTAAGTAGGAGGATCATTCTAAGTACCAATGTATAAATTTTAAAGAATATATAGATATCATAGATCCTAAGCCGCTTAATCATGGAGTAGAATTTGGTGTGGGATTTGTCATACTACGGGACATCAACCAGAGGAATGCTATTTCTTGGAGAAAATTGTGAGTACCCATAAAAATCTATTTTGAAAATTCTATAGAATGGTTAGTCATGATGAAAAAGAATGTTGCACATATTAGTTAGTCTCATAATGTACAACAAATTCCTATAGAATGAAAGGGGAGAATCAATGTGAAGGGAGTGGTGTGTATTTTTGTCAACGGAGGGGTAGCTTCCAAAGATGAGGACGAAGAGAATTTGGTCAAGGTAGGGATTAGGTACTTTGTTATAAATATGGAAAACCAGGACATTTTGTGAGAGATTCTCCAAACCAATGTTCAACATGTACCTATTTTATTGCATTGGATCACACTATTGAAGACTTCCCACAACTCATAGAAAAATAGCAAGGCAAAGAAAATCAAAACCAAAACTAGAATGTTCAGAAGATAACAACAGAACCCTAATAGATGCAGCCAATTATCGTTGTGGTTACAAGGGGGGGATTTTTAGTGGGGTATGATAAAGGGATACAAAAGCATAAACGTGATCCTCGAGTTTGACTAGCAGTGCAGTAGTTTCTACCATTTGATGCTTGAAAAGAAAGATAGATCTTTATGGAATCTAGAAATTAGTTCATGCCAAAGAAAAATAGGGCATCAACATCTGCACCACCACTAGTCTTTGATGAAGTTCTTGTGTATGATAATATGCCACTGTTCTTCAACCAGTTAGCTCCAAAGAAATGTCTAGGAAATGTTGGGCCCCAAAATAGCCCCTTTTTGTCTACACCCATCTACACCTTTTTCCCTATTTTGCCTTACTATTCACTGATCTAAGCAAATATGTTCCCAAGAAGAGCATGGATTGCAACATGTATAATTTATTATTGTTTTATTTCATTAATGCTAGATTTGTTTATGGTTTTGGACTTTATCTTTTAATTTATGCTAATGTGGATCGATTTAACAAAGATAGTTCATAATCCTTGAGAAGACCGCAGGTGTAGCAGTTTGCTAACCTTTGGACAAAAGGCATACGTGGCGCCAACTGTCCCCTCCTAAGTTCAGTTCCACATATCGCTGCAACAGTTCAAGTGTTCCTCCACATGGTGAGCTGTGATTGGGCCATGACAGAGCATTCAAGTATCATCCAGTTTAATCAGCTAGAATCTATTCCAGTCTGCTAACAGTATGTAACAACTCAGGCCTGAATGCGACGATTTCATTTAAGTTCACTTATGGATGTAAATGTTCCATTGTAAATCAATAGCCTGAAGATCGTAGATCTTCATGGATGCCTAATATTTTGTGAAACAAATTCATGTCATCAGGGTATAAATGTAAAGAGGCATTCTGATCCTGGGGTTGGAGAATTTATAATTGTATAAGCTGAAACAGAGAGTTGTAACTAAGATTCATCATTCTTAATACAAGGAGCAGAGTTTCTCATATCCTGGTTTTTTAATTTGTTTTAGTTCACGGCATCTCTGTTAGAAGGCTAGGGCCCACCTTCTCAAAGAGATCGCCGAGTTAAGTAGGTAGTTTAATTTCTTTCTTGTTGTGTGGTGTGGAATTGCATTAAGACGTGTTACAGTGAGCCACAACAGTGAAATGATAATTGCATTTTTCTTTGGTAGTTTGTGATTGCATCCTGAATAGTTGCAACTGTGTGGTGTGACAGTCGACTATGTAGGTAAGTTCCTTTATGCAAGTGTGCTAGTAGTTGTTACAGTCAAAATCAGCTCATATTCTTTTCAGTCATTTATCTTTCTTAGGATTTCTAGCTTAGTCAAATTATGGTTCAAGTTTAATTCTAGTTTTTGTTGAATATTGTAACTTCTAAGAATATTATATTTGTAATTTTTTATTCTGGAGATGTTTCATCCCTCTGAGGTGATTCTATTATGTATCCGGAGATGTTTATTCATCCGATGAATTGTGGTAACCAGGGTTATTAGATCCACCATGTGAGCGTCGGCCCTAAGTTAATTAATTAGGGGTTATTAGACTTCATTGGGAAAGGTCGGCCCCATAAGGGAAATAGTCAGTCAGGAAACTAGTATAAGTAGAGGAGAATGCTCCTAACATATCACACACTTGCATAGCTCGGAAAGTAGCGCACTTGTGCTTGAGACGTTTGCATAGGAGGTAGAGAAGGAGGTCAAGTCTTGGAGCACATCTTGTATTTTGGTTGATCATCTTATTGAGGAAAGCTTTGCTGGGTTTTCTACCCCATGAGGGTTTCCCAGGGTAAAATCTCTATCTATCTTGTGATTATGTTTCTTTCAGTGATCTTGCTAGTCAAATTAGTTTAAACTTAATATGGTATCAGAGCTAGCCTGAATAGAACATCTTTCACAAGGAAAAATTATCTTTCTCTCTCTCTCCCAAAATTAGGGTTTCTGCAAAAGTTAGTATTTTTGGATTCTGGTTGCATGGCTGAATAGCCCTTCTCAAAATCAAAATTTTGAGCCCTAGATCGAGATTTTTGGTTGGGTAGAACTTCGGGAAATTCAAACCTTAGTTTGACCAAAAGTGCGATAAACCAGAAATTTTGTTGCAGATCCAGAAAGCAAAAGGTTGAAGAAGCACATCTCCTGGTAAGTCTTACTCTATCTCTTGAAACTCCAATCTTTTGGACTCCCCCAAGAAAAGATGGCCCCAAGCACTAAGCTTGAAGACAAGCTAGATGGCATAGAGAATTTCTGGGCATGGAAATACAAAATTGGTCTCATTCTTGAAGAAAATGATCTTGCTCAATATATCAAGGATGAAGTTGCAGAACCCGGTGAAGATGAAGCTAAAGAAAAGTATAGGAAGGATCTAATTAGGGCAAAGATAATCATTGCTGATTCTATCAAGGACCACTTGATTCCCCAAGTGTCATCCAAGAAGACCCCAAAGGAAATGTATGATTCCCTAGGAAGAATGTATGAAGGTAAGAACATCAATAGGAAGATGAACCTAAGAACTCAGTTAAAGAGTACCAAGATGCACAAAGGAGAATCCATTCAAGACTACTTCTCAAGAGTTTCCCAAATCAAGGAACAACTAGATGCCATTGGAGATACTCTTGATGAAGATGAACTTGTGATGACTGCTCTAAATGATCTCACTAGACCTTGGGAGTCATTTATACAAACTATGTGTGCCAGAAAAGAAAGTATGAAGTTTGATGTAGTATGGGAGGATTGTGTTCAAGAAGAAGCTAGGGTAGCCAATAGAGAAGCCCTTCTCAAGGAGGATGACCAAGCCTTGGCTACACACACCAAAAGAGGAAGAAAGGGTCACTTCAAGAAAGTGGACCACAAGAAGTCTCAACCCTCTCATAGATTCAAAAGGAGAGGAGGAATAAACTCAGAAAGAGACCTCTCCACAGTCCAATGTTACAATTGTCTTAAACTAGGACACTTTGCTAGAAACTATACTTTACCAACAAAGAAGAAGAAGTTTGCTCACAAAAGACATCATGCACAAATGGAAAAAGATGATAGTGGAGAAGAAGAAGAAGAAGAAGAGGAAAGGCCTCAAAGGAAAAGATCTAAAGTAAAGAAAGAAGACCCAGAAGAATATGTCCTATTTTCTGCAATCTCTGGATTTGTGTCACCTAGAGAAAATAAATGGCTCATTGATAGTGGTGCTTCAAAGCACATGACAGGTCAAAAGAAAACTCTCTCAAGACTTGAAGAAAATACTTCTCCACAAAAGGTATCTCTAGGAGATGATTATCAATATCCCATCAAGGGAATTGAAGCAAGCTACAAGCTTGATTCTGGAACACCTTTAAAGATGAAATAAATTTTATATGTACCAGGTTTACAGAAGAACCTACTTTCCATCTCAGCTCTAGATAAGAAAGGATTTAGAATTTCATTTATTGATGGACAAGTACTTATGTGGCCCAAAGGAAAATCAATTGAGGATGCAATTGTTATTGGTGAAGAAGAAGGAGACCTTTACAAACTCAAGGGTCACCCAAAAGTTGCTCTTGTCCATGAAACCACTAGCCCCAGTGAGCTATGGCATAGAAGGCTTGCTCACATTAACTACAAGGCCCTACCCTATGTGAGCAAGGTGGTCATAGGATTACCAGACTTGAAGGTTGATCATAATGGAACATGCAAAGAATGTGAAAAGGCGAAGAATGTCAAGAGCCCTTTTCCAAAGAGTGAAACAAAGACTAAGAACATTCTGGAGTTAATACATTCATATGTATGTGGACCAATGCCCACCACATCCCTAAGTGGGTTTGAATACTATCTCACATTCATTGATGACTATTCAAGGAAGACTTGGATATACTTTTTAAAAGGAAAGAATGAAGTCTTTGGAAAATTCAAAGAGTTCAAGGCCTTGATAGAAAATCACTCAGAAAAGAAAATCAAGATTCTCATAGTTATGGATGATGAACTTGTTATACTATTGTTGTATGTAGATGATCTATTTCTGACTGGAAATGAGAAAAAAATTATTGAATGCAAGAAGAAGCTTTCTTCAGAATTCGAGATGAAAGATCTCGGATTAATGCACTACTTCCTAGGTCTAGAAGTATGGCGAGAACCGAAAGGAATATTTCTAAATCAAGGTAAGTATGCTGTGGAGATTCCGAAAAGATTTGATATGTTGGAGTGTAAAGCCATGGCCACTCCCATGGACTCCAACTTGAAGTTATTAGTTGATGACTCTTCAGAATTAGTGGATGTGACTCTATATAGACAAATCATTGGGTCACTGATGTATTTAACAAATACCAGACCGGGCATATGCTTTGTTGGAAATACCTTGAGTCAATATCTAGTAGAACCTAGAACGGTTCACTTAATAGCTGCAAAGCATGTGATGAGGTATCTAAAGGGTACATTAGATTTTGGTCTATATATCTTGTAAGTCATGAACTCAGATTTTGATTGGGCGGGAAGTGTTTCAGACAGGAAAAGTACATCAGGTGGATGTTATGGTCTTGGATCTTCCATGATCTCATGGTTCAGTAAGAAACAATCTAGTGTGGCTCTCAGTACTACTGAAGCAAAATATATAGCTACCTGCTCTGCTAGTTGTCAAGCAGTGTGGATTCAAAAACTATTATCTGGAGTGTTTGACTTAGAGATGGATCCCACTGTGATCATGTGCGACAATCAAAGTTGTATTAAGAGGACAGAAAATCCAGTATTCCACGATAAGTCAAAACACAAAGAGATACAATATTTTTATATACGAGATATGGTGCAGAGAGGAACTATTAAGCTCGAGTATGTGAGCACTGAGGAACAAATTATTGATATATTGACCAAACCTCTGTCTCGAGTGAAATTTGAGTATTTCCGAGACTAGCTTGGTGTAGTTCAAAAGGACCCTCCTCGGAAGGGGGAGTGATATAGTCACTGATGATGAGATTGCCCACATCGACAGCAAGGTCGATGATGAGGATATTTGTTTATTACACCTAGATATTTATATGTATGCTTAGGATACTTATATTTAGGATACCTCTACGTATACTTAGAATACTTATATTACTTGTATTGATGATATGTATATGTGTATTGATGAGGACACTCGTATTGATGATATATGTACTTGTACTGATGATGTACTAATAATACTTATGTTGATGAGGATACTATGGGGATTGCATCATCCTTGAACATATGTTCTAAAAGGATCCATAGACATATGTCTCTGAGAAAGAAGAGGGATTGTATCATCCTTGAACATACGTTCTGAAAGGATCCGTAGACAGTTGTCTTCGAGAATGAAGTCCTGAGTGGACAAGTAGGGATTGTATCATCCTTGAACATATGTTCTAAAAGGATCCGTAGAAAGTTGTCTTCGAGAACGAAGTTCTGAGTGGACAGGTGGGGATTGTATCTTCCTCGGACTTCGGTCCCAAAATTGATCCGTAGACATTTGTCTTTGAGAATGAAGTCCTAAGTGGACAGGTGGGGATTGTATCTTCCCCGGACTTCGGTCCCATAATTGATCCGTAGACAAAGGTCTCTGAAAATGAAGTCCTGAGTGGACAGGTGGGGATTATATCTTCCCCGGACTTCGGTCCTGGAATTGATCTGTAGACAGAGGTCTCTAAAAATGAAGTCCTGAGTGGATAGGTGGGGATTGTATCTTCCCCAAACTTCAGTCCCAGAATTGATCCGTAGACAGAGGTCTCCGAAAATGAAGTGCTGAGTGGACAGGTGGGGATTGTATCTTCCCTGGACTTCGGTCCCAGAATTGATCCGTAGATAGATGTTTCTGAGAATTGAAGATAGGACTGCATTGTCCCTAGACCTCGATTCAAAAGGTACGTGAGAGGACTGCATCGTCTGTGAACTGGGTTCAAAAGGTACGTGAGAGGACTGCATCGTCTGTGAACTGGGTTCAAAAGGTACGTGAGAGGACTGCATCATCCATGAACTGGGTTCAAAAAGTACGTGAGAGGACTGCATCGTCTGTGAACTGGGTTGAAAAGGTACGTGAGAGGACTACATCGTCAATGAGCCTTTGGTTCAAAATGTACGTGATGGGATTGTATCGTCCCTAGACATGAGACTTGTCTTAAAGTGATAAGGATTGATCATCCTGGAACTTGATCTAGAATGTATCATCCATGGACCTATGTCCTAAAGAGAGTGGGATTGATCATCCTGTAATATGATCATGTGTATTGTAGAGTATGCTGAGATGATGATCTAGATGTTGTAGATTGAGATGATGATCCAGATGCTGTAGATCGAGATGATGATCCAGATGCTGTAGATCTAGATGTTGTAGATCAAGATGATGATATAGATGTTGTAGATCGAGATGATGATCCAGATGCTGTAGATCGAGATGATGATCCAGATGCCGTAGATCGAGATGATGATCCAGATGCTGTAGATCGAGATGATGATACAGATGTTGCAGAAGATGAAGGCTCAATACTGATGATGCTGATGTTCCAATATTGACTATGTTCCAGTAACTGCTTGAAGAAAGCTTCCAATGATTTATAGATGTATCATGTATGATGTAGTCGATGACTCCTTGCTCCTGCAGATCTTGTTATAATATCCTTCTCGTTAAGGGGGAGTGTTGAATATTGTAACTTCTGAGAATATTATATTTGTACTTTATTATTCCAGATATGTTTCATCCCTCCGAGGTGATTCTATTATGTATCCGGAGATGTTTATTCCTCCAATGAATTGTGGTAACCAGGGTTATTAGATCCACCATGTGGGGGTTAGCCCTAAGTTAATTAATTAGGGGTTATTAGACTTCATTGGGAGAGGTCAGCCCCATAAGGGAAATAGTCAGTCGGGAAACTAGTATAAGTAGAGGAGAATGCTCATCACTTATCACACACTTGCATAGCTCGGAAAGTAGCGCACTTGTGTTTGAGAGGTCTGCATAGGAGGTAGAGAAGGAGGTCAAGTATTGGATCACATCTTGTATTTTGGTTGATCATCTTATTGAGGAAAGCTTTGCTGGGTTTTCCACCCCATGAGGGTTTCCCAGGGTAAAATCTATGTGTATCTTGTGATTATGTTTCTTTCAGTGATCTTGCTAGTCAAATTAGTTTAAACTTAATAGTTCTTTGTTGTTGTTCTTCCTTCTTAGAGATCATTAGGTTAGACATGTTATGAGTGAGTTACAGTATTTGTTATTTGAATTAGATCAGTTTTGATTGAGTACTGTAGTTTGATATATTTAGGATTTAACTTCTTGCAAAAGTAATTCTAGTTTATTTATTTATTCATAGATCAATAACCGTTGGATTGATATTTGTAGGAAGGTAATGGTACTTGAATTCTTAGATGGATGAATTAGATTATTTTTAGCTGTGAGATGAGTTTGACTGAGCAAATAGGTAGGATAATTTATCTCCATTCATTCAATCAGCTACTTGAAATGTTTATGCATAGACTGTGCTAATTACTATTGAAATAAAAAGACTTCCCTGGGTTGACAATTCATATTGAGCATCCTGTGTGTTAGTTGTAATTGATTGGCATATAGGGTGACCAACATTTTGGCACCATTGTCGGGGATGGTAATTGATAGACATAGATATTAGTTGTTTTATCGATTTAATTTTAGTTTTGATTATTTGAAGCATGGATGAATACAAGAAGAACAAATCGAGAACCCCCTAAAAATACTAACATAGCATGTGGAATAGGTCGTGGTCGTAATTAAGGTTTGGGAAGACAGACATATATCGATGAAATAATTGCTAGAGATGATTCTTCTATCAGACTACTGCGATCATCTCCAGGAAGGAGAAATTGTGTTCTCCATAATCTTAACACTTGTCAATCAAATGTGGAGAACACAACGGGACCTTCAACTCCCGTTCCAGAGAAGAAACCTCCTGAAGACAAGGGAAGTGTTGTGGGTGTACTAGATAGAGAGGAGATCTATCATGTTAATGGGAACAAAGTTACCAAAGAGGAGCGGTTGGAATACCGCCAAGAGCAAGAAGAAGAAAGAAGGCGAGAAGAAGAAAGGAGGAGAGCAGAGGAGACAAAGGCATAGGAAGAAAGAGCGAAGGAAGCACTGAAATTTTGGAGCAACATGAATAATGGAGAATAGGAAAGAAATAATGAGCACCACAATAACAATGAGGAGGAGGTGAAAGATAATCAACATGGTGATATTGTGGTCACACTCGAATTCCCTATCCTCCAAACACCAGGGGAAGCTCCTATGAAGAATATTTCACCCTCGGTTCTCCCAAATTTTCATGGTAAGTCTTCTGAAGATCCAGATGAATTCCTGTTTGAGTTTGATATCCTCTATCGCAGTTACGATTACACCTCTAGTGCGCAGAAACTGAAACTATTTCCAGCCACCCTGAAGGGAAATGCTCTGTGCTGGTTTATGAGTTTGAGTCATGAGACCATTACTACCTGGGACTAGATGAAACAAGCCTTCCTTTGCAAATATCAAGAATACTGTAGAACCAGAGATAGGAGGGAGGAGTTGTTTAAAATGGCTCATAAGGAAGAAGAGAGCTTGGAAGATTTTGTTGAAACTTGGTTGTTGTATAATTTAAATTGGTCTGGTCATACTTAGATTGGAAAAGATGTACTCAGGATTATCTTACTATGGGGAATTAGAGAAGATTGCCTTGATATGTTGAATTTGTTGGGGAAGGGGGATATCTCAAAGGAACCCTTTGAGAAGATTGTTGAATTATGTCGAAGGTATTCAAGGGGGTCCTCTAGAACCAACAATCGGGACAAGGAACGAGATCAAGATGTCTTCACTAGGACACAGAAATATGCTAGTGGAGGAGCCACTCGAGCAAAAATAGGAAACCTTTTGGAGAACTTTAAAACAGATATGATGAGCTCCATTTCCTCAGAATTGGATGTCTTGAGGGAAAAACAGAGGTAGGCACTAGAAGACCTAACACTTAGCATATTCTGTCCCAAATGTAGAAAGAAGCACCCACTGAAAGAATGTCCGCTTGACAAGGTAGAGGTATGTCAGATATGTGAATTGGATCATGATACCAAGGAATGTCCTTCATTACCCAAATTCAAACCAGTCTTGTATTCATCTACTTCAGATGTGGAACAAGCTTATTTTATTGATCAGAAGAAGCTTTGCCAGCCTCGAAATCAAGGTATGAATTTAGATCCATCACCTTTTTGGAATAATATGAATGATATGAATAACATGAATACACAATTACCTTCACATTATTCTAACAACCAATGGCATCCATCTCAAACTTCAATGCAAAATCCTAACCCCTGGATGCCATGGGCACAACAATCAAACCAACAAGCTCCCTAGGCTCCCAACTAGAGAAATTCTTATCCAGGAAATAATTTTCCCCATCACCAGACTCCTTACCAACAATATCCTCCTCAACAGTACCCTCACCAATAGTACCAGCAGCCACAGCTGCAACTCCCAAACAATGTCGCACCTAAGTGTTATAGCTTGAAATGACACCTCTCTGTCCGTGACGACACTTCTTGAGATCAAGTTCAGTCACACAACATGATATTTGTGTATGGAGGAGTCATTTGGGACACTAAAAATGGTTGAAATTACCTCATTCTTGACCCATTTGATGTATATGACCCTTAGGAACATTTTTCCAGACCAAACCATCTCCTGAAAATGAGTAGAAAAGCCTGTTTTTGGCCATTTCTTAACATGAGCGCGACTCCACTGTTATAATAGTAGCGTGTGTACGTGACCTTGCCTCATTTAAAGTAGCGCTCAAATCCATATGTACGTGACTTTGTCTACTATAGAGTAGCGTACACACCTGTTTTGGTCAAAAATCTCGAAATTCGAGTAAGTTAAGTTGGTTGGGAAACCTCTTGAGCGGTTATAACTTCTTTTCCTCTTCCTCACTGACTATATAAGGAGGGTAGAAGGGTCATGTGAAGGGACTAAGCCCAATTACAAAGTTATGCTGGAGGAATGGAGACCCTCATCCCCCTCTCTTGTGCTTCAGTTTTGGTAAACCCTAGCACAGTTGATTAGAGGCTGGAATCCTTGGAGAATAGAAGCAGGAGACCTTGAATCTAGGTTTCGTGAAGTGCCAAGCTTAAAGGAAGGTATAACTTTATGTACTTGCTTTCATTCATTAATAAAGATCAGACGTTCTTCTCTTTCCAAATATGACCTATTAATGTGTCTTAGATTTGATTACTGTTTGATTGTAGTTTGATGTCTTCTTCCATTATGGATATCAGTCTTATATATGTAGTCAAATGTGTTTGAGAAGGTATCAAGTTGTTTTGCAGGTCTGGGCATTGCAACACTGGATAAGCATTGAAGAGCAAGGGAGGCAAAGCTAGGATCAACCTTCTGAATGAGGTTCCTACATCTCTAAACCCTAATCTCTTCATTTATTTGTTGTACTTGTAGAATGCTTGTAAGTCTATCTTTATCACCGTAAGTTGGTAGTTTCTCCCCTGAACTATAGGTGCATTTTCCCCACAACAGAATGGCAACTCCGCTGGGGAAAGCCTAACTGCTTAGGGGTATCCAAGGTCATTGCTTCAGTCTTTTTTGATGGTATTTGTCCATTTTCTTGGTTAGGATCAGTTAGTAGGCTCTGTTTGACCCTCCTCGACTGTTATAGACCCTTCCCAGCCCTTGCAAACCCTTGTGGACCCAGGTGTGGTGGTTTTAAGCCCATTTTTCAAACTTTTTCTACATGTATGCTACTGTTTGTACAACACAGTAGCACCCATACGCTACTCTTCTTCTACACAGTAGCGCCCATCCTGCTATGGGCGCTAGTTTCCTTCATACACAGTAGCGCTCATAATCTGGGTTTGATTTTTTTTGAGTTTTTGGGTTGTGGACCCAAATCTGGGGGTTGTGGCTACATTTTTTGGGGTCCCTGATGACCCTAGGTCTGAGTTAAACCACTGTAAGTGGTCTCCCATCCTTGTACTGATCCTACATTCATGATTTGAACCTCTTTTGATCAATTTGGGCTTGTTTGGAAATTTTTGGGGTTTGTTGACCCAAGTTGGGGGGTTGTGGACCTGTTTGGTGTTTTGTACCCTAATTTGAGTCTGACTGAACTTGCTTGCCCCATTTCCACTGGATTTGAAACCTCTTGAGTCTTCTTGACCCTGTTTGTATCTATTTGAGTGAAATTTCTCTTTTAGGTTGGTTTCTTATCCTCCCTTATGCTTTTAGTTTTTCTTTTGTAGTGAAAGCTCAAGTGTTTTGGCTGTTGTTCAAGACCTTGTTTGCATTGTTTATGTGCAGACCTGAATTTACCAAACCATACTTCTTTGTAGGTCATTTTCTTCGTTTGGGTCTAAAAGTAGTTTTTGTACTCTTTTCCCAATGGTTGGCATGCTTACATCAATAAGAATTTGAAAGTCATATTTGGTAGCTTTTACTGTTTCATAAAGAGAACTTGAAAGTTTCTTTGCTTTGCTTTGATAGTAGGTTAGTTTCAGTTTTTGTTTCTTACCTTTGAAAAGCATAAAGAATTTTGATTCATTTTCTGAATAGAGTACCTTGCAAGTGGCTTAAAATATTTTAGAGTGCTTTGCATCAAAAAGAAGTTTTCTTTTGCATACCTAGTTGCTTGAGTAGCTGCATTCTTAGGTTTTGAGTTTAATTTTGTACATTTAGATGTTATTTTTACCTTTTTTGCATTCGAAAGATTAAAAATTGCATTTGCACATGCATTCTAGATCAGAATTTTAAGACTTGCATTGAAAAGAAAAAGATTTGTTTGGTGGTAAATATTTCATTTTCAGTACTCTATCTCTACTATAACCACTCTCACACACCCACTACCTTTTTGAGTAATCAAGTAACCTTTAAAATGAACCATAATAAAATGTACTAGTAACATTTTATTTTCTAGGTTACACTACACCAACTAGTTTTGGTTAGGATCTTGGGTTTAAAACACCTTAAACCACCCAAGATCACACATTACGCAAAAATCGTAGTAAGACTATCACAGGTAAACCCATTTCACTCAAAACTTGCCTGGGATCTATGCAGTAGGTCATTGCGAGATCAGATTGTTGGGAATACTCCTCCTACTTTCTATTCGAGCATACGCCAGGATTGGATTGTGTATTGGGGACTCTTTTGAGTTTCGAGCTTAGCTACCCTGCCCATGCTTTCTGATTCGACCGGTGACTGTTCCCCCAGGAGTTTTCGGTGTTGTGGTATCCTTAGTATTTGACTCTAGGTTCATACACAGGTGACAACAGAGGGTATATCTGCTGTACCTAAGACAGACGTGGGAGGAAATCCCTTGCAGGTCTTTGGGAGGGCGGTTGGGTGATTCCAGCGCTTGCACCCTTAGTCATTGTATTGTGGACCCCGGGTAACTGTCTTTCTTCCTTCGGTTATCTGTTCTGGACCCTCATCATCCCAGACTCTTCTCCGGAAGGCATCTGTTTGCCTGGTTTGATTTACCTAGGACCTTTTTTAGTGGTGTGCTCTTTGTGCTACTTTTTTTTAGTTTGCCTTAGAGAACTTCTTGTTCATTTGAGCGAGAAACTATGTCTAGCATTCCGGCGAGTGCCAATCAAGGTACCCCTGTTCCACGAGATCCTTGTGCTGTTCCATTCATTGGAAACATTGGTACTCCCTTAATGGCTACTCTGAATCTTCCTGGATTTACTATAGGGTTTCCGGTTTGGTTGTTTTCCACTCCGAATGCCTTGCATGCTCCTGACGCTTCTTTTGTGAGTACCTCAAATCAAGAGCATCAGAACCCTGGGCCTTCTTTGCCAGTAACATCTTCTCCTCCTCCTTCTAACTCATGTGGCGAAAGTAGCTATACTAGTAACTAGCAGCCTAAAAGGAATAGACGGGGGAAGAATAGGAAGAAGATGCCAAAACAAGGGGGTAGCAACCCAACCTCTGCAATTCATGCTGGGGGAAAGCACCCTGCCTCTGTAAGTCATGCAGGGGGCACCTACCCAACCTCTGGAGGTCATGCTGGGAGAAAACTTTTAGTCACTGAAAATCACACTGAAAGTTTGTCTTCAACCACTTTCAATCATGTTGGGGACACGTCATTGATCATTGCTAGTCATATTAATGACAAGTCACCAGTTCCTGTGAGTCATACTGGAGACACCAGATCAGCCACTGAAAGTCATGCTGGGGGAGTTGACATTGTCAACAAACCAAATAAACAGAAGCTTAAGTTCCCTTGTAAGTTTTGCGAGGGAGATCACCTTACTTACTTGTGCCCTGTACTTCCAGAAGTGCAAAAAGTGTGGTCCTTAGTTCAAAATTCTGATGCTTCTGAGCAACCAGCCTCTGTGAGTCATGCTGGGGGCAAGCTGTCAGCCAATGCTAGTCATGCTGAGAGTACTGACATTGTAAAGGAGTCTAAACCTATAGGACGGAAACCAAAGTTCCCTTGTAAACTTTGTAAGGGAGATCACCTTACTCACTGATGCCCTGCCATTCCAAAGGCAAGAAGAGTGTGGTCCATGTCTGAAGGAACCTCTGTTCCTGAGTTGTCTATAGATTCCCTATAGTTAGATCAACCTTTGGTTGATAAAGTGGTTGAACCAATGCAATATTTGGTCGACCCCACTCTTCCTTCGGAGAGTGAAGTGATCGAATCGATGCAATCTTCGACCGATCCCGTCATTCCTACAAAGATTGATGCACCTACTGCGGAAGTCTTCTGCATTACCAGTTTGGATGTTCCTGAAAAAGGGGACACTTCATTTGTGCTATGTGAACCCCTACCAAGCCCTAGGATTGTTTCCTTTGATTGGAATAGTCTAGCCGAGCCTCGTCTTCCTTCTTCGACACCTTTCCAGATAAAGGTTGATATTGGGAACCATACGGTTGATCGATGCATTGTTGATGAAGGTGCTTCTTTTAGTATCTTATCCACTTATGCTTGGAGAGATTTGGGTTTCCCTAATGTCATTCCAGCTGTTAATTGGCCGTTGACCTTCGATAAAAGACCTAGTGAACCGTTTGGATTCCTCCGTCAGGCACCTGTTACTTTGGGTGGAAAAACAGTCTTAGTTGATTTTATGGTTTTAAAGGACCCTATGGACTTTGATATGATCCTCGGGCGTGATTACGTTTACGCTATGCATGCTTTGGTGTCTACGCTTTTTCGGGGGATGCATTTCCCTCATAACGAAAACATTGTCACCATCAACCAGCTTGCATTCATTGATCCTCCTTATTACCCAACTGTAGACCAGTCTGATCCCTCGTCATTAGGCACTACTATGTCACATGGGAATGTTGTGGCATATTGTTCCTTGAGTTCAAATGCTACTAAGAAGAAGTCTCTGAATTCATGCTTACCTTCTTGGGACTTGGTCCCAGCTTTTGACCAAGTGACACCTCCATCTGAATGTTTAGATATGTGTTCTATCTGGGATGATATACTTCCTTCCGATAAAGTTTTCCTAGAGTCCATAGTACATTTTTCCATTCATTTGGATGTTGATCCAGTCGCAGTTATGTCCAGCCCCGGTTTGACCTTAAAGTCTGATCTTCCTACTGTTGAGTCTTTGGACTCTCCTATAGATCCGCAAATCGGTGTTCCTGCTGAGTTTGATTCTTCTTCTAAAATTTTCAACTCCCGTGATGATGAATTTGTTTCTGTAGATTCCATCATGTCCTTCAACTTTGATCTTCATCCTGAGGTCGATCTTGTTGATGGTAAGTCCTCGGTCTTGGGTACCATAGAGTCTTCATTTGAAAACTCTGCCTTGTTTATGCCTGTTGTTGATGATAGTGAAGTTGAAAGTATTTCTACCATAGTGACTTGTATCGGGTCTTTCCTTACATATGTTTTAGATATGATCCTGGTACTAATGTTTCTTGGAGACAGGATTCTTAGCTGGATGTATACTTGCTTACTGGTCCTTTTCGACACCTTGTGCGACCATGTCAGGTATATTCGGAACCTTGCATATAGGTTTAGGCTTCCCCGCTGTTATGTTGCATTTGAACCTTTTGCCATCCGAATTCGCCATAGGGTCGAACCTGTTGGATATTGGTGGGTTAGCCATCTCTTTATGCATCATGCACCAGTCCGACAGTAGAGCCTACCTAACATGGGTCACCCTAGTCAACACCCTTATGCCATTCTGGTGCCCATGCTGAGTTATTCTCATAAGCTTGGGAGCCTTTTTAGATTTACCATGACTTTGAGAAGAAGCCTCATATCTTTCTTCCTCATCTATTTCTGGCCATCCCTGATAAGGCTCCCATCTTTATGTTCAAATTGTATGTGCATCGATTATGATCCCGCTTGCGCTAATGAGCCTGATGCCGGCTTCCACGCTTTTAGCTCGTTATATAAGCCTCCATCTCTGATCTCATTTCCACTAAGCCCTGTATCATTTTTGCCTTTGCAGTTTGACACCTTTTACCTGGAGGAGACACACCCTGAGTGTACTTATCTAGCTCATGTTCCTTGCATTAGGAATAGCTTTGTTCCATGCGCTTGGAGCTAGTTTTGCATGTCCCTGACACTCGTCTCCTCCCATTATCGAGCATTCTTCCACCTATACTTCGAGCTCGTTAAAAATAGTAAGTAGGTTTCGAGCATTCTTCTTTTACTTCGAGCTCGTTAAAAACAGTAAGTAGGTTTCGAGCATTCTTCTTTTACTTCTAGCTCATTAAAAACAATAAGTAGGTTTCGAGCATTCTTCTTTTACTTCGAGCTCGTTAAAAACAGTAAGGAGGCTATGAGCATTTCTTTCATCTTCACTTCGAGCTCATTAAAAATAGTAAGGAAGTTATGAGCATTTTCTGTATCTCCTTTGAGCTCATTAAAAATAGTAAGGAGGCCATGAGTTTACTTTTTCGGACTCGTTAAACCTTTACGAAAAAGATCCCTATGGAGTTCTTTTAAGCCCTTTTTAGACTCCTTAAATAGGAAAAGTTTGTTGAGCATTGTTGTCTTTTCGGGCTCGTTAAAATAACTAAACCGACATCCACTTAGGTATAGAATTACCCCTTTTCCGGGCCTTGGTGGATAATTTACGGAAAAGGTATACTCTAGGTATACTCTAGGTATACTCTTGTATGCGCTAGAAGAGTTCTTCTTCCATCATTTTACACTTTTTCGGGGAAGGAGACTAACTTTACGAAAAAGGATCTTTGGAGTTGTCTTTAGGGTTTTTAGACTCTCGAAACGTGAAAACACCAAGCGAGCATTCACCTACTCGGGCTCGATGTGAAATCCACGAGATGGTGTATAGAGGACTGTTTAAGTTTTTCAACTCTATAAGCAAGAAAACACCGCCGAGCACAGACCAATCTGGGCTCGATATAAAATCCACGGATAGGTGTATGGAGTTTTCTTCTAGGTTTTTCAGACTCCTTAAATATGAAAATACCGTCGAGCATGCTTTAGTTCTTTGTCAAGCTCGTTAAAAAATGAAAAAGGAAAGGGAAGGGAAGAATGTTAAAATATCTTTCAATATGATGGCAGCAAGTCAACTATATCCTTGAACAAAGCACCTGTTTTGAGTCTCTCAAACAAGTTGGGTTCTAGTGTTGGCCTTAAGATAAACCTGATCTCAGAGTTTTTACTCCTCTGTTTGGTTAGTCTTACAATCATATGGAGAATCTGTTAATGTCTCCTACATTGTAGACTTGCATAGTGGTCCCTTTGTGTTCAAAGCTGCCTAAGTCACTCTTGTGTCGTACTCACTGTTCAAGGATACAACTTGTGTCGGCCATTCTGCAGTTGCCTTGACCTCATGTGTTGGCCATTCCTTGGTGTCAGTATGTTTGATCATGTGTTCAGTCCTACTCCAAATCAGCTCATACCTGTTGAGTGTCCCTCGTGTTGGATGATGGGGGATGCATTAAGGCCTCCCTTCCAACGGACTTCTTCCCATCGACTTCAACTCATTGTGCTCTGGGAATGAAGTTTAGAGTTTCGGTTAGTACCTTGGGGATTGCAGTCATTAGTGGCAGTTTCCCTCGCTATTGGATAGATGGGAATACATCAATGTCTCCTATCCAATGGATTCTTCAAGTGTTCGATGGCAAGACCACTTATTCGCACTTGCTTTGAATGTACTAGGTACCTTGGGTTCCATTTTCATTATTGGTGGACACCCTTGCGTTTGTTAATGGTATACATTAATGACCGGTAATCAAACGATACCTCCCATGTTCGACATCAACTCATTTATTTGCATGTATAGGTTTGTACCTTGGGTTGTTTTTGGATGAAGACCTTGGGATCCTCGATAGCATCTCCTTATTTATGTTATCGCCCAAGTTGCGCAATACTGAGCCACACTCTTTTGGGCTCTTAATGAGACATAGATCCAGTTTGTTCTCTATGGCTATGTTCTCCAATTTTGACATAGATCCACCTTGTATTTATGTGGCTATGTTTACACTTATGTTCCTCATGGATCCACACTTGTATTCTAGTGGCCATGATATATGCATCAGTATTTTGGATCATTATTGTATCCTCTTGGAGGTCATGTTCCACCATTTGAACATGGACAGTTACCCCATGGATAAGTTTGTCTGACTTTGCCTTTGCTTTCAGGTACTTCATTTGAGCCTATGATTCTTGGTTTCTTCTTTCCTCCATGATTCAACTCTTTTTTATTTATAATGTATTTCGGCCATCATTTCCCGTACTCCCTCTGACCTCATACATTAGGGGGCATCTATTATAGCTTGAAATGATACCTCTCCGTCCATGACGACACTTGCTTCCCTTGGTCACATGACAACACTTCTTGAGATCAAGTTCAGTCACACAACAGGACATTTGTGGATGGAGGAGTCATTTGGGACACTAAAAATGGTTGAAATTACCTCATTCTTGACCCATTTGATGTATATGACCCTTAGGAACATTTTTCCAGACCAAACCATCTCCTGAAAATGAGCAGAAAAGCCTGTTTTTGGCCATTTTTTAACATGAGCGCGACACCATTGTTATAATAGTAGCGTGTGTACGCGACCTTGCCTCATTTAAAGTAGCACTCAAATCCATATGTACGTGACTTTGTCTACTATAGAGTAGCGTACACACCTATTTTGGTCAAAAATCTCAAAATTTGAGTAAGTTAAGTTGGTTGGGAAACCTCTTGAGCGGTTATAACTTCTTTTCCTCTTCCTCACTGACTATATAAGGAGGGTAGAAGGGTCATGTGAAGGGACTAAGCCCAATTACAAAGTTATGTTGGAGGAATGGAGACCCTCATCCCCCTCTCTTGTGCTTCAGTTTTGGTAAACCCTAGCACAGTTGATTAGAGGCTGGAATCCTTGGATAACAGAAGCAGGAGACCTTGAATCTAGGTTTCGTGAAGTGCCAAGCTTAAAGGAAGGTATAACTTTATGTACTTGCTTTCATTCATTAATAAAGATCAGACGTTCTTCTCTTTCCAAATATGACCTATTAATGTGTCTTAGATTTTATTACTGTTTGATTGTAGTTTGATGTCTTCTTCCATTATGGATATCAGTCTTATATATGTAGTCAAATGTGTTTGAGAAGGGTATCAAGTTGTTTTGCAGGTCTGGGCATTGCAACACTGGATAAGCATTGAAGAGCAAGGGAGGCAAATCTAGGATCAACCTTCTGAATGAGGTGCCTACATCTCTAAACCCTAATCTCTTCATTTATTTGTTGTACTTGCAGAATGCTTGTAAGTCTATCTTTATCACTGTAAGTTGGTAGTTTCTCCCCTGAACTATAGGTGCATTTTCCCCACAACACTAAGAATGCACCACTACGACCACAGCTACCTACACAACCTAACCCCAACCCGAATGATAAAACAGTTCATCAATTTGAGACTGCCAACATGCCTGCTTATTCCATTTCCCAAATTCCCTGCAATGACATACATTTACAATCACGGAGGATATGGAACCTATCGTCATTGAGGAAGTTCCATCCTCAGTGACTGAAGCTGGAGTGAATTAGCAATTTGAGTCTACAGTCAACTCAACAATCCCCATCATTGAGGATGTTGAAATTCTTCCTGAAACTCAAGGAGAAACACACGATGAATCATAGTCTACACAAGTGATAAGAGAACCACCATATCCTAAATGATTGGCTCTACAAAAAATAGTGGAACAACCTTGATTCAATCTCCTAGGAGAATTGAAGAATTTATATGTCAAAATTCCACTGTTACAAGCCCTCCATGACGTGCCCATATATGCCAAGACCATTAGAGACCTATGTGTTAAAAAACCAGGACGAAAGCCTAGGGATCCTCCCATTGTCCATGTATTGGGAAAACTTTCTGATTTAATAATGGGTAAGACTTATGTCGCTAAATATGAAGATCTTGGAAACCCTACTATTATAGTACACATAGGACACACTCAGATACCAAATGTCTTGGGAGATTTAGGTGTAGCTATCAATGTTATGACCATCAAAACTATGAAGAAACTTGGACTCACTAATCTTCGACCAACCCCTACCATATTAGAACTTGCTGACAGGTCAACAATCAAGCTTGAGGGAATCCTCGATGACCTAGTAGTCTCCGTCGATTCGTGGGAATACCCTGCGGACATCTTGGTTTTACAACCGAAGTCACAGCTGGGGGGACACCCGCTGATCCTGGGAAGACCTTGGTTAGACACAGCAGATGCATGCATCAACTGTCGATCGGGGTCCATGACCATCTCGGATGGGACTGACATTCAAATCCTGACTCTGTACCCTCCCCCCCGACCAAGATTGGAAGCTGAAACTCCACTTTGAATGGATCTGGAGGAATAAGAAGGTGTTCAATCACTGTTGACAATAGGGAGAGCCTTAACTTTTAAAGATGAAACAGAGGATGATATTATTAATAGTTTCATCTATGAGCCTACATTAGTCACTAAACATGTATACCAAATTCTGAACAATACATTAGATGAGACAGAGCAAGAAGATCTAACGGAAGAGACTCTAGTCAGTAATGCCAACAAAATTCCAGCACTCAAAAATTCAAAAAGCATTCCAGTGGAAATTGAGTTGGGAAAAACATTAACCATAAATCTCAATCTCACGCCCAATGAGCTGGAACGCCTGATCACTCTGTTGAAGAAACATAGGGGAGCTTTCACATGGGAATACACAGATATGAAGGGTATTCTCTCTAATCTGTGTACCCATCACATTTATATCAAAAGCAACTCCAGACTAGTGTGCCAACCACAACGAAGGATGAACCCGAACTTAAGGGAATTAGTGAAGGAAGAAATCCAAAAACTTTTGGAAGCAGGATTTATATACCCAATTTCAAATAGCGAATGGGTTTCTCCACTCATGATAGTACCAAAAAAGAATGGGAAATGGAGGGTCTGCATAGATTACAGAGAATTGAATAAAGCAACACAGAAAGACCACTTTCCCCTACCTTTTATTGATCAGGTCCTTGATACCTTGTCTAGAAAGAAGTATTTTTCCTTTCTGGATGGATTTAGTGGTTACAGCCAAATCCAGATTGCTCCAGAAGACCAAGACAAAACTACCTTCACTTGTCCCTGGGGCACTTTTACATACAGGGTACTCCCTTTTGGGTTGTGCAATGCATCGGCCACATTTCAGACAGTAGTGATTGGGATCTTTTCAGAGATGGTAAACGACTGCATGGAAATTTTTATGGATGACTTTACTCCATATGGTAGTGATTTTGAGGGAGCATTGAGAATTTTAGAAAAAAATTTGGAACGCTGTGAACAAAGCCAGTTATCTTTAAGCACTGAAAAGTGCCATATGATGATGAGCGAGGGCATAGTTCTGGGGCACTTCATCTCTGTTGATGGTATCGAAGTAGATCCATCCAAAATTAAGGTAATTGAAAATATACCAACTCCTGGAACGCAAAAAGATGTACGTAGCTTCTTAGGGAATGCTGGTTATTACAGAAGGTTCATAGAAATTTTTTCCGAACTAGCTTCTCCTTTATTCACCTTGTTGATGAAGGATGCACAGTTTGATTGGAATGATGCATGCCAAATAGTGTTTACTGAACTTATGAAAAGGCTTTCTACAACACCTATCCTACGGGGGTCCAATTGGGCTCTTCCTTTTCATATCTCCTCAGATGCTCCAGACACTGCCATTGGAGCAGTTTTAGGACAGCAGGAAGGTCATGCTCCATATGCAATTTATTACATCAGTAAAAATATGGCCCCTGCTGAAATGAACTACACTGTCACAAAAAAAGAGTTCCTTGCCATTATTTATGCAATCAATAAATTTAGACACTACATTACTGTATATTCCACTTTTGTGCACACTGACCACTCATCCATCAAGTACTTAATGAATAAACCCATTACCAATGCTAGAGTAACTAGATGGTTGTTATTATTACAAGACTTTGACATTACAATTATTGACAGACTAGGAAAGGAAAATGTTGTTGCTGACTTTTTATCTCAACTTAATAATAATGATGACAATATACCAGTCGAAGATTCCTTCCCTGATGAACATTTGTTTGCAGTTTCAGCTTATTCCCCATGGTATGCAGATGTTGCTAACTATTTCGCTGTAGGGAAGCTTCCAGCAAATCTATCAAAGAGAGAAAAAAGAAATATCATACAGCAGAGTGCTAGATACTGCTAGATAGATGGACAACTCTTCTACACAGGTCCGGACTTGGAAATCAGAAGATGTGTAAGAGAGGATGAAATTTATAGTATATTGAAGGGTTGCCATGATGGGCCCCGTGGGGGACATTTTGCTAATAAAAGGATAGGTCATAAAGCATTGAGGATGGGTTATTTCTAGCCAACACTATTTAGGGATGCAAAAAGATATGTTCAGGCTTGTGACAGTTGCCAGAGAATGGGCCAGCCAAATAGATTAGATGAAATGCCTCTTCAGCCACAGCTTATGGTTGAACCTTTTGATAGATGGGATCTCGATTTTGTAGGGCCTACCAACCCTCCCTTGAAGTAGAAAGTTTACATATTGGTTTAAAGAGATTGCATGACCAAATGGGTGGAAGCTGTAGCCTTGGTCAAGGCCAATGATCAGGTTGTAATTGATTTCTTATACGAAGATATTTTTACTCGGCTTGGAGTACCCAGGGAAATCATTACAGATGGTGGACCACAGTTTGTATCTCACAAATTGGAATCCCTGTTACAAAATTTTCACATTCAGCACAAAATAAACTCACCATATCATCCACAGGACAATGGCCAAGTGGAAAGAACAAATAAGGTCATTGAGGCTATTTTAACAAAAAAAGTGAAAAGTCACCGTAAAGATTGGGTTGGAAGACTCCCAGAAGCACTATGGGCTTATCGCACCACATGGCGCAACACTACTGGTTTTTCCCCATATGAATTGGTGTATGGAAAAAATGTTGTCTTCCCGATTGAATTTGAAATCATAACTTTGAAGACATCCATAGATGCAAACCTTGATTTAACAAAAGCTCAGAGGAACCGTTTGAATCGGCTAAATGAGTTGGATGAGAAGCGCACAGCTGCAGTTCATCATACAGACTTGATCCAACAGTAGCGCTCCAAGTGGCATGACAAATTTATAAAGAAGAAAGTCTTATGTGAAGAAGACCGGGATGTGTTGTATGATTCACGGTTTAAAAGGGATTTCAAAGGAAAATTGCATACAAGATGGCTAGGAACCTACCCAATAGAGAAAGTGTTTCACAATGGAATAGTTCGGTTGATCACCATCGATGAAAACAAAACACCATTATTGTCCAATGGTCATCGGCTGCTACTGTATCATAAACCAATTTCAAGGGATGCATTTCTTTCACATGTCGCAGTTGATCCAGGTTACCAACTAATTCAGGAGCAAGGACTTTTCCCTATCCCTAATAATTCTTAAAAGGATGCTGCAATTCTGCATATATTTTTCTGTATATAAATAAATACTCATTTTTCTTTTCTTTTATTTTATTTTTTTATTATTATTTTATTTTTATTTTTATTTTTATTTTTATTTTTATTTTTTTTTTTTTTTTTTTTTTTTTTTTTTTTTTTTTTTTTTTTTTTTTTTTTTTTTTTTTTTTTTTTTCAGGTTTTTTTTTTTTTTTTTAAGAACTTTGAATAGGTTTATGCATGGAAGATCACTCGAACAGAGGCAGTTGCAACTCGGGCCAAGCGATTGTGGGATTTTGGTTGATCCTCCTTTCTGTGAATAATTCCTTGGAAGAAAATAATGTTGCAGCAATAGTTACTCAGCAAAATATGGCTCATTTCTCTTTTTCCCGCAGCTGCAACATTGCTAAATCCCGCCCAAGTTTCTACTTTTGTAGCTGCAACACTGCTCTATATGACATTTCTCTTTTTTCAACAGCTGCAACACTCCGAAATCCCTCCCAAGTTTCTACTTTTGCAGCTGCAACACCGCTCTATATGACATTTCTCTTTTTCCAACAGCTGCAACACTGCTAAATCCCTCCCATGTTTCTACTTTTGCAGCTGCAACACCACTCTATATGACTTATCTCTTTTTCCCACAGCTGCAACATTGCTAAATCCCTCCCAAATCTCTTTTTCCGCGCAGTTGCGACTCCACCAAAGTTTCCTATCTTTCCCATTTTGCACAGCTGCAAAACCGCTAAATATGGCTCATTTCCCTTTTTCCCGCAGTTGCAACACCTCTACATATGGCTTATTTCTCTTTCCTGGAACTACAACACCACTAAAGTTGTTTATTTCTCCTATTTTTAGCAGTTGTGACTCCGCCAAAGTTTCCTATCTTTCCCATTTTGCGCAGTTGCAACACTGCTAACTATGGATTATTTCTCTTTCCCACAGCTGCAACACCGCTAAAGCTGTATATTTCCCCTATTTCTAGCAGCCGCGACTCTGCCAAAGTGGCCTATCCTTCTTATTCTGCATGGCTACAACACCGCTAAAGTTGTATATTTTCCCTATTTGTAGTAGCTGGGACTCTGCTAATTCCTTATTGAAAGCTTGTTATATCTTTGCTCACCAGTTTCATCGAATTCTATCCTCCACAAAGAACATTAAAAAGCCTACTTGTTTGCCACATGTTCTTATGATTTACGCCAACGTGGATGTACTTTATTTTCCAATTGACAACAGCCAGCTCATGGACACATGTGCGAATTTATGACCCTATCAACGATGTGACCGTGAAAAGGCGCCACCTTGCAAAACGACGATTTGGAATTACATTTGAAGGTACGAGTCTTAATCATAAACATAATTAGGCATGAATTAAATGCATTAAGCAATAATGAATATACTTTGTCATTACTCCATGTCAGTTATCCATATCCAATCACCTGAGATGGAAAACACGTCTGATTCGTCATTCATTCTCAACTTATGACCGTCATTCTACCTGCCTTGTGCGATAACCTGTCACTGATTTTATGCCAAAAATGACCGTGCCAATTCCCCAAAATAACTGTGCCACCTTTCCTAAAATACCCAAATCAAACTTTGGCTATCCATTGCTTGTTATGCATGCAGTAGCTCGATGTCTGAGACTGTAACTCATTCCTCTGGTAGCAAAATTTATAGACAGTTGCGCAATATGGGCATCCCGGTACGACATGAGCCTGTCAGCATAGAGCCTCTGCATGCAAACAAAGAAGTTTTTACCATCTTCCAGGAAGCTGGCTAGATTGAGTATTTCCAATGTTTGAATGGTTTTCATGTGGAAACCGCACTTGAGTTTGCTCAAAATCTAACTAGCACCCATTTAGAAGTTCGAGGTATAAGGATAGAGGTTTCAGAAGCAATCATGGCGGAAGTAACAGGATTTCCCAGAACTGGGATGCACTAGTTTGGTCAGAAGCGCCATAATTCAACCGCAACTGAAGACTTTTTGGCGGCAGGAGAAATTGTTCAGCCGCATGGCCAAGGAGTAGCGTGTTAGAAAAACAGGATTGCAGAGCAATAACAATAAACATAAATGCAAATATAATCACACATACACATTACAAGAGAGACACAGATATATCGTGGTTGACCCCAACTTGGGCTACGTCCACACTGAAGTTGCCAGTCCTTATTATTATTCCATCCAACAAAATGAAGGGATACAACCTGCAGCACAACCGATGCACTTCCTCTTCACTGTCTCACTTTCTATCTTCTAATCTTAGAGATCTTTACAATGCATAAAACCTAAAACATCAATCCTAGCCATGTTACAATGTCTTTCTTTTATAAGGGAAATACAATGGGAAAATACCATAGGTTATCCAAAACCATGGGCCCAAAAATTGGTGGCAAAAACAACCCCAAAAATTTCCTTTGGTGGCTATGCCCCCAAACTCCCTTTCTCAGGGGCACTGCCCTCGCGCCCCCCTATTAGGGGGAGTACAACCACTCCCTCAGACCCCCCGGGGATCATGCAGGGATCATAACCAAACCTAGGGTATGGACACAACTGAATAATAATATCTCTGAATCTGGAGATTAGGCTCCATAACCAGCAATCTCCCACTTGGAGACTAATCACAATAACTCTACCGCTGCTGCACTTGCTGGACTTGGGCTTGGAAACTTTCTCCTCTTCACCTTCATGCTAGAAGGCCAACTGAAACCGAGCAAAAACTTAGTTTCTCTCTGGTCACTACCTTTGTGAACATGGCTGCAGGATTCTGGCTAGTGTGTATCTTTTCCAGCTTCAACATTTCATCTTCCAAATCAGAGTGTATGAAATGGTACTTGAGTTGTATATGTTTAGTCCTGGAATGGAATACTGAGTTCTTTGCAAGATGAATGGCACTCTAGTTGTCACTGTACAACCTGCTATCCTTCTGCTTCTTACCCAATTCCTCCATAAACCTCTGCAATCAAATCATCTCTTTACTAGCCTTTGTAACAACAACATACTCTACTTCTATTGTTGAAAGTGCAACAACCTTCTGCAGTTCAAAAATCCAACTTACTGTTGTTCCACCTACAGTAAACACATACCTTGTGGTGCTCCTCCTACTATCCTTATCACCTTCCATATCTGCATCAACATATCCCTGTAGAACACTATATGAACCTCCAAAACATAATTACTAAGTGGTAGTACCTCTCAAATACCTGAGAATCCACAGTACTACCTTCCAATGTTCTTTACCTAGATTGTTCATATATCTTCTCACAACTCCCACTGCTTCTGCAATATTTGGTCTTGTGCACACCATGGCACATCAAGCTACCAACTACTGATTGATAGGGAATCTTGGACATGTAATCTGTCTCTTCCTATGTCTTGGGACACATTTCCTTACTTAGATTGAAATGACTGGCCAAAGGTGTACTTACTGGTTTCGCATTCTGCATTCTGAACCTCTCCAACACCTTTTGTATGTACTCACTCTAAGACAATGTCAATTTGTGATTTTTCCTGTCTTTCGTTATTCTCATACCAAGGATTTGCTTTGCAGCACCCAAATCCTTCATTGCAAATGAATTAGCTAGCTTTCTTTTGAATACATTTATATTCTGCATGTTAGACCTTGCAACAAGCATGCCATCCACATACAATAACAAGATAATATATCTTTCATTGTCTAGCTTCTTGAAATAAACACAGTGTTCAGAATGACATCTACTATAACCTTTTTCTGTCATAAACCTATCAAATTTTAAATACCATTGCCTTGGAGCTTTCGTCAAGCCATACAAACTCTTTTTCAACCTGCATACCAAGTTCTCCTTACCTTTGACCTCATACCCTTGTGGCTGCTACATATATATCTCTTCCTCCAAATCCCCATGGAGAAAGGGAAAGGCTATTTTTACATCTAACTGTTCAAGATGCAAATCTTCTACCGCCACTAGACTTAAGATAGTCCTAATTGAAGTCATCTTAACAACAGGAGAAAATATTTCATCGAAATATATACATTTTTTTTGTGCAAACCCCTTTACAACAAGTCTTTCCTTGTACCACTTCTTTCCTCCTTCTTCCTTCAACCTGTAAATCCATTTGTTTTGCAATGCTATTTTACCAACAGGAAACTGAACCAAATCCCAAGTCTGGTTTCCTACCAATGAGTCCATCTCCTCATTCATGCCTTGCTCCCACTTCTTTCTAGTTTCCACCTGCATTGCCTCTTCATAACATTCTGGTTCATTAGCATCAGTCATTAAAAATAATACATTGAAGGAGAGTATCGTTTAGGGAGTCTACTTAACCTGGTAGATCTTCTTGCAGTTGCAGGAGTTTCAGGTACTTGCTGTTCTTCTTGATTTTCTGGCACCTTTGGAACTTCATTTTCTTCAATTTCATCAAGTACTATGTACTCTGTGTTTTCCTTTTCCTATTTCTTTCCCTGCAACTGATCTTTATACATGACCTTTTCGTTGAATATGACATCTCTAATTCTAATGATTTTGTGATTTTCATAATCCCATAAACGATAACCAAAATGGTCAACCCCATATCCAATAAAGGTTCATTTCTTGGATTTAGCTTCAAGTTTTGTTCTATTTTCTTTATCAATATGGACAAATGCTTCACAACCAAACATTCTCAGAAATTAGTAGTTTACCTTTTTATCTGTCCATGCCTCCTATGGAATACCACCATCCAAAGCACTTGAAGGTCCTCTGTTTATTAAATAAACAACAGTATTTACAGCATCTTCCCAAAACTGTAAGGGCAACCCTACATGCAATCTCATACACCTTGCACGCTCCATGATCGTTCTGTTCATCCTTTCAGACACACCATTTTCTTGTAGTGTCCCTGGGATTGTCTTCTCTCTACGAATCCCATGGTATGAACAGTAACTATCAAACTCCTTGCCACAGTACTCACCTCCATTATCAGATCTAAGACACTTCAACCTTTTTTCTATCTCATTCTCAACCAAAGCTTTCAACTTCTTAAAAGTAGCAAACACATTAGATTTATGTCTAATGCAATAAACCCAAGTTTTCCTAATTGCATCATCAATAAATGTAACATAATAATGAGAGCCACCAAGAGATTGTACATGAGCTAGTTCCCATACATCTGTATGCACAAGCTCTAAATTTTCATTCTTCTTATGTTTCCCAACCCTGAAAAATCTGACTCTCCTCTGCTTTCCATAAACACAGTTTTCACAAAATTCCAAATTACCTGCTTCAAATCTGGCAGCAAGTTCCTTGAGTGGAGAATCTGCATCCCCTTCTCACTCATGTGGCCAAGCCTATGATACCACAATGTTGTATCTATTCCTATGGAAGCTAAAGAGATAGAATGGTCAGTATTATGAGGACATAAATACAATGTACCTACCCTGTCTCCTTTTTCTATCACCATTGATCCTTTAGTGATCTTCCACCACTTTTCTCCAAATGTAGATAGACAGCTGCCATCTCCCAACTGCCTTGTTGAGATTAGATTTCTTTTCATAGTAGGAATATGCCTAACATGTTTTAACAGCCATTCAGTTCCATTCTTAACTTTTATTCATACCTTACCCATTCCAACAATTTTACATGGATCATCATCACCCAATCAAACATGTCCAAAATCACCTAGAACATAATCATGAAAGTATTTCCTATGGGGTGTAGCATGACATGAAGCCCCTGAATCTACTACCCAATAATCACTAGTATTATCTAATGCAAGAATCAAAGCATTGTGTAACACATCACCTGCTACATTTGCTTCCTAGGTAGTTTCCTTCTGTGCATCTCCTTTCTTCTTTAGAGATCTACAGTCTTTCTTCAGATGTCCTTTCTTTCCACAGTTCCAGCACTCTATCTTTCCCACTCTGGACTTGGATCTGCCCATTTTAGACTTCCCATGATTACCTTGGCTCTTTCCTCTCTCTTGTTGTCTTCCCCTGGTCTCCATAGTCAACGCATTACCTGATGTATCACCTGTGCTTTTTCTTCGCATTTCCTCGCTGAGAATAACACCAATAACATCATCAAATTTCAAGGTGTTTGAACCAAAGACAGAGTTACTTACAGCCATGACAAAGCTATTCCATCTTTCTGGCAATGAACACAAGATTAGAAGAGCCCTAACCTCATCATCAAAGTTCACACTTACAGAACTTAGTTGATTTGTAACCATATTAAACTCATTTAAATTATTAGTAACAAATCCACCTTCAGACATCTTCATATTAAATAAAGGCTTCATTAGAAATACCTTGTTGGAGGCCAAGGGTTTTTCATACATCTTACTCAATGCGCTCATCAAACCCTCCATTGTCATTTCTTATGAGATATTGAAAGCCACCGACGAAGCAAGGCTCAACCGTATTCTTCCTAGATCCTTTCTATCAAGGACCTCCCATTTTTCGTCCTTCATAGCCGACGGCTGCTTTGCTCTTCCTCCCAACGGTAGGAATAGATCCTTTTGGTACAGATATTCCTCCATTTGCATCTTCCATAACTGGAAGTTTTGGCCATTAAACTTCTCGGCCTTAAACTTTCCTTCTTCTGCCATTGCTCCCACTCAAACCAGAAACACTAGCTTCCTATGGGTTTATCTGCCATATAGACCTTTGGCTCTGATACCAATTGTTAGAAAAATAGGATCGCAGAGCAATAACAATAAACAAAAATGAAAATATAATCACACATACACATTACAAGAGAGACACGGATATATCGTGGTTCACCCCAACTTGGGCTACGTCCACACTGAAGTTGCCAGTCCTTATTATTATTCCATCCAGCAAAGTGAAGGGATACAACCTGTAGCACAACCGCTGCACTTACTGTTCACTGTCTCACAGTCTCTCTTCTAATCTTAGAGATCTTTACAATGCATAAAACCTAATACATCAATCCTATCCGTGTTACAATGTATTTCTTTTATAAGGGAAATACAATGGGAAAATACCACAAGTTACCCAAAGCCATGGGCCTGAAAACTGGTGGCAAAAACAACCCCAAAATTTCCTTCGGGGGCACTTCCCCCTAGCTAGGGGAGTGCAACCACTCCCCCAGACCCCCTGGGGATCTTGCCGGGATCATAACCAAACCTGGGGTATGGACACTGCTGAATAATAATATCTCTGAATCTGGAGATCAGGCTCCATAACCAACATAGCGTTGGAATCCTTTCCAAGTCCCTGGAACCAGGTGTCGACCTTCATAAAGAAATATATTTCCTGTGAAGGTATGTACAAAGTGGTTTACATATATGAATTTTTCCTCCTTACAATCTCTGCAAACTACGGATGGGTATGTCTAGGATGCTCAACATCCCTTATCTTCCCACACAAACCATGAGTTGATTAAACTATTAGTCTTATGGGCCCTTGCACACCAGAATTTGACATGGGAATAATTTCTTGATCGGCCAAGGGTACCCCGAGAACCTGCCATGGAAATAGGAGGTGTTGAAATAGTAAATGAGGACCGAAGTTCCTCCAATTCAGCTGGGGGGGGGGGGTGGAGCATTCAAAGACCAAGTGGAAGAGGTAAATATGGGGGAAGCTGTGACATCAGCGAACCCTGTTGAAGAAGGAGATATGATGGAACTGGTGGCGAATGAGGCAGTGGTATTGGAAGCTGTAACATCAGCAAACCCTATAGAAGATGAAACAAACCCGATAGAAGTTGCAGCTGAAGCAATAGGGATGGCATCATTAGAAGCTGCAGCAGAGGAAGTTGAAACTGGAGTAGCTGTGGAAGCTGCAACAATGGAAGTTGTAGCTGCAAAAGTTACAATGCAAGGGGAAGAACATCAAGCAGAGGTGGTAGAAGGAGGAAACATTGAGGTGTTGGATGTCGAATCCTCCCCTAAAAGAGGGGGAACTATCATTGAAGAAGAGGAATTCATCCCTCTTTCTGACAAATTAGAAACCCTTGTGTCACAGAAAAGAAGAAAGAGGTCAGGGAATAAGGGTCAGACATCTATCCCAGTGAAGAAAATAAGAACCAGAGTTGTTGTAGCAGCAGAAACAACATGTGTAATTGGGGCAACATTGAAATTCCCATAGCAGAAGTAGCATTTGCAACTGGGGTAGGCATTGAAACTCCTATTTTAAACCCCAAATCACTTGTTGTTACACAAGAACCTGCTGTAGAAGAACCCCAAATTGAAAATCTTCTTCTTGAGAATGAGTTGTTGAAAGAGGAAGTGCAAGTACTTTGGAATGAATTGGAGAAATGGAATGAAGTAAGTAGAAAACAGGCATAGAAGAGTTTGAATACATTAGTGGAGACTGCATATCTATTAGAAAGTTCATCTCCTATTTTGGGAAATGAAGAACAAGGAGAAATGGTATGCCCAGAATGTGGAGGCATATTTAAATCAGAAGGGCACAGAGTCATAGTGCTAGATTTGGTAGCACAAAATCCTGCACAGGCAAAGCAAGAAGGATAAAAAGTACTTGTAGTGGAGTTGATGGAGGAGAATGAGCCATAAATAGACATAATCCCTGATCTGGAACTAGGAGAAGATGAAGAAATGAAATCCAAGCCATCAGGAAATACTGAACTATTCCAGGACCAGTCTCATGTTTCAGAAGACATCGAGGTAATTCAAGAACAACCTCAGCAATCTGAAGAAATTGAAAAACAGGATGTTGTTACACAAGAATCAGTATCCTACAAAATATTTAGTGAAGCTGCAACTCAGACGGCAATTGCTGATATCAAGGTACAAGAGAAAGACGATATTACACAAGTACCAGTGTCTTTAAAAATGTTTGTTGAAATCGCAACTCAGACTAAAGTTGCTAAGATTGAATTGAAGAGAAAGGATGTTGCCACACAAGAACCAGCATTCCTAAAAATAAATGTTGATTCAGCAACACAAATTGAAGATGTCGAGGTGGAAGTATAGGAAGAGGATGTTGTTACGCAAGAACCAGCATCCCCAAAATCAATTGTTGAGATTGCAACACAAGCAGAGGCCATTGCAACACCGACAGAAGAGGAAGATGTTACACTGCCAATTCAAAATGGGGAAGCTGGGACATCTGGTGACAAGGTAGGAATGCAATTATCTCAAGACATCATTAATTTAGACTCTAATGATGAGAAAGATGTGGAGGGTAGAAGGATTCAACATTTGGAGAAAAAGCTTTCATTGTTACAGCTGGAGCTAGCTAAATGGAAAAAGTATATTGATCAGTGTCAAGAAGGGATGGTCCCTCTCTTTGAACATAGAAGGACTATCAAAGAATTGAGGGAGAAGTGGGCAGAGGAATTAACTCTTCAGAGATCTCAATTGGAAGAGGTGCAAAAAGAATTGGAGGAGTTGAAGGAATTCAAATCCATGCAAAAAGAAAAAGATCAAATGTATGCCCTTTCTTGGGAGCTGCTGAGTGCAAGAGCCTCATCTCCTTCCTATATGGTATTTATGTATGAACAAATGACCCTATTCAAATTGAAAGCTTTACAAGAGGGTAGACCTTTTCAAATGTTGATCTCTTCTTAGTTCATAGAGACCTTTATATCAAGCAGTTTTCTTGAGCAGCATCTGCTATGTGAATTGTATTTGCACGATATGGTATGTCTTGGTGATTCTTGCTCTAATCCTATTCCCTACGCAGGGGATGTTCAGTTGAGAGCCCTTGCCTCTTTTGTTAATAATCATGTGTAGTGGGAAGATGCCTTCCAGACAATCTCTAGGAATGAGGCTAGCTCCAATCTATGGATTAGGAGTGAACCCCAATCTCCTTGGGTTCTCCTTGTGAACCATGGAAGATGTTTCTTATCTCCTTCGAAGACTCAGCATCTGAAGAAGATGAAAGAGAAAGTTATCTCTACCTATGTTGACCTGATCTCCAAACAACGACATCTTTCCTTAGAGGGTAGCAAGCACAAGTGGCAGACTTATTATCCAGCTTTGAAGAAAAGGGACCCATACTGCTTTACTAATTTTAAACTGGCTCTTCCTAGGGTAGTAGGGTATGTTGATTGTATGAAGAGGTGTGGAGTTCATTGACTGGGACTCAAGTTCAAATTTCCACTCATATGGTGGCCAGGAGGGCAGTGCAGGGATAATTATACACTGACCAAGGCAGAGGAGAAATAGTGTTGGGAATATTGGGATGCTCGCAATGGGTTTCTAGAGGCAAGCAAGGAACCTGACATTTCTTTCAATTTTTCCTCTCGACATGAACTAGGACCAGAGTCAGACTCAGATTAGTTGGTTGTTGTATGAGGAAATGCAATTGGATAGTTGGGGGAGATGTTCGGCCCCAAAATAGCCCCTTTTTGCCTACACCTATCTACACCTGTTTCCCTGGTTTGCCTTACTATTCCCTAATCTAAGCAGATATCTTCCCAAGCAAAACATGGATTGCAACAGGTATAATCTATTATTGTTTTATGTCATTCATTGCCTAATTTTTTTATGGTTTTGGACTTTGTCTTTTAAGTTATGCTAATGTGGATAGATTTAACAAAGATAGTTCAGAAGCCTTGAGAATACCGTAGGTGTAGCAACTTGCTAACCTTTGGAGAAAAGGCACACGTGGCACCAGCTATCCCCTCTTGAGTTGAGTTGCACATATTGCTACAACAGTTCAAGTGTTCCTCCACATGGTCAGCTGCAACTGGGCCAGGATAGAGCATTCGAGTATCATCTAGTTCAATCAACTAGAATCTATTCCAGTCTGCTAACATCATGTAACAGCTCAGGCCTGAATGCAACGATTTCATTTAAGTTCACTTATGGCTGTAACTGTTCCATTGTAAATCGGCAACCTGAAGAGCGTAGATCTTCATGGCTACCAGATATTTTGTGAAACGAATTCATGTCATTAGGGTACAAATGTAAAGAGGCATTCTGAGCCTAGGGTTGGAGAATTTATAATTGTATAAGCTGAAATAGAGAGTTGTAACTGAGGTTCATCATTTTTAATACAAGAAGGAGAGCTTATCATATCATGTTGTTTTAATTTTTGTTAGTTCACGACATCTCTATTAGAAGGCCAGGGCCCACCTTCTCACAGATATCGCCTAGTTAAGTAGGTAGTTTAATTTCTTTCTTGTTCTGTGGTTTGGAATTGCATTAAGATGTGTTACAGTGAGGTGCAATATTGAAATGATAATTGCATTTTTCTTTGGTATTTTGTGATTGCATCCTGAATAGCTGCAACTGCGTGGTGTGATAGTCGATTGTGTATGCTAGTAGCTGTTACAGTTAAGCTCAGCTCAGATTCTTTTTAGTCATTTATCTTTCTTAGGATTTCTAGCTTAGTCAAATTATGGTTCAAGTTTAATTCTAGTTCTTTCTTGTTGTTCTTCGCTCTTAGAGATCATTAGGTTAGACATGTTATGAGTGAGTTACATTAGTTGTTATTTGAATTAGATCAGTTTTGATTGAGTACTATAGTTTGATATCTTTAGGATTTAACTTCTTGCAAAAGTAATTCTAGTTTATTTATTCATAGATCAGTAACTGCTGGATTGATATTTGTAGGAAGGTAATGGTACTTGAATTCTTAGATGGATGAATTAGATTAGTTTTAGCTGTGAGATGAGTTTGACTGAGTAGATAGGTAGGATAATTTATCTCCATTCATTCAATCATCTACTTGAAATGTTTATGCATAGACTATGATAATTACTATTGAAATAAAAAGACTTCCCTGGGTTGACAATTCATATTGAGCATCCTGTGTGTTAGTTGTAATTGATTGGCATATAGGGTGACCAACAGGAAATGTAAGTGATTTAAAAATTTGTCTAAAGAGCTGTCTAGATCTATTTAAAGATGAAACTTCCTTAAGAAACTTGCATATTTTAATTGATGAATCATAAAGGTAAACCCCTCAGGAAAGGTCTCTAAATAATTTGCAAAAGAATATAAGAATGGGAAGGGAACCGTGACTTAGTGTGCATATTGGGTATTTTGACATGTATTTCATTATTTTAGATCTTAGGTTAGATGTGAATGTTATTACTAGACAAACTTGGGAATCTACGGGAAAACCTAAGTTAGTATGGTCACTAGTCCAATTAAGATTATCCAATCAATAGAAAGAACTACCATTCAGAAAAATGGAAGGTGTTCCTTTCAAAGTGGAAGGGTTGCGGAGTTTTGCAGACTTTGAGGTAATTGAGATAGTTGATGATACTAACCCATATCCTGCACTACTTGGTATCAACTCGGAGATTGAAAACAAGACTATCATAAATATGAAGAAACGGTTCATGGAATTCAAAGGAGGGAATATCAGAGTTGTCGCACCTTTGGATCCTTTGGAGGGCCCGATGTATGTGTTGACACCTAGAAAAATCCTTGCATCGATAGTAGGGGTTCTCCCCAATGAAAAGTCCCAATTAGACTCTTCACTATTTGGATTAGGGAACCCATGTGATTTATGGTCCTCCTACCATTTAAGATGTTCTTGGAATTCGTTTATCAGATATGGCCCGATTCTGTAATTTCTACTCAGCTTTCTGGCAGTTGTCCAAGGTTGTAAAATACAACTTAAGTTCAGTTGCCGATCTCTTGGGAAAATGTGGAGGGATTTCTTTGGTTGTATTCCTCTAAGAAGCAAGTGTCTTCATCCTATTCTGGATCTCTGCAATATTTTTTCAAGTAGCATTGGAATCCTCGGATATTTGTTTGAGCCGAGTCACCATTCCTTGTACTTCATATGTTTGTTTTGTGAGAAACTCTTGTGAGTGGGACATTTTTTATACCTCAAATTGTTGATTTGAGTACCATTTCAAGTCTTCATCTCGTATCACCATGCAGAACTTAATGGTCCTACCTCCTAACAAGTGTTGAGACTCATTTCCACCTTGTTGCTCCCCTCCTTGGCCTTCCTTGGAGGAAAATCCAACTGATGATAGCCGAATGCCACCTCATTGATCCAAATGCCACCTCATTGAGTCTACTTTACCCATATTTTCGTGCCCTTGTAATGGTGTAAGGAACAAAAATACAACATTTTTGCACCCTGCATGCCTACAAGGGCACGAAAATTACAATATTTCCTCGCTATGCTCAGTGCATGGGGTGCGAAAATTACTCAACAAACTCTTGGCTTGGATTGTGGATCTTAGCTTCGGGGATATTTTCTTGGGACTGGGATTCCCCTCGAATCCTACCTCATCCTCCCTCTTTAGTCTGGATCAACCCCGTGATCCACCATTTACTCACTTAGATCCACCTTCCTCTCTTAGTAGTTGGCCTCCCAAATCCTATAAGAAGGAGGCCATCCATGAGATAAGGGGAGAACAATTGGAGGTATCAAACCTATGGTCTTGGAGTTTTTGTAGAGATAGTAAGGAGGAAGGCTTTGAAGGAGAAATTGCTACTTGGACATCAAGGGTAGGTATATATTTATATTCTTTAGCTACCTTTAATATAACTTGGATTATTTTACCATGTTATGTGTCTTTATTTTTTATCCATAATATGTTTCATATGATTTAGATCTTAACTATTACATCTAGTACTTGGAGATATTGTTCCTTGTCTTGCTTAAAGAGGTTCAGATCTTGGGCATCAAGTTCAAAACTGGAGCTAGGACAACTGGAAGATCTAAGGTAATTTTCACCATCTTTTCTCTCTCAGTACTTTGAAATTTATGCATTGAGTTAGATCTATGAGCTTAAGATCCAATTTGTTTCATTGTTGTATTAGATTAAGCTTGTTTGAATCTAGTTTAATCTCTGAGTAGGTTTAACTATCCGTAGGACGAATTTGCTAGAACATAAATTGGGGACTTCGTTGGGGAACATCCCAGGCTTCATTTGCCATCAAATATTCAAGATGTGATCTCCTATCTCTACTATTATTTAGTTTTTTACCTTTATTTATCATTTTGATCCTCATTATCAAGTTCTTTGAGCTTGAACACCTTAGAAATTCATAATTTTCTTCTTAGACATTCGCCCTTGCCTCCCTATAGTATTTTTTCGCGTTCCTACTGTACATCACAGAGCAAAAATCTATACATTTTCATGCCCCTACAGTATCCTAAGGCGCGAAAATTTTGAAATTTTCGCTAACCCATAGTGTTCAAGGGCGCAAAAATATCATATTTTCTCTCTGTGTTGGTCTGTACATGGGCGAAAATACTTTGTTTTGGGTTTTTGGAATCTTTTTCTAGGGTTTGTCTTGGCCTATTGATTTAAGGTTATTTTCCTGACCGAGGACCCTTTTGACTTGACTACACATTGTGTACAATTTCCCTCTAAGAAGGTGAGGACGCAACCATAGTTTCTTCTGCCGCCGAGTTCTTTATTGAAATTTCATGAACTTGTTCAGCTAAATCTTCCATGGAATATGAATTGGCTAAACCCACAATTCCATCATCATGTGGTCCAAGTTTAGGCTTATAAGGATCAATGTTTGACCTTGGCACATCCGGAATAATTTCATAAAGGATACCAGACTGAGCATGAATCAAGTCTAGTTGTTGGGTCCTTAGAATGGCTTCCTCTTCAGAGGTAACCCCAGAAGTTGAGACATATTTCGAGATGTAGGGTAGCATTGATTTCAAAAACCACTCCAATATAAACTCCAGGGGAATCTCAGCTTTAATGAGCCTTTTCTATCTTCTCCACTCCTGAATGTGATTAGATATATGAGTGGATTTATTCTGTCTAGATGTAGATATAAGGTTCGTTCCATCATCATACTGGATAGGAAGTTGGAAATGGTTTAGAAAAACTGTCACTAAATCATAAAAGTTGTGATAAGCCACGGCAGGTAACTCGATGTACCATTTGGCCGCAACACTGGTCATGGTTCTTTGAAAGAGCCTCAACCGGATTGAGTCATCATTCAGCGAGTTAGAGGAACACCATAGATGAAATTTTGTAACATGGTCCCCTTTATCTTCACTATTTTTACCTTCAAACTTCGGAATGTCTGAAGGAAGTTTGGTTGGAACCGGAGGCCAATTGGGATTATGACACACAGGGTCATTCATCAGATTTGAAGGATATGTAAAATTAAATGTTGCCATAAGGGGTAAGCAAGGCCTAGCTGATGGTGTATGATTTTGGGGAATCTGGTAAGGAGAATTACCTAGACCATAATTCCCATAAGGTTGGTTTCAGTTTCCCCAACCATCGGTTGTGATGATAATGCGTTTTGGAAAGTGCTCATCCATAAGCCAATGGATTTATCCCTTGAGTTTCACTCCATTGCGGTTGAGTATAGGTTCCTCCAAAAGGAGTTGAAGTGTGAGCATTACCTCCTCCTCCACCAAAAAGTAAAAAAGGAGTGCTCCCCACAGGCACGTTAGAAGTTTGAACATTTGACAATTGCCAATTATAGCCTGTAAAGGGGTTTGAACTTGAAAATTTTGCAATGGAAGGGATAGGCATAGAGCCTATAAATGGTGCTGAAGGAGAAATGTGTCCTCCATGCCAAGGGAAACCATGAGTGGAAAGAGTTTAACTATTATGGTTAGCCTAGAACTGTTGAAGAAACGGGGAAGAAGTAAACGATATCGTAGGTATCCCGCTAAAAGGGACATTGGATGAACCAATAGTTGATCCAAAAGGTATATAAGTCAATGCAATCTGAGTACTTGACAACCCTAAGGATCCTGTGTTAAAGGTTGGTAAAGTGAATGGAGCAAAAGACATTTGCACCGAACTAGGTATTGGAGTGTTTATATGAGGAGGGGAAAGACCTAGAATAATAGCAGATGTGGAACTCCTGATCCAATCCCACTGTTATTGAAATATTGTAACTTCAAAGAATATTATATTTGTACTTTATTATTCCAGAGATGTTTCATTCCTTCATGAAGACCTTATTGTATATCCGGAGATGTTTATTCCTCTGTCGGAATGTGGTAACTTGGGTTATTACACTTCCCTAGTGGGGGTCAGCCCTGTATGTGTTATGTGGGTCAAAGGGTTATTAGACCACCCTAGAGGGGTCAGACCAGTCATTTGTAATGGGTTGTTTAACCTAGTGGTTAAGTTGGGGCCGACCTAGTTAATATAAAATACAAGTCGGAGTTCTGTATAAATAGAGGAGGTGTGTTCCTCATTTATCACACACTACACTCACTTGTGAATAGCGCATAGGTGAGGGAGAGATATTCTATGGAGGAGAAGGATCTCATGTCTAGGGTTTAAATCTTTGTATTTGTTGGTCATCTATATTGAGGAAGCTTTGTTGGGTTTTCTTCCCCATGAGGGTTTACCGGGATAAATCTATGTCTCTTGTGTTTATGTTGTGCTTTTTGTTCTTTCAGTGATCCTGTATATGCTATTGTTGTGAAATGGAATGTAATGCTGATATTTTATGTCTTATCATATTGAATCTTAACATGGTATCAGATCTAACCTGAAGGAAGGCAATGTATAGCACTTACGACACTTGCGACAATTTGAAGGTTAGGGTTTTATATAGCAAAAATCAGTCATCGTGGAAATTTACCTATAAATACATTTTGGACAAGGTTTAGGATCTGAAACCTTTACAGGTCCTATATAACATTCCCATGTACCTTGTGTCCAAAGGACACCCTCAGATTCATTGCACTTTGTGAGTTATGATCAGTACAAGTTAGGGTTTCTACCTCTTCCAGATCTTAGTCATAATCAGGTGACCTGGGAAAAAACATCATAACTTGGGATAGGAAGCTCCAAATGAAATTTCTTAAAAAATGACAGGTAGTGCACGGACTGTACTATTTTAGATAACTTTTTCAGAGGCCAAAGTTGAACCAGTGACACGTGGTACTCCGTACAAGTTCACTAGATTGTTTTATCCCATAAACAGGTCCCGTTGTGACACTTGGCATAACGCTCTCTCAGAGAATCCAATTGAGGTCATACCTATGGGGTTGGAAATATGACAAGTTGGGCTACCACAGATCTAAGTTTCAGACCTTGTGGATTCGTAATTTCGGAGTTACATTAGAAACAATCAGGTGCATATTTCTGTTAAAACATAATTGGATTTTGAGCACCTTTATTCATGGCTTCGGGAATTAGGGTTTTGGAGAAAGTTGGAATTTTTGTAATCAGAGTCCACGGATGAATACTCATCATCAAAATCTAAATTTAGAGACCAAGATCAAAATTTTTGGTTGGATAGAATACCGGGCTTGATCAAACCCTAGTTCGGGATTTCCAGAAAGGTGGAAAATTAGGGCTTCTGCAAAAGTTGGAATTTTTTAAGTTTGTGACCACGGCTGGAAGCTCCTTAGAAAAATAAGAGTTTAGAGCTTTGGATCAAACCTTTTGATTGGTCAGATGGGTGGGCTTCATCAAACCCTAGTTCGGGATCCTATCCAGAAGATCCAGAAGTTTCGAAGGAAATTTTGAGGGGTCAAATTTTGGAGATTTCAAAATTGAAGTATGCTAGCTTGATCAGCTCAGCAAGGAACATCTTTCCATCCATTCAGAAGTGTGAAAGTTAAATTTTGAATTTCTAGGGTTTCTCTGACAAACCCTAATCAAGATCTAGATCTAGTTTCGGTTGGAGATGAGGCTAAGGCCTTACATAAGAAGATTACAAGAAATCTCGACAAGTATGACTTAAGGAGATATAGGTATGTGTTGAAATATGTTCATGATTAAGTTTATAATATGTGTGTCTTCATATTATTGAGGTTAGTACAATCTTGATTAATCTTAGAATTGTCTTATCACCCAAGTAAAAGTATGAATGCATGTGAATGATAGAAGACATTCTTTGATCAAAGTTATATGATTGTACTAATGCACCTATGGTGTTGTATGAGGATGATGTTGTCTGCTAACAAAAGACAGGTACATCAAGAAAGACAAATCAAGTTCTATGACCATGATGACATAAAGACAAAAGACTTATTCATAGTCTTTAGAAGCTCTACTTACGAGGTATGTATGATTTATTTCTACTATGCTTAACTTATGAGGTATGCAGGTTACTAGCACAAGGTCTCTAAATCATTGAAGAGAATAAAGATATTGTTTGGGTATGTTAGACATAACTAAGCATGTATACTAATCTAGGTATGTTTTTCTATGTCAAGTTAGAATCCTACTTTGTGCTAGGATCTTAGTATACCCATGTATTGATTGATCATGACCATACATATTCAAGAATCATAATGCTGTGATAATATTGAGTTTATACTAATGAATGTATGATTATGTATGAGATCATGATGATGACACTAGTGCACACTTAAGCATGCATAGTGGTCAAGGATGGATAGAATCTCATGACATGGAAGGGAAGTCGAGACCAAGAAGGATGCAACCTCACAAGACATAAAAAGATAAGTATTTGAATTGTTATTTGAATTATTGAATAGTTTATGATATTGCTCGTAATAGTTGTATGCATATTTGTATTCCTAGAATATATCATGCTAAGTGTAAGCATTCATATAGCATTGAACAATATACTACTAATATGCATATAATTGGTAAGTTGGACAAACATTCCATTGTTGATTGTCTAGAATGAAACCTCTTTGTTGACATGCTGAGAGTTGTGCACACTCTCAATAGTATGTTCTGGTAGAGATGGAAGGCATCTAGATAGCCACTGTATGCATACAGGATATGGAAAAGTGTTGTGCCAAAGTATTGGTCAAGATAGTAGCATAACTATGTAAATCATATATGTATGCATAATAGGTTATCATGTCAGCATGATTTGATGATTATGAAGTATTACTAATCATGTACTTAATTTTGATTTGTAGGAAAGATCATGAAGAATGATGAACATTGAACAAGTGATGGACGTTCAACAAGAAGATTTACAAATCAAACATACTATAGAAGGCTCGTGGCTAGAAGATTCTCTTAGAAAGAGGAAGAGGATCATGATGAGATGTTTGCTCCAAGTAGCTAGATAAATACTGTTCTCTCAATGGTGTGATTGAAGAAGAAGTGCAAATCAAGAAAACTCCCAGGATTCAATTGAAGAAAGCTCTGTACGGGTACCCAGGATCGATAGTCATTTGATGAGCTTAATGATTACCATGGGTGATGCAGATTTCAACCTTTGCTACAAAGTTGAAAATGGTATCTATATACAAAAGGAACTCACAACAGAGTTCGAATGATCTTGAGGTGCATATCAGTAGACCCATTTGACGAGAGATGGCACGGATAGATATGCAGAAGATCACTCAATGTAGAGTGTGAATGATGTCCAGTCAAAAAGGGAGAATTGACAACTTCTTGACAAAGCTAGGGATTTACCAGAAGTAAATCTGATCCTAACCTTTACCTTAAGTTTATGGATGATGAACCTATCATACTATTATTGTATGAGGATGATCTCTTTCTGACAGGGAATGAGAAAGAGATCATGGAAAGCAAGAAGAATATGGCTACAGAATTTGAGATGAAAGATCTTAGATTGATGCATTACTTCCTAGGTCTAGAAGTATGGAAAGGCCCAGAAGGAATCTTTCTCAACCAAGGAAAACATGCTGAGAAATCTTGAAAATATTTGATGTGTTGGAATGGCCACTCTCATGGATTCCAACTTGAATCTGTTAATGGATGACTCATCAAAGTTAGTGGATGTAACCCTGTCCATACATAATATTGGATCACTGATGTATCTAACGAACACTGGACCAGATATATGATTTGCTGCGAACACCTTGACGTGTTCACCTGATAGATGCAAAGCATGTGATAAGGTACCTGAATGGTATGATAGACTTTGATCTATGTTATCTTGGAGATCATGACTTTAGATTGCATGACTACACAGATGCTGATTGGGAAGGAAGTGTACATCCGACGGATGTTATTTTCTAGGATCTGCCATGATCTTGTGGATTAGCAGGAAGCAGTCTAGTGTGGCTCTCAGCATAGCTGAAGTGGAATATATAGCTGCTTGCTCTTCTAGTTGTGAAGCGGTATGGCTTCGGAAGTTTTTATCAGGATTGTTTGACTTAGAGATGGACCTCACTATGATCCTGTGTGACAACCAGAGTTGTATCAAGATGACAGAGAATCCAGTATTCCATAATAAGTCAAAACATATAGATATCCGATATTTCTATATACGGGATATGGTGGAGAAAGGAGCTATCAAGCTCGAGTATGTAGGCACTGATGAACAAGTTGCTGATGTGTTGACCAAACCTCTGTCTCGAGTAAAGTTTGAGTATTTCTGAGACAAGCTTGGTGTAGTTCAAAAGGACCCTCCTCGAAAAGGGGAGTGATATGGTCGATAAAGATATCTTTGGATACTGGTATCGATGTGGATACCTATATCGATGATGAGATTTCCTATATTGATGGTAAGGTCAATAATAAGGATACCTGTGTATACTTGTATTGGTGTGGATACTTGTATCATCCTTGGACTTCAGTCCTAATGTGAGCCATAGACAAATGTCTCCGAGAGTGAGGGGATTGTATCATCCTTGGAATTCAGTCCTAAAGTGATCCACAGACAAATGTATCCAAGAGTAAGAGGATTGTATCGTCCCTGGACTTCGGTCCCTAAAGTGATCCGCAAACAGATGTCTCTGAGAGTAAGAGGATTGTATCATCCTTGGACTTAAGTCCTAAAGTGATCCGCAGACAAATGTCTTCAAGAGTGAGGGGATTGTATCATCCTTGGACTTCAGTCCTAAAGTGAGCCACAGATAGATGTCTCCGAGAGTGAGAGGATTGTATCATCCTTGGACTTCAGTCCTAAAGTGAGCCGTAAACAGATGTCTCTGAGAGTGAGAGGATTGTATCATCCCTAGAACTCACTCCTAAATTGATCCGCATACAAATGTCTTCGAGAGTGAGGGGATTGTATCATCCTCAGACTTCAGTCCCTGAATTGATCCATAGACATATGTCTCCAAGAAGTGGTCCTTAGACTTTTTCTAAGTTGACGAGTGGACTGCATCGTCCCTAGACATGATATGGTGTCTTAAATAGAACATGTGTGTTGCAGGGTGTGCTGCTATTGTGTTGTTGATCGAGAGGATCCAGTTGATTATGATGATGCTGATCGTGATGTTCTAGATGACGATGCTATGGTTGTGATGGTCTAGATGACGATGCTGCTGATTGTGATGACGATGTTGTTGATCATGATGATCTAGATGACGATGTTATGGTCGTGATGGTCTAGATGACGATGTTGATGATCGTGAGGATCCAGATGATGATGTTGATGTTGTTGTAGTTGTTCGAGTGTTGCAGAATATGAAGACTCAGTACTGAAGATGTTGATGTTCTAGTATTGATGATGTTCCAGTAACTGCTTGAGTTATTGATGATGTTGAGAAAGCTTCCAATGATTCGATGTATCATGTATGATGTAGTTGATGACTCCTTGCTCATGCAGATGTTGTTATAATATCCTTCTCGTTAAGGGGGAGTGTTGAAATATTGTAACTTCAAAGAATATTATATTTGTACTTTATTATTCCAGAGATGTTTCATTCCTCCGTGAAGACCTTATTGTATATCCAGAGATGTTTATTCCTCTATCGAAATGTGGTAACTTGGGTTATTAGACTTCCCTAGTGGGGGTCAGCCCTGTATGTGTTATGTGGTTCAAAGGGTTATTAGACCACCCTAGAGGGGTCGGCCCAGTCAGTTGTAATGGGGTTTTTAACCCAGTGGTTAAGTTGGGGCCGACCTAGTTAATATAAAATACAAGTCGGAGTTGTGTATAAATAGAGGAGGTGTGTTCCTCATTTATCACACACTACACTCACTTGTGAATAGCGCATAGGTGAGGGAGTGATATGCTATGGAGGAGAAGGAGCTCATGTCTAGGGTTTACATCTTTGTATTTGTTGGTCATCTATATTGAGGAAGCTTTGCTGGGTTTTATTCCCCATGAGGGTTTCCCATGATAAATCTGTGTCTCTTGTGTTTATGCTATGCTTGTTCTTCTTTCAGTGATCCTGTATATGCTATTGTTGTGAAATGGAATGTAATGATGATATTTTCTGTCTTAGCATATTGAATCTTAACAACTGTTGTCCATGGTAAATTCATATGTAAACCTGTATATACTAAACTCGAGTAACCCTAAAGAGATGTAACTCTCACTAACAATGGATCATCGGGTCCAGTTAAAGGAGGGTTAAAGTGTCTTGCAAAATCTTTAGTTGGAAATTCTTCAACCTCTATGTTCTATGGGACCGATGAAGTTTGAGTAATGAGTTGAGGTTCCCTAGGTGGTTCAGTCGTACCAGTTGATTCAAAAGAATTGCTTGTATTTGTTCTACGTCATTGAGGTTGTGGTGGAGGATCCACATTGAGTGGAGGAATTTTTCTCAAACTTCGTGACCTACGACGAGGTTGGTCCTCCACAAATACAACAAAAAATGTTCTAAGTAATTAATCCTAGGGCCAACTAGAACAAAAGTAAACACACAACACACCACTAAAAATTCCTATAGAGATCCAAAATAGTCAAGCAGATAAACCATCCAAAGGAGAGTCTGGGATGATGAGGGCCCAAAACATACCAGTGAGGTAAGGAAGAATATTTATTCGGGGTCCACGGTACATTCACTATGGGGCCAAGTGTTGGAATCACCCAATCGCCTTCCCAAAGAGATGCAGAGTATTTCCACTCGGATTTGTCCTAGGAGAACTGGAAATATCCTTCCACTATCACCTGTGTCGAGCCCTAAAGGTATTGGATACTAATGCTACCAACAATATAGAAAGAGTCTATGGGGACAGTCGTAGTTCAAATCAACACGCATGGGAAGGGTAACTGAGCCTGAAATCCAAAATCACCAAAAGTACTAGTGGATCCCTGTACGCGTACTGATTCTGGTAGATGCTCGATTAAAAAGTTGAGGGGTATCTCCAACTAATAAATCTCAGACAACCTCGTGATTAAATCCGGTTTGAATGGAGCTTCCCGGCACACCCTCTACAGAGTTGGATTTACCTAGTGATAGTCCACTACGATTTGAGTTTAAATGGTTTTGGATAGTTAATCAACCTAGTCCAAAACCCTATCCTAAGCTAGTTAGTGTATGTTCCCTAGAAAGAAAAGTTACTATTCAATTTTAACTTTAATGTTCTTTTTAGGGCTATTGTTACTCAAAGGGAGTGAGTGTGGTTGTAAAGTGGTTATGAATGAAAAGTAATGTGTATAATGAATATGCAAATTCCTATCACTATCTTTCTTTTCACTTATCTTTCATAATCAAAATGTTGATAAAGTAAACCTAAAACTTTGAAAAAATTATTTTCTTTTTTCATAAAATTAGTATATGCAACTAACATCTATTTTGAAAAAACAATGCTTTGCTAAGGGAAAAATACTTGTTCTTTTGCAATTTTCTTTTAAATAAGAGAATAACAACTAACATGAAGAAAAGAACACTCAATGATGCAAGTGTAAACTAGTTGTGCCTAAATCTATAAGAAGCAGACAAATACCCTCAAAGAAGTCTGGAAATAAAAAGTTCAACAAGTTTCTTCAATCAAGGTAAAGAAGTAACTAACTTGTCATAAAGGCACTATGAAAAAAACCAACACAATCGAATAAAACAAGGGTCTATTCAAGACATCAAATTGTTCTCTATCAAGTCAAGGATTATAATGTGATATTTTAGGATTAGGATCACTTAGCAATAGAAGACCTCACTAGAACTCACTCATGCAATGCAGAAAGAAGAAGAAGAAACACCGAATCAATTAACACTCATTACACAGAAAATGGAGAAAAACTGTTGTATCATACATCAGTTGTAAGCTGGCACTCCGTAATGTGAATAATAACTGAATACAATCAAAATAATTTGAATGCCACTAAGTTCATTCGAATCATCCTCAATGGTTGGCTTGGATAGCATTGGAGACATCATCCAAACCAGTGGCAGTGGTCATAAAGGTCAACTAGTCAGTCAAATGAGTCTAACTGAGTGCATGGGCATTGATTTAGGGAAGGAGACTCGCATGTGGGTGCATGAGGAGCTTTCAGTAGTCGGTGGAGTTCAAACTAGTCTCAGTAGGTTCCTATCTAAGTGCTCCAGTCAGTTAACTACTCAATCCTCCCCTGAATCAAGGAAATGAGTCATCAACTAAATAACTAATTGAAGTAACTCCTAAATAGGTGGAAGAAGGTGCACATGTTCTCCAGTGATGAAAACAAGGGCACATCAATGGCTATGAGGGCTAGAACTGAGCAGAAAGAGGCTCTTGGGAGCTGCAAAATAAGGACTAGGTGATGGGAGACTACCATACTGATGAATGGATGCATGCATTTGCATGCAAATTCATGAAGATGACTAGATGCATGAAGGCATGCAAAATTAAAAAATGATGGTGAGAATATTCCAACACCCCCCTGCAAGCTAAACATGAGGTAGTAACTGAAATGGTAAAGTAGGGCCTTGGTGACTAAGACCGAAGGTCACCCCATACAATAAATCTAAATAAAATAAGTGAGGAAAGATGGAAAACCCAGTGGGAAGAAATACCTCCCTCAAAATAGACTGAAGGATGCTAATGTAGCATATCATCTCTCACCCAAAAGGAGGCATGTGTCCTTCTTTTCCAAAGAAGGATCGATCGACCTGAAATGGATCAGTAATGTGAGAAGGATGAAACCTTCCATTCTGATAATCTGATCTGGTTCTTCGTTGATCAGCTGGATCACCAACAATATCTACAACAGATCTGAGAGTAGTGGCTGCCCATCTCGGAAGAGGAGGATCATCAGTTGAGAGATCATCAGGTTCTTATGGAACGGGATCTCCCATTTGCTCATCTTCTGAAGCAGTTGCTAGATCTTTAGGTTCTTGTGGATATGGATCTAGCATTCACTCTTCATCATCATCACTCTCATACTTTGAATATGAACTATCATGTGATGAAGGTTCTCTCTCTTAGGGCTCATCAAGCAGTGGAGGTGTGGTAGGAAAGCTCTCTCACTCAACTGGATGAGCATCATGAAGACCCCATTCCTCAAACTGTACACTCCTATAAATAAATGTAGTCATAGTAGAAGGATCAAGAAGCTTGTAGGCCTTTGAATTCAATTCATAACCCACCATTATACACTCTCTGCTTTGTGGATCTAGGGCTCTCCTTTTCTGATCTGGAATCCTTGCCCATGCTCTGTATCCAAACACTCGAAGATGAAACACATCAGGCTTGTATCCCATGCATGCTTCAAAAGGGGTCATGTATTTGAGTCCTTTGTGAGGAACTCTGTTATGAAGATAGGAGGCACAGTTAATGGCTTATGCCCAAAGACTAGGGTGCAACCATTTCGACTTTAGCATGCAGGTGGCCATTTATTTCAATGTTCTGGTCTTCCTTTCAGCAACACCATTCTATTGTGGTGTATAGGGAACAGTATGCTGCATCTCAATTCCCTCTTCAGCACAAAAGGTTTGAAAATCACCTTTGATGTACTCACCCCCATTGTCAGTGCGAATGGCCTTGATATTTCTATCTGAAAACTTTTCTATAGAAGACTTGAAAAAATTAAAGAATCCAAATACTTATGACTTCAATATAAGAAAATATACGCATGTGAGTCTAGAATAATCATCAATAAAAGTGAGTATATACCTTTCCTTGTTCAAAGATAGATCTAGAAATGGCCCTACAACATCACTATGAATCAAATCTAGAGGATGCGAGGCTCTTCTTTCCTTCCCCTTCTCAAATTTCTTCTCAGGATGCTTGCCAATCAAACAACCATGACAGTTTCCCTTAGCAAACTTGATCTTGGGAAACCCTTCAACCATCTCTTTAGTATGCATGTATTACAAGTATTGATAGTTAATATGCCCAAATATTTCATTCCACAATCTATTGTCTTCATTGGCATGACTGTGGAGAGCAGATTGCTTTGAGAGAGGTAAGAAGTGGGAGAACTCATACAGTTTTGACTTGTGATTTGCAGCTCCTTTTTCAATGGTAGAACTTGATACCATGTCTTGGATCTCGACCTCATTTGGAGAGAATATCACTCTCTTGGGCTCTCTAGTATGGGTCATCTGATATATAGAAAGTAGATTAGCAGTGAGAGTGGGGACATAGATTACATCCGAGAAGTATCCATGATCTAGTTTGATTCTTCGAATCCCCTCAGAGAAGACCTTAGAATCATTCCCCAACATAATGGATGGTCCAACAGTCGCTTTGAATCCAGTGAAGAGATTCTTGGAGGAAGACATATGCCTAGATGTTTCAGAATCTATGATGAAGAAGGATTGAGTTGATGCACCTGCCATGAGGGCATGGAATCTCTCTTTTTTCTCAGATCCAGATGGTTCGCTCTCTTTTTTCCTAGCACATGCAGGTACTAGGAGATTATTCTTCTCAAGGAGTGAGGCCATGAGATCTATGGTATTCTTCATGCATGAACGTTCAAGGTGATATCCTCGATTACAGTATGTGCACTTGGATTTTCCCTTCTAAGTGTGCTTGTCCTTCTTAGGATTTAAGGATCCATCTGAATGTATGGGAGCCTCCTTCTGCTTTGTATCATTCAACTTTCTATCATAATTTTTTTGGTTTCCCTTTTCCATTCGCTCTTCTCATCTCAATGGTTGCAAGAGCTAAATCCAACTTGGTTTTTATCACTCCCATGTGTACTAGATTCTCCTCCTCAAGAGTTAGATATTGGATGAAGTCTTCAAGCGAAGGGAATTTCCATTTTGGAATGGACAATCTTGTTGAATGGAAGGTCGAAACAAACAATGAATAATCAGGGCATAGCTTCGACAGGATGGCAAGGATGACTTGTTTTTTTTCCTTCTCAATCCCATACCTCTTCAACTATGAAATCAAGTTCTTGAATTTATTGAGAAACTCAAGGATAGTTTCAAAACTGCTTGGGCTCATGGAGATGAGCTCATTTTCTAGATTGTGCCCCTTCAAATCATCTTTCTGGCCGAGGAGGGGTTCAAGCTTGTCCCAAACCTCCTTTGGAGTCTTCAAATCAATAACATGAAAGTGCAAATATTCAGAAATGCTGAGTAGAAACAGTCCCACTGCTTCATCAAGCTTTTCGAAGTACTTGGATTTCTCTACTGCACCAATTGGATCAACTGTTGATGTTAATATTTAATATGCTAAGACAGAAAATAGCAGCATTACATTCCATTTCACAATAATAGCATATACAGGATCACTGAAGAAACAACAAGCACAGCATAAACACAAGAGACACAGATTTATCCTGGGAAACCCTCATGGGGTAGAAAACCCAACAAAGCTTCCTCAATATAGATGACCAGCAATATACAAAGATGCAAACCAAAAACATGATCTCCTCCTCCACCATAGCATACCTCTCCTCCACAAGTGTGCTACTCTCAAGTGAGTGAGTGTGTGTAAAATGAGGAATACACCTCCTTTATTTATAAACTACTTCAACTTGTCTTTTACATAAATCATGTAGGCTCGTATTTAACCAATGGGTTAAATACCCCACTACAATTGACTGGGCCGACCCCTCTAGAGTGGTCTAATAACCCTTTGACCCACATAACACATACAGGGCCGACCCCCACTAGGGAAGTCTAATAACCCAAGTTACCACATTCCGACGGAGGAATAAACATCTCCGGATATACAATAAGATCTTCACGGAGGAATGAATCATCTCCGAAATAATAAAGTACAAATATAATATTCTTTGAAGTTACAATATCTCAACACTCCCCCTTAATGAGAAGGATATTATAACAACATCTGCACGAGCAAGGAGTCATCAACATCATACATGATACATCTATAAATCATTGGAATCTTTCTCAACATCATCAATAACTCAAGCAGTTACTGGAACATCAACATCTTCAGTACTGAGTCTTTATCTTTTGCAGCACTCGAACAGCTACAATAGCATCAACATCTGGATCCTCATGATCATCAGCATCGTCATCATACGATCATCAGCATCGGGATCATCTCGATCTACAACATCTGGATCATCTCAATCTACAGCATCTGGATTATCTCGATCTACAGCATCTGGATCATCACAATCTACAACATCTGGATCATATCGATCTACAGCATCTGGATCATCACGATCTACAGCATCTGGATCATCTCGATCTAGAGCATCTGGATCATCTCAATCTATATCATCTGGATCATCTCGATCTACAACATCTGGATCATCACGATCTACAGCATCTGGATCATCTCGATCTACAGCATCTGGATCATCTCGATCTACAGCATCTGGATCATCTCGATCTACAGCATCTGGATCATCTCGATCTACAGCATCTGGATCATCTCGATCTACAGCATCTGGATCATTTGTATTAGTATCCACACCAATACATCTATCATCAAAACATGTATTCTTACTAATACATATATCATCAAAAACATGTATTCTCACTAATACATCTAGCATGTATTCTCACTAATACATCTATCCTCAAAAGCATGTATTCTCACTAATACATCTATAATCAAAAGCATGTATTCTCATTAATACATCTATCATCAAAAGCATGTATTCTCACTAATACATCTATCATCAATACATAGCAGCATACCCTGCAACACACACGATCATATTATAGGATGATCAATCCGGCTCTCTTTAGGACATAGGTCCATGGATGATACAATCTAGATCAAGTTCCAGGGTGATCAATCCTTATCACTTTAAGACAAGTCTCATGTCTAGGGACGATGCAATCCCATCACGTACATTTTGAATCCAGTTCATAGACGATGCAGTCCTCACACGTACCTTTAACACACGTCTCATGTCTAGGGATGATGCAATCCCAATCAAGTTCCAGGATGATCAGTCCTTATCACTTTAAGACAAGTCTCATGTCTAGGGACAATGCAATCCCGATCAAGTTCCAGGATGATCAGTCCTTATCACTTTAAGACAAGTCTCATGTCTAGGGACGATGCAATCCTGATCAAGTTCCAGGATGATCAGTCCTTATCACTTTAAGACAAGTCTCATGTCTAGGGACGATGCAATCCTGATCAAGTTCCAGGATGATCAGTCCTTATCACTTTAGGACAAGTCTCATGTCTAGGGATGATGCAATCCCTATCAAGTTCCAGGATGATCAGTCCTTATCACTTTAAGACAAGTCTCATGTCTAGGGATGATGCAACCCCGATCAAGTTCCAGGATGATCAGTCCTTATCACTTTAAGACAAGTCTCATGTCTAGGGACGATGCAATCCCGATCAAGTTCTAGGATGATCAATCCTTATCACTTTAAGACAAGTCTCATGTCTAGGGACGATGCAATCCCTATCAAGTTCTAGGATGATCAGTCCTTAACACTTTAAGACAAGTCTTATGTCTAGGGACGATGCAATCCCGATCAAGTTCCAGGATGATCGGTCCTTATCACTTTAAGACAAGTCTCATGTCTAGGGACGATACAATCCCGATCAAGTTCTAGGATGATCAGTCCTTATCACTTTAAGACAAGTCTCATGTCTAGGGACGATGCAATCCCATCACGTACATTTTGAACCTAGTTCCAGGACGATGCAGTCCTATCTTCAATTCTTGGAGACATCATGTCTACGGCTCTCTTTAGGAGTGAAGTCCAGGGATGATCCAATCCTCACATGTCCAGCAAGGACTTCATTCTCGAAGACATATGTCTACGGCTCTCTTTAGGACTAAAGACCAGTGATGATCCAATCCCCTCATGTCCATCAAGGACTTCATTCTCGAAGACACACGTCTACGGCTCTCTTTAGGACTGAAGTCTAGGGATGATCCAATCCCCTCATGTCCACAAAGGACTTCATTCTCGAAGACATACGTCTACAACTCTCTTTAGGAATGAAGTCTAGGGATGATTCAATCCCCTCATGTCCACCAAGGACTTCATTCTCGAAGACATACGTCTACGGTTCCTTTTAGAACATGTGTTCAAGGATGATGCAATCCCCTTGTCACCTTAGACCCTATCTAAGGACCATCCACCAACCTCTCTGTCGGCATCACCAATATAGGTATCCGCATCATCGACCTCACTGTCGATGCGGGCAATCTCATCATAAGTGATCACATCACTCCCCCTTTCAAGGAGGGTCCTTCTAAACTATATTAAGTTTGTCTCTGAAAACTTTACTTGAGGTAGAGGTTTGGTTAGTACATCGGATCAGTAGAGGTTTGGTTAGTACATTGGTAACTTGTTACAAATTTGAACATTAATTCCTTTCTACACCATATCTTGTATATAGAAATGTCAGATCTCTATGTGCTTTGACTTATCATGGAACACTAGATTCTCTGCCATTTTGGTACAACTCTGTTTGTCACATAGGATCACAGTTGGGTCTATCTCTAAGTCAGACAATCCTGAAGCCATACTACTTCATAAATTAGCAGAGCAAGCAGCCATATATTCTGTTTGTGCTAAGAGCCACATTAGATTGTTTCCTCCTAGACCACGAGATCATGGTTGATCCCAGAAAATAACATCCTCTCGATGTGCTCTTCCTGTCTGATACACTTCCTGCCCAATCAACATCTGTGTAGCCATCTGAAGTCATGATCTCCAAGATAACATAGATCAAAGTCTATTGTATCCTTTAGGTACCGCATCACATGATTTGCAACTTATCAGGTGAACACATCTAGTTTCCACTAGATACTGACTCAAGGTGTTCACAGCAAAGCATATATCTGACCTAGTATTCGTTAGATACATCAATGACCCAATAATTTTTCAGTACAGAGTTATATCCACTAACTCTGATGAGTCATCTGCTAACAGCTTCAAGTTGGAATCCATGAGAGTGGCCATTCCAACACCTCAAGTCTTCTCAAGATTTCTCAGCATACTTTCCCTAGCTGAGAAAGATTCCTTACGAGCCTTGCCATACTTCTAGACCTAGGAAGTAATGCATCAATCTGAGATCTTTCATTTTCATTTATGCAGCCATCTTCTTCTTTCTTTTCATGATCTGTTTCTCATTCCCTGTCAGAAAGATATCATCTACATACAATAATAGTATGATCCATAACCTTAAGGTAAAGGTTACGAACAACTTTACTTTTGGTAAATCCCAAGCTTATCAAGAAACTGTCAATTCTCCCTTTGTGACTGAACATCATTCACACTCTGAATTGAATGATCTTCTACATATCTATTTGTGCCATCTCTCGTTAGATGGGTCTACTGATATGAGCCTCAATATCATTCGAACTCTGTGGTGAGTTCCTTCTTGCATCCATGTCATCTGTGTATAGAAACCATATTCAACCTTGTAGCAAAGGTTGAGATCCACATCACCCATGGTGATCATTAAGCCCATCAATTGATTATCGATCCTGGGTACCCATACAGAACCTGATTCACACTTCTTCTTTAATTACACCATTAAGAGAATGGTCTTATCTATCCATTTGGAGCAAACATCTTGTCATGATTCTCTTCCTCTTTCTAAGAGAATCTTCTAGCAATGAGCCTTCTATATTTTGTTTGATTTGTAAATATTCTTGTTGAACATCCATCACTTGTTCAGTGTTCATGATTAGTACATGATTAGTAATAATTCATAATCATGAAATCATGTTGACATGATAACCTATTATGCATACAGATATCATTTACATAGTTATGCAACTATCTTGACCAATACTTTGGCACAACACTTTTCCATATCCTGTATGCATACAGTGGCTATCTAGATGCCTTCCATCTCTACCAGAACATACTATCGAGAGTGTGCACAGCTCTCAGCATGTCAGAAAAGAGGTTTCATTCTAGACAAGCAACAATGGAATGTTTGTCCAACTTACCAATCATATGCATATTAGTAGTATATTGTTCAATGCTCTATGAATGTTTACACTCAGAATGATATATTCTAGGAATACAAATATGCATACAAGCAATATCATTTACTATTTGAAATAACAACTCAAATACTTATCTTTTATGTTTGTGTGGTTGCCTCTCGCTTGATCTTCTATATGTCTTTTGAACTTCTATTCATTTTGTACCACTGTGCATGCTCAAGTGTGCACTAGTGTCATCCTCATGATCTCATACACAAGCATACATTCATTACTATATTCTCAATATTATCAAAAACATTATAATTCTAAATAATCTTGAATATGTATAGTCATGATCATTAGTATTCAGGGTTTCAGGGAAGTCTTCTTTTACTCATGCATATTCTTGTTTGATCATGGGACTCTTCTGGTTAGTTAAATCATCAATCAAGATAAGAGACATAATGTGCATAAACCCTTGATTAACTTTATGAATAAGCATAACCAATCATACCAAATATGCTTATATAAGGGATCCTAACACAAGGTAAGATTCTAACATGACATAGGAAAACACACCTGGATTAGTATACCTACTTAGTTATGTCTAACATACCTAATCAATATCTTCTTTGTTCTCTTCAATGATTTAGAGATCCTATGCTGGAACCTACATATCTCATAGGTTAAGCATAATAGAACAAAGTCATACATACCTCGTAAGTAGAACTTCTATGTGATCAAAGATTATGGATGAGTCTTTGTCTTCATGTTATCATGGTCATGGAACTTGATTTGTCTTTCGTGATGTACCTGTATCTTGTTAGCAGACAACATCAACCTTATACAACATCACAGTGCATTAGTACAATCATATAACCCTAATCAATGAATGTCTTCTATCATTCACATGCATTCATACTGTTACTAGGGTGATAAGACAAATCTAACATTAATCAAGATTGTACTAATAAATAATATGAAGACAAACATATTATGAACTTAATCAGGAATCAGATTTTAAGACATACCTAAACCTCGTTATGTCATACCTGTCGAGACTTCTTGTAGTCTTTTTATGTAAGGCCTTAGCCTCAACACCCCCTAAAACTTGATCTGGAGCTTGATTAGGGTTTGCTAGAGAAACCCTAAAAATTCAATCTTTGACTTTCACACTTCTGAATGGATGGAACGATGTGTCTTGCTGAGCTGATCAAACTAGCATACTTCAATTTTGAAATCTCCAAAATTTGACCCCTCAAAATTTGCCTTCGAAACTTCTAGATCTTCTGGACAGGATCCCAAACTAGGGTTTGATGAAGCCCACCCTTCTTCCCAATCAAAAGGTTCGATCCAAGGCTCTAAACTCTTATTTTTCTAAGGATCTTCCAGCCGTGGTCACAGACTTCAAAAATTTCAACTTTTGCTGAAGCCCTAATTTTCCATCTTTCTGATAAAAATCCCGAACTAGGGTTTGATCAAGCCCGGTCTTCTACCCAACCAAAAAATTTGATCTTGGTCTCTAAATTTCGATTTTCCTGAGTAGTATTCAGCTGTGGACTCCGATTCCAAAAATTCTAACTTTCTCCGAAACCCTAAATTCCGGAAGCCATGAATGAAGGTGCTCCAAAAATAATTCTGTTTTGATAGAAATATGTACCTGATTGTTTCTTCTGTAACTACGAACTTTTTGATCCACAGGGTCTGAAAACGTTTCTTGTGGTATCCTGACCTTTCATCTTTCCATCCTGACAGGTCTGACCTCAATTGGATTTTCTGAGAGAGAGTTATGCCAAGTGTCGCAACGTGACTTGTTTATGGGATAAAACAGGAGAGCGAACTTGTTATGCCAAGAAAAAGACTACCCTAGGACTCCCAGAGAAACAGAAAGAACTCCCTAGTGGAGTCTCCAATTTTGTTGTTCGCTAATTCAACCTATGATTGGGAAGTTCAAATAGATCATAAACATACTACTAAGAAGGTACAGAATCTAATTGACAAACAAGTATAGTGTAAAGTATTCTTTTAATCAAGAAAAACTAGGGTTTAAAGCGAAAAGAACATACCTGTATATACGAAGTTTGATCCAATATTTAAAATTTATTCCTCTGATCCAAAATCCGAAATGAGAAACCTGCAATAAACAAGACATCTTCCTCAAATATTTTGACTACACAAACATGAATAACCTAGCATGAAACTCATATATAGAGAAGATATGATAGATTCAATAAACTAGATTCACAAGGTAGACAAATTATCTTATGGGAAAGAAAATATTTTGCATTATTCACATCAATGGAAACAAGTTATACTTGATATGTGACCTGCAATGTTGAAACTTGATTATGGGCTCCTTGCTCCTCTTCCTTCAATGGATATTTCTCCATAATTTCCTTATACAAATGGTTCTCTCCTTTCCCTAAGGCCTTCTGCTTGTATTTAGAGCAAGATGAGAGGATAGGTTTCGAAAGGTAAATGGTTAGGGAAGTTATGGTGGTTAGGGTAACTACCATAACCATCTCTAATTCGATTTTTAATATAGTTTTTTCATGATTTTTAGAGGTACCCATGGGTACAACACTTGACACCCTGCGACTAACCCATGAGTATCATCCCAACTGAACTAGCGAGTGAAAATTTTGGGAAAAACTACGGGTTGTCAATGGAGAACCTGTGGGTGATCTGCGAGTTGACAGATACAAAGGTTGTGGTTATGGCTCAAACATACTTCAAAAAATAGCTAAACTCAAGAGGATATTGTAATATTCATATCAAATGCATCTATAGTCAATGGGGCTCTTCAATCCATCAAGTCCTTTTGTGTGACCGACAATGCAGTGTGGTCACTGATGGAGAAGTGCCAATTTGACTAATAAAAAAGAGGTAAAGGTTGAATTGGCCAAGTAGAGACAGTTTCCAAGTCAAACTAGATTTACCTTATCAACTAGAAAGCAGGATAAAGCTGTCTAAAGCAGGGAGCCACCTTTCTAATCCAGGAATAGAATAAAATCAAACAGAATCATACAGAATCTTATCCATATCTATCCAACTTTTTCCTAGTGACTTAGGATGGAAAATGGTGTCATAAAAGACAAAATTTAGGCCTACTACATATTCTAAACCTAGGAAATTAATCATGGAAGATTAATAAAATATTTCCTAAGTCTAAAGTGGGTTTTTGAATTTTCCAATAATGCGCAAATCAAAAGCAATGGCGACAAAAGAACATCTACTTCTTTATATGAGGGTAATAGGACAAGGAAAGGAAAGGAGATTGCAGACTCATTTTAGGTTTGTGTCTAAACATAGTGAGTTGTTGCTTTCATAGAGGATTGTGTCCTCATAGGTTGGATCATTTTTCAACAAGTTGGTGCTTGATCAGAGGATTGGTTTCCTCACAAGCTGGAGCCTGAAATCAACGAGTTGGTTCTTGCATGTGGTATTGGTGTCCCAATCATATTTTTGTTTGAGTGAGTTGGTTCTCACATCATTGGAGATTAATGTCTCCCATATATATATGTAATTTAGTTTTTCATAAATATATATAAAATCTTTTTCAAATATTATGTGCAAAAATGTCTCTTACTGATGTGTTTTTTAATAGGAATTGGTGCGTGACTTTTAAAGTGAAAATTTGCTAAATTTGCGCATGATACTAATTCACGCCCCCTCTCAGTATCATTAAGAATTCCAACAATATTGCATTGTGTCTCAAGTTCTCAAATGCTATCCTTATTGGATGTTTTTTTATGATACCATTAGTTTCAGCTCTCTCCTACATATGAACTCAAAACCACTTTCAAAACTCTATGGGGAGCCTATCTAAATAGGAAGATTCCTTTTGGATTAATAAATGACGGGGAAAATTTTGAGAGAGCAATGGATATTGATTTATGTAGTTCGATTAATCATTGATTTGCCATTTATTTAGATGATTTCACTGTTTATTATGCAAAAATATCAGACCATCTATCTCATTTGAGAAATGTATTTGAACGTTGCAGAAAACATGGTATATCCCTCAATCCTAAAATTTTTATTTTTGTTGTAACACAAGGTGAATTGATTGGTTTTATAGTCTCCAAAATTGGGATGATGATAGACCCCGAACGAACTCAGACCATAGCTAACCTTTCCCATACTACTTCTAAAAATGTCATGCAATCATTTTTAAGGAAAATAAACTTTGTTAGGAGATTTATCCCCGTCTCTTTTGAGGTTGTGAGATCACTAAAAAACTTAATTAAAAAGCATTCTATTTTTAAATGGGATGAGAAAGGAAAAAAAGCTTTCCTTAGAATAAGGCAAGCCATATCTGAAGCACCTGCTCTGATGAGCCTGATTTTGCTAAATATTTTACCTATTATTTGTTTCCATCTAATCATTCATATGACGCATTTTGAAATCAGAAAAATGATGAAAATGATGAAATTCCCATCTCTTTTATGGGTTATTTTTTCAAAGGGAAAGAATTAAATTATTTATAAGTTTATAAACAGAACTTTGTTGTATTTAATGCAGTAAAACACTATAGACCCTACCTGCTGAAATCTAAAACTAAGGTAATTGTCCCATATACAACAATTAGAAATGTGCTAGTCCAAAAATAGCTTGGTGAAAAGTGATCCCTTTGGATGACAACACTCCAAAAATATGATCTTCAAATAAATCCCGCTCAAATTGTTTGAGGTCAAGGTCTCCACATAAATATTGAGCATGAAAAAATGATAGTTGTTGAAGTATATGTTGATGATATAATTTTTGGGAGCAATGATGACAAGATGTGTCAGCAATTCGCTAAGTACATGTAGAAAGAATTCAAAATGTCTATGCCTGGATAATTGTCATTTTTCCTTTGACTTCATATATCTCAATAGGACAATGGTATCTTCATCTCTCAAACCAAATACATCAAAGAAATGGTAAAGAAATTTAGTATGGAACACTGCAATTCAGTGTCTACCCCCATGGTCACTGGGTGCAAGTTAAGTAACAAGGATGAAGCTGAGGAAGTAGATAAAATACTATACATATCAATGATTGGCATCCTATTATATGTAAATTCCTTAAGACCGGATATAATTCAAGCAGTAGGACTTGTTGCAAGGTTTCAAGAAGAACCCAAGGAAACACATGTTCAAGCAGTTAAAAGAATTTTCAAGTATTTGAAAGGGACCAAGAAATTTGGTTTTTGGTATCCATGAAGTAAAGATATAAAATTAGTTGTATACATTTATGCAGACTGGGAAAGTAGTTTTGATGATAGAAGAAGTACTAGTGGAGCTACATTTTTTGTAGGAAATTGTCTTGTATCTTGGATCAGCAAAAAACGCCATCGGTCACACTATCTATGGCAGAAGAAGAATATATTGCAGTGGCTGCTTGTTGCACATGCGTACTATGGATGAAACAAACTTTGAAGGATATGCAAGTAAATATTGACCATACAATACAAATTTTATGTGGCAATACAAGCGCAATAAGTATCTCCAAGAATCCTGTTATGCACTGCAAAATCAAACATATTCCCATCAAGTATCACTTTGTGAGAGAGAAAGTTACCGAAAATATTGTTAAGATAGAATATGTTGACACCAAAGAATGGATTGCAAACATATTTACAAAACCTCTCCCATGAAACACATTTGAATATATCAGGGAAAAATTGGGTGTGATCCTCAATCTGCAACATGATGAGAACCTCGACAATATGGCATAAAAATAGACAAGATTTTGCACCGCAAAGTTGATACAACGTGAATATAGCATGATGGATTGCACAAGGATTGATGAAGTATTATGATAGGAACATAATATAAATATAAGAATGAAGCATGAAGACAGAGAGAGTCATCCCAGTAAGCAGATGAATGAAGGCCGACACAAAATAGAAGAAAGGAGAACCAATAATTGCGTAGTGATGGAACCTATTTTCCATTGATGTCAAAGGGGGAGAAAGATTGTGAAGCTTATCATGAAGCATCCATTCAGTGTAGAGAGAAATATCATGAAGCATGTGGTAGCATTATGAGAATGATCATGAAGCATGTGATTTGTGCAGAAGTAATAGAAAGAAGTAAAATCATTGACAATAGAATGCGCAGATGTCAAATGATGAAACTGGAAAAGAACACAGGGGGAGTAAACACATGGAGAGTATTGCGACAAGAACATATGAAGCATACAAGCTTCAAGATATGATTATGCACAAATTCATAAAGTGTTGACATCAATTCCAAAGGGGGGTATTCTTGAACTTTGGTTGTCATTGATGTCAACTGATGTCAAATAGGATTTAGTATTCATGTGCCAATTTGAAGAAATATATGAAATCCACTTTGAAGAAGTATATTTATGTGCCAGTTAAAAGAAACATTTGAAAGATACTTTGAAGAAGTATGTGAATTCCAGTTTGAAGAAGAATATACAGAAGTGCATCCATCCTAAAGACATGTGGTACAGGTGCAGGTCTCAAGTCCACCCAGTCATACTCCTTCAAGGTAAAAGCTAAAGAATTGGTTGGAAAAAAGTTTGGGAGTGTTAGTTTTTCATGATTTAATTCAATAGATCTAGGATCTTAACTGAAAGAACAACATGTACAGCATATCAAGCATAAGAGACAAGAGACAAGAGACATAAAACATTTCACTAGGGAAAACCAAGAAGGTGAAAAACCCCGCAACTTCCTCAGAGATAGAATAAGCATCAATACAAGGATCACCATGATCAAACCCAAGATATAGATATCTTCAGCAGCATGCTCCTCGTCCACTTGTGCACATCTTCCTCTTCTCTCACTAATGCGAAGTGAGTGAATAATGAAATGTGTAAAATGAGAGAGAGACACTCTCTATTTATACATTAACTTTCGCTTGACCTTTACTCAACTAGGTTGGCCCCAACTTAACCACTTAACATAATGTTGATTGGGCCGACCCCTCTAGGGTGGTCTAATAACCCTTTGACCCACATGAATCATACAGGGCCAACCCCATCAAGGCGGTCTAATAACCCATCAAGTATAAGTTACGAAACTTACAATATAACTTGCAACACTTGCAAGTACACATGATGACACTTCCAATTGGAGGAATAATACATCTCTATTGGATATACAATAAAATACAAATGTAGTATACAAGTGACTATCTTCCGAAGTTACAAATACATCAACACTCCCTCTTAAATAGGAAGGTATTCTCTAGACAGAGGTCATCAATACATATTGGTGCAAATCTTCAATTCTGGAGCTTGATCATCATCACTGGATCATGGAGCATCATCATCATCACTGCTGTTGTACTCGACATGTCAATCACTGGGCTATCTCATAATTCTTCTCATCATAGGAAGTTCTACAAAGCCATCCCTTTTTCATGCTGGATGTAGGCCCACCACCTGTAAGTCTTCATCAACACTAGCCATACAGTGGAATCCTAGGGACTTATTACGTGCGTCACAATGCCTCGAAAGAGTATCCCAGGATCCTTTATGTGCCAAAGCACGACCAACAATATCTCCTAGGTCAACTTACATGTGACCCCCACCACAAAGCCTCAAAAGAGTATCCCAAGATCCTTTATGTGCCGAAGCACGACCGATAAGATCTCCCAGGTCTACTTACATGTGGTCACCACAAAGCCTCGAAAGATTATCCCAGGATCCTCTATGTACCGAAGCACAACCGACAAGATCTCTCAGGTCTACTTACGTGTGGTCATGGAAAAACCTTGAAAGAGCCTTCCAGGACTGATTATGAGCACACAGCTCAACCTATCAGATCTCCCAGGACAATATTAGATGCCATAGGACAAAACCTCAAAAGAGTATCCCAGGATCCTTTATGTGCCGTAGCAGGACTGGAAAAATCTCTCAGGTCAATATTACATGTCCTCCCAGAGCAAAACCTCGAATGAGTATCCCAGGATCCTTTATGTGCCGAAGCACGACTAGCAAGATCTCCCAAGTCAATTTACATGCTCATCTACACAACCTATCCACGGCCACAAAGTATCAACCTGATACTCACCATACATCATCCTGATGTACATCATCACATGATCATCCTAATCATCATCATAGCATCGTCCTAATGCATATCATCCAGAGTATCATCCTAATACTCATCACAGATGATCATCCTGATCATCATCATAGCATCGTCTTGATGCATATACAAATTAGTAACCGGAGCATCATCCTGATGCTCATCACACAGCGCTTATATCCACAGCCATGGGAAGGATCCTCCTCTCACCATGCTTGGAATGGCTCCTACAAATGTGTCCCATCACTTCTTCCTTGAAGTATCTTCAATCTAAAGAACACCAAGCCTCTCTTTTGAAGTACTCAAACTTCACTCTGGCTAGTGGTTTCGTCAACACATCTGCAACCTGCACATCCATCGCAACATATAGGAGCTTAACTGCTCCTCTCTGCACCATATCCCTGATACAGTGATATTTGATCTCGATGTGCTTCGACCGGTCATGGAACACCTGGTTCTCATATAGCTTCACACAATTCTGGTTGTCATAAAAGATACCAGTAGCATCCAACGGGAGATCAAATAACTCAGACAGTAGCTTCCCAAGCCATACTGCCTCACAACTAGCCAAACAAGCTGCGACAAACTCTGCTTCGGCTGTACTTAGTGCTACGTAGGACTGCTTCTTACTAAACAAAGAGATCACACCTGATCCCATACTAAAGCAGCACCCAGAAGTGATCTTCCTATCTGCATCACTGCCTACCCAATCTGAATCAACATAACCCTCCATGTTAAACTTTTGATTCGCATCATACTTGAGCCCATAATCAATTGTACCCTTTAGGTACCTCAGAATATGCTTTACAGCAACCAAGTGAACACCTCTGGGATCCATCAGGAACTGGCTCAATGTGTTTACTGCAAATCAAATATATGGTCTCGTGTTCGTCAGGTACATCAAGGACCCAATCATCTGATGATACACCATGACATCAATCGGATAAATGAGGCATCACACAGAAGCGTCAGGTTCGATGCCATAGGTGTGGCCATGGCCTTGCAGTACATCATCCCGAAGCACTTTAGGATCTCTACTGCATACTTCCTTTGTCCAAGGAAGATTCCATCTACACTCTGCCACACCTCCATGCCTAGAAAGTAGTGCATCATCCCCAAGTCCTTCATCTCGAACTCGGCAGCAAGCTTCCTCTTTGTGTCGGCAATCAATCTATCCTCACCTGTCACAAACAAGTCATCCACATATAATAAAAGTATCACTGGATTACCTTTCTCAACCTTGTAGTAAAGGTTGGAATCCGCTTTACTCTTGGTAAAGCCCAAACTAAATAGAAAGTTGTCTATCCTACCATACCAAGTCCTAGGAGCTTGCTTCAAGCCATACAAGGCTTTCTTCAATCTGCACACATATGACTCCCTGTCATGTGTCACAAAACTGAGTGGCTGCTCCACATACACTTTCCTCTTCGACTACACCATATCCATCTGGTGTATATTCCACTTCATCACTGTAGCCAGGGGAAGTACTGTTATGATGGAAGTGTATCTGGCTACAGGTGCAAATGTCTCTTCATAATCTATTCCCTCTTTCTTGGAGAAGCCACGAGCTACAAATCTTGCCTTGTATTTCTCTATGCTTCCATATACAGCATGTTGATCTTATAGATCCACTTGCAAGTCACAACAGACTTCCCTTTTGGTCTTGGGACCACATCCCAAACATCATTCTTCATGATCCACTTGTACTCCTTGATCATGGCATTCTTCCATTACTTCATCCTGGATCCTGGGAACTTCAGATTCTTCAATATCTTCAATAGATAGTTTTCTTGAACTTTGTTGCTGGAACAAATGTTGTTGTCCTTGTAGGTGATTGTACACGATCTTTCCTACAAGTCAGATTCAATTGCATGATTAGAAACTTCTCATAGTTTTTTTAAAAAAACACATTCTTATGCATAAAGACATATGTCATACAGTCATGCAATTATCTTTAACCAATTCCTCAATATAACATCTATACATATCCTGTAACTTTCTAGATGCCTTCCATCTCTACCAGAACATTTGTTAAGAGTGTGCACAACTCCCAACATGTTAGTAAAGAGGTTTCATTCTAGATAACTAGCAATGGAATGTTGTACAGTACCATAGGCCACTTTTCCATTACTTGCATATTAGTAGTATCTTGATCATTAATGCATAATACATATCCTAAATCTAGGAACATAAGTATGTACATGACTGGACAACATCATTTAAGTAATCATATATACAAGAAATAACAATTCAAATACTTATCTTTGTTTGGTTGTAGGGTAGACTCCCTCTTGGTCTTTGCTTCCTGGAGTAATCCCTCTTGTTATTTGCTTCCTTGCAAGAACTTTTGGAGTGTGCTCCCTCTTGATATTTGCTTCCTGGATTACCTGTCCTTGAACTGATATCCATCCTGAACCACTATGCATGCTTAAGTGTGCACTAGTGTCATCATTGTGTTATCCTCAAGATCTCATACATAACCACACATATATTAGTATAATCTCAATACTATCAAAACATTATGATCCTAAATATTCTTAACATCTATGGTCATGATCATTTCCCACACAGGTAATTTATCACAAGCATTAGTATTCAAGGTTTTAGGGAGGAATTCTATTACTCATCCATATTCTTATTGACCATAGGACTCTTCTGGTTAGTCATATCATCAATCAAAGTAAGAAACATAATATGCATAAACTGTTGATTACTTAAACTTCTAACTTCAAGAATAATCATTCATACAAAAGTATAAGACCCTAACATAAGTTAGGATTCTAACTTGATATAGGAAAAACATACCTAGATTATCATGCTAGCTAGTTATGTCTAACATACCAGCATAATGTCTTCTTGTTCTCTTCAATGACTTGTGCTAGTAACCTACATATCTCATAGGTTAAGCATTGTAGAACCAAATTATACATACCTCGTAAGTAGAGCTTCTCTGTGATCCATGACTATGGATGAGTCTTTGTCTTCATCTCACCATGGTCATATGTTCTTGATCTAGAACTTGATTTGTCTTTCTTGATGTACCTTTCATGTTAGCAGACAATATCATCCTCATACAACACCACATTGCATTAGTACAATCATAAGTGTCATAACCCTAATCAATGAATGTATTCTATCATTCACATGCATTCATACTTTTACTTAGGATGATAAGACAAGTCTAAAATTAATCAATATTGTACTAACCTCAACAATATGAAGACAAACATATCATAACCTTAATCATGAACAGATTTCAAAAAACATACCTGTATCTCTTCAAGTCATGCCTGTCAGGATTGCTTGTAGCCTTCTTATCTAGGCCATAGCCTTATCTCCCTCTGAAACTGGAACTTCTTCACTTATGTAGGTGTCCAATTCATTCTCTTCTAGGATTAACCCAATCCATTTTGATTTGTTGAAACTGGATATGGAACTAGATTAGGGTTTGTCAGAGAAACCCTGAAAATTCAAACTTTGAATTTCAAACTTCTGATTAGATGAAAAGATGCGCTTTACTGAGTTGAATAAGCTGGTATACTTCAATTTTGAAATCTCCAAAATTTGACCCCTCAAAATTGCCTTTGAAATTTCTGGATCTTCTGGACAGGATCCCGAACTAGGGTTTGATAAAGCTCGGTCTTCTTCTCATCCAAAAGGTTTGATCTTGTGTTCTAAACTTTGATTTTTTTGAGGAGCTTCCAGCCATGGTCACAGATTTCAAAAATTCCAACTTTTGCAGAAGCCCTAATTTTCCACCTTTCCGATCAAAATCCCGAACTAGGGTTTGATCAAGCCCGACCTTCTTCCCAACCAAAAAATTTGATCTTGGTCTCTAAATTTCAATTTTGATGAGGAGTATTCAGTCATGGTCTCTGATTCCAAAAATTACAACTTTCTCTGAAGCCCTAAATTCTCGCAACAGTGACAAGCCAAGAATGAAGGTGCTCATAATCCAATTCTGTTTTGACAGAAATATGCACCTAATTGTTTCTTATGCATCTTTGAAATTACGAATCCACGGGGTCTAAACATTCTTCCTATGGTATCCTGACCTGTCATCTTTGCAACCCCATAGGTCTGACCTCAATTGGATTCTCTGAGAGAGAGATTTATGCCAAGGGTCGCAACGTGACCTATTTATGGGATAAAACAGAAGAGCGAACCTGTACGAAGTGCCACATGTCACTATTTCAACTTCAGAATCTGAAAAGTGGACCTGTGAAATTACAATCTATTCCATACCTGTCACATTTTACGAAATTTCATTTGGAGCTTCCTAGCCCAAGTGGTGACCTTTTTTCCTAGGTCACTTGTTTATGACTGAGATCTAGAAGAGGCAGAAACCCTAGATTGTACTGATCATAAAACAAAAATTACAATGAATCAGATGTTTTTCTTTGGACACAAGATACATGGGGATGTTATATACGACCTGTAGAATTTTTAGATCTTGAACCTTCTCCAAATGGAGTTATAGCGAAAGTGCTACGATGACTGCTTTTTCCTATATCACGCCCTAGCTTCCAATTTGTCGCAAGTGCAACAAGTCTCATAAATGCCATAGCATGCCTTCCTTCAAGCTAGCTCTGATACCATGTTATTTTTTAATCATTTAATTCAATAGATCTAGGATCTTAACTGAAAGAACAAGATGTACAACATATCAAGCATAAGAGACAAGAGACAAGAGACACAAAACATTTCACTGGGGAAAACCAAGAAGGTGAAAACCCCGCAACTTCCTCAGAGATAGAATAAGCATCAATACAAGTATCACCATGATCAAACCCAAGAGATAGATATATTCAGTAGCATGCTCCTCCTCCACTTGTCGGCATCCTCCTCTTCTCTCACTAATGCGAAGTGAGTGAATAATAGAATGTGTAAAATGAGAGAGACACACTCTCTATTTATACACTAACTTTCCCTTGACCTTTACTCAACTAGGTCGGCCCCAACTTAACCACTTAACATAATTCTGACTGGGCCAACACCTCTAGGGTGGTCTAATAACCCTTTGACCCACATGACTCATATAGGGCCGATCCCATCAAGGTGGTCTAATAACCCATTAAGTATAAGTTACGACACTTACTTGCGACACTTGCAAGTACACATGATGACACTTCCATTCAGAGGAATAATACATCTCTGTTGGATATACAATAAAATACAAATGTAATATACGAGTGAATATCTTTCCAAAGCTACAAATACATCAACGGGGAGTACACAAGCAAGCCAAAGAGATGGTTGGATAAGGATCAAGAGTGCACAAGCAAGCCAAAGACATGGTTGGACAAGGTTCAGGAGTGAGCAAGCAGCTTGGAACAAGAAGTGTTCGAACAGTTATGCAAATTGCAAAATCAAGAAAGACTCACCAATTGGAAGAAACTTTTAGTTGTTGAAGTGCACACAAGTACCGCAAAAGGTGTAGCAGTTGTAGAAGTTAAGTGCGCAAGACCCACAAGCGATGGTATATCAAGGACACAATACCACATCGCAAAGGTGAAATTCCCACTAATACAAGAATCATGTATGCACAAGACCCAAAAGAGATGACACCTCAGTGGCGCAGAACATGACAAGTGCCAGAAGCATGGACCATGAAGTAATGAAGAAGGAAAGCCACAACCAACTTGTGGACATACAATCCGCGCAGGGAAAGTATAAATAAGAATCAATTTGGAGAATTTTAGTAAGATTTGAAGTGGAAATATCGAAGATATAGATTTATCAAGCTTATAATACTCGGGGCATTAGGGGCTCAGTGAACTAGAACAACATGATCTAGCAAAGAGTTGAGTGCACACAAGTAGAGGAATGGAATAACTTATGGTGCGCAATATGATGTTGTGAATCTGTGACAGTTGCATGAATATAGAAAGTAAGAATTACAGAGGATGTGCAAGTGTGTGATGACTAAATGAATGTATCACAGACAGCACGCAGATAGTCACAGATGATCTAATACAAAAGCGTAAGGACATATCTTAAGTATATCTTGTGATGCATGAAGTGAAGAAGTTTATCTAATGCACAAAGACAGATTTGCTTCGCAGTGAGATATGCACAATAAGAGAAGGATGATCTGATACAAGTACGTTAAACAGAAAGGATGAATCATATGATGCACAAAAGGTTGTAGATTATCTGGAGACTATTGCAACTAGATAGGACGAACACATTTCAGAAGGTGCACAGTTCCATTTGATACTATAATGTCCCCATTTTCTTTGCTACCACCATGATCCACCACTACCCATTCAACCCCATGGGTCCTAGTGACAATGGGAATTAATTAATTAAAGAGGGGTTAGTATTAATTTTGATGTATTAATTGCATAAGTATTGAATTTTTTAGTCTTAGGATTAAAACTGCTACGATTTTAATATATTTTTGATAATATTTCATTTGTGTAATTAAGAGGCATGTTCTAGGTGGATAAGGTGACGCATGAGGTCAAGTGGACCTAGTGATTTGTCAAACCAAATGGAAACTTTGAGAAAACCAATAAACATACACAAAGACACAAAAATATAGAAAGCGACACAAAAGTAGCCAGCACAGGAAAAGCAGAAAAAAGCTAGGAAAAGCAGGATGTTTCCAAAAGCAGGAAAAGCAATCCAAACAGGAAATGAAACAAGGTAAGAATAATGCAGGAAAAAGATTAGTTTCTAAAAGAAATAAAGGAGGGCACATGAGCAATGAGGGATACAAAATTCAATGTATCTAGATGGCCAATCAGCTTATAAAAAGAGAGGAGTGCACCACTCTCACATATTTTGTCAGCATTGAGTATTGTCTTGAAATCTTAGCTTCTTATTGGCCTAGGAGATGCACCCCTAGCATTCTTTGGGAGTTGTGGCCCATAAAACTATTTTCCTGTCTTCATCATAGATCCATTGCAGCCTTCATAACATGATTTGTAGGTTTGATCCATCCTCAATTCTGAAGAACTCGAGCTCCCATTATTGTTGCAAATATTGGTGCAAGTTTGAGAAGGAATTTCATTGAGAGATCCATGAAAGAAGGGAGCTAACAGAGTAATGGCACCCATGTGAGTTACATATGATGATATTGATCCATCAATGATATTTCCAAGTGTCTTCCTTCAGTATATGGCACTGGTATTCCAATTATAACTCTTATTTCTTACTCCTATTGAAGATCCTAGCTCCAAGTTGTAAAATCTATTGAAGAATTGTGAATTGTCTGTAAGTCTGGATCTGATCTACCTTCAATTGCTGCTATATAAGAATAATATAGTTTGCTTCTATCCAATTATATCTATTTGATTCCATTTATCAGTCCTGAGAATAAATATGAATATTGTCGAAGTTGTTTGTAATTCTATTTCCTAGGCTTGCTCTATGTGAATTGTAAAATTGCCTAGTTTTACAGTAATTAGCATAAAATGTATTTTGTGAACTCTTTAGTCTCTCTATAAGTTTCTACAGGTACATCATACCCAAATAATCACATCCATGGCCATAAGTCTGATTTTCATGACCCTTTTGAGGTGTTTGGAGTCTTTTGGAATTTGACTAGCTATGTAGTCCTAAGTAGCGTCCTTGCTAATTAGACATCCAAATATGATATAATTACTACAAAAACTCTATAATTATGTTGTAAAAATTCTAATATGATCCACTTAGTATACCTAGGTATGATTACCTTCAATGAGCACATAAGCCTTAGGTTTTGACAGAAGTCCTCAGGGAATGTGCATTGATAGCCTTGGTTTTTCCAAGGAAATATTCCCAGGCATGAAGCACCCATAAAAGTGCCATTGTCAACGTATTGGTTTATTTTCTATCTGATCCAATGTTGGAATATTCTCACCATCATTTTTTAGATTAGCATGTCTGCATGCATCCAGTCATCTGCATGCATTTGCATGTCTGCATGCATCCAGTGATCTGCATGCATTTGCATGAAAATGCATGTATCCATTCATCATCTTGGTGGTCCTCCCAGCACCTAGAGCCTATTTTCATCTCCCTCGAGCCTATCTTCATCCCCCAGTAGCCCTCCTACCTACCTGATGCGCCCTATTTGACTCTTCTGCATGACATGTGCGCCTTTGCTCACCTACCACCAGTTATCATTCAATTAGAGCACCTCATCTCACCTACCAGGTGTCTGACAGTCAGTTAGTGCATTGATTGAGCATTTCTTCCACTAATTTCTCATGCTAATTGCCTTTAGCTACTAGTTATCTAGTTTTGGAGTGCCACTTGATCTTCTAACAGCCTCATGCACCCTCCTTGGAGTCTCCATCCCTTGATTCATGCCTAGATGGTTCTGTTAGACTCAGTTAGACTCGCTTCACTGACTATTACCATTTATGACTGATACTACTGACTGGATGATGTCTCCAATGGTATCCAATCTAGAATTTGAGCATGATTCTAATGACCTCCTTGGTTAATTTGAATTCTCTACACAGTTATTGTATTATTGTATTGAGTTTTCACAGTGCCAGCTCACAACTAATGTATGGTATTGCTATTCTCCATTTTCTATTTTCATGAGTGATTATTGAGTGCATTCTTCTCTTCTTATTTACAACTGCTTGAGATTTTGTGTGAGGCTTGTTAAAACTACTAGATCCTACTGCAGATTATCACATGGTATCAAAGCAATTAGCAGCTATTCGAATTGCATCCATTGCAGTAGCACCAGTTGCGGCATTTCTTTGAGCAGCTATCTTTCACTGCACACCAGAAGCCTATGAGTTTCCACAGCAAATCCTGGTTCTATTACCTTGAATTCACTGGAGCAATCTAGTGAGGTCTATCTAGGTGTGAAGGGCTTATTCATATGTGCTCAGGTGTCCTAAGCTAGTATTCATTCAAAGTGTAGCAAATCTCCATCAACAAAACTCTTCTTGGTTTGCAATTTTATTCACCCATTCAAATTCTTCTTCAATTCAACATTCACTGCTCAGATGGATCTAAAACTCACCTCTTCCAACTATGTCGAATGGAAAGCTAAGATGTCTCTCTTCATGAGTTCCAAGAGCTTCACCAGGATACTAAATGGAACTATGGTCGAACCACTCAGTACAGTAGAAAAATCCAAGTACTTGGATAGGCTTGATGAAGCAGTAGGCTTACTTCTTCTCTAAATTTTTTAAGATCTTCACTTCCGTGTCATCTATCTAATATATCCAAAGGGGTTTGGGACAAGCTCGAATCCCTCTTTGGATAGAAAGATGATCTGAAAGGTCATAAATTGGAGAATGAACTCATCTCTTTCAGTCATGAAAGCTTCGAATCCATCAATGCCTTCTTAACCAAGTTCAAAATCTTGATTTCTCAGTTGAATAGATATGAGATAGTGAAACAAGACAAACAACTCATTCTTTCCATTCTCTCCAAATTGGGGCCAAACTTCTTAGTTTTTGTCTCCACATTTCAGTCAGCTAAGATGTCCATTCCAAAATGGAAGTTTCCCTCACTTTATGACTTCATCCAATCTCTTCACAAGAGGAGGATAAGTTAATCTCCATGGGAATGATCAAACCAAAGTTGGATTCGGCCCTTATAGCTGTTGAGAAAAAGAGAGCGAATGCAAAGGGAAATAAATTTTTTTATGAAAAGAGAGCGAATAACACAAATCCAAAAGATGTTCCATATCAGTCAGATGGGCATTCAAACTCAAAGAAGAACAAGCAATCTCAGAAAGAGAGATCCAAGTGCACATATTTTCATTGAGGATTTCATCCTGAGAGTTCTTGTATGAAGAAGACTATAGACTTGATGGCTCAGTTACTTGAGAAGAACAATCTCCCTGTACCTGCATGTGCAAGGAAGAAAGATATTGATATTGAACCTTCTAGATCTGAGGACAATGAAAGATTCCTTGCTCTGATAGCAATTGCATCAACAAATTCTTCACTCATCATAGATTCAAGAGCAACAAGACATATGTCTTCCTCCAAATATCTCTTCTCCAACTTTGAAATCTCAGTTGGCCCTTACATCAAGTTGGGCAATGATTAAGAAGTCTCCTCTCAGGGGATTGGAAGAATCAATCTTGATTATGGCTACTTTTCTGATCTGTTTTTTGTTCCTTCTCTCACAGCAAATATAGTTTCAGTGTATCAGATGACTCATATTGGAGATCCCAAAAGAGTGATCTTTTCTCCAAATCAAGTTAAGGTACAACACATGGTTTCAAGGAAAATCATTGCAAAAGGAGTTGCAAATCATAAGACAAAACTCTATGAGTTTTAACACTTCTTACCTCTCTCAAAGGATTCTGCTCTTCACTCTTATGCAAATGAAGAGAGTAGGCTATCTCATCTCAACTACAAGAATTTGCAAAACTTGCAAGCTCAAATGGCAAGTTTGCTCATCACACTTTCAAAGGTTGTTGGAAAGGCAAAGATCCACCAAAGGAGATTGAGAAAAAGAGGACTCTTGAAGAAGTGTGAATGCTAGATCCAGATCCACAAGAACCTGAATATCTAGCACCCATTGGTTCAACTCCTATTTCAAAATGGGCCACCACTACTGCATCCACCAGTGATCTTGATGAATATCCATCATCATTTTTTCCTAGTTATTTTGATAATGATCTCACCTATGATGGTTCAAATGAGACATCAAAGAACTACATGCACATTTTGAAACAGTTTCATGATATTCACATTTTTGGATTTGTTACTCCTTGGATGTGATCATGAGCCATTTGTACTTGCTTCTTCACAAGAGATTTCAGATTCAGAGTTTGGATGTGATGATGAGCCAGTTGTACTTGCTTCTTCACATGATATTTCATATTCAGAATTTGGATGTGATGATGATTTAGTTGTACTGCTTCTTCACATGAGATTTCACATTCATAGTTTGGACGTGATAATGAGAAAGAGAGTAAATATTCATCACATGAGATTTCAAATTCAGAATCTGAAGATGTAGATGATGATGAGCGAATGCTAGACCTAGATCCACAAGAACCTGAAGGTCTAGCAACTAATGATGAAGATGAGCGAATGGGAGATCAAGATCCACAAGAACCTGATGATCCTCCTCTTCCTTGATGCGGAGCCATTACACTATGATCTTTCGGTGATTTGGTTGGTGATCCACATGATCAGAGAAGAACTGGATCATATTTTCAGAATGGAAGGTTTCATCCTTCTCACATTACTGATCCATTTCAGATCGATCGATCCTTCTTCGGAAAAGAAGGACACTTGCCTCCTTCTAGGGTGAGTGATGATATGCTACATTAGCATCCTTCAGTCTATTTTGAGGGAGGGATTTCTTCCCACTGGGTTTTACCTCTTTCCATACTTAGTTTATTTAGATTGATTGTATGGGGTGACCTTTGGTCTCAGTCACCAGGGCCCTATTTTTCAGTTTTCAGTTATTCCCTCATAGTATAGTTTGCAAGGGGGTGTTGGAATATTCTCACCATCATTTTTCAGATTTGCATTTATGCATGCATTTGCATGAAAATGCATGCATCCAGTCATCATCTTGGTGGTCCTCTCAACACCTAGAGCCTATTTTCAACTCCCTAGAGCCTGTCTTCAGTCCCCAGTAGCCCTCCTACCTACCTGATGCACCCTATTTGACTCTTATGCATGACATATGCACCTTTTCTCACCTACCACCAATTATCATTCAGTTAGAGTGCCTCATCTTACCTACTAGGTGTCTGACAGTTAGTTAGTGCATTGATTGAGCAGTTCTTCCACTGATTTCTCATGCTAACTTCCTATAGCTCCTAGTAAGCTAGTTCTGGAGTGTCACTTGATCTTGTGATAGCCTCATGCTCCCTCCTTGGAGTCTCCATCCCTCGATTCATTCCTAGATGGTTTTGTTAGACTCAGTTAGACTCACTTGACTAACTATTACCATTTATGACTGATACTACTAACTGGATGATGTCTCCAATGTTATCCAAGATAGACTTTGAGCATGATTTGAATGACCTCCTTGGTTAATTCGAATTCTCTACACAATTATTTTATTATTGTATTATTGTATTCAGTTTTCACAGTGCCAGCTCACATCTAATGTATGATACTGCTATTCTCCATTTTATGTGTTCATGAGTGATTATTGAGTCCATTCTTCTCTTCTTCTTTGCAACTTCTTGAGAGTTTGTGTGAGGCTTGTTACAACTGCTAGATCCTACTTCATATTATCACATCCAAAGCCTTACTGGGTACAAACCTATATCTGGGGATAATTTAGAAAGATTCTGAAGTGGTTTGAATTCTTAGGTGTGAATCCTAGTCAAATTAACTAGTTTTGTCAAAGCTATATTTTGTTGCTTAATTTTTGCAAGTTTTTGGATTTAATGTACCTTTGAATCAAATTTGGTACATTACAGTAGTATAAGAGCACTTTCCTCCACCCATGTGGAAATTAATCTCTCAATTTGAATAATTTTCAGCCATGATACTAGCACCAGCTAATGATGTTTTCGAATGGGATGGTGCAAAAGCATCTGGTTCTGATGAAGAAATCATCTACATAGATGGAGGATTACCACGAGATGTAATGTCCCCGGTTCAACCCCATTGTATTAAAATGTAAATGATGTAAAATTGTTATAAAATCGTGGTGAGGAGTTCAAGGCCAAGGCCCCACCACCTATTTATTGATGCATATGGTTTACGTGCTAGCCAGGCACATTGGAATTGTAAATATGCATTTTAATATAAATACCCACAACTAGCTATGTAATGCAACAAGAGATGGGGGCATGATATTACAAGGAATTGGGAGGGAAATATTCAAACCCTTGAGCCAATGAAGTCAAGCCAAGTGTCAATGAGAGAACCCATCAACCATCAACTACCCATGTTGACTTTGATGCCCAATCATTCATTTCTCCTGAGAGTTGGGTGAAGTAGTTAATGCCTTGGGGATTGGGGAGGGATGGCTGTCCAAAATTCGAGTATGGGCAAGCCACCCTCATGGAAAATCGTGTTTTTGCTTCTTGGGCAAGAAAACAGCCATGATTTGCTCCCTAAGCCATTACCCATGGAGGAGTTTTGCCTCTCTCACGTTTTTGGGCTGCCTGGGTGTTTTCTCTCCACGTTTTTGTGGTTTTTCCTAATTTTTCTAGCTGGGAAACAGGGCGTTTTTGTGTTGCAGAGTGGCTGGGAGTATGGGAGCTTGAATTAGTGTTTCAATGGGGTCGTTTTGGCCATTTAGATGCCCAAGATACCCATGGAAAATCGGATTGGTCCCCTATGGACGATTTTCCTTTTCACATCCCGTTTTTGGTGTGCCCACGATTTGGGAAAGTCCATGGCCATCTTATTTGTAAATCCCATTGCTGAGAATGGGCATCCATGCCCAGTTTGAGTTGTTGTATGTAAAATATTGTTGGGGTTGAAATGGGTTTCATTGTTTTGGCTTGTGCTTGACTGGAAGCATCCACAAATGAAGAGGTTTCATATTTAGCCTGATAAACCCAGCTGTGGACTGGCTTGGCTTAAATGCAAATGATTATTCAGCTGTGAATGAGCTTGAGAGTCCCCTTTCCCTTGTAGATATCATTCCGAGCTCGGGGTGGTCTCTAAGTGCTGAAATAATACAGGTTCGGCAGAGACCTACGGTTGGGAGGAACGTTGCAGTAGCTTAGCTAGTTGTTTGGGGCCACTTCACCATAAAGATAACTGTCTTGCTATCTATGCATTTACTTCTGTAATGTTTAGATTGATGACTGTTTTTGATATGCTGTATACATATAAAATAATGTGTGTGGATGAGTTTTTAATTCCGTTGTGCTTAGTTATTTAAATGGCATCTGCACACTCTTAATTTTATGGCTGTGAATCTAATGACTTGGCGGAGCTTATGAAAATCCCCATAGATTGGCATCATGTTCCCTCCCTTGCCTTGGATGGATGGGTGGGTACGTGACAGAATGGTATCAGAGATTATGGTTCAACACTATGGCTATTGGTCCCTTCATAGAAATATAAATCATTGTGTGTACATGTATTTTGTATTTAGAATTAAAATGAATTAAAGAAACATGAAGGTCCCATGGATTTTAATTGATTAGGATGGGAAGTCATTTCCATGACTGTTTTGGGGATTATTTCAAAAACTGCTTGCATTGATTCCATTATATGAAATTGAGGAACGAGGGAGAAAATCCCTTTTCAAGTTGAATGCCTGCTTTAAATTGTTTCCAATGCAGTAGCATTCAGTTTTGTATTTGTCTATTTGTCTCCATGGAGGAGAGAAAAGAGGCACAACCTCTGGCATCTTATATTATTTTGTTGTTTTGCTGTCTTATTTTAGCATAGCAGAGGTGCAAGTTCTTGGCATTCTTTTACTGTCTTATGCAAGTTTGATATCTAAGAGGCTTACCTCTGTAAAGAAACGAAGCAAACTGCAAAATTTCTCTAAGTATTTATGAGTTCTATTAAAGGCTGCGGCGGTGGAATTAACGATAAGTTTTGCATGCCGCGGCGACAATTTTAACTTTAAAATATGCGATTCACGCGGCACGCTTGGCGAAATTAATGTTAAATTCTACAACACTGGTGGCGGATCTAAGCTTAAAATTTGCGCGCGGTGGCAATTTTAGTCTTAAAAGTTGTGATAGAGGCTTGTGAGTGGTGGTGATTTTAGCCTTAAAACCTGCAACACGGTCGTAGCGACGAAGACTTCTGGGTGCAGAAGTGAAGGCTATCTTTTGCAACATAGTTAGCGGAGAAGTTGGCAATTTTGCACCGAGAGGAAGAGAAAGATTTCTAACTGTTTTCGAAATTTTTCCTAAGGGTTGTGGCAGCGAAAATTAAGCTAATTATTTGCGCACGCGGTGGCGAAAATTTAGCTAATCTTCTACGCGCATGGCGGCGAAAATTGGGGTAACTCTTGCGACTCTAACGACAAAGATAAGCCCAAAAGCGCCGCAATGGTCGGTGAAATAGTTGTTAACTCTGCACCGAAGGGTAGTGGTCAGCGGTCATCGGGTTGGTGATCGGAGATTTTACCCTTATATTTTGCGGCACAATCGATGGAGATGTTGCTAATTCTGCGCTGGAAGGAAGAGAAAATTCCAAACTTTTTCCAAGTGTTTCAAATTTTTTCCGAAGGATTTGTCGGCGAAATTAAGGTTAAGTTTTGCGTGGGTGGCAATAGAATTAACGTTAACTTTTGCGTGTGCAGTAGTAGAATTAACGTTAACTTCTGCGTGTGCAGTGGCAGAATCAACGTTAACTTATGTGTGCGCGGTGGCAGAATTAATGTTAACTTTTGCGTGCACGGTGGCATAATTAACGTTAACTTCTGCATACGCGGCGGTAGAATTAACGTTAATTTCTGCATGTGTGGCAGGGGAATTAGTGTTAATATCTGTGATGCATGTGGCGGCAAAACTTGTGATAGGAGCCGCGTCACCTGCGGCAATTTTAATCTTAACATCCGCACAATGGCGGCCATTTTAGCCTTAACATTTGTGCAAATGGGAAAAATCAATGGGAGCAGTAAGGCAATGATGATGAAAGGGAAATCTCTCACCTTAAACGATTTATGTTTATAACATAGTAATTGTATGCTTGGAAAATATCATGAATGAATGTTATACAAGTGGATACATATATTGAATTTCTACTTTGTGAGAAGATCATAGCTAATAATTTCTTGTGTGCATGGTAGAGAGCCCATGAAATTCGATCAGCTATGATGTGGAAGAGGGAATTCCATGCTACAATGAGGAATTGGAAGGGAGAATTCCTCCACTACCCTCTTGATATTGTATTTATAATTCTGAAGTGGTCGTGCATATAAATTATGGCATAGAAATGCTGAAATGCAAGAGATTAGATAGATGATATGACTATGCACTAGTAGGCATATTAAGAAACATTGCACAATGCATGTGAAATGGTTGTGCATAAATAGGACATTGCATAATGGTAAAATATTGAGGTTTCACATATGCAATGAGCCAATTGAGATAAGGATTGCGGTTGCTAATAGTTAGTTGTGTTTGCATTGGTTATAGGACCAAAGGCAACTGAAGCATGGCTAAATAAGTTGATGACGTTGTTGCACATGACCAACGACCTTATGAAGAGAGGATGGTGCCACAAGTCCATGATCACGATGTTGGCTAAAGGACTGAGTAGCCTTGGTAAGAGGCCAACTGACCAGGTAACATCAAGCGATGTTAATAACAGCCATGCAGGAAACGGTTATTTGTGCTTAATTGCATGAATGTTGAAAGCGGATTTGGTGAGATCCCTTCAACTCTAATTAAACTATGTTGATTTAGTTTGCATATGGTATTGAGTGCCGAATGGGAATGTTAACCTACTGAGTATGGTGAGGTATGGGTAAGTGAAAGCAATGATCCTTACACCCTATAATTGCCTAGAAATCTCAATGCATTCATATGAAATTATGTCATGCCATGACGGTTGTGAACCAAAGCAAGTTAGGACTTATGGCCCTGTCATGGCAGTACATGGTTAGGCCATAATATGTTTGAATGCATAGTACTCATAAATTAATGCAGGGTTGCATTGAGGAGATGTGCATTAAAATATTATGTAAAATCTTGTGGTTATACATTGAGTGATTGCACACAAAAAGATTATGTGAGTGATGTAAAAGTGCATGCATATGTATAGGTGCACATGTTGAGATGCATTGTGTGAATGCATGGTTGTGATATATATATATGATTCAATGCAGTTAGATAATAGATGAAATGGTGGACTATTGTTAATCCTGATACCATTTCATGAGTTGCTACGAATGCAAGGGAAAGACTGCATGAAGAAGATGGACATGTAATGGGCTACCAGAGCACTCTATTGGAAGGACAAAATTGCATGGAATATGAAGCAATGAGTATTTATAGTTTATTTAAATTGCATGGATAGTGTGACTGTGTCTTGCAATTTTATTGTGATAATGATGCATATATAGAAATGTATATATTTCATTGCATTTCAAATGTTAACAGCTGAAGATGTTTGAATTATTGAGTGTTATAATTCCAAGATCACTTCAATGACTATTGTAGCTATGAAAGGATTATATGCATAAAATACTCACAACGTGTTTGGCTGATTGAAGTTTCAGATTCCAGGTAGAAAAGTCTTATGTATGGCAATGAGGATAAGTCCATAGTAGAGACCGGGATCTACCATGTGCAGAAGCCAAAGGTTATGAGAAGATTCTCATGGGTGTAGCTTATGCATGAAACAAATCTGAAAATTTTATGGTTTATAAATTTGTGAGAATAATCCCATGGTGGTAAATCTGATTTCTGTAGGAAACAAATTTATAGAGTTCAGATTTGAGAATCTCTTATAATTGCTAATCACTGTTTGGCTATTTGATAAATGTGCCAGGAGGACACATTGCAGGAAGACCAGGAGTGATGGCCTGCAAAAGCCAAACTCGATGGGAAAGACCCCATGCTTGGAAATGGGTTTCAGGTGAAACGCCATTGATAATATCTCATCCAAACTGCATGTCAGTAAACCATGAGAGTGAGATGGTAAAGCTATGCCCAGAAGGCATGTGAGATACATCTGCAAAATGAATGAGTACTCTGTGACCTTAGACAAGAACATGCATGTCTAAATTATTAGGGTTAATATGCAGAGCATGCTCTATCTTATTTATATCATTGTGGACTGCTTGAGTATGATTAGGGCCTACATGGCACACATTAGAAAGGGGGTGCACACCTTTTTTGGTGTTGGGTCATGATAGGGTTTTCAATATTGACTACACCCTAAGGGAATGGACGCATTCCTGGTGTTTCAATACTTGATAGTGAATGTTATGAAATATGGTTACAATTTTTGAGCAGCAATACTGATGAGTCTGCTTATCCTTCTTGTGCTATCAGCTTACACAGATGCAATTTGGTGTTGCACGTAAGAGGCAAAGTGAAGAAAGGGTGCTTGCTCAAGAGGACTGTATGGGAAGTGTTAACCTTTCTACGCTCACACTAAAGGACACTAGAAAAGATGGATAGGCCCGAGGAGCTATGTTGCAGAAAATGGGTATCATCCTTGTGTAGTGTGAGTGGGTATTGTGGGACCATGCTAGCCTGCAATCAAGTGAGTCACCTATGGAGCTCCTGGAGGGAACCACTGGTTTCATAAGAGAAGGAGCCATGTAATCATATTATGTTGGTCATATTTCCTAATAAACCCAGTCGATGTACTGGCTTGGCAATGGTTGTTGTATGCCTGATAAACCCAGTCGATGTACTGGCTTGGCATTGGTTATTTGGGTGTTGTGGCGAAGGGTTGCTTGATGCCTAACAAACCCAGTCGGTGTACTAGCTTGGCATGTTGTTAAATTGATGCCTGACAAACCCAGTCGGTGTACTGGCTTGGCATTGGTTATTTGCATGTTGTGGAGGTATTGGTGAAGGGTGTTATCTCCTGACAAACCCAGTCAGAGAACTGGCTTGGAAATGGTTATTGTATTCTTGATAAACCCAATTGGCGTACTGGCTTAGCATATAGAATTTTTGAAATGCTTGATAAACCCAGTCGGCATACTGGCTTAGCATACCGATTTTAGGGATGCCTGATAAACCTAGTCAGCGTACTGGCTTGGCATTTCCTATTCGGATGATGTTGTGGAGCGACATGTGTGCTGGTCAAGCATCCACCCCACATGTGATCCAAGGCTTGTAAAGCAGAGAAGGAAACCTATGGAGTAGTGAGGAAACACACAATACAGATAAGTATTCATTTCCATTTATTTCTTGTTTGGAATAATGAATATTTCATGTATAAGTCTTCTAACAGCGAAGCTGATACACTATTGTTTCCTTGTTGGAAACCTTGGCCATTGCAGGAAGCAAGGACCCTGAAAGAACTATAAATTCTTGGTAAACCCAGAGAGTAACTGGTTGTGCATTATAAATTCTTGGTAAAACCAGAGAGTAACTGGTTGTGCACTATAAATTCTTGGTAAATCTAGAGAGTAATTGATGCTCGATAAATTCAGAGAATAGTTGGTGGGGGCATTAACTACTTGATGTTGTGGAGCAGCCGGCATGCTAGCCAAACATTCTTTAATCAATTAATAAAACCAGTTGGAGCACTGGCCTATCATATTGCTAAATGAGATGATTGATGAAACCCAGTCGGCGTACTGGTGGTCATTTCCTATTCGAATGGTTGTGGAGTAGCCTGCGTGCTGGCCCAACATTCATTATTGCATCCACAGGCAATCCAAGGCTTATAAGCAAAGAAGGAGCCTGTGGAATAAAGTGAAGACATCCAATGCAGATAAGTATTTGGTTACATTGCAGCTTCTTGCATATGAAATACGTGTGTGTATGATTTGTTTATGATTTCTTAAACTCTTGTTTGGAGACAAACCCTATGGAAATAAACTAAACATATGAATTGACTCAATGTTTGAGTGTAGGTATTGCTGGAAGCAAGGACTATGCAAGCATCTGGAGGATGCATGTGGACATGTGACTGTCATAAAGAGCTCACTATGAGCAGTAATGAAAGATGGTTCTAGTGGATCTGTGTGGCTCCTAGCAGCCAAAGGTCCTGTAGGAAACAAGGGGAAGGACTCCCACATTGAAAATCCTTAAACAGACCTTAGACACTAAGTGTCATAGCCAAGAACGGGCAAGTCAAGCATTCACATTGAAGTGAAAGAGACTAAGGAGCATGAAACCACAGTGATGGTGTGGCTCCAGATTGGAACAACACTAAGAGGGGGAAACTCTTACTCTTCTCTTTCATTTTTGATTGATGCATTTCAGAAACAAAGGATTGTTGAATGCATGCTGTGACTGGAAGTTGATTTTGTTTATTGCTTGAAATGAATTGTGAATGCTGAAATAGTTATTTTCCTGTGAAAGGATGAACTTGAATGAGTTCATGTGTATGTTGGGAAAGCATGAAATGTGTGGAAGTCACATGAGTAAAGCATGGACGTTCCATGTCAATTGGGCAAACAATTGACTAATTTTAATATTGTGTTATGCTTGTCCTAACAGGAATTGCCATGATGAGTCTCACAAGTGAGACATTGAAAGCAATCTGGTTGCATCTGTTACTAGCCAAGTGTTGCTAGTGAGCAAAGTGTGGGCCAGTTGTGCACTGTGATCATGGTAGCAGAACAAAAGCTATTTGATTTGGCTGAAAATATTCCTAAAATAGTTGCCAGGACAGCAAGAAAGATGACATCCATGAAATTCCAGACTTGGAAAGTAGCTGGAGGGTGAATAAAAGGAAGGGATTGTTGTGGAGCAATGCCCACCTGCAGAGATGGAAGGTCAAAGCCAGCAGGAGCAGTTGTGGAAGCCAAAGGACTTGATCCTGAAGGTTCAAAGTAAAGAGATGAAACGCAGGACAGACCTGCTACCTTTTGTGAATTTTGAGGCATGAGTAAAATGGGTATTTATTCCTAGGTGTTGGAACACGGAGGACGGTGTTATTCCAAGGGGAGGGCAATGTAATGTCCCCAGTTCAACCCCATTGCATTAAAATGTAAATGATGTAAAATTGTTATAAAATCGTGGTGAGGAACTCAAGGCCAAGGCCCTACCACCGATTTATTGATGCATATGGTTTACGTGCTAGCCAGGCACATTGGAATTGTAAATATGCATTTTAATATAAATACCCACAACTAGCAATGTAATGTAACAAGAGATGGGGGCATGATATTACAAGGAATTGGGAGGGAAATATTCAAACCCTTGAGCCAATGAAGTCAAGCCAAGTATCAATGAGAGACCCCATCAACCATCAACTACCCATGTTGACTTTGGTGCCCAATCATTCATTTCTCCCAAGAGTTGGGTGAAGTAGTTAATGCCTTGGGGATTTGAGAGGTATGGCTGTCCAAAATTTGAGTATGGGCCAGCCACCCTCTTGGAAAATCGTGTTTTTGCTTCTTGGGCAAGAAAACAGCCATGATTTGCTCCCTAAGCCATCACCAATGGAGGAGTTTTGCCTCTCTCACATTTTCGGGCTGCCTGGGTGTTTTCTCTCCATGTTTTTGTGGTTTTTCCTGGTTTTTCTAGCTGGGAAAAAGGGCATTTTTGTGTTGCAGATTGGTTGGGAGTATGGGAGCTTGAATTGGGGTTTCAATGGGGCCATTTTGGCCATTTAGATGCCCAAGATACCCATGGAAAATCGAATTGGTCCCCTATGGATGATTTTCCTTTTCACATCCCGTTTTTGGTGTGCCCACGATTTGGGAAAGTCCATGGCCATCTTATTTGTAAATCCCATTGCTGAGAATGGGTATCCATGCTTAGTTTGGGTTGCTGTATGTAAAATATTGTTGGGGTTGAAATGGGTTTCATTGTTTTGGCTTGTGCTTGAGTGGAAGCATCCAGAAATGAAGAGGGTTCATATTTAGCCTGATAAACCCAGCTGTGGACTGGCTTGGCTTAAATGCAAATGATTATTCGGCTATGAATGAGTTTGAGAGTCCCCTTTTCCTTGTAGATATCATGCCAAGCTCGGGGGTGGTCTCTGAGTGCTGAAATAATACAGGCTAGGAAAATACCTACGGTTGGGAGGAACGTTGCAGCAGCATAGCTAGTTGTTTGGGGCCACTTCACCATAAAGATAACTGTCTTGCTGTCTATGCATTCACTTTTGCAATGTTTAGATTGATGACTGTTTTTGATATGTTGTATGCATATAAAATAATGTGTGTGGATGAGTTTTTAATTCCGCTATTCTTAGTTGTTTAAATGGCATCTGCACACTCTTAATTTTATGGCCGTGAATCTAATGACTTGGCGGAGCTTATGAAAAGCCCCATAGATTGGCATCATGTTCCCTCCCTTGCCTTGGATGGATGGGTGGGTATGTGACATAAGATGAGAATGGTTAATGTTATGACCAAGTGAGCAATGAATACCAAATTTCTAAACCACCAATGGCTAGATCAAAATATGATTTATCAAGGAAGATAACATCAACTGAAAACTTACCTCATCACTATTAAGAGTATCTTGCCTTGGGGGAAGAGATTTGTAAATCCATTTCTTTCAAGTATTATTTTTATTGGAGATTTGCATTTGATCCCAAGGATGTAGATGTGGATTCAATAGAGAGAAAAAAAACATCAAGGTGGGAACCAAGTTGTTGCACTTCTTCAAGAAAATAAGAAGAAAAAGGAACCAAATGTGAAGCTCCATCGGAGCCATCCGCATATAGTGGCATCATAAGACTCTTTGTATTTTCTTCAAGGAGAAATTCTAAATATCTTGACCCTAAGGCTACCAAGGATCAAGATGCATCAACTAGATTGAAGGATAAAAACCAAAGTACCAATCATCCATCTACCATCCTTGAGGAGAGACATGAACCACCTAGTCTTGTAGGTGGTGAAGAAGAAGAAAAGATCTATGAAGAAGAGAGAAATACATTGCAAGGTGTTTGAAATGAACTGGAAGGTTTTGCAGAAGAAGATTTAGACACTCTAGAAATGGAGAGAAGAGCATGTATTGAAGGATGCATGAGTCTCTATGTTAGTGACATAGAAATTGATTTGGAATAGCCTACTGCAAGAGGAGTTTCCCATGAGCATGAAAAAGAAGATCTTGTGGCAAAGGAAGAAGGACAAGGATCAAATTCCTAGACACCACCTGAGCTTCATCAAGAAGTTGATCCAAAGAAGGAAGAATAGGATGTTTATCCTCAAGAGCCACCATTTCTTGTATCAAGGGCCTTTGAATATGAGTGAAAGGAATATCCATGAGGCCTTGATCATTCTGCATGACATTATTGCATTGGTGTCAAATTATTGTTGCAGAGGTGCGTCGATGGAAGAGACATATTCTATTGAATACTTGGACTCCATTCAGGAAGAAATGATAGACATCGAAGGTAAATTTTTGCATGTTCGTTCTTATAGAGATCATTTGTTCGACCTTGTGGGGATGTATCATGGTTAATCTGTGAGGCATAACAGATTGACAATCTCACTCTTGATTTGGATTCCACCCAAGATTCTTTGAAGAGTACTCAAAGTGCACTTCAAAAATATGAAATTCAGATTGAGAATCTTCATGAGAAGTTGGAGAGATCACATTCCACCTCCTACATTTTAGATAGCCAATCCCATATGGCTGATTTCATTCATGGATTAAAGGAGGACCCTCATGTGATGGTGGAACATGAGGAAAATATTGATTTGTTGGTGTTTGTGAAGGGAGATGATATTGACGACCTTGGCCAAGCACTTGTCTTGAAGAATGATGAGAAGCACTCAACTATGGGAGAGATAGCTGAGGGAAAGAAATTTGGATCATCTATCATATGTGTTTATTTATCCAAGGATTGGATGGATGAGTACATAATAGAGATAGAGATCCAAAGTTACACCAATATTTCTCACCTTGATAGAATATTCATTAACAATTCATTCATTGGGAAATCTTGTAAGCAAGAAGGGAAATCCAAAATGCATGTTCTTTGTAAGAGGACTATCCTGGAGGAAGTGGTAAAGTTCTTGATGTGCATCAGGAGGATCATGGGATGCCCTTATGGGAGAAAGATTTGAATTTGGAGGAGGTAGTTAGATTCAGTCCACTTGGACCATCCAACAAAGATTTGATCGATCCATGGATGGGGTGGAAAAATACATATGAAAGATGGATGCACATGGAGGTAAGACTTTTTTTTACACCAGTACAAAGTTAAATGACACTTCTATTACTTTCATATCTTATGAGCAGCAACAGAAGCATGTACTATCACCATCTGATGCCTACATCATGCATAGCAGCAAAGGTGTTCATTAATTAATTGATTGGGTGGATATATGCACCATCGAGATGAATACTTTGGGACGTAAATGTTCCTCTTGTTTATGCAATGAAATCTTTATTGTGCCTGACATTGTTTTGGCAAGTGAGGAGCAGCAAAGACATATTTTGAATCCATTAGATATCTCTATTATCCATGCATATATGGATTGGGTGAGCAACCACATGGCATATTTCAAATCACCGTGTAAGATAAGTTTAGTTTTCACTTATGGCATGTTGAAGACAGTAGTGCATGAAAGAAATAAGATGGCATGGGAGGAGATCGAAACTTTTTTGTATATAATAAAAAAGGTTTTCAGAGGCATTGGAAGTGTTGAACTTTCAATTTGGTTATGGGATCCTGTCATCATTTGGAATGACACATTGTTTTAGATGATCAAGATGTTTGGTAGAAGGTTGCATAAACCCTAGGATCGTGGCATTCCCTGTAGTGACAGTTTTTTCCTGATGACATTAGAGTTTGGGACTCATCATGAGGATTTTTATGTATACATTGAGCAATGTAGAGGAGGAATTAGAATACAGTTCCCCATTCTTAGGTTCATTTGGGATCCAGGAATCATTCTTGGTCTCAAATGTTTCAGCTGGAATATTTATGTAGCAGTATGTGGGGAAGATACATCCCTTAAGAGGGATAAGATGCTTAAGTTCAAGTACCTTCCCAAGATTGATCTTCACCGTGATCATTACCATCAGTTTTTCTTGGAAGAAGAAGTTCCACAGAATACAATTCCCTGTGGCCAATGCAACTATCCTAGATTCTCATGCATGACATTAGCTTGGCTAGTCCACACATGACTTCACCATCTTACATGAGTAGAGAACACAACAAAAAATTTGGTAAGCTTATGTTGGTTCTTTTTGTTCACATTTTGGTTCATGCCAAGATGTTGGGGAAGCACTCTTTTAATCTGAAAGCTATGTCACATACTTGGGTAAAGCAGTCAGGGAAGCATACATTGTTTGAATATGAATTTGGAAGAATTGAGATGTTATGTCTTGATTCTATGGTTGATATTATTCAAGTTGGTGCTTATATGAAGAGGATCCATTCCAACCTCATTTGTATCAATCCCATAGATGTAAGGAAGTGAAAGAACGGTGCACCATGTAAATATTTGTTTCAGTTCAAAAATCATGTGGCTAACCAAGAAAAGAAATGAGTCTCCTGTTGGGATGAGAACTCCAATATAGTTTTCAATGGAATGAAGAATATGATGTATGATTATTCCATGTTTTCCCCACCAGGACCCCATGAGGTTGTAGCCCCATTATAGACATCATTCAATCACAGACATGGAGGTGTTAGTCATCATGCATGCAATCGCTAAATGCATAAATTGCTTAAGAGAAAGCAAGATTGAGATTGAAATTGACCATAATGGTTCAAGAAAATCTTAACACATAATAAGCTCAATTTATGGAAGAAAAAATGAGTTGCATGAGAGTATTGTATGGATTGAAGCATGTGAAGGGTGCAGCTCAGTAAAATTCAATCCATATATTACAGCTCAATTAGCCATGGAGTGCTTCAAAAGCAAGATCACTCATGACTTGATGGAGAGGATGACCAATGCAAGTTTTTCAAAAGGGTCATCTTTGTTGGAGATGAGATTCAGAAGGTTTTTGAAACAACCTTGAAAAGTATTGTGAAATGGTGTACAAGTTCTTCACCAACCATATTTTCAATTACTTGAGGACAAGCAAATTTTTGGATGGGGGGACTGTAATGTCCCCATTTTTTTTTATACCACCATGGTCCATCACTACCCATTTAACCCCATGGGTCCTAGTGACAGTGGGAATTAATTAATTAAAGAGGAGTTAAATTTGATGTATTAATTGCCAAAGTATTGAATTTGTAGACTTAGGATTTTTTTTTTTGTAAAGTAAGAGATTGTATTACTATAACAGATTTACATAACGGAAAAAAAACAATGGCTCTGCTGGTAGGATTCCATCCAAACTTAAATTCCCAACCCAAACATATAACATCAAATTTTTGTCCAACCCAAACCTATTACATAGATTACTGAGTGAAATCAGAGCCCAAAAATTACTCCCCCAACCTGAACATAGATCAGAGTTCCAACCATCCCAAATCTATTATGGAAATTACAGACTTTAAACAATATCCTGAAACACTTGTAAAAGAAAAAAAGATTCCAACAACCAACCATAAGGTGCAGTAACCTGCTCGGGCCATAATTGACAATAAAATGCCCTTCGGAGCCTGCCAAAGAGTAACAACGACATAATTCAAACAAAAACTATTACCCAAACCCAAGGGATCCAAGAGGAGTGCCTCAAATTCTAGTCCTCAACCGAGGAGCAGGGTTGTGAATGGGACAAATAGGACATGGAAAACCTGGTATAGTAGCGTTAGTCTGAACAGGATCATGACAGGCACTTTCAACCAAAGACGGCCCAGGGCCGAAGGAGGATGGACGCCCAATTTTGCAGCAATAACGTCAATTTTCTAGTTCATAAGAGAGCACTCTTAGTTGTGATCTTTTCATGAACGAATAGGCTCCATATCCCCTGCAGCTTTATTTTCACATTCCATAAGAACATAAGCGAGCAAACGCTTGGTAACCCAGAAAGTAACCAACATACAGTCGTAGGCAGAAAGACGCCCCGCTATATTTCCAGGGTCCGTTACCCATTCGCCCACTTCGTCCCCGAAATCACCACCATACATTTCCTTGACTCTCGCCCATAGGCCACGCTCAACCCGTTCCAACTCCTCCTTAATGAACCCAGGGATATGGTCACAGAAGAAGCAAGTGGCTACTAGAGCCTTACGTTGTGGGGCCTTGCCCTTTTTGGGGTCACATCAAAGCTTCTTATCCTTTTGCTTACACGGAGCCATAAAAGAAGTCCTAGAATCCATCACCCAGCAATTCTGGAAAACAACTCCGAGATTGGAAAAGCTAATAGCACCACTTAAGCAAGAAATTGTTGCGATGCAGAAAAAACCACTGTTCTATCTTCCTTTTATAGCGATTTCCATCCAAATTCCCATGAGAGTAGCAGGGTTGGCCATCCTGGGAGCATTAAAACTCATGATTTTGGCCAGACCTTGCTCTTATGCGAGCTACAGGATTACAGATGTTATCCTCATGATCGAGGCTTGTTCATATGCTCCCACTATTATGAATTGGGGTAGGTTGTATTGGTTCATACCTATGTGAATTTAAGGAGCAGGGGATCGTAGTTCCCGAGTTGAAGCAAAGGGCCTTTCGCGAGATATCCATCATAGGAGAACCAGGTGGTAGAGAATCTGTATTGATGGGAGGCCTCGTGTTCTGTAATCCCCGCAATCTCACACGAGTGTCCTCTTCTTCCAGCATGGCATAGCGGTGGGACCATTCGACATTCCCAAAGGAGTTAAGGGAGCCAGTGTGGATATGATTGGTATTTGTTTGTGCCAGAAATTGTTTCTAAGGCTAAAGAAATAAGCTAACACAATCTCAAGAGTGAAACTCAATAAATAAAACAAAATTTAGGGTTTTTTGTATAATTTTAATGGTCATAAACTTTGAGGACAGTCAGGGAATACATTAAAAAAAAAAGTAAAAACTGATTCATAAACAAAAACTGATAAAGATGTATAACATATCACATGAGATCCCACAGAAAGAATGTGCTGAGGTTCATACATAAAGGATAAGCATCACTAGAAAATGCACATTAACTAGTAATGAATTTACCATTTAAGAAGCTAACAAGCTCAATAACAAAGCCAATCACAAACAAAATGGAGGGGAAAAAGTCATATATTTCATAATTTTATCAGCTAATGCTCATAAGAGTCACACTACTTATCTCTTAAACAAGTCTGCAGATACAACCAGTCTGCAGACCTCCTGATGCTCCCAAAAATCAGAACCTCCTCAATCTCTTGTTAACATCTCTAAATACTATACTTCACAAAATCAATTAGGTCTCTAACCCTAACTGTTTTCCAACTCTCGATGAGGTAAAGTAAACACAGAATATTTACAAGTTACAAAATATGCTAAAAATAGCATCTCATTAATATATCAGTTTGCTAATTAATGACAACTAACTGAAGCACAACTGCTTTATAGATCTTTTTCCACCTTAGCTAGGAGAGTGATACCATCTGAAGTCTGGTCTTTCTTCTTAGCCTTCTTTTGCTCCTACTCCATGTCATTAATCTTTTTTATGAGTTCTTTGTTTTTCTGCTGCAATTCCTCGACTGTCTTCTCCAATTGGGTGCAATGACTGTCAGCAACTCTTTTCCTTTTAAGTGCTTCTTTTGCATCAGCCACTAGTTCCTGAAAATTGTCATTTATATCCTGGAGATCTTCCCTTAATCTTCTGTTGGCCATCATCAAACCATCGTTGACCTCCTGCATATAATTCATCTGGTGTTTGTATTGCTTGACAGTCTTCTATAAATTTTCCCTGTCAGAATTAGCTAATTTATCCATTTCAGAATCTTGATCTTCATTAGGTTTCCAAGGAAAGTCAAACTTCTTGAAGATTTTTGTCTCTTCCATCAACAGCTTCGTAGAAGTGTCCTTAATGCTGGGCTTTGGATTTTCTTCACCTGCTGCTTCCACTGAATGAATTTCTTCTTTTAAACATGGCTGCAATTTATCTATTTCTGATTTATCATCATCCATGGACACTTCATCTAAGACAGTCACCTCATCTGTATTTAAGTTAGGATTTAGCAACTTCTTCATGTTTAATCTCAACTTGTTCTTTGACCTAGTTTTAGGTCTCCAAAATGCTGTTGCCTCTCCCATCATCTTCAATTCTTTCCCCTGGTACTGAACTACAGCCAATTCTACTACTTCCAGCTTGTTCCTTTTCTTATTAATCCTTGTGGTTTTTCTCTCTGAAGTTTTCATTCCTTCTATTTCAGCTTTGACTTCTATTTTGGGGATAGGTTGTTCATCTTCCAATAGATATCCTTCATCATCTGAAAGAATTGTGATAGGGCTTCTTGGCTGAGTTTGAATCTCTTCATTAGGTACAGGAACAACCTTAATGTCAACCTTTTTCTCCTCCTGAGGATCTGCTACAGGCGCTGGATTCTTTTCAGGCAGTTCCTTCTTGTCTTCAAACAGTGTGAACTTGCTTTTAGGGTTGGCTAAGGATGTCTTTTGTTCACTGTCTTCCTCTACAGGCTCTGTTGATTCTTCAATTTTGATCTTTCCTTTATTTTCCATTTTGGGCTTATGACCTAATTTTCTGAGTAAGACTTTGCCCTTATCTGCTTGTCTTTTAGATTTTGGATCTTCAAAACCAGACCAAAAAATAAAAAAGTCCCAGGTCTTTCCCTCCTATTGCAAGGCAGTACTAACAATCAATTTGATTAATCCATGATGAAAAATGGACTGAGAGGAAGAAACTACTGGCCCTTTCACCTTGTTTGCCATTTTCTGCAAACTCTTCAGGAAGAAAAATGGCAAGTTCATCTTGGATATTCCCACCATGTGTTGAAGAAATCTAAAATGATACTTGTATACGAAAGCATACCTGCCCTCACAGGTAACATAACTCTGTAAAATTCTAATTGGTTCAACCCATTCTTTCTTAACATTTTGGATTAGGACACCTTTATTCCAATCAGGTATGATATTGGGTAAGAGGTATCTCTGTGGATCAAAATCAAAGGGCAGCTTCTTAAACCAATGTTCACCTTCATCTTTAATTCCTGTGGCTTCTGAAATCAATTTAACTGTCAGCTTGAATTTCAGGGTATTGAAAACCACCATATCATTCTTGCAACCCTGGGCAAACCTGCAGGATACCTGTGCATTATATCCATCAATTTTTCTGAAAAAATCCATCCAGCCAGCTCGTTTGAATAGCTCCACACACTCAGGCAGTTTTTCAACCCATTCTACATCTGTTGGTTCAGCTCTATTTATTTTTCCACTCCTGCCCATTATGCTTTAATCACTACAAACTGGATATCTACTCTTGTATTGTTTGTGAACAGGAGCTGAATTTTGGAAATTAACAGCACTATTGAATGTACAGGTTATTCGTAGCACTGACAGGGTTGAAATTCATAAAAACGAGACTGTTATCCTTAACCCTCCTTCAATCTGGTGTCATAGCTTATCAACAAATAGCTATTTCTCTGGTTAAAATGGCGTTTAAAAGCACAATTTTACCTACCCTTTGATTAATTTGAACAGAGTAAGCTGACGCGAAAAAGCCCCAAATTTGCTGTTATATGGGTTTTTTTTAAGAATACCTGTAAATTGCTCCACTGTGGTTGTTTGAAAACACGACCCCCACTGTCAGATGAGTCAGCTTTGTTGTCCAGATGTCGCACAATCTTCAATCTAGCAGTTCACCCCGGAATTATGAAGCCCTAATTTCCGTGAAGCCCTCAACGCCTCTTACTTGTCCAATTGGCAACGATGCTCGGCTTTTTCAAGTGGCTATGGTTATCTCATTAAATCTTCTGTGTTTGAATGAGCTTGTAGATAACAACTTCATGCCACATTACCTGAAATCGTGTGGATAGATGTCAAACTGAACTCCACCTGTGCTGATGATGAGCACGACCTCCTCACGACGTGCAAGCATTTGAAATCATGATGTCTTCTGCATCAACACGTCATGAATCTTCTAAAACACATAATCAATCATTCATTAGCCCAAGCGTGCCAAAATTTGCTGAAAAATAGGAAGAATCTGTGATCACGATATTCTTGTAGCGCTTCCTTGTTGAATTTCGGCTCCAGCACTACAAGAAAAACTTCAACACTGTTTTGTTGCTTTTAGACAACTTTATATCATTTTGCATGGGATCTTGAGGTTATCAGGATTAGACTTGTACATGTCCTCACTTAGAATAAGATTATGAGCTTCTTATTTGATATAATTAACTTTTAAAACCCCTCATCAAAAACCAATATAAAGCTTTAAAATCTAAAAACTCAAAAGCAAGCCCAAAATCTTATATAAATCCTAAGGAAAACCTACTAAGGAGGAAAAAATCAAGTTAAAGAAAATGAATAACTTAAAATAAAGTGCAAATCAAACCAAAAATTGGAAAAACAAGGTACTGACTTAACATCTGGCTCCAGCTGCGGGATGAAGACCTCCCTGCGAGGCTTCAAGAACCTGAAGACCAGTGCCTTATCCATTGGGCTATGGAGTCTTATTGTGATTCACTCACTGGTATGTACAATGATCAGTGAAAAAGTTCTTATAAACTGTAAAAATGTTTGAGGAATCGTCCATTAACAGGGCTAGACAACTCCTCACCTTCCAAGGACTACAGAATAAAGGTATTGTTCTCTAAAACTTTTGATACCAGAAAAGGGCCAAACCAAAGATTTTCAAACTTACCATGTTTTCCCTTTTGTTCCTTTCTTGCATCCCATCTTAGAACCATTTCCCCTTCTATGAAAGTATTTTCCTTAATATTCTTGTCAAACCTGTTTTTAATCTTGGCTCTGTACAGCTGTGCTTTTGCATCCACCTTCTCTCTATTCTGCTGTAACTCTATCATTTCAAATAGTCTCCTTTGCATATCATTAGGTTCTTCTTGAGAATTCTGGAGGAATTTCATCACTGGAATTTCCAATTGAACAGGGAACACTGCCTCTGTACCATAAACTAGTTGAAATGGAGAAGTTCCAATTGCTTGTTTCACTGTAATCCTATCTGCCCATAATGCATACTTTAGCATTGAATCCCAAGATCTTTTGTTATGCTTCAGCAGTTTCTTGATGCTCTGAATCATATTCTTATTGGAAGATTCAGCTTGACCATTTCCCTGAGGATAATAGGGAGTTGAATGTTTTAAAATGATTCCATTTCTTTCACAGAAAGCCACCATTGCCTTGGATTTGAATGCCTTTGCATTATCTGTTATTAATCTCTGTGGGCAGCCAAATCTGCTCAAAATATTTTCTTCAATGAATTCCATGATTACTTTGTCTGTAGCATTCCTTATGGGAATGGCTTCTACCCATTTTGTGAAAAAATCTGTGGCAGTTAGAATCCAATGATGCTGTCCTGAAGATGCTGGATTTATTTCTCCAATAAAGTCCAGACCCCACTGCTGAAACGGGGCATTTACTGCAATAGGTTTTAAAGGCAAGGACAATAATTTCTGTTTACCTGCAAATTTTTGACAAGGAATGCATGCTCTTACCTGATGGTAAACATCTGTAAATAAGGATGGCCAATAATATCCAGCTCGCAGAATTTTGTAAGCTGTTTCTTTCCAACACTTGTGTCCTCCACAGGCACCCTCATGAGATTCTGAAACCACCTCTCCTATTTCAGATTGGTCCAAACATCTGAGCAAAATACCTCTTGGATCTTTCCAGAACAATTGATTCTCAACTAAACAGTATTTAGTGTCTTTGAGCTTTAAAGATCTTGTAGCTTTCTTGTCCAAATGTTCAGGACATTGCAGAAATAACAAGAAATAAACAATGTCTGCATACCAGACTGATGATGAATAAAAATCCATGATTTTTTCTTTCTCCAGTTGTATTTGATCTTCTTCAGGAATTGATTCTTCAGCCATAAAATGCAGTCCTAGGGCTTGACAATTTGAGTCATCCAATAGTTTGGCTAAGCCTTGTCCCTTGACAAGCTTAGTAGGTCTGATCTCTACATCATATTCCATAATCTTCGCAATCCACCTGCCTCTCTTTCCTTCACTATCAGGCTGAGTTAATACTTCCTTGACAGCAGGATTAGGTACAAAGGAAATTATCTTTGAATGCAGGATATATATTCTGAAAAATTTCAAAGCTTTTACCAGAGCATAAGCTTGCTTCTCCAGAATACTATACTTCAGCTCAGAATCTCTGAGAGTTTTGTTGAAGAAAGCAATAGGCTGTTCCAAACCTTCTTTATTTTTCTGAAGTAAGATAGCTGCAATCGTATCTTCTGATGCAAATGAGAAGGTAAGGAATTCTTTGGCAAAATCAGGACTTACCAGTACAGGTGCTTCAGTAAGAGCTACTTTGATTTTCTCAAATGCTATCTTTGCCTCAGCAGTCCACTTTACTTCCTGATCTTTCTTTAACATGGCTGTGATTTGTTTAATGGTTTCAGCAAAATTGGGAATAAACCACCGTAGAAAATTTATCTTGCCAATGAATGATTGAACATCCTTTTTCAGTATTGCTTTCACCCTTTCAGGATCTATTCTAATGCCATCAGTAGACACCAAGTGACCAAGTAATTTGCCTTCTTGCACAGCAAAATGTGATTTTTTTGGGTTCAGGGACAGGCCAAATTTTCTGCATTTTATGAAGGTTTGCTCTAAGTGCTTCAAGTGTTCATCATCAGATTTTGAGAAGACAGTAATATCATCCAGATAGATAACCACAAACTTATCTTTCTCACCCACAAATGCAATGTCCATGGCTCTCTGAAAGGTTACTCCAGCATTCATCAAGCCAAAAGGCATCTTGTCATACATAAATGTCCCCCAGGGGGTTGTAAAAGCTGTCTTTTCTTTGTCATCAGGGTGCATGGCAATCTGATTGTACCCTGGGAAACCATCTAGCATAGAAATCCTCTGAGCTCCAACTACCTGCTGCAAAACCTGTTCAATCTTGGGGAGAGGATAATTGTCTTTTAATGATGATCGATTCAGATTTCTGAAGTCAACACATAATCGAATTTCCCCATTCTTCTTTCTAACAAGAACCAAATTAGCCACCCAAGAAGAATACCTGAGAGGCACTATTATCTTTGCATCCAACAACTTCTTTAGTTCTTTTTCAATTACAGGGAACAAGGCTGGATTGATTCTTCTTAGTTTCTGTCTGAAAGGCTTGACATTAGGTTTCAAAGGGACCTTGTGCTGAATAATTGCTGTATCATAAGTTTTTAGTTCCTTATAAGACCAGGCAAATGCATCTACATGTTTTTTCAACAACTTAATATATCTATTTCTTTGTTCCACTGTTAGGAATTTTGAAATTTTTACCATTCTGGGATGTTCTGTTGAACCAATATTGTAGTCTTCTACATTGTCTTCTGAAGATTGAATTACTGGCTTTGAAGGTGTATCATCTTTTGTGAATATTCTTTCTAAAGGTACTAGACCTTTTGGAATGAAATTGTTCTTTAGTTCAATAATCTTATGACCTTCTATCTCTTCTGTAGCAAACTCATTTAACTGTTCCTCCCTTTCATCTTCTTCTTGATCAATTTGAGTATTTGAAAACTCCTCTATAAGCTCAAGAAATATTTTTATTTCAATGTCATCTTCAAAAACCCTCCAGTGCTTCACATTGTCAGGGACACATGGTCTATACCTCACTTCTATAGGATATTTTAGCTGAGTGGTTTTAGGGATTCTAAAATGTGTGGCAGCCAGGGCTAAAGAATCTGCAGTCTCATTATGATTCTTGGGAATATGAGTGATATTAAATGCTATAAAATAGTTTTCAAGCATATCCCATACCTCATTTCGATATACTTTCAGCAAATCCTGCTTTACTTGATATTTGTTCTTCACCTGTTGAACTAGTTCGGAGTCGCCAAATGCAGAAATCTGCTGAATTCCCAAATCTTTAGCAGCCTTCAATCCCAGTAGCAGAGCTTCATACTCGGCAGTGTTGTTAGTGGTAACAAACTCCAATTTATACATGAGTTTCACTGTTTCACCCACAGGTGAAATGAATAAAACTCCAGCTCCAGCACCTTCTTTGCATGAGGATCCATCAAAGTACAACTGCCACAATGCATCTTCCTCTTCTCTGCTGCGTTTTACATGCTGTTCTTTTTGCACTTGTAACAAACCAGCAGAATTCTCCTCTTCACTAAACTGTAATATGCATGAACCAAGGTCTTTGTCCACAGAGTACATTGGGTGATTGCTGGGGTTTTTATCATCTGTGACTATGTAAGCAAGCTGTAGCTCTCTGTAAAGTCTCCTATTTTCTCCACCAAAAACAGGAATGGTGGCATAAGAGAGGTCCATCTGTAATGTTCCCCCAACCTTCTTAGCCCATGACCTAGACAGAAGCAAGCCAAATTTTGGTGTGATGTCAGCTACCACAACATCCATTATCACACTTTTCATGGGCAACTGAGTAAGGTTGACAACCATGTCTTTTATTACTCCTAGACACTTTATAGCTCGGGAGTCAAAGGCATATAAATCATGGTAAGGTTTGGTGACATTAAGGCCCAGGGCTTCCATTACAGCTTTTGGCATCAAGTTATGGGATGCTCCTGAATCTAGCAGGCAATTATGAATCATCTGCCCGTGTACAGTCAAGGTTATATAGAAAGGAGGAGAAGCACCAGCCTCATTTTCAGTCTTTTCAGCCAGAGCTGAACTAATGAAAATTCTAGGGTTTTCTTCCTGCAAATTAACTATATATGAAACTGGCTGATTACTGGGTATATTCATCACTTTCAGAACTGTATTCTTATATGATGGATTCTTTATTAACTCATTCAAAGGTACAGGAATTTTTAACTTCCCCAGTTCATTCTCCAAACTAAAATTTTGGACAGATTTGTTTACCTCTTCAACTTCAGCATTCCTCTTTGATTTTTCTACAGACTGCTTCTTCTCAATAACAGGATCAGCTATTTGTTTAGCAGGAACAGGTGTAGCAGGAATAAGTGCCCTCTTCTTTGGAGCTTGAGCCACTTGTTTTGGACCTGATCTAAGATTTAGGGTCTTTTTAGGTGGTCCATTCTGATGAATAGCAGCAGTTATAGGAATATTCTCCACATCTACCTCATCTTCAGTTTCAAACATGCCAGCAGTGTAACATTCAGAATTCAAAAAATCTTCTTCAGTAACAAAACCTGTAATCAATCTATCTCCAATGTGGTTCATGTCCTGATCAGTCTCAGTTTCTTCAAAGAGCAGCTGTTGATCGATTTCTTCCTCATCAACCAAATTATTTTGAAAAGGTGGGGGTACTTTTTGATCTTCATTTATCTTCCTTTCTCGCTGGATATCATTATTCCTGCGCTCTTTTGGCATGAATCTAGGAGCAAACTACCTTCTGAACTGATTTTGGTTATTTGGATTTCGATCAGCTTGTGGGGTGGGTTTACTAGCATTCTTCTCAAGCTCTAGCTTATTCAATTTTGCAGTAAGAATCTTAACCATTTTAGCCATCTCATCTATCTTGGACTCAGCAGACTGAGAAGCAGAACCTGCTGTAACAGCTTCTTTCTTTCCTTTTCTTTCATACAGTTGCTGGGCTGTTTCTTTCTTAAGTCTGTTTGAAGCTAGCAAATTAGATTCTACCTCCAAAGCTGCATCTTGCATGTTCAGCAGGGTGATAGGTCTTCTTTCTCTCATTAACAAAGAAAATTCATGATCAAAAGCCTTTGCATAGGTTAGCTTAGCTGATGTTTCTGTAGGTTTAATTTCTGCTGGAATTCTACTGTACATCTTGTTAAACCTTTTGGAAAAATCTGCAACAGTCTCATCTTTCTTTCTTCTGAGAGCTCCAAACTCAGTTATATAGTAGGTGTGATCCTTTGTGTCTCCCCATTGTCTCATGAAAAGATCATGGAGTTCTTCAATGATAGTAATTGAGTTAGCAGGCAAGTCTCTAAACCATTTTCTTACATTCCCATCAAGACTTTTAACAAATACCCTCATCCACACATCTTTAATCTCAATGTTCTGATTGTCATCATAACTTAGGAAAGCCTCCCAATGTTCCTCAGCAGTGATTTCCCCCTGTCCATTGAATCTAGGCATATATTTCTGGTAATCACCTCCGGGTAATGCATGTAAAGGTTGAGGTAAAACTAATAGTGCATACCTAGCTGCAACCATGCGGTCCATCATATCCATGGGTGGGTTTTGACCTGCCATTTTTGTACTGACTGATTGGGAAGATGTGGAAACTTGACTGGAACCCTTTTGAAAAGGATTCTTTCCTACTTTCAGCTGAAAGATAGGTATTTTATCAGGAGATGAAGTCTTAGCTTTCAAAAAACTTCGAGGATTAGTAAAGACCTGAAAAGTACTTTCAGGGATAGTAGGTTTTATCCAAGGTGAAATTTCAGCTGAACTTAATGATATGCCTAACTGATCAGGGTCACAGGAGGCTGGCAAAGATTGAGATTTTCTGAGTTTATTTGTTGTTTTCAAGATCTGTTCAGGGTCTGTCACACCCAGTTTCAATGGAGAAACAGGCCTGTTCCTGGTCCCAATCCCTTTAGAAGCCACTGTGACTACTTTTTTTTTTTTTTTTGGTGAAAATAGCCTTTAAAAGATCTGATTTAAGTCCGCCTCTTAAACCAGTAAACTAATGAGTATCCCAGGGAAGATATGCTTCATTTTCGTCCCTGGCTACGGCGCCAAAGATGTTTGTGCCAGAAATTGTTTCTAAGGCTAAAGAAACAAGCTAACACAATCTCAAGAGTAAAACTCAATAAATAAAACAAAATTTAGGGTTTTTTGTATAATTTTAATGGTCATAAACTTTGAGGACAGTCAGGGAATACGTTCAAAAGAAAAGTAAAAACTGATTCATAAACAAAAACTGATAAAGATGTATAACATATCACATGAGATCCCACAGAAAGAATGTGCTGAGGTTCATACATAAAGGATAAGCATCACTAGAAAATGCACATTAACTAGTAATGAATTTACCATTTAAGAAGCTAACAAGCTCAATAACAAAGCCAATCACAAACAAAATGGAGGGGAAAAAGTCATATATTTCATAATTTTATCAGCTAATGCTCATAAGAGTCACACTACTTATCTCTTAAACAAGTCTGCAGATACAACCAGTCTGCAGACCTCCTGATGCTCCCAAAAATCAGAACCTCCTCAATCTCTTGTTAACATCTCTAAATACTATACTTTACAAAATCAATTAGGTTTCTAACCCTAACTGTTTTCCAGCTCTCGATGAGGTAAAGTAAAGACAGAATATTTACAAGTTACAAAATATGCTAAAAATAGCATCTCATTAATATATCAGTTTGCTAATTAATGACAACTAACTGAAGCACAACTGCTTTATAGATATTTTGCCACCTCAGCTAGGAGAGCAATACCATCTGAAGTCTGGTCTTTCTTCTTAGCCTTCTTTTTCTCCTGCTCCATGTCATTAATCTTTTTTATGAGTTCTTTGTTTTTCTGCTGCAATTCCTCGACTGTCTTCTCCAATTGGGTGCAATGACTGTCAGCAGCTCTTTTCCTTTTAAGTGCTTCTTTTGCATCAGCCACTGGTTCCTGAAAATTGTCATTTATATCCTGGAGATCTTCCCTTAATCTTCTGTTGGCCATCATCAAACCATCGTTGACCTCCTGCATATAATTCATCTGGTGTTTGTATTGCTTGACAGTCTTCTGTAAATTTTTCCTGTCAGAATTAGCTAATTTATCCATTTCAGAATCTTGATCTTCATTAGGTTTCCAAGGAATGTCAAACTTCTTGAAGATTTTTGTCTCTTCCATCAACAGCTTCGTAGAAGTGTCCTCAATGCTGGGCTTTGGATTTTCTTCACCTGCTGCTTCCACTGAATGAATTTCTTCTTTTAAACATGGCTGCAATTTATCTATTTCTGATTTATCATCATCCATGGACACTTCATCTAAGACAGTCACCTCATCTGTATTTAATTTAGGATTTAGCAACTTCTTCATGTTTAATCTCAACTTGTTCTTTGACCTAGTTTTAGGTCTCCAAAATGCTGTTGCCTCTCCCATCATCTTCAATTATTTCCCCTGGTACTGAATTGCAGCCAATTCTACTACTTCTAGCTTGTTCCTTTTCTTATTAATCCTTGTGGTTTTGCTCTCTGAAGTTTTCATTCCTTCTATTTCAGCTTTGACTTCTATTTTGGGGATAGGTTGTTCATCTTCCAATAGATATCCTTCATCATCTGAAAGAATTGTGATAGGGCTTCTTGGCTGAGTTTGAATCTCTTCTTTAGGTACAGGAACAACCTTAATGTCAACCTTTTTCTCCTCCTGAGGATCTGCTACAGGCGCTGGATTCTTTTCAGGCAGTTCCTTCTCGTCTTTGTAATACCCCCAATTCGACCCTTAGGATATATTAGCCTTTAATGTAAATAATGTGTACATGTGATGTATGTTTTCCTAGCGTGGAGCTCAAGGCCAAGGCCCTGCTAGTGAAAGCCAAATTTTATTTGAAGGGCAAGTATTTGATATTTTGATACCATGTGCTCTTAAGCCATGGAAATTGTAATAGGATGTAAATAAACATCAGGCAATATAAAAATCCAAGACTGGCTATGGAGGCAACGAATGAGAAGGGGCCACGTGTATCCACTAAAGAGTGGTGAGGGGGCTATGGGAGTAAACCATAGGTTGCCATATGTCTTTAGGAGAACCCATTTGACCTTTCTAGATGACAATTATTCATGTTGTAAGAAAATGGTTGAAGAATTAAGTCAATGACTTTGATGGAGTATGGGCAGCCCTGAATTCGTATGGGAAGGTATGGGCTCTTTTGACTTGTCCCACAAGTCACTCTACATCTTGGGGGTTGCTCCATCCTTATCCCCATTCCATGGTAGAAGTATGGGACATCTTTCTCCATCCAAAAACGAGTTCCCAGCAGGGAGAAAACCAGAAATCGCGACTGTGAGAGACCCCACGTTTTGGGAAGCCAAAAACGTCCCGATTTGGTATTAGACAGTGAAATCCAATGGGGGATCCATTGGTGGGAACCTTGGGGCGAATTTGGGAGCAATAGCTACCCCAAAATCCATGGGAAAACCCAGTTTTAACTGCCCATAAAATTAGTGACGGATTTGGGTTATTTGCTGAACAAAGCTGTGAGAAATCCAAGTGTGGATGTTCGAATGGAGGCTGGGATCGTTTGAGTCTAGCTTGATGTGTACCTAGCTCTGGGATTGAGCTCAGTGGACTAGCATTCCTCTCCATTTCCCATTGCATGCTTGAAAAACCCAACTTTGTGTTGGCTTAGCACGGTTGTCTGAGTGAAACCCTGACTGTGAGTGAGCCATCTAGTTCCTCCTTAGTGGATACACAGCCCAGCTCGGGGGTGATCTCTCAGCTGAAAGAATACAGGCTGGACAGAGATCTATGGTTGGGTGGAACGTTGCTCTCACGTAGCCAATCGTTTGGGCCATTACAATTCGAGATAAGTATTCTTGCAATTGAATTATGTTAATTCTATGCTCTGCAAATATTTTAATTAATGACTGTTGTTTATATGATTGAACGCATGATGAAACTGTGTGCATATGCATTGTTTAATTCCGCTGTGTTTATATTGAATTAAATCGGCATATAGAAGTTTTAAAATGTTAGGAATTTATGTGCAAAAATTATTGGGGCTAAGTTTACAAAAGCCCGGTATGTTGTTAATGTTTCCTTCCCTATTGTTCTATGGAGAAGGGGACATTACAGTCTTCAAACAGTGTGAACTTGCTTTTAGGGCTGGCTAAGGATGTCTTTTGTTCACTGTATTCCTCTACAGGCTCTGCTGATTCTTCAATTTTGATCTTTCCTTTATTTTCCATTTTGGGCTTATGACCTAATTTTCTGAGTAAGACTTTGCCCTTATCTGCTTGTCTTTTAGATTTTGGATCTTCAAAACTAGACCAAAAAAAAAAAAGTCCCAGGTCTTTCCCTCCTGTTGCAAGGCAGTACTAACAATCAATTTGATTAATCCATGATGAAAAATGGACTGAGAGGAAGAAACTACTGGCCCTTTCACCTTGTTTGCCATTTTTTGCAAAATCTTCAGGAAGAAAAATGGCAAGTTCATCTTGGATATTCCCACCATGTGTTGAAGAAATCTAAAATGATACTTGTATACGAAAGCATACCTGCCCTCACAGGTAACATAACTCTGTAAAATTCTAATTGGTTCAACCCATTCTTTCTTAACATTTTGGATTAGGACACCTTTATTCCAATCAGGTATGATATTGGGTAAGAGGTATCTCTGTGGATCAAAATCAAAGGGCAGCTTCTTAAACCAATGTTCACCTTCATCTTTAATTCCCGTGGCTTCTGAAATCAATTTAACTGTCAGCTTGAATTTCAGGGTATCGAAAACCACCATATCATTCTTGCAACCCTGGGCAAACCTGCAGGATACCTGTGCATTATATCCATCAATTTTTCTGAAAAAATCCATCCAGCCAGCTCGTTTGAATAGCTCCACACACTCAGGCAGTTTTTCAACCCATTCTACATCTGTTGGTTCAGCTCTATTTATTTTGCCACTCCTGCCCATTATGCTTTAATCACTACAAACTGGATATCTACTCTTGTATTGTTTATGAACAGGAGCTGAATTTTGGAAATTAACAGCACTATTGAATGTACAGGTTATTCGTAGCACTGACAGGGTTGAAATTCATAAAAACGAGACTATTATCCTTAACCCTCCTTCAATCTGGCGTCATAGCTTATCAACAAATAGCTATTTCTCTGGTTAAAATTGCGTTTAAAAGCACAATTTTACCTACCCTTTGATTAATTTGAACAAAGTAAGCTGACGCGAAAAAGCCCCAAATTTGCTGTTATATGGGTTTTTTTAAGAATACCTGTAAATTGCTCCACTGTGGTTGTTTGAAAACATGACCTTCACCGTCAGATGAGTCAGCTTTGTTGTCCAGATGTCGCACAATCTTCAATCTAGCAGTTCACCCCGGAATTATGAAGCCCTAATTTCCGTGAAGCCCTCAACGCCTCTTACTTGTCCAATTGGCAACGATGCTCGGCTTTTTCAAGTGGCTATGGTTATCTCATTAAATCTTCTGTGTTTGAATGAGCTTGTAGATAACAACTTCATGCCACATTACCTGAAATCGTGTGGATAGATGTCAAACTGAACTCCACCTGTGCTGATGATGAGCACGACCTCCTCATGACCTGCAAGCATTTGAAATCATGATGTCTTCTGCATCAACACGTCATGAATCTTCTAAAACACATAATCAATCATTCATTAGCCCGAGCGTGCCAAAATTTGCTGAAAAATAGGAAGAATCTGTGATCACGATATTCTTGTAGCGCTTCCTTGTTGAATTTCGGCTCCAGCGCTACAAGAAAAACTTCAACACTGTTTTGTTGCTTTTAGACAACTTTATATCATTTTGCATGGGATATTGAGGTTATCAGGATTAGACTTGTACATGTCCTCACTTAGAATAAGATTATGAGCTTCTTATTTGATATAATGAACTTTTAAAACCCCTCATCAAAAACCAATATAAAGCTTTAAAATCTAAAAACTCAAAAGCAAGCCCAAAATCTTATATAAATCTTAAGGAAAACCTACTAAGGAGGAAAAAATCAAGTTAAAGAAAATGAATAACTTAAAATAAAGTGCAAATCAAACCAAAAATTGGAAAAACAAGGTACTGACTTAACAGTATCATCGAACCCAACGTTTTCCATGAGATCCGCCACCCTATTCCTGTCTCTACGAACATGGATAAATGGCTAGGCATGAGGAGTGCTGAAAAACATGGCTAATAGTTCCACCCTGTAGGCAAGGTGCCAGTTGTCCGTTATCTTGGCTGGAGGTTACGAGCAAGTTGGATGATGAGGCGAGTGTTAATTTTTCGATAATTTCCTTCAATATTATCTAGGATCACTAAGAGAATAACATGTACAGCATATCAATCATAAACACAAGAGATAATAGACACAGAGTTTCCTCGGGGAAAACCAAGAAGGTGAAAAACCCCGCAACTTCCTCAGAGATAGAATAAACCACAAACCAAGATCACAATGATCAAACCCAAAAGGATGTCTCTAGCAAATACTCCTCCTCCTCCACTTTTGCGCCACTTTCTCTCTTAGCTATGCGAGCTTGAGAAGTGAGTGAATGAATAGAATGAGAGAGGCACACCCTCTATTTATACATTGACCTGACCTTCCAATAAACTAACAGGACCAACTTCCTAATGAATTCTAATAACCCAACCACATGACCTAACTAGGGCCAACCCCACACTGGTGGTCTAATAACCCCTCAATACAAATGATGACACTTGCAATGTAACTTGCAACACTTGCAAATACAAATGACAACACTTCCAATCAAAGGAATAATACATCTCTGTTGGATATACAATAAAGTACAAATGTAATATACAAGTGAATATCTTCTGAAGTTACAAATACATCAACAACAAGAATCTCCTTCGAAGGTGATAGGGGTCAAGTTGAGTTGGATAGGCAGCTGGAAGCCAGCTAGGAGACCCTCCATCTCGTAGGTGTTATTCGTGTCCTCCCCAATGCTACCAAAGTACACTTGAAGAATTTCACCTTGCCAATTGTGGATGAATCCGCCAAATCCTGTTGGTCCTAGGTTTCCCTGTGAAGGCCCATCAAATTTCAGCTTAAAAGACCCAGAATGGGGGGTCATCCAGTAGTCGATGCTTTTCAGATCGATGGTCCTTTTAGTCTTTCAATTGTAACTCTAAGTGTCTTTGCTGATACCTCAACCTGCCAAGATTCGGTGCTCTGATTCACTAACCTCCCATTCTTTGTCATCCCATAAGGTGACGTGTGCAGTTTCTTGGACATACTTCTCAATCTTAGTCCAAATATGATCCTGAGTAGAAGTTTTATCCTGAAAAATCCTCTTGTTTCTTTATTTCCATACTTCCCACATTAAAAAACTGGGGAAGGAATTCCAAAGGGAATTAACAATTGGATTCAAGAATTCTTAAGGGTTCCAATTCTTGATGGTGTGTGGAGGGTCTCCTCTGCAGTGATTGGACCGTCTGAAAATATCGGCTCCTCTATCCCAAAGGGGGGTGATGAAAGGGCACCCATCGAGTAAGTGGGATAAAGTCTCCTCATTTTGCAAGAACATGGTGCATTGGGATGGGCCTATGATACCATGTTTCCTGAGATTATCCCCTATCATAATTTTTTGATAGTAAAACACCCAAATGAAGGTGGTGATTTTGGGTTAGGAATTGGTTGTCCATATCATTTTCCATGTCTCATCCTAAGGAGCATCGGGCGTGGAAGTCCAGAGGGAATAAGATTCCTTGGTATTAAAAATGCCCCTGGTGTAGTGACCCCATCAAAGTATATCAGGGCCTTCCTGAGATTTGATACAGCGTCCCTGAAGGATGTCCCAGATACGCAGCCAGTCATCTTCGGAGATTCTATGGGTCCACCAATTTTGGTCATGCCACTATTTATAAGCATTGGTACTGGGATCAGGTTTCCAATATTGGATGAGCTTGGTGAGGCCCTCAACTCTACAATTGGCCTGACTGATCGCCATATTGTCCAGACTAGAAAGTTTTGGATATTGTTGCCACGAATCCTCCCAAACATTTGCAGACTCCCCATTCTTGGCTTCCCAAAAACTATAATCGTGAATAATGCTTTGATTTTGTCGGGTGGTTTTCCAAATAGCAAATCCTAGGGTTTCCGAATTGAAATGGGTCAAGTCTCTCTACAAAAAAATGGGGGCATACTTCACATGCCACATCTTAGCCCAAGGAGTTGTTGTAGAGGAGACCCAATTCCACCAAATTTTAGCAGCAAGAACATTATTATTTTTTTTCTGGATCTCTCAGGCCAAGGCCCCCACGAAACTTAGAAAGACATAACTTTTCCCAGTTGACTAGAGCCCATTTGTGTTGTTTGACCTTCCTGCCCCAAAGGAAGTTACATTGAATAGTGTGGAGTTCCTTGATGACCGATTTTGGCACAGCCATAACCGAAAAGAGATAAATCGGCATAGCCTGAATCACAGATTTGATCAGGGTGTCTCTGTTGACTAAGTTAAGAGGTTGCAGAGTCCATCTAGAGAGTTTGCATTTAATACAATCAAGAAGATCCTCCCATGGAAATTTCTTAATGATGCTGCAAGCTAGCAGCGCGCCAAGGTATTTGGATGGAAGGGATCTCCCTTGGAAGCCAAGAATGCGGTTAATATTCCCTTGGTTAACCTTTGGGGTATTGAAGTAGAATATTTGAGATTTTCATGGTTGACCGCCAAACCAAAAGCATTAGCAAAGGTGAAGAGAATAGTCTTCATAGAGGTTACTTCCTGGACCGAGGGGTGACCCATTAACATCGTACCATCTACAAATTGTTGGTGAGTTTACACATCAGCCCCCGGGTGAAGAGCCAACCCTTTGAGTTCTCCTTGCTGGGCTTTGGCTTTAATCGTTCTCTCTAAGCCTTCTTACATAAGGATAAAGAGGAAGGGGGAGAGGGGTTCTCCTTGTCGGATTCCTCGAGAAGGACTGAAAGTGCTTGTAGGAGCTCCATTGAGGAGAATGGAGAAGGAAGACTAAGTTAGATTCATGATCCATTCAATCCATTTAGGGCAAAAACCAAAGGCTCTCAACATTTCTTGCATGAACTGCTAGCTTAGTTTGTCATAAGCTTTTGATATATCGAGCTTTAGAAGCATGCCAGGATTTTTGGTGACTCTTAATGAGTGTAAAACCTCATGAACCAAGATGAAACCATCTAAAATCTATCTTCCTTCCACAAACCCTGATTGTTCTAGAGAGAACAGGATGGGAAAAATGGGCTTCAGCCGATTCGCCATAACTTTTGTGATAATTTTGTATGCAACATTACATAGAGCAATAGGTCGAAACTTACCAGGAGAGTCGGCCCCATCAAATTTGGGGATGAGAGTGAGGAAAGTTGCATTGAAAGCTCTAAGAACCTTTCTGGTTTCTCTCGAATCTTCCACAATCAACCAAGCTTCATGCTTGATCAGGTCCCAAAAATAGTGAAAAAAGTTGGTGGTGAACCCATCTGGGCTGGGATCTTTTGCTCCTTCCAATTGATTCACATACTCCTCAACCTCCAACATCGTGATAGGTGTTGTTAGGAGGGTATTTTGATCAGCCAAAACCAAATAGGGAATATGTTGGGTGATTTTCGTAATATCAGCAACACAGTTAACCTTTTCCTCCTTCGTGATGGTTCCAAAGTTGTCCACCAGCCTTCTTCCATGGCCATCCTATCTTCAATATAGGCTCCATTGGAAGTCTTAAGGTGGTAAATTATGTTCCTTTGTCTATTTTGGATCACCGAGTGGTGAAAAAAATTGGTATTGCATTCACCTTCCTTGAGCCATTGGTTTCTAGAATTGTGTTTCCAGTAGATCTCTTCATGTCATTCACGAGCATTGAGTTTGAGGATGGTAGAATCCTCAAGGTGTCTTAAATCAGCATCATACCCTGCAATCATTCCTTTTCACTGTATTTCCTCTAGTTGACCGATCAGGGCCCTTTTGTCCTAAAAAATATTCCCAAATTCTTCTCTATTACAAGTATGGATCTTGGCTTTGAGGTATTTTAATTTCTATTGGAATTGGTACATTCTTGTACCTTCAGTGGGCGGGGAAATGAGCCACCACTGGGATACAATGGATTTGAAATCATCATGTTCCAACTAGAATTGTTCAAAGCGAAAAGGTCTTTTGGTAGGACGACCCACACCTCCCCATTGCAGACTGATAGGCCAATGGTAAGAGCCTGCAGACAAGAGGACTAATGAGTGTAGATCGCCACTACTATTGAGAGTCACATATGAGACCAGGAACCTATCCATCTGAGAGGCGATGTGGTGCTCACCTCCACATTTATTATTCCACGTAAACCAACCATTCGTAGTCTCAATATCTATAAGATTATGAGTTGCAATGAAGTCTCGAAAGGCTTCATTTGCTCCTCCTAAGCTTTGTCTGTAGCCTTTTTTTTTCCTCTAGTGTGGTAATTAAATTGAAATCCCCACCTATGATCCAAGGATTTCCATCCACCCAACTCGCTTCTCAAGCAAGTGAGTCCAGGAAAGCTTTCTTCAGAGGATAAATACTAGGCCCATAGACATTGTAGATAGTTCCTCTGATTTGAGTCTAAAGAACATGAAAATTAGCTGAGAGGATTCCTCTCGCAACTCAGAAGTTTGAGAGAGACACAACTTTTGGGTTCCAGAGAAACGTTAAGCCTCCATCCATACCCTGGGCATCAATAGTCATTTTATCACATCCCTTCCATATTTTTTTCCAGCAGCCTTCATTGTATCACAACCACATTTAGTTTCCTGTAAGAAAAGAATCCAAGGGAGAAAAGAATCCAAGGGTTCTCCTTCTTTACCTTATTTTTCAGAGTCTTGATCTTTCGGGGGTGATTCACCCCACGGATATTCTAGGAGATGACCTTCATTGGGTAACCTGATTAACTTTCAGAAAAGGCCGCCCGAATTGTCGTATATTGGCCAGATTCAATCTGTTACACCATATTTTTCCACCTTGTGAGCATTAGAACTCATTGTCCTCCATTATCCATTTATGGCCTCATAACCAATTTTTGTCCTCCATAAACCTTTTTTTGCCCTATTTTTACTCCTATATGTGAGCTACTTCACTGCAACTCACGCATACGCAGGTTGTACCATTATAGCTCGCGTACATCGAGTTAATTGGTAAAAGAGAGTAAAATCTCCCTTTTTCACTCCAAAAAGCCGGCCATTGTGACCTTTGGCCCTCCATGTATCTAGAAACAACTCGATATGACCTTTCACTTTCCTTTGGAAGGTTATATATTGAGCCATTATGCATGGAAGGAGGGGAGGAGAAAGATAAGAGCATTGAAACTCTATTGGAATTTTTCCATAGCTTGAGTCTACATCCATTGATCATTGTTGTTGTGAACCTCTTATGTTCACCTACCAAACTCTTCCATATATTGTGAGGGAGTTTCTCCTTTATTTGTAAGTTTTCCATTGCATGGGGGATTGAAGGGGTGGAGGCACAAGTGGAGGGACCTAATTCTTTGTTCAGATGAGTTGCCGACAGGAGGTTGTATCTTGTACTTCTTATTCATATTAATAGAAATACTCATATTCCCGTCCAATTGATATTGTGAATGATTGTTTATTATCATTGGGTACATTTGCTTATATATTTCATGGATTATGGTATTGTTTATGCTAACATCTTTCATATATCATATGCACTTGCTTGTGTTTGTTGTTGAGACTAAGTTGCAACTTCAAGTGTGTTGATTCGAAAGCTCAACAGGGATCTTCATCGAACGTCCAGATTGAGGTTGGTATTTTATTCCACTTCTTAGCATTTACATTTATATAACATACATTGGGAAATGAATTGATTTCTGGAATTCATCTATCTGTTGTGGTCTACCCCAAGCCATAGGAAGTTTTTCTCTGTAACAGAATTCGCGACTCCGCTGGGGAGAAGCATCCATTTGGGGTTTTTGGGCAGTTTCCTTATTTTGAGTCTCTGTTCTTTCAAGTTTCTGTGTCATTGGTAGGTCATCAGGTTCTGGTAGAAAAATATTGAGTTTTTTGGGCCATTCCACTCATTTTTTGGTCACCTATCTTTCCCTGTACACTCTATAGTGGTGTTTTTCCCATGTCTATATGCGAGTTTTCCTTCTACAGCCCGCGTACATACATAGTTGTTTACTGAACAATCACATACAAGTTTGGTTTAACCTTATTCTTGGTGTTTGGTTGATGTTGGGTGAGTTCTGGGTGTTCATGAGTCTTTCTGGGCCTAAGTCCTGACTGTTCCTTGCCTCTTTTCGTGACTAGAAGCTCCCCTTTCTTTGATTTCGAGAATTTGGTTTTTTAACCATTTTTCTTTTTATAGCTCATTAACTTAGCTGAGTCTTTCTTTTTTGGGTTTGTTGGGTTATCTATACTGCATTCTCTGCATTCTTTTATGAAAAGTACTAATTCTTAGTTGCATTTTCATTTATTTTGAAAATACAAAAAAAATTGTTGCATTTTTCATTTATAGTGAAAATACAAAAAAAAATTGCTTTATGTATTTTGCATTAGAGTGCTTGTGCTTTCATTAGGGCTTGTTTGTGCATGAAGAATTAAATAGACTGCATTTTTATTTCTCAAAAGAAGCTTTGGTTTGATTGTCATTTAGTGGCATATTTTTTTTCCATTCATAGAAAAGTCTAGTGCTTTTTGGGTGTGCATATCATTGAGTCTTTTCACATCACTAGTTTCACTACCATATCCATTTGAGTAATCATAGCCAATAAAATTAACGCTTAATTTAAGAATTGATTTGAACATTTTCTTTTCTAGGGTGCACCAACTAGTATAGGTTTAGAGTCTTGGAATAGATCCTGTTGAGTTAACAATACAAGACTATTAACCAAACATTATGTGTCTGACCAGGGAGTGTTGAAACCCATGGTATACATCGATGTTCTTAGGATGCTATACTTAAAACAGAGTTAAGCACGAGGTCACAGGAGGTTGGTTGCAGAGATAGCCCTCCAATACTTTCTGAATGTTAAGATTCAATATGCTAAGATAGATAACATCAGTATTCCATTCAATTTCACAACAATAGCATATACAACATCACTTAAAGAACAACAAGCACAGCATAAACACAAGAGACATAGATTTATCCTGGGAAACCCACATGGGGTAGAAAACCCAACAAAGCTTCCTCAATATAGATGATCGACAAGTACAAAGATGTAATCCCCAAACAAGATCTCCTTCTCCTCCTTTGCAGATCTCTCTCTCTCCTATGCAAGTTCACAAGTGAGTGTGTGTGTTAAATGAGGAACACACCTCCTCTATTTATACTTTACCTCACTTGACTTTTAACACTAACTACATCGGCCCCAACAACTTAACCACTCAACTTAATGCTGACTAGGCCGACTCCTTTAGGGGACTTAAACACCCCATTACAATTGAATCAAGGGGATCTATTGCCCCGACTTACAAGGAAGGTTTTACCTCAATGAATTTACATAATAATAACATCCCGACGGAGGAATAAACATCTCCGGATAATAAAGTACAAATAGAATATTATTTGAAGTTACAATATTTCAACACTCCCCCTAACGAGAAGGATATTCTAACAACATCTGCAGGAGCAAGGAGAAATCAACTACATCACAGTGATACATCTATAAATCATTGGAAGCTTTCTTCAATCATCATCAGTAACTCAAACAACTACTGGAACATCTTGAAGATCTTCAATACTGGAACATCAACATCTTCAGTACTGAGTCTTCATCTTCTACAGCACTCGATCAGCTACAACAGCAGCATCATCTGGATCTTCTGATCAAAAGCATCATTTGGATCTCTCGATCAACAACATCATCATCTAGATCTTCCGATCAACAGCCTCATCGTCTAGATCTCTTGATCAATAGCATCATCTGCATCTCTCGATCAACAGCATCATCATCTGGATATTCCGATCAACAGCATCATTTGGATCTCTCGATCAATACCCTCATCGTCTGGATGTCCCGATCAACAACATCAACATCGGTATCTTCCGATCAACAGCCTCATCGTCTAGATCTCCTGATCAACAACATCAACATCTGGATATTCCGATCAACAGCCTCGTCATCTGGATCTCTTGATCCATAGCATCATAATATGCAACATAGATGTTCCAATTAAAGGATGATCAATCCCTCTCACTTTAGGACATGAGTCCAAGGATGATAAAATCTTGATCCACTTACGGGATGATCAATCCCTATCACTTTAAGACACCATATCATGTCTAGGGACAATGCAATCCCAACCACAGCGCCAGTCCTTTTTCATACTGGATGTGACCTAGATCAAATCTAGGATTTACAACCACAAAGCCAGTACTTTTTCAACTGGGGTGTGACCTAGATCAAATCTAGGATTTATAACCACAGAGCCAGTACTTTTTCAACTGGGGTGTGACCTAGATCAAATCTAGGATTTATAACCACAGAGCCAGTACTTTTTCAACTGGGGTGTGACCTAGATCAAATCTAGGATTTACAACCTATGAATGATCACCTGCTGCTACACTGAGTAGTCCAGGAGCGTACATTACATCATTATAGGACCTACGACTAATCACCCACTACTATACTAAGCAGTCCAGGATCATACATTACATCATTCCAGGCTCAACATCTTTCTCGGAGACAAGAGTCTACGGATTCCTTTAGGACATGTGTCCAGGGATGATACAATCCACTTGTCAACTTAGACCAAGTCTAAGGACCACTCATCAACCTCATCATCGGGATCATCAACCTCATCATCGGGATCATCAACCTCATCATTGGTATCATCAACCTTATCGTTGAGACAGGTATCCTCATCATCGATACAAGTCACCACATCATTGATACAAGTATCCACATCATCGATACAAGTATCCACATCATCGATACAAGTATCCACATCATCGATACAAGTATCAACATCATCGACCTCATCGTCAATACAGGAATCCTCATCATCGACCATATCACTCCCCCTTTCGAGGAGGGTCCTTTTGAACTACACCAAGCTTGTCTCAGAAATACTCAAACTTTACTCAAGACAAAGGTTTGGTCAATACATAAACAACTTGCTCATCAGTGCTCACATACTCGAGCTTTATAGCTCCTCTGCACCATATCCCATATATAGAAATATCATATCTCTAAGTGCTTTGACTTATCATGGAACACTGGATTCTCCATCATCTTGATAGAACTATGGTTTTCACACAGGATCACAGTGGAGTCCATCTCTAAGACAAATAGTCCTGATAACAGCTTATGAAGCCATATGGCTTGACAACTAGCAGAGAAAGTTGCTATATATTCTGCTTCAGCTGTGTTGAGAGCCACACTAGACTGCTTCCTGCTAAACCACGAGATCATGGCAGATCCTAGACAATAACATCCACCCGATGTGCTCTTTCTATCTAAGACACTTCCAACCCAATATGCATCTGTATAACCATACAATCTGAAGTCATTATCTCCAACATAATATAGACCAAAGTCTATCGTACCTTTCAGGTACCTCATCACATGCCTTACAGCTAATAGGTGAACATGTCTAAGCCTAACCAGATACTAACTCAGGGTGTTCACAGCGAATCATATATCTAGCTTGGTATTCATCAGATACATCAATGAACTATTCATCTGTCTGTAAACTATAGAAATTACCACCATCCATCATCACGGATCTCTACTTCACATTTTCCTTGGCTAAGGAAAAATCTCATTTGATCTCAACCACATATTTAATCACAAGAATCATGCTATGATTCTTTAACTCTGAGATCTACTCCCTTTGAAGTAGAGTCTTCTACATCTGATTATTGTCCTCCCTCTGTGACTGAATCATGATGCACACTCATTGAGTGATCTCCTGCATATTTATCTGTTCCATCTCCCATCAAATGGGTCTACTGATATGAGCCTCAAGTTCACTCAAACTCTATGGTGAGTTCCTTCTTGCATCTATCTAAGAGAAGAATGTCATCTGTATATAGAAACCATATTCAACCTTGTAGCAAAGGTTGAAATCTGCATCACCCGTGATGATCATCAAGCTCATCAAATGACTATCGATCGTGGGTACCTGTTGAACCCGTACAGAGCCTTCTTCAATCATGTGATTCTCTATCGAATACTAGGAGTTTGATCGATTCGCACTTCTTCTTCAATTACACCATTCAAGAGAACGGTCTTGTCATCCATGGGTGTAATCTATCTCTGGAAGTGTGTTTAGCCACTTGGAGCAAACATCTCGTCATGATCCTCTCCCTCTTTCTAAGAGAATCCTCTAAACACGAGCCTTCTATAGTACGTTTGATTTGTAAGTCTTCTTGTTGGACATCCATCACTTGTTCTTTGGAATAGGTGTTCATCATCCTTCTTTTGTAGATCATAGCACATGATCTTTCCTACAAATCAAATTTAATTACATCATTAGTAACACTTCATAATCATCAAATCATGTTCACATTTCAATGATAACCTATTATGCATATTGATATGATTCACATAGTTATGCAACTATCTTGACCAATACTTTGGCACAACACTTTTCCATATCTTGTATGCATACAGTGGCTATCTAGATGCCTTCCATCTCTACCATAACATACTATCAAGAGCATGCATAGCTCTCAACATGTCAGCAAAAAGGTTTCATTCTAAACAAGCAACAATGGAATGTTTGTCCAACTTACCCATCATATGCATATTAGTAGTATATTGTTCAATGCTATATGAATGCTTATACTATGCATGATATACTTCCTAATTCTAGGAATACAAATATGCATACAACTATTACGAGCAATATCATTAACTATTCAGAGATTCAAAGAAAAACTCAAATACTTATCTTTTATGTTTGTGTGGTTGCCTCCCGCTTGATCTCTATTTTCCCTTTATGATAGCATCATGATTATATGTCTTTGAACTTATATCAATTCTGTACCACTATGCATGCTTAAGTGTGTAATAGTTTCATCATTGTGTCTTCCTCAAGATCTCATACATAATCATATATTCATTAGTATAATCTTAATACTATCAAAAAATTATGATTCTAAATAATCTTAAACATGTATGGTCATGATAATTTCATACACAAGTATACTTATCTAAGATCCTAACACAAAGTAGGATTCTAACTCAATATAGGAAAATATACCTGGATTAGCATGCTTGCTAGTTATGTCTAAAATGGTATCTTCTTTGTTCTCTTCAATGATTTAGAGACCTTGTGCTAGTAACCTACATATCTCATAAGTTAAGCATAGTAGAACCAAACCATACATACCTAGTAAGTAGAGCTTCTATGTGATGTTGACCAATGCGACCTCGGTCGATAGGGGTTCGCCTCACTGTTGACACATACCACAGTCTCCTTGGGCACTGGCCCAGGCAGGTTTGAGCCTTCCCAGCAACACCCGCAGAGCAGATGAGGTCTCACCCGAGGCGTCCAGGAAGAGCAGATGGAACCATGTTTCCGCCGAGGTAGGAGGAGAGTTGTGGCTATGCGGACTAGCTCTATTGTAGTACTTAACCAAACACTTTAAACATTCGGTATGGAGCTATAACATTTACTTAATTGTAGCATTTATCATCATAGTAACAGTAACCAGACATTGCATCAATAAAATATAACAACATTCATATATTGCAACATTGCACAAAGATAGTACCAAAACATCATCATTGTACTACTATCAACCATATACCAGAAGCAAAACCATAGATCTTCATATACATTCACCTTCTTCTAGCTCGCCAACTATTGTCTCTGTCTCATCTCTATTTATCATCTCCGCATATGTGTGTCTAACACTTACAATTATCATCTATTTATAGGCTTCTGCCATTACAATATTTTTCCACTTACAAACGACTTCCAAACCGACACTATGGACAAATGACCAAATATCTAACTGACTTGGTCCAAATGACCCAAAAACCTGCATACCGCGATACAATTGACTCACTATTACATAACATATGGTCCAAGTGACCCAAAAACCCACCAACTGCAGTATACTTTAACACAAAATACTCCTTTCGTGCCCTCATCCGATGTGTCACAGCGTCGGCGCTACCGCGACATTTCCGCATCGAACCGCCTGCCACCAGGCCCCCAACACAATCCTGTGGCTTGCACTCGAGCCACATCAACTGATAGACATAGTGCACGCTGTGGTATTTACCTTGAAGTCTGCATATGGCTGTTCGACATTCCGCACTAGCGCCTCGGCATCCGTAGCTGCTACCTGACTGGTGATCACATCGTCGGTCAATGGGTGACCGGTAAGCTTGTCCATGACCTACTGTCGATACTTCTGAACTACTTGTAGATCTTCACTGGCCTATAGCATCAGTTTCCCGCCAATGTCCTGGAATTCTTCCAACTGGGCCGCACGTATCTTCTGCCATTCATCTACCTTGGTAACCCGTTGTTGCAAGTCCTTCAGCTCGAGCGACTTAGCAACTTGCTCCATTGGTGGCAGGGTTTTCATCGCAGCCTTTAATGTGGCCACCTGGCCCTCCGTTTCCTGTCGAAATTTAGTGAGTTGTTTAACTTGCTCATCGTGAATGATGCAGCCCCAAAATTGTACCGTGTCGACGGTGAGCCTGGTTTTCTGTGTTTCCAGCTCCTCCACCTGGGTGGCAACTTCCTCAAGCGCCCTTCATTGTTCATCCACCTCAGCCTGAGGCGTACCTGGTTTCAACTGGGCCTTCAACACGTCATTCTCCTGTCACAACTGAACAATGATATTTCCCAGTTGTTGCACCCATTAGAGCATGTCAATCTCGGGAATGGGCTCTGGCGTATGTTGGCATGCATCACAAATCATCGTCTCTAACTTCACAGTGTCGTCACACAGATGGGTCTTCACTACGATCATAAAATCATGATCCTTTTTAAGTTCTTCAAGCGCGTGAGCCTTCTCTTCCCGCTCCTTCTTAATGTCAGCTTCAAGGTCATCCACTGCTTTCTGCACTATAGCAGACCTGCTTGTAAGCTCGTCAATATCGGTGGTTGCAGCCACCTCGCTTTCGTGCAATTGTTGATAGCTCTTGCTGATTTCATGCATTATATCTTCCATTTCTTGGGAGGCGACCCTCTACATTGTCACCAGGGCCATTGCCGGCAGTTCATTAACATTGACAATCACTTGGGCAACCGTCTGCAGCACAATTTGCAAAGCCTCATTGTCGGTCACAACCACAGTCGAGGGAATGTTGATATTCTGGACCTGGGGCATGGTGCGGATTGTGACCGTCTCCGGCATGGGTACATTACTGGGTTCCTTTTGTAACACTACGTGACACAAAGAATCCATACAAGCAGCAATTGCAGAGAATCTCTCCTTTGCCTTGACGAACATCTTGTTAGATGTCGTTGTGGCTGCATGGTTGAGAGCTGTCATTAACCGTCCCAACTGCACCTCCACTAAAAAAGACATACCACTAATCGTCGCATCCTCATGGTGCCATTTTAACCGATTTTCTTCAAGAGCGCGGTCGCTATCATCTGTCGTTAGTGTTCTGGTCGACTCATGATCAGAATCATGACAACTCTGCTGATCCTGTGTTGATTCAGGACCCAATGGAGGACCTCCAGCGTCAATCTCTATTGAACTCATTGGCTGCTGCCAGGTCTCCGGCTACTCATTCACAATAACCTCCAAATCTTCTACTGTCACCTTATACTTTGTCTGCAACCACTGTTGATCAGTATTCTGGCGAGCTTGGATATGTATGACACTAGGCCGTATTGCAAATGCCATGATGGGTTTGAACCATACCACAGTATCTTCAGATATTCGTGGGACCTGTGTCGCTGCATCACAAAGCATTTTCGAATACAGCCAAAACTGCAATTGGCACTCCCGGGCTCGCTCGGGCTCTCGTATATACCATATATTCTGATAACACGCCCCTCATCATTCCGCTGCAGCCGGGAAATCCATGCCCTGGTAAGTGTTGGGCTCTTTCCATGCAACTAGAGAATTCAGCAGCAACAGCCAACTATATGAAAAAGCACCTCTACCCACTTGGATTGCTGCGACGTCCTCCATTAGTTGATTCAAGAGATATAGGGACCAGTTCATCTGGACTCCTTCCGCACATTGCTCTGCACAAGCAACTATTCCCGAATTACATTGGTTAGGGAGACCTCCCCTAATCACCTTACAATACAAGATCTTAATGCCCGTCAGTACCGCCTGATCGTTGCAACTACTGGTGCGATACCCATGCCCATCTGATTCAAAGCCGTACTTCTGTGCCAACTAACGCACCCGCTTCTTCTCATTTGCCTTCCCTTGAATAAACTACGCCGGATAGACGCCATTCTTAGGCAAGTCAATAATGAATGAAATCAATTCAATAGTGACCGAGACCTCTCTGTCCAGCCACAATGAACCCCCATGGAAGCATGATAAGAGCTACTTTACACAGGCACCAACTTCCGCTAGGCTCCCAAAATGTGGCATGTTAATTAGCCCTAACAAACCAACCTGTCGCAGTCCGCGTGCCTAGTCGTGTATCTCTAGAACCGGTAAATGGTGTGTCTTAGGCACATATGGTGTTGATGCAATTTCGGGGTGGGCCACCATGTCATGGTCCTCATAGCGCAAGCGCATCAGCGCCGGTCCAATATCCACAGAGCACTCCATCCCAGCCAGGAGTGCGGGCATCTTCACACTATATTTCTGTTTCGGGTTTATCTTACGCTGGGTGGCATCCGACCGAACAAGAGGGATGTAACCAAGGATATTACCAGCTGACTATCCCAGCCATTGGGCAGAGGGATGAATGGTGCGACTGGACTTCCCCACCTGCTCCGGAGCTTCACCAGCCACCGCAGACCGCAACAACCTCTTACTCTGTGGGGATTTAGAAGGATGACCTCCTCGGTGCTTCTTAGAAACACTTGATGCTCCGACCGGCATGTTGGAAACCTCGGCTCCAAGATCAATAGTGTCCAAGGACACAGCTTCTTGTTCGACAACAACCAGAACGAATGGAGACTCTACTTCACTACTAATGCCCATTGTCTCCAGTTCGCCTGGCATACCTCACCACTCCTTGTTATATACTTAACAACAACTAAATCACTACAGCACTCCACAATAACACTTCTTACTAATTCCTTGGTGTCTTCCGACCTACGCTAGGCCATACTTATAGTGTTTACCCAAATCCAATGTAATCATGACTAAATCATGCATTAACTCATCCAAATCCTGTATTAATGATGCAAATCCGTCATTGATCCTGTCCATCGATCGGCCGGATCCTCCATTAATGCCCATCATTTGAACAATGCTATTAATTAACTATCTAAACTTTTGGCATTTAATGCTGATTTGACCGGGTCACAATGTTGCCATGTGTCTCCGACTGCTTCAAACTTGCGGCACAAGCCTCCCTGCTTGTGCATTCCTTCTTCTGTTGGTGTGCCAATGGCCACCAAAAAACCTACAACACACACTCATTTTTTTTTAATTTTTTTTTACCTGATGCGACTCAAGCATCGCACTATTCCAAACCTGATCGATAGGGCTTCAGCCTGTGACCATTTACCAGCTTGGGGAGTATCACCCCATCCAACTACTGCAACTGAACCGCTCCTCCTGGAGTAATACTACTGAGGCGATATGGTACCAGCCAATGCATCTACAATTTTCCTGGATGTTTCATAAACTTGCTGTCGTACAATAGCACCAAGTCACCTTGCTAAAACTGTTTACTTTTGATGTGGCGATCATGCCATGCCTTCTGTCAATCCTTCTCCACCCCTTGGTGAAAGCCAGTGATAAATCGATCCTCTTCCAGCTGCACCAATTGCGCTATACATTCATCTAATGCTGCAACATCATTCATGCCCGTAACAGCCGCAATTCGTAGACTCAGAACAATGTACTCGATTGGCATAATCGCGTCTTTCCCATATACCAGCCTAAAAGGTGTCTGACTAGTCAACCTTTTACATGTGGTGTGATAGGCCCACAACACTACTGGGATTTTCAAACCCAGTCATCATGGTTTGAATTGCACACCTTTGTCAGCACATGCTCCAATACCTAGTTAAATGCCTCCACCGTTCCATTCACCTGTGGGTAATAGGGTGTACTCTTCTTATGTTGTCTCCGCAACTCCTCCATCAATGCACTGATGATGCGATTAAGAAAGTGGTTGCCTTGATCACTCAACAATATCTTGGGGTAGCCAAAGCGAGTGATAATATGATCAAACAAAAATCGAGCAGTTGTCACTGCGGAACAATCCACTACGGGTGCTTCCTCAGCCCATCGGGTCAAATACTCTGTCGCCATGATGATGTACTGGGCACCCGTACATTTCCCTTATGGAGTGATCGGCCAGACAAAATCCACAGCCCATTTTTCGAATGGTTGCAATGTCACTTGAGGTAGAAATAGCATATCATCGCGTCTGGATGGCTTTCCAGTTCGCTGAAAAACATCGCAAGACCGCGCATAGTCTATCGCATCATTATGTAATGTGGGCCACCAAATCCCTACACGCAGTATCTTCCTAGCAGTCACCTGACTGCCATAGTGTCCTCCCGCTTCTCCACCATGTGCCTCAGCCAATATCTGTGCTTGTTCATGTGGCAAGACACATTTGTGCAATATCTCATCAGCGCCTAATTTATACAACTCTCCTGTAATTAGCTGGAAGTCAGCAACCTTGACGACCAACAGCTTCTTCTGAGTGGTGGTAAATTCATCGAGTGCGGTGCCGGTCACCAGAAACTGAAGGATGTCATCAAAATATTGATCAGCGGTGGAAACTTTAAATAGTTGGGCATCCAGCAACCCATCTTCGATATTAGTCGGTTCCTCCCCTGTGTCAATCCGTGATAAATGATCTGATCTAGCATTTAATCACCCCAGTTTCACAATGACTTCAAAATCAAACTCCTGAAACAAAAGTAGCCAACGGTAGATCTTCCCCCCTAACACAGGATTATTGACCAAGTATTTCAATGCAGAATGATCAGTGAACATTTGAAAGTGTCCACCCAACAGATAATGCCTGAATTTCTATAGCGCGTAAACCATGCCCAAACCTTCCCACTCCGTGTTAGTGTAGTTTTGTTCCGCAGAGGATAGTTTCCGATTGGCAAAAGCAATGGGATGATCAAGGTCGCCATCTCCAAGTTGAGCCAACACAACACCTATTGCAGTCGATGAAGCATCAACATGGACATGGAATTCCTTACTCCAGTCCGAAAAGACCAAGATCGGTGCCGACTCCATCTTCACCTTGAGCGTTTCGAAATGATCTTGACGTTCCGGGCTCCACTGGAATGTCGCGTCCTTCTTTAACAACTTTTCCATAGGGGCAATAATCGCAACATAACCCCTGATAAAATTGCGATAATATCCCGTATGACCCAAAGTCACTCGCAACTGCTTAACGGTGGTTGGTGGTTGCAACTCCAAAATGAGCGCAATTTAGCGGGATCAACCAGTAATCCCTGCTTACGGACGATATGACCCAGCAATATCCCAAACGATGCACAGAAAATACATTTCTTCAAATTCAGTGATATCTGGTGCTGTTGGCATCGCTCAAGCATTAACCGCAGATTGGCCAAATGATCGTGAATCAACCCATACACGATCCAATAATCCATATATACCTGTAAAAAATTTTGAATAAAATCTTTGAATGCAGCAACAACGACTCGGGAGAATATCGCAGGTGCATTCTTCAAACCAAACAGCATTACCGTGTACTGAAAGCAACCCCATTCAGTAATGAAAGTTGTCTTATGGCGATCTTCCTTGGCAATACGAATCTGATGGTAGCCAGAGAATCCATCAGTGAATGAGTACATCTGCTGGCCACCCACCCCTTCAAGTACTTCATCAGTAAACGGGGTCGAAAAAGGGTCATGCAAGCAGGCATCATTCAGCTTCCGCAAGTCGATGCAAATGCGCACTTCACCTGTTTTCTTGTCCTGCACCACCATAGGACTGATCCAATCGGACTCTTCCACAGGTTCAATAATACCAGCATCCAACATGTGATCAAGTTACGCCTTGACCTTTTCTTTATGTCGCGGATTCAGTCGATAAGGTCATTGTCGGACTGGCTTAGCATCTGGTTTTAATGGAATCTTCATCTCTTCTAAATCACCCAGGATTCCCTTCATTTCGGAAAACGTTGTGGGAAACACATCTTGAAACTCATGAAGTAACTCAGTAACCTTACTCATCATCTCATCATCCCAATAATCCCCAACATTAGTAAACTTGGGAGTAGCCTCTGTGCCAATATTCATCTTCTGAATCTGCAATGGTTGACTGAACTGATTACTTGGTGCAATAGGTGGGACCACATCGCGAATTCCTTCAGATTCGGGAATGTTGACATTTCGGGGATCGTCCTCATCCTGTGGCCCTCCACTTACGTTGAAGCACTCCATGAGAGACTGCATCTAACAATATGTGTGTAGGTCAACAGGGTAGGTCGCTGGAACAACCTGAAGTACCACGTCGTGGATGAGCTATAAGGCATTATGGACATCAAGGTTGGCATCCGCAAAAGTGAACGTATGAGTGAAATAGACCGTCAACTCCCCCCATGTTGTAATGTCTTGGCACAACTCGGCTGCAATGTACCATGAGCGTGGCATCTCATCCAAAGTATGGATAAAAGCATGGACCCACTCATCTCTGGGTCGCGCTACCCATAATCCTTGGCATTCCATCACATGATCGCTGGGATTAGTCTGGCCATCATACTTGCCAATGTGATAAACCTCAGTATTGCTGAACCGAACCATCATCAACCTTTGACACTGTGACCAACCATTAATGAATTTCTTATGTGTCACCCAACAGCGTGCTGGAGCAGCCTTCAATGCTTCCTCCAATGCCAGCAATCCCTGTGGTTCTGAGACACGGTCTTCAAATTTTGTCAAAAAGGTGGTTAGGCTAGGCAACCCCTCATAGACAGGAAATATGATCGTTTCTGTTGCGACACGACATAAGGATTGCGTAACTAAGCCACATTTTCGGAATGGTACCTCATGCAGTCTATTCTACCAATGTTCCAAGGCATCATCAGAGTCGAAAGATGCAGAGCTCTCGTTGCGTGTAGCTAGGGTTTTCACCCTAGCTTGTGCAAATGAGCACCTACTAAGGAGAAGGGACTCCTTAGTAGCAGTTCAAAAAAACAGTAAATGAAAGACAATACAGTAAAATGGTAATTATTCTAAACATGTGCATAAAACAGAAAAGACAAGATAATAAAAAGGGTTTTTGTATTGATTATACCTCCAATGTGAAGGTTGGTGAAGCTTTTGCAGCAATCCAAGAGGGTTCCTTCCAAGATTCCATTTTTGCTCCTTTCTGTTTCTCCAAAGGGTTGGAAATGGGCCAAAGGGGCACTCAAATGTGAAAATATCTCAAGGGTGAGCTAAGGTTTCAGGAGTGATTTTGGTAGAGTAAGGGTGTGGTTGACTGTGGATATGAAATGAGGGGCCTCCATCACCTATTTATAGGTTTTTAGTGTTGGAGTGCTGGCCCATGGTTTTTGGCACCATATGGTTTAGGTCAGTTGTATAGGGTTTTTGCCTCCTTTTTCCTTCTTTTTCCTCTTTTTTTATATTTTTTTATTCCCTTTTTAGAGAGTTTTTGCTATTTTGGAGGAATTTTGGATTATTTTTGGGGGAAAAGGGGCTTTTTGGCCTTTTGGAGGATTTTTTAATGGTTTTGTGGCCTTTTGGAGGCTTTTTAGTGGGATTTTAAGGTTTTGGAGGCAAATATGGTAGGAAATATGGACAAATGAGTCATGCAATGGGGTAGATGAGGTAGTGAGCACTTTTTGGGTGTTAACAGATTGCCCCCTGATGTGTGAGGGCAGGAGCTCATCGTATGTCCGATAGACATCATAAGCCTTGTATGGTTTTCCTGGGGTGTGGAGAAGAGAAGAAACAAACTAGAGCCTGAAACAACGGTCCTGAACAAAATGCAAAAACTAAAAGTACATGACCTCAATAATGAATGAAGAATAATCTAAACATATGGATGAGGCGGGAATTCCCATGCTCGTATCAGGATCTAGAATAATAATAACAATGGGGTCCAAAATATGGGGACCTGAAATATACATGGCCTCAAATAATGAATGAGGAAGAATCTCAAGATATGGACGAGGCGGGCATACCCATGCTTGTATCAAGATACATAAACAATAACAGTGAGGCCCGAAAAGGGGGACCTGTAGGATACATAGAGAACCATTGTGTACATCATAAGGGTCCAGAGGGGACACAAATCTGGGACATACTACTGGGTTGACCATGTCTGAGCTGAATAATTGATACAATGGAATAACAACAGTGCTACTGAGTGGGGTACCAGAGGAACTGATGAGCTGCTGGATCATAGTGATGGGGAGTCATACCCTCAATGGTACACTGAACTGGAACTGAACTGGGTACTCAAGGAAGCATATAACTGGATGGATTTTGAATACAATCGCCAACGAAACCCAGACATCCACGGGAACATATAACTAGGCGTTCCAAAGTGACTCACCAATGTGCTAGAGTCAGGGGAAATCCGAGGTCTTCGACCAATAACTGAAAGGATATAACCCCTGCACGAGTCTCAATGATGCGATCAAGGTGTTGAAGTCGAGCATGTGAGAAACAACCACTCGGAGAGGAAATGATGACTCCTCTCAAAATGGTCCATAGGCACTCACCACAGATGGTGATGGGTCCAAGGCGCAGGGACCTCTGGGTCTATCCTCTTGAATAGAGGGGCTGTCGTCGATAGAGGGAGACCTGCAACTAGTAAGGCAATGATGTTTCCTTGATAGGAGCGCGAGGTGGAGAACCAAAGTGTGAGATTACTGATGGTAGGACTGACATACTGTGGGGGATAATTGGGCAAGTAGAGTTGGTGGACTCAAACTTCCTTTGTTCAGAGTATGATGGCGGGGATGATCAGGCAGCATATGGAACTGACTGGTGGGAAAGGGATCATAGCTGTAATGGATCAAGGATAGTGACTAGGATGAGTGATACTCAAGCTGGTGTAAAATGGCCGGAGACTGCAGACTACTCTGAAAAAAGGCAACCTGATTGGGGGTGCTGCCGAGATGATCGATCATAGCACCAAGAGACACAGGGGGACTTCTTCATGGGTTAAGGAACTAGAAGAAGTGTGTGTAAAATGGTACTGTCGTGTGGATTTATACGAGCCCAGGATAGTTCATGCTAGTGATTGCTTTCAATTTTAAGGAGTCTGAAAGCGATAAGAAGACTCTGAAATAATGGAATGGTATTGTCGTGTGGATTTGTACGAGCCCATGACAATTCATGCCCGTGGTTGCTTTCAATTTTAGAGAGTCTGAAAGCGATAAGAAGACTCCAAGGGGTTTCTTTTTCGTGTGTTAGTCTCCAAGGCCTGAAGAAGCATAAAAGGATGCAATGAAGAACTCTTCTAGCCAATGTGACTAGAGTATTCCTTTTTCGTAATTAGTCTACCAGGTCTGGAAAAGGGTTAAACTTATACCAGATAGACACCCTTTCAGGTACTTTAACGAGCATGAAAGGAAGCAAGATTGCTCAACTATCTTTTCATTGTTTTAGGAGTAAGAAAAGAGCTTAACATAAACTCCCTAAGTTCCTTTTTCGTAAAGGACTTGTCCGGCCCAAAAAATGGATAAAATTATACCGAACAAAAGGAATGGCTAGGAAAGGAGGAAGTGCTCAATCAAGGAACATTGATGATGACCAAGAACGAGGGAGGGGGGGAACACTGGTGGGCCTCCTTGTGGGATAATGAATGGTGGCAAAATAACAAAATAATTGCAGTATGAATGGATTAAATGGCTCGTGTAAAAATGTGGAACAATCCGATGGTGGCCAATGTGGTGCACACACCGAGGCAGTAAGGTGTCGGGACACAATGTGGAAATTTGACCCGGTGAGAGCGATAAATGATCTCAAGTGTCATCACGAGCTCGAAAAACTAGATCCGGCAATATAAAAAGTGTCAAAGACGGAGAACAACCGAGGTGGCACGCAAACCGAAGTGACGGGGGGCGTTTTGGAAAAAATACCCAAAAATTCTAGGGGTGAGAGCGAGAAATGATCTCAAGCATCATCATGAGCTCGGAAAAAGGAATCCGATGATATAAAATATATCAAAAATGGGCTACAGCCGATGTGGCACACAAACTGGGGCGACAAGGTGTCGGGACACAATGTTGATATTGGTCCTAGAGAGAGCGAGAAATGATCTCAAGCATCATCACAGGCACGGAAAAATGAATCTGGCGGTGCAAATGGTGCGAAAAGCGGAGGTCATAAGGACTCTGGAATGGTCAAAGGAAATAACTAGGTTAAAAAATGTTTGCAAATAAATGTGAGCCCACCAAGCCAAGGATGCAATGGTGGGGAGAAATGATGGCCCGTGGGGGCGAAATACTAGGCGTATCAAATCAAATCATATGTACAAGTGACATGTGACCTCAAAAATGGTTCAGATCACGCATGTGAAAAAGTGAGCAGGGTTAATGACCTGCCCCCATGCTATGTGCATGGGGTTTGTGATTGTGGATCACATATGTGTTGGTTTGAACAAGGGGGTCATGGATGTGCTGAGATAGATGTGATGGGGTAGGATCAAAATGATTGATCATGCCCCCCCCTATCCCAGGGTCGAGGTAATCTATTATGCCCCCTAACTCCAAGGTGTCAATGTGGTGTTCTATGACAGCGGGGTCAAGACCGGGCATTTCGGTATAGGACAAGGCAAAGACATCGCGGAACTCTTGGATATTTTTTTTGTATTCTCCGATCTCATACTCACTGCAGGAGGCTCCTAATGTAATGATTTCAAGAGCACCAGGTGGGATAGAGATATCAATGTGGATGACGAGTGATATGTTGGTCATGTTACCTTCCTCAAAAGCATTAGGAGCGGGAATGGGATCCTTAAACCAGTCGACTTTGGTGGGGAGGAAATATTTGGACTCAAGCGCAAATTGGGTGGCTGTGGTGGAGGAGGACTATTCTGGGAGGAAATAGGAATGATGGTGCATGTCTTCCCAGGGATAATTCGGGGCAGTGAGAGCCTCTAGAATATCCTCATCATTGCGGAAACTTTGAGTTGTCAAATCGGTTGACGAGGGAGTGGTAGTCGAAGAGATCATATAAATGGTGTTAATCTCTCCGGGTGAGGGTGATACGGGGGGGTGGATCTCCTCAATTGTGGGGGGTGTCGTCTCAAGGTCCAAATTATTCATCTCGTAGAGAGCTGCTCTGTAATCTGGGAGATCAGGACAGTGATGTGAGTAATGGCCGTAAATACTGCATATTGCACAAGGGTGGTTGGTATGCAGTGATTTATCATGAGGCTTAGGGGTTGGATCAAGTTCGAAAACCTGGATGTTGGGGTCATCATCAAGCATTTGCATGTGTTCCTGTAATGCAGGTAATTGTAGACATTGATGAGTCGAATGGCCTAACTCATCACACAATGAGCATTTGGGTGGAGCACGAAACATGGGGGGGGGGGGGTTTAACTGTTTTGGGAGGGGGTACAGCAGTGTATGGTTGTGGGCCTCTACCCCCAGTGGGATTGATAAGAGGAGGGGTTTCCGTAGATGACGAAGGGGTAGTGACACCGGGAGGTGGTTGACTAGTAGTGGCAATGGGTTGCACCGGTTGTAGGATGACATTTGGTGTCGGTGGGGGAATGGGAGACGAAATATACCACACAGGTAATTCTAAGGTTAACCCAGGAAGGCTGAGGGTAGCCATAGCCGGGGCACTTACTACGCCCGAGGGAGGGAATAGGAAGGGGATTGTGTGGATGGGTGTAACACCAATGTGACTAGGTACCAAAGGTGGTTTGGGTAACAAGGGCGGTTGATTGTTGGGTGTTTGTGTATTGTGGGAAAGGGTACATAGGTAAGATACTTCGGTCGCGGGTGACGGGGGTGGAATAGATTGAAATGTTGAGGTCATCGACGTATCTAAGTAAACTCCGGGTCCCACAGAGGAAACAAACGAGGTAGTTGCACCACAAATAGGTTGTTCAACCATGGGGAGAACATTTTCAGGTGCAGCGGGAGCATTGGGATCGTAATAGGTGAGTTGGTTGACCTTGACCACGCGTCTGTCATGGGGGAACATCATGGTACAAAAAATGGATGAGGCAACTGCCCGCATGGTATACATGTAGCTGCGGCCAAGTAAGAGGTTATAATCAAGTTGAACATTGATGACCTCTATGTCAATGAGCACGGTTTTACCAGCCAACTGGATGGGAACATTAGCTTAGAGACCTTGGGGTTGAGCCGAACGACCATCATAGACTCACAACAAAGTGGTGGACTGCTGGAGAGTAAGGGATCCCAACTTCTACCAAATGAATGTGGACATAACGCATGTAGAGGCACCTTCATCGATAATGCACCGATGGATGAAAAGATTCCGAACGGAAACAGAAACTTGGAATGCTAAAGTGGAAGGCAGGCGTGGTTCGGACTGGTCCAAATCGAAGGCCATCAATCGTGAATCATTTGGGTCAATAGCACCAATGGCGGAGAGCAAAGTCTTACGCTGTGAAGGACAGTTTTTTAAGACTTTTAACGCAGACATGGCTGCGGGAGATTGGGCTTAGTCATCTACAATGTTGTAATTTGACGTAGCGTGAGCATTGGGGTTATTATTGATGCGACAAGGTGGGAAGCGAGGTGCTTTGGAGGCGCCATTGAGTGGAGCCGAGGGTATATGTAACATCTGATCAGTGGGATGAGCGTTAGTGTTTTTGTCAACAGGAGAGGCTTCAGGGGTGGAGCCATATTGGTTTCGATGGGTTTGGAGGTTGACATCAGCAGATGACATCATTAACAAGTGGTGGATACCTGAGTGTAACATGGGTTGATCAGGAGCGGCATAAGTGATCTATTGTTGTGGTGGTGCATTTCCTTGAGGGGGAGCCAACGGCTGAGTGTTCACGACGCCTTGGGTTGGTAAGGGGTTTTGCAGCACCAAAGGTTGATGCTGAGGGGGTGGGGGGTTGGGTGGCGCCTGAGGAGCCGCGTGTCCTTGGCGATGGGCATCATTAGTCCAGAGTTGCCGAGCTCGCCCCAAATGTGGGCAAGCATGTGTGTAGTGGCCATAGACCTCGCAAATAGAACAAGGATGGTTTGTTCGCAAATTAGGATTTTTGGCCTGCTTGGGCGGCCGATCAGGCTTCTGGTTGGTACGTGTCGCGTTATTGTTGTTTGGGGGATTGGGAGGTTGACCGGCTTGGTCTGGAGGGGGGTTGTTCCCACGGTTACGGCCTTTGCCACGGTTTTGTTGGCCCTGTTGGCGCTGGTTATTTTGGTTCTGCTGCGGATTCTGTTGGGCGTATACTTGCCCTTGGGAAGCAGGTGGGTTCTGGGGTTGTGCAGGTGCGGGAGTAGGCTGTGATGGATAATAAGTAGGTGGAGGCTGCGCAGGTGCTGAACCTTGTGGGGGTTGTTGATACGTCTATGGAATGGGTTGTGGGTTTGCCGCAGGGGCTGTCTATGGCGGGTAATAAGCAGGTTGGGCTAGAGAGGACACAGGAGCTGGTGCAGCCTGTGGGTGGTAATATGGCTGAGGTGCGACCGAGGGGGCGTAAGCGGGGGATGCATGACCAAAGCACTGAGGTGGACATGAGGGTCCATGGGAATGGTGGTGAGGTGCCATGGGAGCATACGAATTGGTTGCTCTGGATTGAGATGTAGCCCGCGAAAGGTCGGGGCCATGGCTAGGACGTGCTATGGAAAAGGGTTGAGGATGCGAGGCAACACGGCCATTGATGCCATCTGCGACATGGGATGCCCTCGGTGCATCATGATGGGAGGAATCGCCGCGAGGGGTGTCAGGTATGATGGAATACAGATAACCCGACCGGGCGTAAATGAGGTCAAATTGATGGGCTTTGAGGATGGCGTCTTCTTCGGACTGGGGTCACTCGAATGCCACATCCTTGGCAATGACAGGAAGGAGGGATTTTAGAAACCAATCTAAGAAGATACGGTCATCTAGCTTGATTTTGCAGAGGCTACGGCATCGACACCACTCATGAATGTGGTCAGTGATGTGGGTAGCCATGTTCTGTCTGCAAGACAGTAGGATCTCAAATCCCGCATCATAGCGGACAGGTAACTGAAAGAACTGCAGGAAAGTCAAGGCAAGGGAGGTAAAGGTGGCATGGGTCCCATGGGGCTGCTCGATGTACCACTTAGTTGCAAATCCAATAAGGGTGCGCTGTAACAGACGAAGGCGGACAGAGTCGTCCACTATGGAGTTGGAGGAACACCATAGATGGAAGGACACAATATGGTTCTGGGGGTCCTCACCTGCCTTTCCCTCAAACTTAGGGATGTCGGAGGGGAGCTCAGTGGGAATGTGAGGCCACGCAGGGTCGTGTCTGATGGGATCGTTAGTCAGTCTAGCTAGGTCAGGAAGGTTGAGACTAGCCATGAATGGCAAATTAGTAGAAGGATGTGACATACTAGTGGGTGTGACCATGTTGGGGCCAATGCCCCCAAGTGGAGGGGATGGGTTTGGGATGTTTCCCCACAGAGGAGGAACGAAAGTGGTATGAGACTGTCCTGCACCGCCAAGGGTAGTGTGAGTCACTGATGGAGTGGGGATAGGTATGCCAGCTACTGGAATGGGTAAAGTGACCGGAATGGTAGATGTGGGCCCCCTTGAGGGTATACCCAAAGTAGGTGTGGTAGTTGGTGTGGTGGTGGATGCTCCACCAATGGTCCCTACAAAGAAAGGGGTGGAAGTCACGCCAGGCATGGGGCTGGTTGGTGCAGTGTAAGTGGGGTTCTCGGACTCTACCTCAGAATCAGAGGTAAAATAAGGGGCGTCAAGATTGGGTGACGGAGTTCTATGCCATTGACGAGTGGAGTCAAGTGACAAGGCTCGAGATCTATGATGAGTGGTATCAAGTGATGAAGATCTATGTCTATAACGGGTGATGTCAAGTGAACCATGCTGTTTGGGCTTGCCCCAGAGGCACCGAGAATGTCTCGGGGACTCAATGGTGACAGATGGTGTCAAGTATCTGGGGGTTGTGTTGAGTGAAAAACAACTCAAAAACCCTAATGCAATCGGGTGTGTAGAAGGAGAGCTCAAAAAATATGGCACTCAGGCCAACAACCAACTCAAAACACTTACTGTAACAGATGTGCTACAATAAGTGGAGTATCAACAAAAATGATCAGAATACCAACAAGCAGCAGGTTTTCTAAAAAATAAAAATAGTGGACTCGCTAGACCAAAAGGAGGTAAGGGAGCATGCAAACACCTAGCTAAATAGTATTCTGACTCAACTAGACATATCCTCTGCAAGGTGATGAAATCCAAGTCAGACAATATGGATAGTAAATCCAAGTGGCTAAAGATCTCCCCCTATCGGGAGGGACACCGGGTAGTCAATCCTAGAATAAAAGCAACTAAGATACCCCATTCATGACACGTTCGGTTGGGTGAATCTACCATTTGGTTCTATCGCCGCTGTATCCCCATACGGGTGATACATCAAGAACTGCGAAAGGTATCCTTCAATTACTGAATGGATTGCAGTATTCCACTCAGGCTTCCGGAACCAGTCTGGCGACTTCAACCCTCCTCAGAGAGAGGCCTTCCCAATAAATTGGTTTTAAAACCGTGTCAAAAAATACTAGGGGATTTTGGTTCTCTAATGGAAAACAACTATGTCTCAAGTGTAAGCAATCGAGGGGTGTTATTTGGATGCCTATCCCCCCGATCCTACCTAACTACAAAAATTCTTATGTGTTCCCCAAGTGGGGTTAGAATGTTGGTTGTGTTAAGTAATATTTTAGGGCTCACTTGAATTAGGTGACAGAGTGTGTGCGTGTGAGATGATGAACCCAAGTAAAAGTGCCACGAGGTGGGCAACTTTCTAACTAAAAATAACAATACAGAATTTAAACTTTGAAATGCAAAATTTTCTCTTTTCAATTAAAATCCTGAAATTTAAAAAATATTTTGTAAATGGAACAAAAATAATACTACAGAAAAAAGGTTGTGGGGAAGTATGGCTGTAGATAGGACAGATAGCTGTGCAGGTGCAGAAAATATTGCAGCAAAGTGCTGGGTTCAAAACAGGGAAAAAAGTGCAGAAAATAGACCGCGGGTCTGTGGCAAATCTGGGCAGTCGGACCGCGGGAAACAGCTCAACAGTCGCGGACAGGTTGCGGGTTTTTGGCCGAAAGAAGCAGTCGGACTGCGGGAAACAGGTCGAAAGCGGCAGGCGGGTTGCAGGAAAATGGCTGAAAGCCGCGAGCAGGACATGGGAAAAAGGATGGAAGACGCAGGCGGGTTGCAGAAAACTTGCTGAAAGCCGCAAGCAGGATGCAGGAAAAAGGCCGAAAGACGCAGGCGGGTTGCAGAAAAATGGCTGAAAGACGCAAGCGGGACGCGGGAAAAGGGCAGAAAGACGTAGGCGGGTTGTAGAGCAATGGCTGAAAGCCGCAAGCGGGATGCGGGGAAAAAGGCCGAAAGACGCAGGCAGGTTGCAGAAAAATGGCTGAAAGCCGCAAGCGGGCCGCAAAAAAATGGGTTAACAGCCGCTGTCGGACTGCACGAAACAAGCTAATAGCCGCAGTCAAATCGCAGGTAATAGACTGGAAACCGCCGGTAGGTCGCCCGAAACAGTCTGAGAGTCGCGGTCGAATCGTAGGTAAATGCCTGAAAGACACAGTCGGAACACAACTGCGGGGGTAAAAGACGCGGTTTACGGCAGCCGAAAGGGACAGCCGAAAGGAAAAAACAGAAAAATAGTGCAGAAAATTGAAAAGCGTTTGAAACTTTAAAACTATAACTAGAAATTCAAAGGAACACAAGGGGAGTTGCCAAAACTGTAGCTAGGGTTTTCACCCTTGCTTGTGCAAATGAGCACCTACTAAGGAGAAGGGACTCCTTAGTAGCAGTTCAGAAAAACAGTAAATGAAAGACAATACAGTAAAATGGTAATTATTCTAAACATGTGCATAAAACAGAAAAGACAAGATAATAAAAAGGGTTTTTGTATTGATTATACCTCCAATGTGAAGGTTGGTGAAGCCTTTGCAGCAGTCTAAGAGGGTTGCTTCCAAGCTTCCAGTTTTGCTCCTTTCTCTTTCTCCAAAGGGTTGGAAATGGACCAAAGGGGCACTCAAATGTGAAAATAGCTCAAGGGTGAGCTAGGGTTTCAGGAGTGATTTTGGTAGAGTAAGGGTGTGGTTGACTGTGGATATGAAATGAGGGGCCTCCATCGCCTATTTATAGGTTTTTAGTGGTGGAGTGCTAGCCCATGGTTTTTGGCACCAGATGGTTTAGGTTAGCTGTATAGGGTTTTTGCCTCCTTTTTCCCTCTTTTTCCCTCTTTTTCCTCTTTTTTTATATTCTTTTATTCCCTTTTTAGAGGGTTTTTTCTATTTTGGAGGAATTTTGGATTATTTTGGGGGAAAAAGGGGGTTTTGGGCCTTTTAGAGGCTTTTTAGTGGGATTTTAAGGTTTTGGAGGCAAATATGGTAGGAAATATGGACAAATGAGTCATGCAATGGGGTAGATGAGGTAGTGAGCACTTTTTGGGATTCACCGTGGATAGTAGGATGAATATAATCTTCAGAAATATTGAATGCATGGTCCCATCCTGTGGGATCATCATCTCTTACAGGCTCAACATATCGACGTCCTCCAGCCGGATCCAACGGGGCTATGACTATGAAATTGCGATTCTCAAAGGTCATCATGCGCTTCTTGAAGTTGATTACAGCTCCACTATCGTTAGCCCATCCAATCCCCAAGAGTGTTGGATAAGAGATTCCTCCCTCAACCACTTCAATGACATCGAAGTCAGCATAGGTCTTCATGCCCTCAATATCGACCGTGAGCTGCGAAACTCGCCCAATGGGTGTTACCTTCACATGGTTAGCCAACCGGAGCTGCACAAGAGACCAGCTCAATGGGGGACTCCCCATCTTTTGCCACACCTGCTTCGTTAAGATGTTAACATCTGAACCAAGGTCAAGGATAACAGAGTCAACATCATATTCTCCGATCTGAATATTCATCCGCATCTCCTTGCCAGTATTCCGTCGTTGTAGGGAGTTTACTGTTGACTCCTGCCGTCCTTTCGTAAATAGCTACAACCATCCCTCAATATCAACTAGGGAAACTGGGTCTCAGGCCAATAATAGACAGCTTTCAAGAAACTTTTGCAATGTCCCCGGTGGTGGCAGTCAATCAGTGTCTGATGTAGTATCAAAGACAGGTGGCATATCGCAAACAACAGCCTTACCGTGGTATTTCTTCAAGGTGCGACGTGCCTCCAGGAATGTCTCCTGCCTTGTATCAATGTCGAAAGGTATCGTCTTCTGACTAGCCAACCGAATTAGTGGTCGCGAACTATCTTCCCCAGTCATCTTGCCTCCATGAGTGACAATAGCCACCGAAGCATCTTGTGGTGGCGGTTCTGGAGAAATCATCGCAATATTTGCACCCTGCATCTGGTTCTGCTGCAGATTCCCTAGTTGATTGGCATTCAATGGTGGTCACAGGGGCTGGTTCTGTACTGGTTGCTGTGGTTGGGCCTGATTCTGTAACTATGGAGCGTTCCCAGCCTGCCATCGTGCAATCAACTATGGACAATTCTCAACCATATGATCATTACCAAAACAAAACGTACACTGATTCTGTAGTAGTGGGAATTCACGCTGATAATGCCCCCATAATGCATAGTGGTAACATTGAACAGGTCCACGACCACCTCGGCCTCCTCCTCCATGACCAAATTCACCACCGCATCTGCCCCTGTATCCTCCTCAGTAACTGCCCTGCTGCTGGTACTGAGGTTGGTTAAATTGTTGCTGCATTGGTGCTGGTGGTATCCCTTGCCCTTGTGGTACATACTGCGATTGTTGTACATACTGTGGCTGAGGGGGAGTCATCTGCATCGGAGTATATTGCGGCATGAACTGATGCAGTTGTTGTTGCTGTGGTGCAAACTGCATCTGCGATTGCAGTAGAAGCTAAGATACCTGCGGTTGCAGTTGTGGCTATTGCATGGCGTGTTGATCGTCCTTGACATAGAATGCATTACACATCCTCTCTTGCAGCAACCCATATCCACGGCAATCCTTGTCATCATGACCCATTGACTTGCAGAATGTGTAATAAAGATTTTGCGGGGTTGTGACCATTTTCTGCATATACGGGAAATTATCGTGACTGTTCCCAAACACGTGACAAACGCGACACCACGGCATACTGCCACCATTCAACGGGTTTGGCGATCCTGACACCAAATAATTACAGAAATCTGGGCAATTATCCTTTGTATGCCCTTCTCCTCGGCATTGCGTACACCATACTTCATCACGATGTTCCTTTTTCTTCTTCAAATCTTGCAACTGTATAGTCAGGTTAGCGAGCTGCGTCTGTATCTACGACATCCCAACAGCATTATCTCCAATTGGTGACGCCTCCAATCGCATTGCAATCTCTAGAGCTTCACTAGGCATCGCTATGTTTTGCTGCATCAGCAGCAGCCGAATGTGGGGTAGTAGTGCCGCAATGAACCATTCTTTATGTTGGATGGCGCTCATATCGAAACTAACCTTTGCCATCAACGTCTTGAATCGCTGATCGAAATCCCATACCATCTCATTGGGATACTACTTAATTTCCTTCAATTCGGTAATATATTGAGCCTCTGACTTAAGCCTTCTAAATTCGGCAATGAGCCCATCCCGAATCTCATCCAGCGACTTCTCTGGGGCTCCCATAGGGACTAGAATAAACTTCATGAACCAATCTAATGCATGACCTCACAGAGTCGTGGCTAACTGTCCTTTCTTAGCATCGGCATCAGCGATCTATTTCACAATCCAGACCGTTTCACATAAAAACCAGTACTGTTCTGGGTTGTCTGTCGCACTTCTGTGGAACAAAGGTAACTTAGCATCATCGCCCGCCATTCTGGGCTTCCTTCCTCCTGTCATTATGCTACTACCAATCAACCTCTGCGGAATTGACGAACTTGGCAGTGTCGAAGGGGTATTTCCTGTTGTTTGTGAGTCAGTGAGAAGAGGTGTGGGTACGTTGGTGTTGGGGTTTGGTCCTGCCTCTATCCTGGGTGTAGCCTGGTCGTCCCTGTCAGGACTGTGAGGTCACTTTGTCCCGTGTAGTCTTCCTTTGCGGTTTTGCGGTTTGATCACAGTAGGACCTTCTCCTGTCCTCTGCCTCTTCTCATGTTGAAACCTCACTCCTCCTCTTGTAAGACCACTTTCTTCCTCGGCTTCGCTCACAATCTCCTCATGGTATGCACCCATCTACCCCTTACCATTCCATGTACCGTTCCCCAGCAGTCGTAGTACCCACAGCCTATGCCTACCAGGCTGTCTACTGATCAAGGTGCATCTTTAATATACCCTTTTCGCAGATTAGCATCTTAATCGACAGTTGGAGTGACAGCAGAAACCTTCCCCTTAGTCCTTGGAAGAAGTATCTTTCAGCTTCACTATAGGATTTCTTTGTGTCGACCACAAATTCAGTGATATATCCCTCGAAGATGCTATCAAGCCAAACTTTGACAGCCCACAATGCCTTGTTATCGACTTCCTGCAGCTCTTGAATCAATTCTGGGGTCTAAGCCGTCGGCTCACCACCCTAGAAATTCCTCTTTTGGATGGTCATCTTTGACAACCATTCATACAGGATGACCGGGAATTCACAGAAAAACCATTCGTGCAGACCATCATGGATATACCTTCCCAGCTAGTGATCGACTGTCAATCGTGTGTTCCGGCTTTCTTCTTCAGCAAACGCCTGCGACTTCTTATCAAACCAGCTCTGTATCTCCGGCTTTGTCGGGTGCCACAACATGAACTCCTTTCACTCTGCACACGGTCCCGACAACGGAACCATTTGTTGACCAACACAACCTCATTCGACATGGGTTCTCCTCACTGTAAACACATACCGCAGTCTCCCTAGGCACCGGCCCAGGCAGGTTTGAGCCCGCCCAGCAACACCCACAGAGCGGATGAGGTCTCACCCAAGGCATCTAGGAAGAGCAGACGGAACCATGTTTCCGCCAAGGGAGGAGGAGAGTTGTGGTTGTGCAAACTAGCTCTATTGCAGTACTTAACCAGACACTTTAAACATTCCATATGGAGCTATAACATTTACTTAATTGCAGCATTTATCATCACAGTAACAGTAACCAGACATTGCATCAATAAAATATAACAACATTCATATATCACAACATTGCACAAAGATAGTACCAAAACATCATCATTGTATTACTGTCAGCCATATACCAGAAGCAAAACCATAGATCTTCATATACATTCAACTTCTTTTAGCTCACAACCTACTATCTCTATCTCATCTCTATCTATCATCTCCGCATATGTGTGTCTAACACCTACAATTCTCATCTATTTATAGGCTTCTGCCATTACAATATTTTTCCACTTACAAATGACTTCCTAACCGACACTATGGACAAATGACCAAATATCTAACTAACTTGGTCCAAATGACCCAAAAACCCGCATATCGTGGTACAATTGACTCACTATTACATAACATATGGTCCAAGTGACCCAAAAACCCGCGAACTGCAGTATACTTTAACACAAAATACTCCTTTCGTGCCCTCATCCGATGTGTCACATCGTCGGTGGTACCGCAACATTTCCTCATTGAACCACCTACCAACATGTGATCAAAGACTATGGATGATTCTTTGTCTTCATGTCATCATGGTCATATAGATTTGTCTTACGTGTTGTACCTTTCATGTTAGCAGACAACATCATCCTCATACAACACCACAAGTGCATTAGTACAATCATAAGTGTCAAACCCCTAATCAATGAATGTCTTATATCATTCACATGCATTCATACTTTTAATAAGGTGACCAAACAATCTAAAATTAATCATGATTGTACTAACCTCAATAATATGAATACAAACATATTATGAACTTAATAATGAAACAGATTTCAAAACATACTTGTATCTTCTCAAGTCATACCTGTCGAGTAGTATTCTCTGTAAGGGTAAAACCCTAACCATCAAAGGTAGATCACTTGTAAGCATATTATATAGGTTCATGGTGCTAGGATGATAGAATATCAGTGCCATTTAAACCTCCTTCATTGTTTCCCTATGAGTCTCCCAACTTTGCTAGGGTTTCTTCTTACCTGGAAACCCTAATTTTCAATCTCCCTCCTCCCACAACATTTTGATGGAGGATTAATATATATGATGAATGGATTCCAAATCCACTTTCAAGTTTCCAATGTTGCATCAAGTGTCTCCAACATTGTATCAGGTCATTCCATACCTAAAAAAATGAAAACCCTAAGTGAGAGCTTCTTCCTCCTCTTCTTTGATTTCCTTCCTTGAGCCATTTCAGATGTGTCGTATTGTTTCTTGTGTACCTCTAAAATTTAGGATCTGCAAGATATGAAACTTCATCCTGTCATAGCCTAACCTGCCATATTTCCAACCCCACAGGTTTCAGCTTAATTGGATTCTCCATCAGAGAGATATGCTCAGTTTCCCAACATGACCTGTTTAAGGGATGAAACATCATAGCGAAATTGTACGAAGTGCCACATGTCACTGTTTCAACTTCGGCCTCTGAAACTTGGACCTGTGAAACTACAGTCTATGCCCTAACTGTCACGTTTTATGAAATTCCATTTGGAGCTTCCTAGCCCGAGATATGAACCTTTTACCTAGGTCACCTATTTAGGGATTCATTCTAGAAGAGGCAGAAACCCTAACTTGTACGGATCATATCTCAGACACAAGGTACAGGAAAATTTCATCTTCGGCATGTCCAATTTTCATATCCTAAACCTTCTCCAAAATTTATTTATATCGAAAGTTCCACGATGACTAGGTTTTGCTATACAAAACCCTAACTTTCAAATTGTCGCAAGTGAAACAAGTGTCGTGAGTGCCATACATTTCCTTCCTTCAGGATAGCTCTGATACCATGTTAAGATTCAATATGCTAAGATAGATAACATCAGTATTCCATTCAATTTCACAACAATAGCATATATAGGATCACTGAAAGAACAACAAGCACAACATAAACACAAGAGACACATATTTATCCTTGGAAACTCTCATGGGGTAGAAAACCCAACAAAGCTTCCTCAATATAGATGATCAACAAGTACAAAGATGTAATCCCCAAACAAGAGCTCCTTCTCCTCCTTTGCAGATCTCTCTCTCTCCTATGCGAGTTCACAAGTGAGTGTGTGTGTTAAATGAGGAACACAGCTCCTCTATTTATACTTTACTTCACTTGACTTTTAACCCTAACTAGGTTGGCCCCAACAAATTAACCACTCAACTTAATGTTAACTAGGTCGACTCCTTTAGGGAACTTAAACACCCCATTACAATTGACTCAAGGGGATCTATTGCCTCAACTTACATGGGAGGTTTTACCTCAATGACTTTACATAATAATAACATCCTGACGGAGGAATAAACATCTCCGGATAATAAAGTACAAATAGAATATTCTTTGAAGTTACAATATTTCAACACCGAACATGGGAGATATATCCAGGATTTGTTCGTATCTAGGGACTCTTAGGGGATTTGACCCTCTTGAGTTTCATGCTTAGCTACACTTCCCATATGACGGATCCCACCTATGACTGTTCTCCTGAGCATTGGTTATACGTGGTGGCCATAGTTTCTTTACCTAGGTATCACATAGGGTACTTGTAGTGGTTATTCTGTGAGTGCCTTGAGTCAGATAGGGGTCAGACAACACAATTGTGTTCGCACAGTGAAGAATGAGGGCCCTTATAAATTATTATGTTACCTCTGATTATAGTTTGAGAGTCTCAAGCCTCTCCTAGGAGAGACATACCGGCTGTAGTGCCAGGAGGTCCCTTGAGCCAGTCCCCCGTTGTGTGCATTTTGGCTGTAGTTTCTTTTAGGTGTGTTCTCTGTGACGTTTTAGTAGGCCACTAGGAAATGTTTATTTGTTGGCTCTTTGAATTCATCATGGATCGAGATCCACCGATCTCGTTGGTTGGTTGGTTTACCAGCTAGCGATCTGTCACAGTCTCTTCGCAAGAGACGTCTGAGGACTACTGCTGGTCCTTTATTCACATCTCATGAGCTTCAGAGAGATCCCATTATGAGTTATGCATCTGGCACATTGGGATTCCGCTGGCACGAAGAGAAACTCCCCTCCTAGCACTCTGAGGAGTGGATGGGATGGAGGTTCACCTCACATCAGAGGTCATGGGTTTGGGACATCCTATCCCACTAGTACGAAACCCATTCAATGATACATGGTCATCGGGTATTCTATATAGTTCATCTACGGGTGTGTCAGGTTTTGGTTCTACGTCTGTCCCTATGACCTCAGATCCTTTTTCATTGGATATGCCCAGTTTTATACCAAATATTACTCCTACCATGTTCGGGGGTCATGCTAGCTCTAGTATTGGGATTGGGGGCACTATACCCCCTTATACTGCTTATCAGTTTGGGAGTGGTCACATCCCTCCATCTTCTCTGAATGTTGGAGGAGGGCCTCCTCCTTCATCAGCCCCTAGTGTTAGTGTGAACCCTTTCGGGAGTGGAGGTTTCACGATAGGTATCGGATCTACAACTTATATTCCATCCGTTAACCCGAATGCCTCTACATATATGCCTCCACCGACGAATGCTTACATGATCCCACAGCATCCTCCTCCTTCTAGCTCCTTGGTTCTGTGGAGTGGGAATGTACCATTTTCTTATGGACCTTACTTGGCTAGTTTTCCTACGTCGAGTAGTTATATAGGACCCCATTCTTATGGGGCTAGTTTTCATGGTTATTCAACCAGTCCTTACCAGTATCCCATTCCCTCCTATAGAATCTCTTCCATGCACATACTTGGGCATCCTTATATGGGTGATTTTGGAGGAGGATATCATCCTTCTAGTCATGGTCACCGTTTCTATCAGAGTTCGTCGGCACCTCAGGTGTCAACTTTGATGAACATAGTCTCACCTTTGGTTTTGCAAAGTCAGTCTCTTTTGGGAGCTTATAATGAAGCTTCGCAGCCTTAGCTCGCATTCCTTGCTAGGTTAAATTTTCCCGACTTGTCTAAGCTCACAAATGATCCGATGTGTCATGACCCTACATGGATTTGAGTCCCCACCAAGATCCCTTCCAATGTTCCAAAGTTTGAAGGGAAGAAGGGTGAGGATCCAGGTGATCAAGTCACCACATTCGCTTTATGGTGCTCCTAGAATTCCTTGAACCACGATTCTATCCGTTTGAGGTTATTTCAATGCACCCTTATGGGGGAAACCGCGAAATGGTATGTCGAGTTGCCAAGGGCCACTTATAGGATTTTCAACGATTTGGCTTTGGTTTTTCTAGATCACTTTCAATTGTCAGTTCGTTACGATATTGGCATCAAAATCTTATCCACCTTCCGTCAAGATAAGGCCACACATATTTCTGATCATATTCAAGAGTGGCGCCAACGGAAGAGGTTAGTTCTCCTGGAATGGTTCCTCAAGTATTTTCTCCTTTATATCTCGAAGGACGTTTCATTGTCTGGGATTATGACTGAGGAACAAGCCATCATCAAAGCCCAGTAGTTGGACCTAGTCTATGCTCAATCTGGGATTTTGTATGACATTATACCTTCTGCGCCGCAATAACGACATGATCCCAATCCTATTCCTGGACCGCATGCCAATGGTATTGTTGGTTCTGCAAGCACTCGTTCCATGGAAAAGGTTACGAATCAGATGCACAATCTATCTATCAACCAGTCTAATTCTGGACAAGCTCCTGCCTCGTCCGTTTCCACCTAATCATCTGATGTACATTCAGTGCAATCGAAGAACCCATCCGATAACCAACAACCTGGTGGTAAAAAGAAGGGGAACAATAACCGTAGGGGTGGGAACAATAGATATAATAAAGAAAATGCTAACCCTCCTCGATATGGCGAAAATGCTGGTGGGGATCGCAAGCCTAGATGTAAAGTGAAATTTCCTTGTAAACTTTGCTCCGAAGATCACCTTACACATTTGTGTCTTCGTATGGAAGAAGCATCGAAGCACATCACATAGAGCCCAGCTGTGTTGACAAATACCCTTCCTCATCATCAGAACATTGCTTCTGGTGCTTCCACCGCCGGTCATGGGACTAATGAAACTTCGACTTCTTCTAATCATGATGGCACTTTTGGATGCATAAACATGGTTAAATATGAGGTTTGTGTTGCTACTCACTCGTGTGATTATGGAGCTCCATATCCTTCTTTGGGGAATGAGCCCCCTCCACCCGAGACTCCTTTGCATATCGAGAAGCCCAATTTTATGCCGCGAGTACCAAAAGGTGTCCTTAAGCGCTTGACGCACAATCCTAATGCCCGAGTCGCCCAGAGCTACTCAATTGTAGAATATTTGGGTCAAACCCTGTGCACTATGTCGGCACTCGAAGTACTTCAGGCTTGTCCTTCTCAAAGGAATGCTCTTTTATCTGCTTTAGGAGCCCTCAATTCTGATAGCCCGAATGTCATCAAGTTTGACACTACTCACGTTCAGCCTCGGTTTCCCTATCATGTGGCTTTCCAAGTTCATGTTAGGTTCCTAGAGATGATCGTTAAGCATTACTGTCGTTGATGAAGGTGTGTCTACTTCAATAATGTCTCTATCTTGTTGGAAGGCTCTCGGCTCACCCCCGTTGTCGAAGTCTACGACCTTGCTTATAGCATTTGATGGTAGGTATTTCAAGCCACATGGTATTCTCCCCTCCCTTGAGGTCCACTTGGGTGGGAAATCCATGCCTATACAGTTCAAGGTGGTTGATGCGCCCATCGACTACAACCTTTTACTAGGTCAGAATTGGATTTATGCTTTGAAAGCGATTGTATCCTCTGTTTTCAGAGTTATTTGTTTTCCCCATGAAGGAAAGATTGTAACAATCAATCAATTATCCTTCAGTTCTGTAGCATCGCGAGGGTCTGTGGTCCCTCAAATTGAAAATTCTCAGTTGACAACTAGGAATGTTGGTGTAGGCTTATATCCTTCATTGATGGGATCTTTCGATATTGCCGCACCAATATCCTTTACAGGATCCATCTCCGATGATAAACCTTCGTCATTGACTCCTGTACCATTTCAAACATCGTATTTTGGTGATTCGTGGACTTTACCTTTCACGAGTCCCATGTCAAAAGATACTTCACACATCGGAATGGCTATTCCCTTGCCTACAGCCGAACTTGCTTATCGTGATATTCAACAAGTCACTGCGGATCCGGATCTCTCTTCTTCAAGGACATAATAAGAAGATCTTGTTACGTTTCCCGCATGGGTAGTACACTCGTCTTGTTCACATGACTACCTTGATGATATTTTACCGTCAGATGAAGCCATTATCGAGGCCATGAATGGAAATGACAAGCCTTGGGAGGACCTCATCGTAGATCTTATTTCCTTCCCAACCTTGATCTTATTGAGCAAGATGAAAGTATTTCTACCACAATGACTTGTATCGGATCTTTCTTTACATATGTGTCAGATATGATCTTGGTACTAATTTTTCTTAGAGACAGGATTCTTAGCTAGACTTATGCTTGCTTACTGGTCCTTTTCGACATTTTTTTCGATTATGTCGAGTATATTTGGAACCTTGCATATAGGTTTAGGCTTCCCCGCTGTTATGATGCATTAGAAATTTTTTCCATTTGAATTCGCCATAGGGTTGAACCTGTTGGCCATTGGGATGTTAGCCATCTTTATATGTATTGTGCACCAGTCTGACAATAGAGCCTACCTAACATGGGTCACCCTAGTCAGCACCCGTATGCCATTTTGGTTCCCATGATGAGTTTTTGTCATAGGCTCGGGAGCATTTTTAGATTTACCATGATTTTGAGAAGAAGCCTCATATCTTTCTCTCTCAAATATTTCTGGCCATCCCTTATAAGGCTCCCATTTTTGTGTTTAAGTTGCATGTGCATTTATTTTGATCCCTCTTGCGCTAATGAGCCTAATGCCAACTTCCACACTTTTAGCTCGTTATATAAGCCTCCATATTTGATCTCATTTCCGTTAAGCTATGTATCACTTTGCCTTTGTGATTTCACATCCTTTACCCAGAGGAGACACCCCCTGAGTGTCCTTATCTTGTTCATGTTCCTTGCATTATGCATAGCTTTGTTCCATACACTTGGAACTAGTCTCATATATCCCTGACACTTGTCTTCTCCTATGATGAGCATTCTTCCATCTCTCCTTTGAGCTCGTTAAAAACAATGAGGTCACGAGTATACTTGTCATTTCAGACTCATTAAAGGATTTGAAGCAACATCCACTTAGGTATAAGTTTACCCCTTTTCCGGACCTTTGTGGATTAATTACAAAAAAGGTTTACTCTAGTCATGCGTGACTAGAAGAGTTCTTCTCTCATTGGTTTACACTTTTTCGAGTGATGAGACTAATTTTACGAAAAAGGACTCCCCTTTTATGTCAAGTTGTGAATGCATTGCATTATCCTGTTTTCCTTTGAGCCTTATGCCAGCTCCTGCTTTCTCAGTTATTAGCCATTTTCTTAGCACTTTTCCTTCCGAGCCAAGCAGATCTATAATTTATCTTTCATAGCTTGATGACCCTTACCTTGAGGGAACACCCCCCCGAGTGTCCACATCTTGCACATGCTTCCTTGCATTGAGCATAGGTATGTTCCATTGCCTGGAACTAGTTTGCTTTCCCATGACATTCGTTCCCTCACTTGTTGTACAATAAGAAATTTTATTCTTTTTCAAGCTTTATAATATGAAAAATACCAAAAAAATCATACAATTTAAAAAGCTGGATGGGAAAATTTTACCACCTTCTATTGGTAGTTGTCGTGTCACCTTTGAACAGAGCATTCATATCCACTCCATATATCATGAGTTGGGACAATAGTATGACCTTAGGAAGCTGTACTTGTTTCTCAGATCATACTCCACCGGCTGGTTAAGCTTCCAGTCATTATGGATCCTTTGTTGATGCCTCATGCATCACAAAGTATTATCAGTATCTAGTGCTTGAGTCTATGTTTCCTGAGACTTTTCATCTTCTCATGCTCTTGTTCAAAGGAATTATTGAAGCTAGAGTCAAGAACTCCTCATATCTCTTGACTATTGCATGTCGACCATCCCTTATGAGTCAAGTTCGATCACGTTCTTCCAAATATTTCATCCTAGCTGCTACCTCGTGCTCGTTGATGGGGGATCCATCAATGCCCTCCTTCAAGCGAATCTCATTCCATTGACTCCAACTCATTTATTCTGGAATCAAGATTTAGAGTCCTATTGAGTACCTTGTGACTTGAAGTCATTAGTGGTAGGTCCTCTCACCATCGACAGTTGAGAATTCATTAATGTCCCCTAATTGATGGATTCGTCAGAGTGTTCGACCTCAACACCTCTATTCATGCTTTGATGAATGTACTCGGTGCCTTGATGCCCATTTTCATTATTGGTGGGTTATCTCGTGTCTATTAACAGTATACATCAATGACCGATAATCAGACGATGTCACATCAAGTTCGACATCAGTACCCTTATTCACTTGATGAGACATGCACGGTAGACGGTTTGTGTAGAATACCCCAGATTTCAGTGGCATTCAGTATGCTACTAGTGATCGTGATTGTACCTATGGGAGATTATTCTCATATATTAGTTGTTTGTACCATCATTCTGCATTAGTTGTTTCCTCTTTAGCAGGAGACCATATATTACTGTATATGGGTCATAGCTATGACCATTCATGACATGTATTCATTATATACTACCTATTCATGGCCATTGTATCAGATTGCTATGTATTGTACCAATATGTATACAGAGACATCGTTGTATTGTGACAAGTGGGCTACTCCTTCAATTTTTGTCTCCATGACTCCACTTCTAAATTTATAATGTATTTAGGCCATCATATTACTCTAACCTCACACATTAGGGGGCATCTGTTACACCATATTTTTCCACCTTGTGAGCATTAGCACTCATTGGCCTCCATTATCCATTTATGGACTTAGAACCAATTTTTGTCCTCCATAAACCTTTTTTTGCCCTATTTTTACTCCTATATGCGAGCTGCTTCACTGCAACTTGTGCATATGCAGGCTGCACCATTATAGCCCACGTACATCGAGTTAATTGGTGAAAGAGAGTAAAATCTCCCTTTTTCACTCCAAAAAGCCGGCCATTGTGACCTTTGGCCTTCCATGTATCTCGAAACGACTCGATCTGACCTTTCACTTTCCTTTGGAAGGTTATATATTGAGCCATTATGCACGGAAGGAGGGGAGGAGAAAGAGAAGAGCATCGAAACTCTATTGGGATTTTTCCATAGCTTGAGTCTACATCCATTGATCCTTGTTGTTGTGAACCTCTTATGTTCACCTACCAAACTCTACCATATATTCTAAGGGAGTTTCTCCTTTACTCGTGAGTTTTCAATTGCATGGGGGATTGAAGTGGTGGAGGCACAAGTGGAGAGACCTAGTTATTGGTTCAGATGAGTTGGCGACAGGACGTTGTATCTTGTACTTCTTGTTCATATTAATAGAAATACTCATTTTCTCATCCAATTGATATTGTGAATGATTTTTTATTATCATTGGGTACATTTGATTATATATATCATGGATTATGCTATTGTTTATGCTAACATCTTTCATATATCATATGCACTTGCTTGTGTTTTTTGTTGAGACTAAGCTACAGGTTCAAGTGTGTTGATTCGAAAGCTCAACGGGGATCTTCATCGAACTTCTGGATTGAGGTTGGTATTTTATTCCACTTCTTAGCATTCACATTTATATAGCATACATTGGGAAATGAATTCATTTCTGGAAGTCATCTGTCTGTTTGGTATACCCCAAGCCATAGGAATTTTTTCTCCGTAACAGAATCAAATTACTACCAATCTCGGTAATCCTTTGTTTGTTTGTTTTCCTGCCTCTCTTTTCACCATATTTGGGTTGTTTTCGCTTGGTTCTTTTTAAAGGTTCCTTAGCGATCCCAAGCTGGGGAGACGCACGAGTGTTTCGGATGGCCTCCTTAAGAAGTTTGAGCTGTCTACGAGAGACATAACCCTTACCTTTTTTGCTGCATTCGCTTTCAATTTCATCAAGGTATAATTCCCCAAGGTCCATGTCCTCTGCCTCCTCACCTTGATCTTCCTCCATACAGACAGATTGGCCATTCGGGTCAGTCTGGCCTTTGACAAGGCCATTTGGGGGATCCTCAACAGGAGTGGGATCCATGCCAGGGGCTTTTTCCAAGGGAGCTGAGTCTTCTTAAGCAGTAGTAAGGGTTTGAAATTGGTTGGTAGTATCAATCGAGCGATGTGCAGGATGATCAGGGTGCGAATTGCGGGCAGTCTTTTTCTTGTTCTTGACCAGTGTGAATCCATCGGGATCATGACCATCCAGTGGCACAACTTTAGGATCAGGTTTTTCAACATTTTGCGGGCAGTTCCTACTGAAATGGTTGTGAGCATGACAATGACAACATTGAAATGGGATTTTTTCGTAATCCAGTGGCTGGATCCATTCCTCATCATCCCATGAGAAGTTAATCACTTCTGACAGTTCCTTTGATAGGTTCATATAGACACAAATCCAGGCATAGGATGTGTAGCGTTGTTGTTTGGTGAGTTCTACTCCTTTCACAAATTCACCCAGAGTGTTACCTATATCCTTCAGGATATCTAGATCCCAGTATTCACAGGGAAGAGAGTAAAGTTGGATCCAAACCGGGGCAATGCTCATATCCTATGTATCTGGGTTAAATCTTTCCTTCCAAGGGATGAGATACAATCCCGAAGAAAAAAGGAAATAAGGTCCATCCTCCAAAACCTTATCTCTATCCTCTTGGTTAAAGAAGATGATAGTGAAAACACCCTTCGAGCCTAGCTGAAGGTAATAATTCCCTTTAGGGTTCCATGAAGTTTTGATCCATTTCAGAAGGTCTTTCTCTCTTAGCCAAATTCCAATAAACTTACCAATTAGGACTTTTTCTTTCCGGAGTTCAACTCATTCTCACAGCTTCTTAGATTTGATTTGAAGAGCAGGGATCACTGCAGATTTGGGAATACAACCCCCAAGCTTCTGATTCTACCCTGGAGGGTCCTTGGAAAATTTCCTCATTGTATCCTACTGCAGGTTACTTCGTTGTTTCATTCGAGGAAGGAACCACTGAGGAGGACTGTAGAGGTGGATTCCCCCCGCTCCCAACGCAGGGCCATCACGTCATGACTAGGGCTGGAAAACTGGGCTCACCAGGAACACAGTGGCAGGGAAAGTCGAGCAAGACACAGAAAAAAACCCTTAAACGACAACATTCAAACCACGCCCAATTGCAAAGCACCACCAATCCCCACCAAATCTATCAAATATCCCATAGAGCATAATTTTTAGACTTAGGATTAAAAATGCTATGATTTTAATATATTTTTATACTATTTAATTTGTGTAATTATGAGGCATGTGAGGTGGATAAGGTGGCGCATGAGGTCAAGTGGACCTAGTGATTTGTCAACCCAAATGGAAACTTTGATAAAATCAAGAAAAATACACAAAACCACAAAAAGATAGAAAGAAGCACAAAAGAAGCCATCACAAGAAAAGCAAAGAAAATCTAGGAAAAGCAGGATGTTGCCAAAATAAGGAAAAGCAATCCAAAGAGGAGAGGAAACAAAGTAAGGATAAAGCAGGAAAAATATTAGTTGCTAAAAGCATTCAATGAGGGTGCATGATAAAGGAATAATACCACATTCAATGTATCTAGATGGTCAATCAACTTATAAAAAGAGAGGAGTGTACCACTCTCGCATCTTTTGTCGGTATTGAGCATTATCTTGAGAGCTTAGCTTCTTAGTGGCCTAGGAGATGCGCCCCTAAACTGTGTTGGGAGATGTGCCCCATAGACACCATTTTCATGTCTTCATCATAGATCTTGTGCATCCTTTAGAACACGATTTGCAGGTCTAAAACATCCTCCATCCCGAAGAACTTGAGCTCACAGTGTTGTTGCAGATATTGGTGCAAGTTTGAGAAGGAATTTCATTGAGAGATCCAGGAAAGAAGGGAGCTAATAGAGTAATGGTGCCCTAGTGATTTACATATGACGATATTGATCCATCCACGAGATTTCCAAGTGTCCTCCTTCAGTATATGGCACTGATATTTGGATTAACACTCTTCTTTCTTATTCCTATTGAAGATCCTAGCTCCAAGTTGTAAAATCTATTGAAGAATTGTGAATTTTCTATAAGTCTGGATCTGATCTACCTTCAATTGCTACTATATCAGCCTAATATCATCTGGTGATGTTCAATTATCTCTATTTGAATCCATTTATCAGTCCTTAGAAGAAATATGAATATTATTGAAGTTGTTTGTAATTCTATTTCCTAGGCTTGCTCTATGTGCATTGTAAAATATCCTATTTTTATAGTAATTAGCATAAAATATATTATGTGAGCTCTTTAGTATCTCTGTAAGTTTATACAGGTCCAGAAGACCCATATAAACACATGGATATCCATAAGTCTGATTTTTGTGGCCCTTTTGAGGTGTTTGGAGTCTTATGGAAGTTGACTAGTTGTGAAGTCCTAAGTAGCGCCCTTATTAATTGGACCTCCAAATCTGATATAATTGCTACCAAACATATATAATTATATTGTAACAGGGATGATATGAGCCACTTAGTCTACCCCAGGCCTAATTACCTTCAATTAGCACCAGAAGCCTTGGGTCTCCATAGAAGTCCTCGGGTAATGTGCATTGATAGCCTTGGTTTTGCCAAGGAAATATTCCCAAGCATGAAGCACCCATAAAAGTTCCATTTTCAAGGTATTGGCATGTTTTCCATATGATACAAAGTCTTATCAGGTCCTAACCTATATCTAGGGATAATTTAGAAAGAGTCTGAAGTGGTTTGAATTCTTCTATGTGAATCCTAGTCAAATTAACTAGTTTTGTCAAAGCTATATTTTGTTGTTTAATTTTTTCATGTTTTTGGAGTTAATGCATCTTTGAATCAGATATGGTACATTAAGGATACTTATGCGTGAATTCAAAACAACAGATTATCAATTGACGCGTAGTATCAGTTGAAGAGAAGTAGCGCGGAAACAGAACATCATACAAAACCTGATTGCAGACTACAGAATATGATGATGCAGCACATAGTTCATGTAGTGTGAAGTCAATTGTAAAGGTGTGAAGCTTTCATGTGAATTTCATGATACATAACAAAAATTGCAACATATCAAGGTTTCAGAAGGTGCACACAGCATAAATAACAACATATTATTAGAAGTGTGCGTGGATCAGAAGTTTAGCAAAGCAATATCTTATTCTCATATATCTGGGCAGCAGGACAGGGCAAGGAGAAGGTGGTCGTAGCATGCTTCTAGTTGGTGTTGGTAAATCAGGGAGTTGGTGCTTCCTTCAGGCCGGTGCTTGTAAACCCAAGGGTTCATTTCCTCCTTCTAGTTGCTGCTGGAGAACTTAGGAAGTTGGTGCTTCCTCGAATGTAGTCTTTTATTACAAGAGATCATTCCGTGGTTTTATACCATTTGGGTTCCCATGTAAAACATTATGTGTGTTCTTTGTTTTTGCGCATATGTGGATGAATGCTTTATTTATGGTGAATGCATAGTTAAAGTTCAATATTAATCAGTTGAGAAGTTAAAAATTGTTCATAACTACGCTAATACTGATTCACCCTCCTCTCGGTATTAAATAGATTCCAACAAACTTGGCATTCCAAAGGATGTCAGGATTCCATAACCGGGTTGGAATCCCATCACTTCCATGGTTTTCAATCTTCAAGACAGATATCATGTCTTTGTTGGATTCTTTTTATCCCTTGTCTCCTTGACCACCTCATATGGATCTTCTACATTTAAGGGCTGAATAGAATATAACCAGGAGGGTGTAGAACCGACTTCTTGGGATACCCTAGCACCAGGTGTACTAGGGGCTCCTCCTGGCACTGCTGCTTCTGAAAACTATTTCCATGTAATTACACACCCAATCCTCGTGCTCATGTGTATTGGAGGAATATAATGGCTGCAAAATATATCTTTGTTGTTGCTCACATGTCAGGGCAATGTCAGTTATAACTAAAATTTCATTATAGAAACAAAGGATTCCTTTACCTCCCAAAAGCTTCATTTCAATGATGCCTCTATCCACCCAATCAATGGATGAAATAACACTTTTGTTTTTTGATCCATATGGAATGTAATCAACCACCTCCTCTAGAGTGAAGTGTTTCTCCCATATAAGCAGCTCATGAGGTTTCTCATTCATGGCTTGCATATCAAACAATTCCCTATAAACATGTTATACAACTTGACAAGAAATTTATACTCAAAATGAGAAATCTAGCTATAAAAACCCATATTTTTTAATAAAAAACACCAAAAAACAACCCCGAATAAAAAATTGGTGCTACCCGTAGCACCACTTTTTGATTTGGGGTAAAAAATATAGAAATGAACCAAAACATTTGTTATTGTTGTTTGCAAAAACCTTAAAGTCAAGCTCTAAATTGAAAACTAATGCTATCGGTAGCACACTTTTTCAAAAAATGGCATTTTTATATGATTTGATCATAATTGAAAAATGTGCTTATTTAATCTCTTAGCAACAATATATAAAACTTGCATTGAGTTAAACACAAATTATTCAAGAAATAGTTTGACCACTTTTTTCATATAAAATACAAAAAATTATGATATTCATCCTATAATCATATATTAAACTATAAGAGGTAGAAATAATTCATATCAAAATTCAAGCACTCCTTTAGAGTTGCCATACAAACAATGGCATATTAATAAAAAAGACAAAATGTTTCATGTGCAAATATTCAAATAAACACATGGATTCTGACACACCATCAGAAGCTACATTTTATTTAGATTAATGACTGGATGAAGATGTAGATGACCTGTATACTTCTCTAATATCAATGAGTGCACCATCTGAATCTTCATGTACACCCAAAATTTCATATGCCATATTCCACTTAGATCTACGCCTTGGTTTAGAAAACTCCCATGTTGCAACTATTTCTGGTGCCAACAATATTTTGATAATCTCTATAGTCTTGGAGTGAAGAGTGCCTTTCCTTGTCAACTGGAAGTCATAAACTAGTATGTCAACATCCTCTAATTTAAAAATGTCTATGCGATGATGATTTACATTTTGACCCTTTCTTTTTCTCTTTTTGAAAATCGTTTTCTCGATCACCATATCCGGCTTGCACACACCGTCAAATGGGTGTGTGTCTATTGCATACAAATGTACTTCAATAGATATAACTTCTTCATTTTCATTATTGACCTTCATAAGTTTTGCAATCCAGAACGGATAACCATGTGGATCTTCTATGGCCAAAACTACAATCATGCAGCCCTCCTTAATATCTTGTATTGAGCCTATGTAAAGGTCTTCCATTGCCTCACGCTATGCAAATGATCTTCTAGATCCAATGTACATTTCCCTTTCTTCTAGTTGAGAAGGCTCAACACCTTCAGGCTCAACATTTCTCTCCTCATTTTCATTTGACATACTTTGTGGCCAACTAAATGGAGTCTTGAAAAGAATATCTCCATTTGTAGAGTTTGTAATTATGTCATTTTGCTCCATGAAAAATGACTCCCACCAAACAGAATCAACATCTCTATTGTGTCAGTGTGGATTTTGAATCTCAACGGCTAATTGCAACAACTGTAACTTTGAAGCATACATTTGACGACTTGAGATGAATTTCAGAAATGCTAAACCTGATGTAGGCCCCCATTCTGCACTTGTTGAGTACTTATTACCCCATAGTAGTGTTTTCCCATCATTCTTTTTTATATGAAATGATGTTGAACGCTAATATCATTAAGTTTCTCAATGCACCTTTCTTCACCATGCGATCCCAAAATAAATCTTCGCATGTCAATAGTTTCCTCCAATGTTAGTACAACAGGATCTGGACTATATGTTTTTCTAATAATTTCAGTTAATGGTGAGAGCCTCCCAACATTCTTCCTCCCCAATGTCACTACAAAACGGTTGAACATTTGATCAATATAGTCATGTGTATGCCCAACAAGAAGGAAACCAACTTTAACTTTATGAAAAATTCCCAATTCAACAAGCATGTTAAGATAATCAAACAGGATCTGATAACCAAACATGTATGATGTATGTGTGAAGGTAGCTTGAATTTGACTGTGTGTGAATTCATATTTGTGTTTGAATGGATATCTGTGAAGGTGGCGCGGAGACTATTGCAACAACTATCTGTGAATCCAAAGCTATGTTCAAGGTTTTGTTCTACGTCTTGGAATATCTACTCCCCCCAAGATTTCATATTTGAAGACTTATATGGGTTTTTTCATGTCACCATACCAGTGATAGAAATGAAAAAGAGGTTTTAAAATTTTTATGGAAAAATGGATATATAGGATATTTACTGAAATAAGGGTGTTTTAATTGGAAAGATGTATTGGGAAGGGTGTTAGTTTTTCAGAATTAATTCAATATGATCTATGATCTTAACTGAAATAACAACATGTATAGCATATCAAGCATAAGAGACAAGAGACAAGAAACATTTCACCGGGGAAAACCAAGAAGGTGAAAAACCCCGCAACTTCCTCAGAGATATAATAAGCATCAATACAAGGATCACCATGATCAAACCCAAGAGATAGATATCTTCAGTAGCATGCTCCTCCTCCACTTGTGTGCATCCTCCTCTTCTCTCACTAATGTGAAGTGAGTGAATAATAGAATGTGTAAAATGAGAGAGACACACTCTCTATTTATACACTAACGCACTTGATCTTTACTCAACTAGGAGGGCCCCAACTTAACCACTTAACATAATGCTGACTAGGCCGACCCCCACTAGGGTGGTCTAATAACCCATCAAATATAAGTTATGACACTTACAATATAACTTGCGACACATGTAAGTACAACTGACGACACTTCCAATCGGAGGAATAATACATCTTTTTTGGGGATACAATAAAGTACAAATACAATATACAAGTGAATATCTTCCGAAGTTACAAATACATCAACACTCCCTCTTAACTAGGAAGGTATTCTCTTGACATAAGTCATCAATACATATCGGCACAAGTCTTCAATGCTGGAGCTGGATCATCGTCACTGGATCATGGAGCATCATCATCACTACTGCTGCTATCTCAATCAATCTCCAATCTACTCGTCATAGGAATTTCTACAGAGCCAACCATTTTTCATGTTGGATGTAGGCCTAGCCTCCATGTAGGTCTTCATCATCTAAGCAAGCCATCAAGTAAGTACACCTCAGGACTGATTACACTACCTTTGCAAAACCTACAAGATCTCCCAGGATTGATTACACTGCCTCTTCAAAACCTGCAAGAGAATCTCAGGACCGATTATATGCCTCTGCAAAACCTGTGTACCATACTGTCACCTCATCATCTTCAGATCATCGTCATCGTCCATGGAGCACAACCCAGATGCACATCACACAACACTTACATTCGCCGGCATGGGAAGACACACTTCAACCATCCGTGAAAGGCTCAGCACTTATATCTACACCATGGGAAGACACACTTCAACCATGCAAGAATGGCATCGCACTTATATCCATAGCCATGGGAAGACACACTTCAACCATGCTAGGAATGGCACAGCACTTATATCATAGCCATGGGAAGACACACTTCAACCATGCTAGGAATGGCACAGTACTTATATCGCAGCCATGGGAAGGCACACTTCAACCATGCTAGGAATGGCACAACTCTTACATCAACGACCATGGGAATACACACTTCAACCATGTTGGAATGGCCCCTGCCCTTATATCTGCACCATGGGAGGACACACCTACCACCATGTGAGAATGGCTCATGTGCATCTATGTCTCCAGACTCATCACTTCCCCGTGGAAGGAATCTCGATCTAAGTTACACCAAGCCTCTCTCTGAAGTAGTCAAACTTCACTCTGGCTAGTGGCTTGGTCAACACATTGGCGATCTGCTCATCTGTCACAGCATACAGAAGCTTCACTGCTCCTCTCCGCACCATATCCCTGATATAGTGATATTTGATCTCAATGTGCTTCGACCTATCATGGAACAGTGGTTTCTTAGACAACTTCACACAACTCTGGTTGTCACAAAAGATACAGGTAGCATCCAACAGGAGATCAAATAACTCAAATAGTAGATTCCTAAGCCATATTGCCTCACAACTGGTAGAACAAGCTGCAGCATACTCTACTTCGGCTGTACTTAGTGCCACACAGGACTGCTTCTTGCTAAACCAAGAGATCATACCAGATCCCATACTGAAGCAGCACCCCGAAGTGCTCTTCTGATCAGTGGCACTGCTTTCCCAATTTGAATCAACATAACCCTCTAGGTTAAACTTTTGATTCGCATCATACTTGAGCCAATAATCAACCGCACCCTTCAGGTACCTCAGAATATGCTTTACAGCAATCAAGTGAATATGTCTAGGATCTGTCAAGAATTAGCTCAAGGTGTTCACCGTAAAGCAAATATCTGGTCTCATGTTCGTCAAGTACATCAAGGACCAATCATATGACGATACACTGTGACATCAACCGGATCAGATGAAGCATCACACAGAAGCTTCAGGTTCGATGCCATAGGTGTGGCCATGGCCTTGCAGTCCATCATCCTGAACCGCTTCAGGATCTCTACTGCATACTTCCCTTGTCCAAGGAAGATTCCATCTGCACTCTACCACACTTCCATGCCCATAAAGTAATCCATCATCCTGATTATCGTCACTGCATCGTCCTGATGCATGTCATCCAGAGCATCGTCCTGATACTCATCACATATTATCATCCTGATCATCATCACTACATCGTCTTGATGCATGTCATCCAGAGCATTGTCCTGATACTCATCACATATGATCATCGTCACTGCATCGTCCTGATGCATGTCATCCAGAGCATCATCCTGATACTCTTCACATATGATCATCCTGATCATCGTCCTGATGCATGTCATCTAGAGCATTGTCCTGATACTCATCACATATGATCATCCTAATTATCATCACTGCATCGTCCTAATGCATATACATATACATGATCCAACTGATCATACAAAGCATCCAACTGATGCATATCCAAAGCAGTAACTGGAGCATCATCCCGATGCTCATCACACAGTGCTTACATCCATAGCCAAGGGAAGGATCCTCCTCTCACCATGCTTGGAATGGCTCCTGCAAATGTGTCCCATCACTTCTTCCTCGAAGTATCTTCAATAGATATTTTTCTTTGAACTTTGTTGCTAGAACAAATGTTGTAGTCCTTCTTTTGTAGGTGCACGGTCTTTCCTACAAGACAAGTGCAATTGCATGATTAGAAACATCTTATATATTTCAGAACAAATTCTTACTCATAAATACATATGTCATACAGTCATGCAATTATATTAGCCAATGCTTCAATACAACATTTATCCATATTTCATAACTTTCTAGATGCCTTCTATCTCTACCAAAACATTGTTAAGGGCGTGAACAACTCCCAACATGTCAGCAAAGAGGTTTCATTCTAGATAAGTAGCAATGGAATGTTGTATAGTACCATAGGCCACTTACCCATTACTATATTAGTAGTATCTTGTTTATTAATGCAACCTTTTCTAAAATGCATAATATACATCCTAAATCTAGGAACATGTACATGACTGAACAACATCATTTAAGTAATCATATATATAACAATTCAAATACTTATCTTTGTTTAGTTGTAGGGTGGACTCCCTCTCAATCTTTGCTTCCTTGCGGGAACTACTAGAGTGTGCTCCCTCTTGATCTTTGCTTCCTGAATTACCTGTCCTTGAACTTATATTCATCCTGGACCACTATGCATGCTTAAGTGTGCACTAGTGTCATCCTCAAGATCTCATACATGATCATACATCCATTAGTATAATCTCAATACTATCAAAACATTATGATCCTAAATAAACTTAACATGTATGGTCATGATTATTTCAAACACAGGTAATTTTTCACAAGCATTAGTATTCAAGGTTTCAGGGAGGACTTCTATTACTTATGCATATTCTTATTGACCATAGGACTCTTCTAGTTAGTCATATCATCAATCAAAGTAAGAAACATAATATGCATAAACTATTGATTACTTAAACATCTAACTTCAAGAATAATCATTCATACAAAAGTATAAGATCCTAACACAAGGTAGGATTCTAACTTGATATAGGAAAAACATACCTAGAATATCATGTTCGCTAGTTATGTCTAACATACCCAAACAATGTCTTCTTGTTCTCTTCAATGACTTGTGCTTAGTAACCTGCATAACTCATTAGTGAACCATTGTAGAAACAAATTATACATACCTCGTAAGTGGAGCTTCTATGTGATCCATGAGTCTTTGTCTTCATGTCACCATGGTCATATGTTCTTGATTTGTACCTTTCATGTTAGTGGAAAACATCAACCTCATACAACACCATAGTGCATTAGTACAATCATAAGTGTCATAACCCTAATCAATGAATGTCTTCTATCATTCACATGCATTCATACTTTTATTAGGGTGATGAGACAAGTCTAAGATTAATCAAGATTGTACTAACCTCAATTATATGAAGACAAACATATCATAAACTCAATCATGAACAAATTTCAAAAACATACCTATATCTTTTCAAGTCATACGTGTCGAGATTGCTTGTAGCCTTCTCATGTAAAGTCTCAGCCTCATCTCCCTCTAGAACTGGAACTTCTTCACTTATGCAGGTGTCCAATTCATTCTCTTCCAGGATTAACCCAATCCACTTTGATTTGTTGAAACTGGATCTGGAGCTGGATTAGGGTTTGTCAGAGAAACCCTAAAAAATTCAAACTTTGAATTTCAAACTTTTGAAAGGATAGAAAGATGCGCCTTGCTAAGCTGGTCAAGCTGGTATACTCAGATTTTTAGATCTGCAAAATTTGACCCCTCAAAATTGCCTTTAAAACTTTTAGATTCACTAGATAGGACCCCGAACTAGGGTTTGATAAAGCCCACCCTTCTACCCAACAAGGTTCTATCCAAATATCTAAACTTCGATTTTTCTGAGGAGCTTCCAACCGTGGTACAGACTTCAAAAATTCCAACTTTTGCAGAAGCCCTAATTTTCCATCTTTCTAATCAAAATCCCAAACTAGGGTTTGATGAAGCCCGGCCTTCTGCCCAAAGCAAAATTCGATCTTGGTCTCTAAATTTCGATTTTGATGAGGAGCATTCAGCCGTGGAATCCGATTCCAAGAATTCCAACTTTCTCTGAAGCCCTAAATTCCCACAGCAGTGACAAGCCAAGAATGAAGGTGCTCAGAATCCAAATCTGTTTTGACATAAATATGCACCTGATTGATTCTGGTGCATCTCTAAAGTTATGAATCCACAGGGTTTTAAACTTTGACTTGTGGTAGCCTGACCTGGTATCTTTCCAACCCCACATTTCTGACCTCAATTGGATTCCTCGAGAGAGAGTTATGCCAAGTGTCACAACGTGACTTGTTTATGGGATAAAACAAGAGAGCAAACTTGTACGGCGTTCCACGTGTCACTGGTTCAATCTCGGCCTCTGAAAAACTTACTTGAGAAACTACAGTCCGTTCTCTTACTGTCACTTTTTACATAATTTTATTTGGATCTTCCTAGACCAAGTTATGACCTTTTTTCCTAGGTCACATGTTTATGACTGAGATCTGGAAGAGGCAGAAACCCTATCTTGTACTGATCATAAAACACAAAGTACAACGAATCAGATGTTGTTCTTTGGACACAAGGTACATGGGGATGTTGTCTACGACTTGTAAAAGTTTCAGATCCTGAACCTTCGCCAAAATGGATTTATAGCGAAAGTGATACGATGATTGTTTTTTGCTATATCAAGCCCTAGCTTGCAATTTGTCACAAGTGCAACAAGTCTCATAAATGCCATATCATGCTTTCCTTTAGGCTAGCTCTGATACCATGTTAGTTTTTCAGAATTAGTTCAATATGATCTAGGATCTTAACTGAAATAACAACATGTACAACATATCAAGCATAAGAGACAAGAGACAAGAAACATTTCACCGGGGAAAACCAAGAAGGTTAAAAACCCCGCAACTTCCTCAGAGATAGAATAAGCATCAACACAAGGATCACCATGATCAAACCCAAGAGATATATATCTTCAGCAGCATGCTCCTCCTCCACTTGTGCACATCCTCCTCTTCTCTCACTAATGCGAAGTGAGTGAATAATAGAATGTGTAAAATGAGAGAGACACACTCTCTATTTATACACTAACTCACTTGATCTTTACTCAACTAGGTTGGCACCAACTTAACCACTTAACATAATGCTGATTGGGCTGACCCCCACTAAGGTGGCCTAATAACCCTTTGAACCACACAACTCATACAGGGCCGACCCCAACAAGGTGGTCTAATAACCCGTCAAATATAAGTTACGACACTTATAATATAACTTGCGACACATGAAAGTACAACTGACGACACTTCCAATCGAAGGAATAATACATCTCTGTTGGGGATACAATAAAGTACAAATACAATATACAAGTGAATATCTTCTGAAGTTACAAATACATCAACAAAGGGAGGTTCAACTAAAGGTGTTTTAAAGGTATTCATTTATTGAAATTAGGGGTATCCTTTAGTATCCCAGGAACACACATGCTATGTTTTGTAGGTTCACCAAGTGAAATATATCCATATAATGTCGTCTAAGTCATTATGGATAATGTTGCTAAGTATGTTATTACTAGTAGATTTCTTATCGAGAGGTATTGAACTTTGTGTTGGAATCATTGTGAAACCCACTGCATTGGTTTGGCACCCACTGCATTGGTTTGGCATGAGACATTTCACATGGAATAAGGAGTTGGTCAGTCACACAATGATGCATTTGTTCACTAGCTTCATTTATCTTTTTAGTCTCTCCACAATTCCACGTTGGAGTTGTAGAGGGTGTTTATTTAAGGTGAGTGGAATACTTATGTCTACATGGGAAAGCCATAGCCCAACTTGTGAGTCACAATCAAAGTTTTAGATGGGATTGCAAGCATTGTGTATCATTAGTAAGCCTTTGGTAAATGGTCTTCTCTTGGTTGATGGTGAACAATGGGCTACTTATATGAGAGCATGGATATTGAAAAGGAATCTATCCTTCGATACTATGAAAACAAGGGGGAGGAGTGTTTTAGTGAACGAGCCCATATATGGAGTGTGATTGATGACTAGTTGAACAATACTCTCCATCATTTGATTCATGCAACAAGTCTCTATATTAACCCCGTAGATTTGTATGCCTTGGTTTTAGAATTTTTTATGTTGGTTATGGATGGATTTTTCCAATGTGTTTAGAGAATGGTGTTGCTCTTGTTGAACACTAAGAGATTTCCAAACAAATGGAGATATATAGGCTAGCCACTAGGACATTTGGTCATGACATTTCTATCCAAGACAAGGCCACTAGGATGCTAGGTAAACTTCAAGTACAAATTTGTTTCAAACTTTAAAATTGCAATGTCTTTCTATCTATTTCGTACTCAATGAAATATGATTCAATGTCTTTCCTTTTGTTTATTCATTGTACAAATGTCTGGTGGACACACTATCCCATAAAAGTCCTAGATTTATAGAAACTTGCCATTTGGGTGCTTTCCAAACTTGCAACTCTTTAGGGTGTGGCTTTAACTAGATTGTATTTGAAAAAATATTCTCCAAGAAGTGCAATAAGTTAGAAATGTTCGAAGTAAAACGTTAATTTTTATAATTTTATTAATTTTAATTTATGCCCATGGTCCATCATCCTTTAACTACAAAATAGAACTTATACAAGTTAGATTTCCACCACCTTAATGACATGGTCTACAACCACTATACAACCCTAAGTTGTGGGTGAAGAAAATTGACAAAGCACCTCATATGAAAGCCATTTCATTGGATGTAACTTGACATTGTGACTTTATGTAGGGTGGAGGCAAAGAGGCTTGTCATCGAGGAGGCCCTTGAGTGGTTGGAGCATGATATTGATGAGTTGGAGGAGGAGGGGAATTTAGAGGAGGATGCTCCACTTCCAACAGTTACAAATTTGGAGTAAATTGAGAGTGCATCACAACCGCCACCTCCACAAAGACAAGTATATAGGGGAAGAGTCGAAACACATCCCACTTCATCTTCCACCTTAGCCCTAAAACCTTCACCTCAACCCCAATGGTTGAAAGGGCACCTTCCAACTTAAGATTAGACTTAGCAAAACCACCTACTACTTCCAGAGGAAGATCGGTGACCTTTTCCCATAGAAGAGTAAAAGGAATCGTTAATCCATTAATACATTATCTTTGTAGTATGTAAATACTTCATGATAATTCATCCCATGAGATACACACACATGCACACACACACATTTTAATGTGATTTATGTGATTTTGTAGCACCTTATATGACTTATGACTCATTACATATCATATTTTAATATGAATATGTACGATGTACCACTTAACATTTTATATATCCATTTTATTTTTCATATTTACGTATCAATGTCTTTGTTTAATATTGTTGTTACTTTAAATGCTTAAAATAAGTAAAAAAAAAAATTATATTTTTAAAATTTTCCAGATATTTTCCCTAACGTTGTCACTAAACTAAAATATGGATAATAAAATCCAAAAAAATTAAAATAATTCTAATAATTCTAATTTATTAATTATATGATACTTCAATCGAGAACATTGGCAAACAAAGTTCATATGATATCCGACTTACATGTTTTTGGATTTTAATGCGCACGACTATTTGTTGTGGCCACTACACATCCAACATTAAGGTACAAACAAAAGTTCATATGATATATCCGACTTATGTGTTTTTGGATTTTAACGCCCAAGAACCAGGACCATTTGTTGTGCTCTCTAGAATCTGACCATTTGTTGTGCTCTCTAGAATCTACACATCTGAATACTCACCCCTTTTGACCACGTGGAATTTCCTTCTTGTCACCAGATTCCTCATAATGAATACAAAATATGTCTAAACACTTTTTAATAATAATAATAATATGCTTGTTATCTCACATATAATAAATAAAGGAATAACTTGTTAAGGTGTATAAATAAATTATTGTGAAGCAAAGGTTTTTGTTTTTTGATTTTTTATTAAAGAGTTAATTAGTATAAATTTATTTTAGTATTGTATTTATTAAGCGTTTACGAGAATCAAATTTTTGAGTGTAAATCTTTATTATAATTTTTCATTACCTAAAATGTTTGTATTTCAAAGGATTTAGTTTTTTGAATATGTGGTAATATAGTGATTATTTTTTTAATTTTTTTTATTAAAGTTATTTTTAAAATGTATTAACATTATAATTTTTTTTAAAGATTTGAAGATTTATATTATAAGCAGAAACATTATATATATATATATATATATATATACAAAAATGTTTAAATTGCTCAGCAAGATCATGATACCCAATAAGCAGAGAAAAAACAAGAACCTAGACCAAATTCATAGGTTTGGAGTCAGGAAGGCCTCTATTTTCCTATCCCCCACAGGCTGGGGGTTATGACCCTATTCATTGTCAAAATACCAAACTGACAAAAATAAATCATAACAGAACATATCAACTAAACACCCTCGTGGGTTAGGGACTGACTCAGACCTGGTTGAGCTTGGTTCACCTGGTCACCTGATTGCTAAAATAGGTTCCTTCATGGCATCATGGTTGGACTTCTCCCAGGTCTCCATGAACTCTAGCAGCTGCTCTATTTTGATGTTGAAGTTGGCATTCATTATAACCTAATTCTTGGCTAAATTTCAAATGCCCACTTCCAGCTTGTTGAAACCATTCTCCATTAGCTGCATTAAATTTCCTCTATGAGTGGTAGCGTTAGAGGTCCCTCCCTTTTCTTGGGTGTTTTTCTTAACCCATCCTTCGTCCAGAGCCATGCTCAACATGTCTTGCATGCCTCAAAAGAGACTGAGGGTCCTGCTATGCTTGTTCTCTCTGGTTCATGGGGCCCCGGAGTCCTCAATGATACCTTCAAAACTTGCCTGCATAGCCTCTGGTGTAAAATCACTACATTTCTTCTTCGCTCGGTTCTCCCATCGTTTAATTCTCTCGCGCACCTACCGGCTTACTTTCGAGCCAAAGAAGCCACGCAGCTTGTCCAAATCCTTCTTGGCTCTTGGCACATGAGACCTCTTTGGATGAGAAGTTGTGCGCTTGTGGGTGGTTTTGGTACGAACCATGAACTAGATAGCAGGGAGAAACCTGGGAAAAAGCAACTAGAAGAACCAGTGCATATGAGCAAGCATATACATCTAAGGCTATGGGAGGTAGGGTATAATACCTGAATTGAGGAAGAAAGATACCAACTCCGACGAGGCCGCTTCCTGCCATAATTAGAGCATACCATTTGGTTCTAGCATGATCCAACCATGATTATCACCCTTCTAGATGGATCAACGTTGTAACATCCCGGAAAAATCACAAAAATTTAAAATTTTTCTATGTGACAATTAATGCTTATTTAATATGTGCGGAATAGAACAAAGCATAAAAGCTTATCCTGCTGTAATAAATACCATGCTAGCTTATCGTATAAGAATTTGCGACTAACAAAATTATGTTTATGTCTTGATGTTATTAATACTACTGCAACTTCTATTATTGATGTTATGATTTATGAATCAGTTATTTTGACTAATATACTTTTATTGATTGATGAAGGGGTCCTACGGACGCCCCGAGGGTTACTTAGCATTCGTGCTAAAGCATGTGAATTCGTACTTGTGGCAGTTTACAGGCAAGGTTTTAAAGTTGCGACAAGTGACCAAACAGTTTATCAGTGAAGGTCTGTAATGATCGTATCGCGGTGTTGTACTCAGAATTATTTTTGGTTTCCATTCATGTCGAACTGTATGTAAATATCTACCTTCTTCCTTTGTGGCAATTTGTGGAAATTCTATGTATAACTGTTTTGCTAACTTGCCTAGGGTCTTTACTTCTACCATGGTTATGATAATTTGATTTATCAACAAGTCTTCTATTTCACTATACAATAGCATGTATGTATAAAAAATCTTCTTTGATTATTTATATAATCTATTTATATGGTGTTTGGGACATTATCAAACAATTACAAACTATATATATCACATATTATATGTTGTGTGTTATGTGCAATAGTGTGGCCCCATGTGATATTATGCCACCCTAGTGAACTATACAAACATATGATGCTATACAAAATGCAATATTATACAAACTTTATCGATAATTTGTAAACATATAATACTATATGATCCTACGATACTATGTGAACTTTGGAGATATTCTATTACGTGTTGTGTGCACTTATGTGACCCTAGGTAATACTTATGCGACCTCAGTGAAGTTCTATCCAACCCTTAACTTAATGTTACAAGGGCGTATATCATGACCTTACCATAACCATTTCCACGTTGTTTGATATGAATGTTAATATGCGTTACAGGTTGGCGAATGTAATTGTATCCTATGCATTGAATGCACATAACCAACAAGAATAGTGGAATTCCCTCGTGGATGGCTTAGTAAGCTTGGTTCACGTGAAAGTATCTTGGTGTAACAATTGAGTGCTGATTTGTAACTTGACAAAGGTTTAAACGTTGCCGAGCTGGCTCCTTCGTGGTTGTGGTATTGATGGCTCATTTAATGTGGCAGATGGTTTGTGATTTCGTAAATCCCACCGGTGATCTCCATCATTGATCTAGCAAGGGTTTCAATGCATGTGGTTAAACCCTACCTTTGCTGCGATCGATGAGTTTATTGTGATTTTTGTTACTTGGTAGTGGTATCTCTGCGTGGCCGACAGGCTGAGGGTTTGTAGTTTTGTTGTTCTTCCTGTGGAGGCGTAGCTCCTGAGTCTTGAACTCGTAACCTATGTAATTTATAGAGCCGAGCTCTCTCCAGTTCTTGTATAGTGGTGAATGTCTCGTTTGGCAGTCTTAGAGTTTGTCTTTGGGTGGCTTGATACCCCGACTTGTTGAGGGTTTGTTTATTTTAATGCTGGGTTTGTAATGAATGGCCAGGGCCTCGTCAGGGTTGCTATATCTCTCGGCACTGTTTCACTGTTTTAAAATAGTTGATGATCCTGTGTTGGCTCCAACTATACTAGCATTCGACGAAGTAGGGGTTTCGTTACAGTTGCATCTGTCTTGGCGTTCATTGCTGCTACAGGCTATCATTTAAAAGGTAATGTGTTTCATTTCCTTCACTGTAATGTTCATACATTAGTGCTAACGGTTATTAGAATTTCGATACTGTAATTCTTCCTTCTGAGATATTGTTTTAACCACATCTGTGATGTTCTTGCAGGTGTAATATGTAATGGCTCCTCAATTCTGTGCGTTGAAGGTTGGAAATAGCTATACCAACCGGTAAGCCTCGACGGTTGCTTTGAAACTCTATGTAGGTGAAGATGTTGGCCGACTGTGTGATGTTTTGTGTGTTATGTTTTTAACTCATAGAGTTTTGTAAACTTGTAGAGATGGGGTTTGTAAACTTTTTAAAAGTATGGGGAGGATAATACATCGACCCAAAGGGAAACAACCGTGTTGATTGTTAATACAAATGTTTTGTAACAGAGATTCATATTCTCAGACTTAATATAGTGATACATCTCATTCTCAAAATAGTTCTATATTTATGGTTGATGGATAAAAGTTATGGTTTTGAAATGAAATGAAAGCTTCTTTGTATCGTTTCTTCTACATAAAATAACTGTGAAAACTGTATAGTTGTATCGTGTGTCTCTCCAAACTTGGATATCGTGATAACCCTTTGATTTCTACAAATCGTATGGGATACGTTTTTGTTTTTAGAGAGGAGTTTGGCTGTGTAAGGTTCGTCGGTTGAGGGAAGTTCTCGGCAATGTCAATCTATAAGTTAGGATTTGAATTGTATGAAATGTATGGCTTAATTTTTTTATCATCGTTATGATGTTGAGTCTTCAACTCTGTCAAGTTATGGAAATAAATAAAATAATAATCTATGTTTTAGCTTTATGGCAATTGTCACATGGTTTGTCAAGCGTTGAAATGGATAGTCTGATGTTGCTCTTCGAAATGGTCTCGGCACTAAATTGATGTCTGCTATATTTGCTTAGAAATATCCTACTGATATCATGATACTTGAATTCTGGAAATGATACCAAGAATGTAAAATGTTTAACCTGTAGGAAATGGTTTCTGTGTGAATGGTTTGGTCTTTTGTTTATAAGTTTAAAATGAAAACCTGTTATGAAAATCGATAATGCTAACTAGGTCTTCGACTGTGTAATGTTAAGACCAAAACTCGATTCTGTTTACATTGTAATAATTCTATATCTTAATTGGAATCGTGTAGTAAAGAAAAATGAAGTTTAACTTGCTTAGAATGGAATGTTGACTATAGGATGGTAGTTGATAACTCTGTTTACGGTTATAGCATAAAATGTTTTGATTTCCACTATCGAGTTTATGGTATAAAACAATGTATAATTGTATGCATGAAATAGTTGGGAAATCTTATTGTCTGTACAAAGAAATATCACTCTGCTATATAATGAAAGTAAATCTATAAATTTCCTAATATAAACATGAACATTTTAACTACTGAATATAAATAACAATCTTATACTGTTAGAACAGAAATCTAATTATTTTGAAAATAGAGATATTATAAACAAGGAAACATTGCATGTAAATTAGGAAAACAGTTAGCTAAAAATAATTGATAATGGGGCACTGTAAATGTATATACAGGAGTTAAATAGTAAGTAGAAAACTTGAGGAATTTTTAATAATTTAATCTTCTCATTCACTTGGCTATTTGCCTATCTTGATCTATTCTACTTAATCTATCTCTGTACTAGAGTATGATGCTGTTCCTTTTTGCATGGGGAAAAATGCAGAGACTATTTTATTCAATCAGTTCGATTTATATAGAATTATTAAATTATTCAAGAAAACTGAAATAAATCTCAACAGTAAAAGTTAAATAGATAACAGAACTTTAAAATAAAAATAGATAAGACAATGGAACCTGTGAAAGACGATAGGGCCAACAAACACCCAAGGAGGCATGTTCCTCCCAACCTGCTTTAGAAGAAGCAGCTCAACTGTTGACTTCAAATGAACCCCCGAGCCTGATTACTGATCCAATAAGTGGGTGGAATATGTGTAAAAGCAAGGCACTCAAAAATGCCTTCTCCACTCAGCATCAACCTCCTGAAATAAAATGCCTTCTCCACTCAGCATCAACCTCCTGAACTCAATAAGAGTTTGGCAGACTCACAACATGATCAACAACATAGCATATTCCCTCATCAAATCTCTTGGGTGCAACACAGCAAAATCCCAAGGTAAATTTCCTCGTCAGGAAAAGTTATGAACCTCAGTTCAATATTTGATGGCTATTATATAGATTGCCTAGGTCTTTTAGTGGTCAGTTTGGAATAAATGAGCCTCAAGCTCCAGTCCCATCTTTTAGGGCACTATGACCACATTTCAAGGGAGTTGTCCCATACCAATAGCTAGTTAGTTGAATCATGATGCTGCCACTTGTCCATTGCCTTCTACCCCAGATTCCATTCCACTTAGTGGATCAGTAACCACTCTTTCAACAGTCCTCTTAAGTGTTTGTCTCCTATTTTATTTATTTAATAATAATATATTGTGCAATTTATAGTCATCCTTGGACACCTGTCCAACATAGAACTTTACAATAAAAGTTATAACAATGTTTGTTAACAGAAAATGTTTTCCAGCAAAAAGGGTATGTTACAAACGTCTCGGTACAACTGTAATCCTCCTTCTGTGATGCGACCTTTGTCACGCTGCATCTCATGAATGCACTGGATCGAGCAGTGGCAAGCATTAAAGCCCCATCTCTCCACCTCATTCTCGCTTGCAATGTGAGTTGTCATGTCATTGTGCCCCGTTGAAACCATCATGCCACCCATGGTGGGGTTGCAGGCCCCAATATTTTAGGTCCTGGCATTCGCGACGGAGTTAGCAATCTTAAGTGTCATTTGAGGCTTTATTTAAGTCTTCCTCTGGATGGTTCACACCCCAATTGGCCAACCTGTTCACCAATTTGTTGGCGTTAAAAATTATAACTTTAATATATGGCTATATATGCACTTATTACTCTTTTTACGATGTTTATGACTTAAAAATCTTTGACTATAAATAACAAAGATAAACAACAAAAAGAAGTAATAATGAAATTCAACATTTTATTATTTTAGAAATATGTTATAATCTCTTTAATAATGGGTTTTAAAATATTATCTGTATATACAATTTAAAAAAGTTTGTAATTTAAGGGATTTGATTTTTTTTTGAAGATTAACATATTTAAAATTAAATAACAATGAAGTTATGCTACTCTATTTTATTATAGTAATTACAAAGGTTTGTAATTTGAGAGATTAGATTTTTTTTATAATTGACATATTTAAAATTAAATGAAAATGAAGTTATCTTACTCTATTTTATTATAGTGATTCTCTTTTTTAGCTTTTTTAAAGTTAAAGTTCATTTTTTTTTCATGTGTACAACGCTTTTGACTTTGAAAATTCATTGGTTATGAATAACAAAGTTAAACAAGAAAGAGACGTAGCAATGAGATTTGACCTTTTATTATTTTAAAGATCAACCCATGGAAAAACCAATGTTACATTGAGTTATAAAATTTAATTTCCATTTATTTTGTAATTGTTTTAATGTTTATTCAATTTAATATCTTTATATAATTAAAATTTTGATTATAATGTCTGTTATATTATTATTTTGAGTAAACATGACATATCTCATCAATTTTAACTTTAGAAAATATGATTAATAAATTAAAGTAAATGTATCTAAGTTTTGAGTTGAGTTATTGTTATTATAATTGTTCTTTAATTATTTGTTTTGAAAATGAATTGAAAACTTTTTATAACATTTTTATAAAAAATGTATATAAATTCTAAAATAATAAGATATAAATTTATATATTTAATAAATAAAAATGGTGAAATAATAAGTAAATAAATTTAAAATTTTTGTTATTTAAATGATTTTACATTATTAAAATTTTTAAAATAAAATTATATATCATAATTTTATCTTATTATAATTTTTTATAAAATTCTTATTAATTTAAATTTTTTTAATATGAGTACAATTACTTATTATAGCTTTTTATAAAATTCTTATTAATTTAAAATTTTTTAATATGAGTACAATTACTTATTATAACTGCATTTTTTACTCATATTTAAAAAAAAAATTTCTATCATTACTTTTTAAAATTATAAAATATATACCTTTTTATTAAATTTTTTATCATAATTTTTTTTTCAAATTTTTAATCGTATTTTTTTGTTAATTTATATTAATCATGATTAAGGTCTAAAATCTATTCATTAAAAATTAACAACCAAAATGCCCAGCTTTTTTGATAATTTTGGGATAAAACCAGTTAAAATTCTGTTGGAAATTTCTATTTTTGAGTTTTTGTAATTGTAACAATTGGGACTGTTTGTTATAAATTAATTGTTCAATTTTAAAACTATTCAGATCGTAGAAATTGTGATCTGAACACTCCAATTGCTCTGTGGGGGCGTTTTAGTTAACCCTTATACAGGGCCTAGGATAAAAGACAACCAAAACGCCCCGCTTTTCCAGCGATTTTGGGATAAAAACCAGTTAAATTTCTTGCTGAAAATTGTTATTTTTGCAATTTTGTAATTTCTGTTATCAGGATTGCTTGTTCTAGACTAATTGCCCAATTTTAAAACTAATCAGATCGTCGAAATTGCGACCTAAGCATTCCAAATTAAGATTTTGACAACAATTGCTCTGCTAAATTTTTCAGATAATCGAAAGCTACTGGCTACTGGATTTCAGATAATCGAAAGCGTTTTGGTTAACCTTTATACAGCTCCTGATTTTGGCAATTGCATGGTTTAGGTCAGATTTTTGACAGAATCTCAACAACAGACTGCTAAATTTTTCAGATAATCGAAAGCTACTGGATTTCAGATAATCGAAAGCGTTTTGGTTAACCTTTATACAGCTCCTGATTTTGGCAATTGCATGGTTTAGGTCAGATTTTTGACAGAATCTCAACAACAGAAACTGAGTACGGTTTGCCCCTTTTCCCATATGCCTTGGAAATCAAACTTGTACTCACTGTGATAAAGTCCCACGGATCTACCGCTACAGTACAGAGAACGGATTATTAGCCATTGGTCACCTTTACCAACAATTGCTGCTCACATGACCGTAATGATGGCATCCATCCCAACTACTGCGCTGCCCGGGACTGTACTGCTATCAGTCTGTATCCTTCGTCATTGAGCCAGACACGTGTCCAGTGAATATCATTTAATTTCGTACACTGACGTTATTTAATATCATCTTAGATTCTGATGGACACTCATTGGGACACGCAGATGGATTTATTCGTGTATCAGGATGTCATGTTTTTTGACCAGAAACCACTATTCACTTTCCCGGAAAGAACACCCCAACACCGGGCACTACGCTGTGGCATTGTTTTATTCAGTTCTGCAGAAAGCGCCCCGGCCCCAACAGTGAATACTACACACTGAAATGTTTTTATCCTTGTAAACTGTAATTGTTGAGCGTTAAACAATGGCAGTGTAATTGGTGAGCATACTACACAGTGAATTTTTTTATCCTTGTGAACTGTAATTGTTGAGCGTTAAACAATGGCAGTTTTTATCCTTGTGAACTGTAATTGTTGAGCGTTAAACAATGGCAGTGTAATTGGTGAGCGTTAAACAATGGCAGTGTAATTGGTGAGCGTTAATAGTTTGGGTCACATCAATTTTTAGCATGAGTGTCTCTTCCAATAACTTTGTAATAACATTTTTAGATTTTAAATTATTCCTTCCATTGCAGAGTATGAACTCTAAAAATTGCTTTACAAAACATATTAGTCTAAACCAAACATGTTAAGGAAATTTGACAATATTCAAAACGTGTTATTGTTATTTGTAATCATTTACGTCTTTACTGGGCCACTTGGATACCAAACTCTCTAGTGGGATTAGCTTTTGAAAAGTATAAGCTCTTCACTAGAGTTAGGCTACCACTGTAGTCACACAAGTTTTTTCTGAGGTGTAACTTTCTGAAAGTACATATACATACCACACCTCCGCCACAAAAATCGAAACTAAACTTCTATCAAAACAACTTGTCATGCCTCACGATACCCATATACCCAACCCTAAAGTGTGAATTAGTTCACCCAAATTTTGGATTTTGTAAGTTTTAATGGACTGGGACAGGACTAAGCATCTCGAACTGAGTTCCACCATGAAAAATTTCTGACCAAAAGAAACTGTAAACAAAATTTAATTAATAAATCGTCAAAACAGCGGCTGTGTGTTCCCTTATCCGACGCCGACGCGCAAGTAACTTGGATCGGCGTGGATTCGATGAGATGTGGTGATTAGAATCAAATCGAGTTTTTAAACCCTTGATTATGCTGCAATGACGTAACAAATAGAGCTATACCTTAAATTAGAGGACTCTTGGGATGAGAGACGGGCTACGATATCGGTATATTAAACATTGAATTCGTCTAAAAACCCGTCTCGGTCTTGGAATCTCGTCCTGTCACACAAAACACGGAGTTTGAACAGCTACCGCGTGATTTCTTTTGTTTATTAGGTTGGTTGCAGGGTATGGGTCCCGAGATTTGATGTTTTTAAACTATAATAAGAGGAAGAGGGTTCTCTGGCTTTTCGGTAAATTGGAATTTGGGATTCATCGCTTCCTTCTTCCTTCTGTCGTGCTCTATAGGAAGTGAGAGATGTGACAGAGAAGAAGGCAAACCAGGCAGGTGTTTCGAGTCGTGTGGCCCTTTCTCATCCTCTTTTTCAATGCAATTTCTCTATTTAGGCTATAGATTATTACGCCACATTCCGAGATAGAGCAGGTCATCATTTGGTCGAGATGATTAGGTTGATTTTCTCTTGAAAGAAGCGATGCTTCCGAATCCAATCAAATGCACTCAATACCCGTGGGTTTAAACATCATCTTTTCTTGGCTTTTTTGTTCTATAACACTGTGATTCCATTTCATTCAGGCAGCATCTCTTCCTCCTTCCCCTATGGACGAAGGGTTTCCTATTCACATAGATCCAATTCCTTTTTCGCTACTATTTGCCCTTACAACACAAGGGAGTCCTCAGTCTGTACTGCCTATTTGATTTGGTTTTGTGTCAGCGTTTGGTGCTGTTGCGTGAGTATTGTCTTAATACATTGAAGTTTTGGGTTTGGGCTTGGATCATGGTAGAAGTCTGATTGTGTCCAGGGATCATTGTAGAAGTCTGATTGTGTCAAAAATGTTTTTGGGGATTTTTTTGTAGTAGGAAAGATAGTCTTTTGTTGTCAGATTATCTCTATTCTTCTCCATTCTTGTGTGTCTATAGAAGCCCGAATCAGATTTCTTGTAGCAGGATAAAAGCATGTCTTGTGATGGCAGACCATTCCGGTCTTCTAATAGTGCTATGATCAGTGAGGATCAATCTGCAAAAGCTATGGCTGACATGATTGCTTCTTGCACGTCTGTTGGGATCCAAGGTCCGTTATTACTTATTTCTGCACTTTCTTCAGTAGCTAGTTCTGAAATACATGCAGGATATGTAGGCATGTTCATATAAATTATATTTGAGAGTGGATTGATGGATGGCCACACTGCAGGTGCTGGATATCTAACAAGCAATGAATGTGAAAATACACGCAAAAGATCAATGAATTCTAATTCCTCTTACTCAGGATCTATACTGTACCTGTCTGACAATGATATTGGGGAGGAAGATGGATTGGAGGACTGCCCACAGTTTGGAGAGAAGAAAAGAAGGTTAACATTCGAACAAGTGAAAATGCTAGAGAAAAGTTTTGAGGTGAGAAACAAGTTGGATCCCGAGGGAAAAATGCAGCTAGCAAAGGCGCTAGGTCTGCAACCCAGACAAATCTCTGTATGGTTTCAAAATCGGCGAGCCAGATGGAAGACCAAGCAGATGGAGAGAGACTTCGATGTTCTAAAGCATGAATACGAGACTCTTAAGAGTAACTACGATAAACTCCTTCAAAAAAACAGACAATTCAAAGCCGAGGTATCAATACAAATCTAATCTGAAGGGTTTTTTCCAATATTCATATCGCAGTTTTTACATATTGATGAAGAATCGCAACTTTACGCAGAAATAGAATTTAATTTTATTATCTGCTTATACATTTAACGATTTCTATTTAGCATTTTGTGTTATAGTCTTCTATCAATCTCGATCTGATAGGAAATCCAAACGATTTTAGGCCCTTGCCAATAAATTTTGCTGGTAGATACTGTTTCGCAATCAGTAGCAATTACTAAATCAGTTTTGCGTATCTCTTGTAGGTGCAGCAGTTGAGCAGGGAGCTAGAAAAAAATGATTGGAGCAGCAAGATTATGGTTTCCGAGATCAAATCCGAGCAAAAACCAGCGAATTCAGTACCTAAGATAACTAATTCTCCCATGGAATTATCAATGAAGTCGGAGATATGTATAGATTGCAACACAGAGCAACCGCGACATAATTATCCGGCGACCACTAAAGAACAGGAAGGCTTGTGTAGTAGCTATATGACCGAAGTTGCAAGTTCTATTTTTAGTATCGAAAGCCCGCGTACTATTGAAAGTCCCCAATCCCCAGGGTTTCCCCAAATGGCTGATAGGTTCGTGGAGGGATCATCTCTGGTAGGAGAAGTAGCAGCAAATGTTCTAAAAACGCCCGCGCCAGGGACTCTCCATGAATGGGCGCACTGCCTGCCAAAAGTGGAGATGGATCAGTGTGGCGCTGAGGACTCTTGGTGTAACATGTTATATAGTTTTGAAGAACAGGGCTCTCTCATGCTGTGTGAATATTAGCGTGTACCTGATGAAATCATGGAGATCAGAATCTGGATGAGGTATTCCTCCACAGGAACTTCTATGGAGGGTTATGCATCATATGGTGCTTGGATCTTCCCTTGAATCACTCTGCACAACTATTCAGTTGCTTCAGTTCTCTTTGGTAAAATGTTTGTAGGTCTCCAATTCATTGCTTGTTGGCACCGAATAGAATTATGGGAAAGATGTAATAGATACCTGGCCAAAGAGCTTCAGCGAAGAGGTAAATACCATATATTCACAATCCATGAAATTTTATCGCAAGAGGCAACGAGATGAACCCTTCAAAGCCCTCTCTCGCTGTAATTCAATGCTTAGATTTAAACCAGATAAACAATAGTTACAAGTAATCATCATGAAATCCACTTTGTCCCAATTCTAAAAATTTCTGAATAGATTACTATGTAATCATCATGCAATTCACTTTGTCCACTTCTCAAAATTTGTGAGTACATTAATCATCATGCAATTCACTATGTCCCACCTCTAAAAAATTTGTGAATATATTAGTGTAGTTAAATTTGAGAAAATGGAATAATCCTTTTTTTAAAAGGGTTTTATGCTCTTGATATTTTCTTTTAAAAATTGGGACATCTTTTTTGAATTTTTAAATAAATAAAAGTATTTATTTCAATTTAGAAATAATTTATTAAAAAATTATAATTATATTTATCAAACTAGTTTCAATTTTTTTAAGAATTATTAATTTTTAAAAATTATCACTTAAATCTGGTTATATAATTTTAGGAAAAAATGAATATCTTATTATTGTAAATTACATTTTAAATGTATAAATAGATTTAATGTTTTTAAATACCCCTATTGCATTTTGATTGTGAAATGTTGACCATTTATATTTTTAATTCTAATAATTATTTTCAATATTTTTTCTAGCAAAATTGTCAAAAAAATCTGATCAAGAAATGTACAAATAATAAATCTATTACCTATTTATTATTATAATTGAAATATTTAATATATACTTACTAAGATGTTTGAAAAAATTAAACTTTATAAGGTAGTTTAGATTTAGATTGTAAATTACTTAAAAATAGTAGTTCTATTTATTGTTATTATAGTCAAATATTTAATGTATACTTACAAATAAGAAAGAAAAGAAAGAAGTTTAAAAAAGATTAAAACTTTATAAGGTGGCTTACATTTATATTGTAATTTTTCTTTTGTAATTTGAACTTGTTATCTTTCATTTACAACATTTCATATCATTTACTCATTACCAATATAGTTAAATTAATTTTACAAAATATTAATGTCATTCAAAGAATAATCACAACAATTAAATTTAAAAAAAGATTGTGAAAAAAAATTCAAAACAAATGAATATTAATGAAGATATATTTAAGTTAATGCATGATAGTCAATGGCGCACATTAACCTTATATATAGTCATATCATATCAATTTAGTTTTTAAATCATTATTAAGAAATTTAGGGAAAAAATTAGAGTTGACTTCTATTTTATAAGGTCAAGGTGTGATATATTCCTTAAGATAGCTTATATCATCATTAGTTTTTAAAAGTATATATAATATTTAGTAAAAATTAAAATTATTTTAAATGTAAATATATTATTTATAAAACTATAATGTATTGCAAATATAAATGTTTTAACAATAATTAGAAATTTTAACCTTTGTGGAGTAACGTTACACCTAATAAAAAAAAATAATAATATGAGGGAGTTCTTGTAAAGTTATATTTAATAAAAAGTAAAAAGTAATAATATTAAGGAGATCTTGTAATGTTTGTGGAGTAACGTTACATCTAATAAAAAGTAAAAAGTAATAATATGAGGGAGATCTTGTAACTTTTGTGGAGTAAAGTTACATCTAATAAAAAGTAAAAAGTAATACTATGAGGGAGTTCTTGTAACGTTACATCTAATAAAAAGTAAAAAGTAATAATATGAGGGAAATCTTGTAATGTTTGTCCAGTAACGTTACATCTAATAAAAAGTAAAACCTAATAATATGAGGGAGATATTGTAACGTTTTTTCGACCATTAATAAAATGTAATAAAAAGTAAAAGTAATAATATATGAGGGAATACGTGAGAAGAAGTTTACACCTCGGGAGATTTGATCCCTCTCGCCGTTTGATAGAGCCTACGATTTGCATCTAGGCTGGTTTTATATAAGTTATGAATTTTATAATAACATTAGTCACTAGGTGGCTATGTCCCTCACATTGCACCTGCATTGACTCTTTTGTGCAATAGCCAATCTTACCAATTCTTAAAATGGCAACTATAAAATATTTGGCCATATTTTTTTAAAATTATTTCAATTTCTAAGGATTTTATATAGTTTATATAATAATTTGGCAATATTTAGAGTGAAAAAAGTTTGGCCTATCAAAATTGGGAAGGGCTTCAAAAAATGCAAATTGGCTAATGTTTTTTTGGAAAAAAAAACATGGAAAAATATCCTGTGGACTAAATTTCGCCCCTAAATTTATCCTTACTTCACTTGTTAAAGAGATAAAACATAAATTTCTATCATCATAGTACTTGAGTAACATGGATAAATCATTTGAAATTCTAGCAAGTAATCAAAGGAATAACTCAATACACTAAGTAAAATAATATTGGGAAAATAACAATCAAGTTTTATGCTTGCTAAAATATGCAAGTGAGAATAACCCAAATTTAATCTACCATTATTGGGAAAGCTTCCTATGATATAAATTAAAGATAATAGAAGCGATAATCATGCCAATACTATTCTAGGTAAAACTCCGTTGAATATTTCATCAATATTAAAAAAATATATATATTTCATACATCGCAACATACATTCAGATCACTGCATTTCGAAAGGAAAAGTATAACAATTCATCACAGCAAGGCTAAAGCAATAGACGCTCTAATCTTACGCTTGGAAGAAATCAAATCTATAAAATATGATAAGTAGTATTCTTTACAAAACAATCCAATACCGTGGACAAAACAAGCTTTCATTATCTAGAGACGCAAAGGACCCGGAAATAGAATTTGTTGATACAATGGTCATGGACATATGCTAGGAAAGAACTGCATTGGTGCAACAGGCGAAGCATATCTTTGTGATAAGTTTTAGTGCAAAGAAAAGTTGCAAGTGAAATAGAGGTTTCAAAGTGATAGAGGATAGTATGGTCTATATTTGTGTAACTGCAGGAATCAAAGACACAGGATCAAGGGAAAGATTACTTGGTTTTAGAATCACATTTCGATCGGTAAGAAGCTCAAATTCAATGATGATGTATTTTGGATGATTAGAGCATTATAAAACAAACCATATGTTGATAAAGTGAATAGATTATAACATTACCCAATCAAATCAAGATACAAATACTATGGCTATTTATCAGAGATATGAAGTAAATATTAACATTTGAAGCAATGGAGCACTACGCATAGCCAATTATTTGCAAACTATCATGAGGCATTAAAAAAGTTTATAGCTATATTGTTTTAAGTATTCAAAAGGTTGTGTCGATGCACCAGGAAAAAGAGTCTATGTATTGTAAATTATGTTAGGTATGGAGTTGCAGTGACACTTGAAAGGCTTAGTGACAACTACAAAATTTCCATGGAGGCTACTTAACATATGTGATAGATAGTTGTGATGGCAGTTACACAGTGAAAAGCTTAGTGACAACTACAAAATTTCCATGGGGGTTACTTAACATATGTGATAGATAGTTGTGGTGGCAGTCACACAGTGCCTAAAACTGTTTTTTTGGTCTATTCATGTGTTTCGAATAAAATATTAAGAAAAACAAATAACATATGGCTGGAAAAGTAACCAAGGATTGGACACATTTTTATACTACAGATTTCAACTTGTTCGGATTCTTTGCATACATTGAAGTGTCTACCACATAAAAGTGTATTAGCAACGGGGTACAAATGGCTTGGATGAACATATAGCATTTGTGAAAAAGGAAAGAGAGAAATTGGAACATGCTTTTATTTTTTGGTTTGACCTTTGCTAGCTACATAGGTATGTACCTACAGCTACACAATGTGCATAGGAAATGGTTAGAACATGAAGGAACATGACAAGAGAATATGTATTTGTAGTTTCCTAAATAAGATGATTTTGTTTTCTCTAGCATTTAAAAAATGCAGAGCATGATACCATTTTCATTTCAAATACACATGCCATTTATATATTGAAAATAAAATATCTCTTATCAATTGAAAAGAATGTTACAACTATATATTATAAGAAGTAGAATGCTAGAAAACCATGATATAAATACGTAATTGCTCTTTGCAGTTTATTTTTTTATAGGTTAGAAACAATGTTTGCCATGATAATTTTTTTGTTTTTCTTTTTCCTTGACTTGAAGAGATATGCATTAAGTGAAGCATGGTCACCATAACAGTGCATGGCAAGTAGTGTAAATATGTATTATTTTTTCTTGTTTTTGCATTTCCATGGCTCTTAATCCTATTTCAATGCAAATTCGCAAAGTTGTAGTTGGAGATGATAAGTTGGCGAAAAAAAATCAACTATGGTGTAAGGTAGTGATATTTAAATAAAACTAGAGATATCTAGGTGCATTCTATGTAGTAGGGATATAGTGAATGCAAGCAGAAAGAGATTTTGTTTCGCAAGCAGAAAGCGATGACAAATTGAAGCACAAGGAAATTGAAATCTCAAAATTGTTTTTTCATAATTCAAAACATTGCCAATATTGTATTTTGATGTCATAATTGTAACATGATAAAATTTCAAAGCATCAATATCATTTCTTGTTGATAGAGGTAGACAGTTCTTGTTGCATTTTATTTGCTATGAAGATGATGAATGTGTCAAGCAATTTGATTGCCAAACATAAATCAACAACAATATATTAGGAACATTATGAAACATAACAACCGATCACAACAATGGCATGTGTTTGGAAGATTGTTATTTTCCAAAATAGGGAAATAAGACAAATTTTGAAGCCAAGTAGAAAATAACAGTGAAACATGGTAATTGCTTGACAGTTTTTGAGACATTATAACAATTCTATTCTTATGTAACAATTTTGGCACCATAAAGTTCAAAATATTCAATGCCACATCAATAGGGGAGACATTGGACATGCGATTAATAGAAGCGTATGCTTCCACTATTCACATTTTTGAAATGTGTTCATCAATAAAACTATTTAACTAGTTGCATCCTATTTTCCAACTATTTATTTCTTATATCAGAGGTAGACAACTTTTGCAGATTCTATTTTCGAGGGAAACCAATTGCAATATGCTGGAAATATTGTGAAACATAATAACTAAGCATAACAATCATGTGTTTGGTACATTCATATTTTCCACTAGAGGAAAATAAGACAAATTTCATAGCTAAGCAAAAAATAACATTCAAAACATGGTAAATGCTTGACCATTTTTGAGACGTTGCAACAATTTTATTGCTATGCAATAGTTTTTGCCACAAAGTTAAAAATATTCAACACTACATGACACATATGAGACATTGGACTTGCGGTTAATAGAATCATATGCTTCCACTATTCATATTTTGTACAGTTTGTCCACTAATAACATTATTTAACTAATTGTGTCCTATTTGTGAACTATATATTTTCTGTATCAAAGGTAAATGGCAGGGAAACAATGAATGCGACAAGCAAATTGATTTTCAACTTTAAAGTGAGAGCCATCTATTGAAACTATTATGAATCATGACAATTAGCTGCAAAATCACATGTGTTTGACAAATTGAGCAGGATCAACAATTTTGATAGCTACTTATGTTCCTAGCTCCTTCTGTCCTTGTAATATCCCAAGACTTTTGAATTATTGATTTAATGTTTTTATTTTAGAAATATTCTCCAAACAATTGTTTTATGAAAGAGTTATAAAACTTTTTGAGGAAAAATAATCATATTATGTGAGTGAATATTATGAACAAAAAATATTATTTTATTATTAATAAAAAGAGACATTTGGAACCACCCATTCAAAGAGGAGACACCATCACCAGACAATGAATAAGTGGATAACAAGCAAGATATTTGGTATCAATCAAATCCAAGTCAAAAGCTCACCAAGCCGACCAGATCCACAATTATAGGAATCAAGATATTTGCTTGAGATTTGATCGAGATAGAACAAGAACTGGGAAAAAATTATATAATGGTGCATTGAGAAGACACACAATGCTATGTGGTGCATAGAGAGAAATTGTTGTTATGTTGAGGGAAAGTTGCCGAGTTCTCTCTCTCTCTCTCTGTTTGAAATTATATCCTTGAATTTATTACGGACTCTTGGGAAAAGTGTTGCGTTCAAATATTTGTTATAGACTCCGGGGAAGAGTGTTGCGTTCAAATTGGATTCGCTAAGTTCATTGGTCTATGGTGGTGATCCAACTCCATAGTGAAGTTGGGAAAGTAAATGTGGCTGTCCTCTTCTACAGCTGGGAGGAATTGGAAAGATCCAAGTGTTTTTCACTTTCTATTTTCAAGTAAATATTTTATCTCATGTCCACTTAATGCTTACATCAATTGCAGAAATAATTTTTGGTTATATGTCTTACTATGGATTAATCGATAGTGGCAGGTCTTCATGATCTATTTATAATAGATTTAAGCCATGTATGTTAGTCGGATTTATTATGCAAATGTACAATAGTGATGTTTTGGGTTATATTGAGGATATGCCAAGGTAAAAGCTCATATTTACAATACTAAATTGTTGTAGCATGCTTCTTTTTATATATTGAATATAATCGATGATTGTTAGTTTGGATTCATCATTTACCGTAGCATAACTTTGATTGTGAATGAAATTTAAACATTGAATGCTAAGTCATACCGATTAGTAGCGTTGTTTTATCGAGGATATGTATTGGTTAATAGTTTTGGTTTAATAAAGCAAATTACACTAGCAATGTCGTGGATTTCCGAACAAATTCACAGTATGGTTTTTCTATACAACGAATAGTAGTCTAGTTTATTAACCGATCTATGGTAGTATGGGTTCGTATATAAGTTGATAATTGTTAGTTAGAATTTTACACAGGGACAACCACTGTATAATGCCAAAACGATGTATTGTAATGTTAGTTTATTTTCATTGTTGTCGATCAGGTCGTATTTTGGGTAATCATCGATGCAAAATGTAAGATTGGCTCGGATCAAATGTAAAACTGTAAGTGCAGTAGATCCCGTTAAACGATTAGCAGTATCGTCTTAGCAATAACATGAAAACCAACATTAAAACCTGTTAGTTCGGAATTTATGGTAGCTATATCAAAGAATATGTAGTATACTATCAGGAAAACGCTGCGATGGTAGCTCATTTGTATTTTAGAGAATCATAAGTCTATAGGTTTGTTATAGTTTGGTGAATGTGGCAATAAGTGAAGTGTGTGTGGAGAGAGAGATTGAGAGAGATTTTGTTGTGCTGAATGGTAGGTCATAAAGGTGCACTTAAATATGCTTGCAAGACATTGACTGGTTGGTAGCTGATTGCATAAAAAAGCTCAAAAATCTAACATAGGGTAGTTTTGCATCTTACTATGATTGTATTAGGGCATTAACTTAGAAAAATAATTTTTTTTGTTATTATGAATTTTGGGTACATTACAACTTGGTATCATACTTGATGTTGCAACACTCGAGCCTATTTGGACTCAAAACGAAACATAAAATGTTTCGTAAACTGACAATAGACTTTGTATTGTTGATCATGGAAGTCCTTCTCCTTCACTTTGATTCATTTGTATCTTAAAAGGTAAATTGTAAGCATATATATATAAGCCCTTGTTACTATCAATAACATGGAGGTGAATATGACCGTTTGCGATGCAGGTTGGGGAAAGTTCCCCATGAAGAGTAATTACTATTAATTTTGTTCCTTTATCCTTGCCATTCATGTTGTATGAGGAACGTAATGAAATTTCTATATAATGGGAGATGTATAGAACATGATGATAGATGATTTAACTTTGTAGTTTTGCAGGAAAAGATTGATGATGATAGATGATTTAACTTTGTAGTTTTGCAGGAAAAGATTGAAGAATCTTTAGAAATTTTATGATGAAGTGGGTTGTTACTTTACCCACACTTTTCGGATTAAAAGAGATAAGTATCTTGTGTTTTTTTTTCCTTCTTGTATTCCAGAATATGTTCTTATGACTGATAAATTAATGTTTTGTTTATAACAAGTTTGCATAATGAAAGTCTTTACATATAGAAGTATTCATAGATAAATGTAAAAGAAATTCATGCACAATATGATGTTTTGAAAATACATGTGATAAAACCTTAGCAATATGTTTATTTTTAAACTCGAAAGAACTATGAAACATGTACTTAGTAATTTTTGTAAGATGAATTTAGAAGAAAAGGTTTACCTAGTAGTTTGAATAAAGGGAACTACTAGAAAAATGATTTAAAAGTTATATAGTTGAAAAAAATCGATTATGAGCTTTATAGATTCCTGAGGAAGAAGTATCTTTTGAATTTTTTCTAAGCAAGAACACTTCCATTTCCATATCTAATTTGATGGATACCATATTCTTGTAGTTCTATTATGAATATTCAAATGATGTTTAATTGGTAAGTAGAACCGTCATTATCATCTATATTCTTAGGGTTGAGATAAGTGATAAATATATTCATAATTTTTTATAAGGCTCGAACTTTTTCCTTTATAAAAAGGTTATAGAAGTTGTGCATTTTAGAGAAATATAGTCAAAATGAATATTGTCATATACTTAAGAGTTGTTTCAAATTACTAACTTGTGACTAGATAATAGTTAAGTTTGAGCATCAATTTTGAAGTTTTAAAAACCTATGTTAGTGTATGTTATAAACGGACATGGTTTCATGGAATGTGTTTTCCAAGTTGAACACTAGGATGAATGTTGTTAGGAATACAATTTTTTGTAGATGATTCAAAGAAAATCACTTGAAGGGAGTGAATAATTTAAAGGAAATTTGATATAACTAAACAATATATAGGAAATTGTTATTATGGATTTAATATGTAAGAAGTTTTGATAACAAGTAGAGTATATAATTGTTAGCATATTTTGGTGTACAAGAACATTGGGAATATTATTCAATGATCCAACCTTCATTGATGACTTTTCTAGATTTTGTTGGGTCTTTTTCCTTCAATTCAAGTCTCATAAGTTTTTGGCTTTTTCAAGCTTTTTAAAGCTTCATTTGAGAACTAGTATGGTAGGAAGACCGAAGTCCTCAGATATGATCATGGTGGGGAGTACATCAAATATGATTTTCAAAATATATGTGCTACTGCTAGCATCCAGATGCAACACATGGTGCCATGCACACCACAACAAAATGGCGTTGCTGAAAGGAATAATATATCTCTCAAAGAGATGGCTACCTGTATGCTTGAGTCTAAGTCTTTGTCTCTGCGACTTTGGGATGAAGCCATCAAATTTTCAGTCTATATTCAGAATAGGGTGCCTCATAATTCCTTGAAAATAATAACTCCTTTTGAATATTGGACCGGGCACAAGCCTGATGTATCTCATTTCAGGAATTTTGGCTCCAAGGCATGGGCTAGAATTCCACCTCAGAGGAGGGATTTGCATCCCAAAATCCAACCATGCATATTTGTTGGCTATCTAGAAGATTTCAAGGGTTACAATTTGTTGAATATGAACACCCAAAAAGATTTCATTGAAATAAGTGTTCAATTCGGAGAAGAGCCCTTGCAAGCAGTGGAAATTGGAGAATCCTCTAAACCACCAACTATTGAAGTAAGAGAAGTTTCTCATGAAAGTTCTGATTCTAATATTAATGATGATGAATACGATATGATTTCAGATCCAATTTCACCTACAAGGCCTAAGTGGGCTCCAAAAACTCTTGAAGTAGCTAGAGAACTTGTGGGGAATCCTTCAGGACCCTAGAAGGGCTAGATCTCAGTTTGAGAATGCTCTTTCTATCAAAGATCATTTCCTACCCGAGAAGTGTTTTTTGATGGTTGAATTAGATCCTCAAACGTATGAATAATCCTCACATGACCCAAGATGGTAGGATTCCATGGATGAGGAGTTTCATTCTCTTCAAAAGAATGGAACATGGGAGCTAGTCAAGCTTCCTCTTGGCAGAAAGTTGGTGAAGTGTAAGTGGATTTTCAGAACCAAGTTTGTTGCTGATGGTGCAACAATGAAGTAGAATTAAAGGTTATTTTCTAATGGCTTCTACCAATTCCATGGCCTTGAATACAATGAGACCTGTGTACCCATTGCAAAGATGGATTCGATAAGACTAGTTCTGGTAATTTCTGCATCGAAGAGTTGGGAAGTACATCACATGGATGTCAAGAGTGCTTTCCTCCATGGAGATATTGAGGAGGAGATCTATATGCAACATACATAAGGGTATGTTTCTGATCCTAACCTTGTGTGCAGGTTGAATAAGTCCTTATATGGGATTAAGCAAGCTCCAAGAGCTTGGTATGCCAAGATGGACAATTTTCTCTTGTCATAATCTTTCAACAGATGCAAATCTGATACAAATGTGTACATGAAGTTAATAAATGGTTCGATTTTGATTTTTGTGTTATATTTTTATAGCCTTTTGATCATAGGAAGCTCCATTGATGATATTGCTTCATTGAATACCTATTTGTATCATGCTTTTTCTAGGACTGACTTGGGAATACTTACACAACTTTTGGGACTTGAGATCTCTTAGTCCAAATCAAGAATTATAGTATCTAAGTCAAAGCATACATCAAACCTACTAAATAATTTCAATATGGAATAATGAAAACCTTCAAAGACTCCCTTCATTTCAGGAGTTAGACTTGAAGATGCAGATTCAACACCTTGTATAAACAACTAGTTGGGAATTTGTTGTACTTGATTCATAATTGACCTAATATTGCATATGTAGTTAGTGTGGAATCAAGATACATGGAGAATCCAAATGAGCTTCATTGGAGGGATGCAAAAAGAATCTTGCATTATGTGCAAGGTACTAAGTCTCATGGGATTCATTATGTTGCGGATTCTTCCTTACAAGATCTTCTTCTTTTTTCAGACTCTGATTGGGATAGTGATATCATAGATTGAAATTCCACTTCTGGATTTTTTTTCATGCTTGGATGAGGACCTATTTTCTTTTCAAGAAAAAATAAATGTTCCATTGCACTCTCTTCAGCAGAGGTCAAGTACAAAGGAGAAGTGAATGTTGCAACTCAATGTGTGTGGTTGCAAGGTATACTTTCAAAGCTTGAGATTTCCTTTAGCACTCTCACATTCATATTTTGTGACAATCAAAGTGATATAATGATCTCAACTGACCTAGTCCAAAGGAAAATAACCAAGCATATAGAGATTCATATGCACTACATCAGAAATCTAGTGCATGATCAGATAATTGCTTTGTAGTTTTGCCCATCTTCTGAGCAAATTGCAGACATCTTTACCAAAGATTTTCCAGAGAATACTTTCAGCCATCTTAGATCACTACTTGAGATGGGTAAACATGTGGTGAAGAAGGATTGAAAATAATCTTTTCAATTTTTGTACATGTCCATGTTTTGAGGGGAGTTTTTTTTTCCCATGAGGTTTTCCTTCTTTCCTTGTTTTGTGGACAAGCAGTATGTAAAAAGGGTGACAATGCCAAGTTGTTGGGCCCTATATTTATGATATTCCACATAACTTCAGTCTTAAGGGTGGGTGTTAGATTATTAAAAACCCATTCCATACCCATTCCATAATTAGGATATCTTTTAGTAATCTCCATGATTAATTTCTTAGGTGTTGACCAGGTAAGTTGGTCGTATTTTGTCTTTTATGGGACCACATGCCATCCTAAGTAACTAGGGTTCACTTGAGGATATTTTGGATAATAGTTTCATAGATTTTGTGAGATTTGTTTCCAATACTGGAATAGAAGGCACCTTCCTACTTTATCTTGTGTTTTATTGCATTTGGTGAAAAAGGTAAAGCTAGTGCTTGCTTAGAAACAACATATTTTTGGCCAAATCACCTCCTTGATTTGATTATCTCTAAAAGTTGTGATTTATTTTATTTTCTATCATACATCACCTTCTAACTCATTTATTTACAATTCCCGATCCTTAGAGGTGATTTGGAAAGTGATTTTCTCACCTAGGGGGGGGTTCATATTTTTAGTAAGCTTGTTTTTGTGATGATTTCGAATGCCTTCTTTGGATTTCAAATATATGATGTAATTATATATTTGGATAGCCATTACATAGCCTAATTTTTTATTTATTTTTTATCTGATATAGACTTATTCAATAGATTTTTACTATTTACTCCAAATTCATGACTATTTTATGTGATCTTTGACTAGTTTTTCCAAGACAACTTGTGAGAGTAATTGTTTGCTTTGCAAGATCAGCCTGTGAATGAATTTTCATAGAAATAATAAAAACTTTTTTTATGGATAGACCAAAACATTTATCATCTATAATAATTGGTTGATCAACAAAAAAGAGGTAACTAGGTTACTCTTAAAAACTTGGATTAAGGATTAACCAATTTGTTTTGCGTAGAAAATTACTTTGTGCATAGAGGAAAAAGATGTTAATCAATTTTGAAGTAAAAAGGAAATGATTGTGTGCATGAAAATGAATTGAAAGGATTTTGGTTGCGTTAAAAATGCACAAGCATAAATGCTAACATTGTATTACATATTGCAAGGGATATGGTGATTAGATATCATGATATTGAAAATATTTGAATTATGATCAAAGTATAAAAATGAACATATAAGTGATGATATGGTTAAATACCAAAGCATATGAAATGCAATAGTTAATAGTATATAGTTTATTTGGAGTTGAACAATAGTTGATTTAGTCAGTAAGTGGACTTATTGTTGATATTATAACATTGATGTTGAGACTAACTATCTTATCGGTGAAGTTGTAACAGATTTACAGGACTTGGTGATGACAATAAATAATGGAGCCATGATGAGAAACAAGTTTATGTGCTGCAAGTAGTTAAATGTTGTGATTGACAATAAATACTAGATAATATGGTCATTATTATTGACCCATGAATAGGGAAAGACAATATAGAGATAGAAAAACACCAAGTGGAAAAATTGATGATTCAACCCCAACATGCTAAAGTAATTTCCCTAGAATCAAGTAAGAGAGCTTGAGTGGAGAAGAAAGTAATTTTCCTGGACTCAAGCAAGAGATCTTGAGTGGAAAATAAATTAATTTCCTGGACTCAAGCAAGAGAGCTTGAGTGGAAAAGAAAGTAAATTCCTGGACTCAAGCAAGTGAGCTTGAGTGGAAAAGAGAGAGGGAAGATGATCATCAATGGCAAGACCTAGGAAAACTAAATTAAAAATAACATAGGGGGATCATGATTCCGTTTGATGTTTTTTGAGGATAATTTTTTTTTACTAACAATCAAAAGAGGAGTAATCTCAAAAGCTTAAAGCTAGTAAGACCACTTTTAATTCGGTGACAGTTCTCAAGGGAGAGTTCTTTCTTTAGAAAATAGTTGTTGAATTCTTTAATCCCCATGGTATAATGGGACATAGGGGTAAAATTTTCCAATTAAATTGGTTGATTCCCTAATGTTTAAGTATGACGTATGCAAATATTACCATAGGTAATGTGAAATTCATCCAAAGATGAGGGTGAATGTCAAGTTTTTGGGTTGGTTTCCCGAAAATATCTGAAATAACGCTACTAACCTGCGAATGAAGGATATTTCTATAGAAATTTAAGGAATAGCTAAGAGGATTATCGTTCGAGAGTTAAAATGAAGGAAGGTCCTGCAGAAGATAAGTAAATTGTTTTTTACCTATGCATTCTTTTTGTTATATTGAAAAATGATCATACACATGTATGCATATGTTTTATGTTGTTTTATGGTGGTAAGAGCACAAGTGTCAATGAAAAAGACTTGAATATTTTCCATGACTAACAACAATAGTATGTTGCAAAATAAATTCTTAGTTTCGTTCTTATTGAATTTGAAAAATCATTTTAAGCATATGTTATGCTGAAAATTTTGGAAGACCTTGTTTGGTTTGTGTAAAGTGAAGGTTATGAAAGGAAGAGGAATAATAACAACATGTAGGAAGTGTAGAGGATCAAAGATGATTAAAAGTGGAAGATAAAGATCTAAAAGTTGCAGTCACATCTTCAGTCGCAAATGTCTTCAAAATAATTAGATAAGTACCTTATTAATAAATTAAGTTATACATAGTTTTGTAAGATTCCACTCTTGATTATGGAGATAAAGAAATATGTTCAAGCATAAGGATGTATTCATTGTATTGTTTAAGATAGTGATTTTACTGAAGACAATAGTCCTTTTATGATTGGAGTAGTCTTGACTATGGATTATTGTTTTGAATGTTATTGCAGAAAAATAAATGAGATCTTAATATCATTTGTGTATTTAGGAAAGAGGAATTATCTGGAATAATTATGCATTATGTGGTTAATATTACCCTATTAGAAGAATTTGCATAACCCATAATTTTCTCTTCAGCTTTATAAAGTTGGCACTTATTGTCAATATTAAAAAGGAGTTAATTCAAGATTATTTAGTTCTGTGTCAAATATGTGGAAAAGTAAACTTATTAAATTTATTAAAGGATTATTGGTTTACTAAATAATGTTGGATTTAATTTAAGAAATCAATGTAGGTTTATGTAGAGCTATATGGAACATATAATACTTTAAATTATTAGTGCATTAAAGTAATTATCATATTGAATAAGCAAGGAATTATTTTAAATTTGTAAGGACTATGATATTTTACAAGAGAGATCACACAGCTGGAGAAAACCTCACTAAAAATCACTCAAGAATAACAGAGAAGAGAAGAATAATTGTTGAATCAATAATCACTCATTAACACAAGAAATGACTAAAAATGTTCTATCATACATTAGCTGTAAGCTGGCACTGTGAAAAGTGAATAATAACTGAATACAATCAAATGGATTTGAATTCCTCTAAGGTCATTCGAATTATCCTCAATGTGTGGCTTGGATAGCATTGGAGACATCATCCAATCAGTGGCAGTAGTCACAAATGGTCAAAGTTTAGTCAAATGAGTCTAATTGAGTCTAATTGAGTCATGTGAGCACAAATCAAGGGATGGAGACTCCAAGGAGGGCGCATGAGGCTGATGAGGGTGATAGTAGGTCAAGTGGCACTCCGATCAAGACAAATGGAAGCTATAGGCAATTAAATTGAGCAATAAATGAATAAACTAGTCAATTAATGCCGCAATTGACTGTTAGTGATCCAAGTAGTGTACTAGGGTGCATTACTCTTCCTGGTGAGGAAAACAAGGCGCACTAGGTATGTAGGAGGGTTCCTGAGGGCTAAAAACAGGCTCTAGGGGGATGAACATAGGATCAAGGTGATGGGGAGACTTCCATGCTAATAACTGGATGCATGCAGGCATCTAGATATAAAAAATGATGGTGAGAATATTCCAACACCCTTCCACAAGCCAAACATGAGGAATCAACTAAAGGAACTAATGGTAGAGCCCTGGTGACTAAGACCAAAGGTCACACCGTACAACAATCTAAATAAATAAAGTGAAGAAAGAGGGAAAACCCAGTGGGAAGAAATCCCTCCCTCAAAATAGAATGAAGGATGCTATTGTAGCATGTCATCACTCACCCCAAATGGTAAGTGAAATTCTCCACCAATGAAAGATTTATTGGCAAGAAATGGATCTGTAATGTGAGAAGGATGTGTTGAAATCTGAGCTTAACTCAGCCCAAACACTTAGCAGAACTCTGATATCAGTCTTCAATATTCATAAAATCAAACACATATCACATGCATGTAAATTTCATGTCTCTATAAGCTGATATACTATAACTAAGTAAACTTTGCAGCAGAAAATTAACTCAAAATCAGCAGACTGTAAAACATATTTAAAACACAGTATTTTGGTCAAATTTGACCCTGGAAAACCCCCCCAACCCCTAGGGAAAACCAGTCAAGAGAGATTTTATTATATATCTTCTTCAAAAGAGAAAGTACAGCACTAATCTATTCAACAGTAAGCCAAACTTATCTCAAACCCATAAGACCAAAACAGTGCCTCGAAATTAGTGCTATAGATGCATTAATTTATGTGCATTTATTGCCTCAAAATTCGTGCCACAGAGGATGTATAAACTGCTTCTCACAGTCAACTTTCCTCCTTGAATATTGTTCCCAGCTTAGTCTTCAGTCTCGGTCTGTGTACCTCCTGTAACAACAGCAAGATACATTGATTTTCGTGCCACCTTAGCCTTGAAAATCACGCCCAGCCAGCAGCAAAATCAAGCTGTACGGACTGTGTACAAACAACAATTAGTTTCAATAGTCTCCCTCCTTGAAAACTGAACCAATCTACTCACAATGTGTGCCCAAGAAGTCTTCTCGAGATATGTGCCAACACTCGATTTCTGTGCAGCAGTGCCTCCTCGAACTCCGTGCCCTTCAGTGGTTACTTTGCTGCTATAGCTTGCCTTGGAATTGAGCCAATCTCTGGCTCCTCTCTCTCTCTCTCAAAGTTTGTACCCCTCTCCAAATGATCTTGGAATGTATGCCTCTCTCTTGGGATTCGAGCGACCCTCCAAAGACTCTCTCTATTGGAATGTGTGCCAAATTGAAATCTCATTCAACTTTTTATTTACCCTATTAGGGTTACCCTCATGAATTTTCAAATTCAATGGACAAGATTAGATCTTGGCCAAGAGATCTATGGCTGGGATCTAATCTCTCACTCACTTAAATCTCCTAAGTGAACTTTAGAACAATTTTTTCTTTTTGAAAAGTCACTTAACCCTAAATATTTAAAAAGTACACTTTATGACTTAAAGTCACTTTAAAAACATAATAAAGTACAACTCACTTTAAAATCATAAAGTCACATCAAAAAGGTACTTTAATAAAAACACATTACTAAAGTCACTTTAAGAATATAAATGAGACTCCAAGTTATTGACCCCTGCACTTGGGCACCTGATGCAGGAGTGCCACCGAGCTATCAAATGCTAACACTCCCTCTTAGCGAGGGAGGTACTACTGTCATCAACTCCACCTAGATCTCTCCCTCCAATAACTGATGCTCCCTCTGAATCTGAATGCCTATCAGATACCTGCACTGGATCAACTGCTGAAGGTCTCCGTCTGACAACTCTGAACTGAGAGTTCTCCTCACTCTCCTGCTCATCCTAAAGAACCATATCATACCAACTCTGTTTCCACACAGAGTTGGGTGAATCCTCCACACTGACAGCCACTGTTGCTGCCACTGAGTCTGATCTCTCACCAGGCTCACCATCCACCGGATGCCCCAAAACTCGGTATATCCGTCCATCACGGATGCCAAGCAGACTCGCTACACCCAAGCCCCCACTCTCCTGATATATATAAACACGTCCACTCATATGAAGAACCGCATATCCGTCATACTCCAAAGCTGAAACTGAGATCAAGTTCCTCTTCAACTCTGGAACAAACAACACATCGCCAACCTCCATATAACCACCAGACTCGAGTTGGAATAGGAATTTTCCAACTCCTTCTACTGCATGGGTGCCGACATACCCATCCTCAGTTAGTATAACTCTGTCAATATCTGTCAACTCTCGGAACACTGCTCGTATCCCCATCATATGGCGTGCTGCTCCGCTATCTATGTACCATGCTCCAGTATCCAAACTCTCTGCTACACTATTGTCCGAAAGAATTGAGACGAGTGAGAATTCCCTCTCGAATTCCGTCGCAAAATATCCCACTTCAGTTGGAGAGGCTTTCTCAGGCTCTTCTTTCTTCTTGTTCTTCTTCTTGTTGGGACACTGCCCAGCATAGTGACCATAACTCTGGCAAGCAAAGCATTTTACTTTGCTCAAGTCTTTGGCTCCACTGCTCGAGCCACCCTTTTTCTTTCTACCCTTAGCTGAAAGGGACACATTCTCTTCATCAGCAACCTGCTCAGTATTCCCTTTTCGGATCTCCTCCTGAGTAAAATCATCCCATAGTCTTTCCCAAGAGGGAAAGTTCTCTTTTCCAACTGCACACTTCACGAACACATCCCACTCCTTAGTGACATTAGAGAAATTTTGAGGTCAAAAAAGGGCCTCAAAACAAAGAAAATGTACTATAAAATACAACCAATCACATTCTAGTAGATGACATCATCCCCCTTGGTGAGGTGGCATTGCATGAGTTAAGAATGCTTATTTGTCAAGTTTTCTATGGTGGATGAAAACACATAGTTAACCAAGGTAGTGGTGTAAGTACTTTTAAGTCATAAAGTAAAGTACTCATAATGATAGTCTTTTCATAAAATAATATTATTGTCATTTTCAAGTAAAGTACTCATAATGAATGTCTTTTCACACTTTCACATAAAATAATATTATTGTCATTTTCAAGTGAAGTACTCTTAATTCATAAAGAAAGTCCTTTCACATTTTTTTATAAAATAATATATTATCATTTTTATGTTTTTAATTTTAAATTATATATTCACTCCATTCTATTTAATAACATAATGTCAAACTAATAAAGAATAATAATAGATTTAATAAATAATAATAATAATGCAATGTGGATTATAATAATATTATTGACATTTTACATGTAAATAAATTCTCAATTAAATTACATTATTAAATTCATGAGAAAAATACTAAATATAAAAAGTCAACATAAAATTTAAAAAAAAGTTCTTAAAAATGTTTTTTATTATTTAATTTCATTTGCAAGTTCAAAACAAATAAATGTTAAAGGACAATACATTTTTGGGAATTTACAATGAATCTTAGTCACATCAATGTAGACTTATTTTATTAATTTTATTTCTAGTGAATTTTGAAAAGTAACTCAACCATGGTTATTTATATTGTGCATAGAAAATAGTGTGGGAGGTGACTTGTCATATATACCTACCCCATAAAACCCCCAATTCATAATATTTTAATATATCTCATATTTTTGTAGTACATCTCTTAGGAGGCCCTTTTTTGACCTCAAAATCTCTCTAATGAGCCCTTCAGGGCTATCCGCACTAGCTCGGGATCAGGAATCATCTCACCAACTGCACTCAATTAATCTTTTATCTGTCTGAATCTAGTGAGGTAAGAGGATACATTCTCACCTCTCGCCATCTTAGTGCCATGAAGCTTATCTTTTAGGGCCATTTTACGATTTTCATTCTTGTTCTCATACAAACTTTTTAAAGTATCCCACATCCCCTTAGCAGTTAGTTTCTCTACCAAATGTGGGATGAGGTGATCTCGAACACCATCCAGAGGCAGTCTCTGCGTTCTGGCCTTCTTCACCTCATGTATGTCAAGGGCTATAGGATCAACTGCGGGAGGAGCCATTGTGGTACTAACAAAGGCCCATAACTTGTTTTCCTTGAGAACAACTGTCATCTGAGCTTTCCACTGTAAATAGTTGGAAATCCCTTCCAACCGATCTTCATACCGAATGCAAGCCATCATTTTCTTCTTCACACTCTACCTTCTTTGACCAAAAATACTCAGCTGTACTGAACCAACACCTTTCTGCTCACTGTGTAAAAAAAAATTAACACACAGCTGTCACAATCAACACTTCGCATGCAAATCTCTTGCACATCACCTGCGAAAATATCAACACTTCTCTGCTGCCCAACAGTCCACTGAAATCTCAGAGCCCCCGCTCTGATACCATGTTGAAATATGAGCTTAACTCAGCCCAAACACTTAGTAGAACTCTGATATCAGTCTTCAATATTCATAAAATCAAACACATATCACATGCATGCAAATTTCATGTCTCTATAAGCTGATATACTGTAACTAAGTAAACTTTGCAGCAGAAAATTAACTCAAAATCAGCAGACTGTAAAACATATTTAAGACACAGTATTTTGGTCAAATTTGACCCTGGAAAAACCCCCCCGACCCCTGGGGAAAACCAGTCAAGAGAGATTTTATTATATATGTTCTTCAAAAGAGAAAGTACAGCAGTAATCTATTCAACAGTAAGCCAAACTTATCTCGGACCCAGAAGACCACAACAGTGCCTCGAAATTAGTGCTGTAGATGCATTATTTTTTGTGCATTTATTGCCTTGAAATTCGTGCCACAGAGGCTATATAAACTGCTTCTCCTAGTCAACTTTCCTCCTTGAATATTGTTCCTAGCTTAGTCTTCAGTCTCAGTCTGTGTGCCTCCTGTAACAGCAGCAAGATACATTGATTTTCGTGCCACCTTAACCTTGAAAATCATGCCCAGTCAGCAGCAAAATCAAGCTGTACGGACTGTGTACAAATAGCAATTAGTTTCAACAGTCTCCCTCCTTCAAACCTGAACCAATCTACTCAGAATGTGTGCCCAAGAAGTCTTCTCGAGATATGTTCCAACACTCGATTTCTGTGCAGCAGTGCCTCCTCGAACTGCGTGCCCTTCAGTGGTTACTTTGCTGCTGTAGCTTGCCTTGGAATTGAGCCAATATCTGGCTCCTCTCTCTCTCTCGAAGTTTGTGCCCTTCTTCAAATGCTCTTGGAATGTATGCCTCTCTCTTGGGATTCGAGCCACCCTCCAAAGACTCTCTATTGGAATGTGTGCCAAATTGAAATCTCATTCAACTTTTTATTTACCCTATTAGGGTTACCCTCATGACTTTTCAAATTCAACGGATGAGATTAGATCTTGGCCAAGAGATCTATGGCTGGGATCTAATCTCTCACTCACTTAAATCTCCTAAGTGAACTTTAGAACAAAATTTTCTTTTTGAAAAGTCACTTAACCCTAAATATTTAATAAGTACACTTTATGACTTAAAGTCACTTTAAAAACATAATAAAGTACAACTCACTTTAAAATCATAAAGTCACATAAAAAAGGTACTTTAATAAAAACACATTACTAAAGTCACTTTAAGAATATAAATGAGACTCCAAGTTATTGACCGCTGCACCTGAGCACCTGATGCAGAAGTGCCACAGAGCTATCAAATGCTAACAGGATGAAACCTTCAATTCTGAAAATAAGATCTGGTTCTCCTCATATCAAGTGGATCTCCCACAAGATCTCCGATAGATTTAAGAGTAGTGGCTTCCCATCTAGGAAGAAGAGGATCATCAGGTGCAAGATCTGGATCTTGGTCTTCCATTCGCTCATCTTCACTAATAGGTGCTAGATATTCAGGTTCTTGTGGATATGGATCTAACATTCTCTCTTCATCATATTCACTCTCATACTTTGAATTTGAACTATCATGTGATGAAGGTTCTCTCTCTTGGAGCTTATCAAGAAATAGAGGTGTGGTAGGAAAGCCCTCTTGCTCAATAGGATGAGCATCATGTAGAGGCCATTCCTCAAACTATACACTCCTATCAAGGAATGTTGTCATAGTAGAAGGATCAAGAATCTTGTAGGCCTTTGCATTCAAAGCATAACCCACCATAATACACTCTCTGCTTTGTGGATCTAGTGCTCTCCTTTTCTCAGTTGGAATCCTTTCCCATGATCTGGATCCAAATACTCTAAGATGAGACACATCAGGTTTATATCCCATCCATGCTTCGAAAGGAGTCATATCTTTGAGTCCTTTGCAAGGAACTTTGTTTTGAATATAGGTGGCACAGTTGATGGCTTCTGCCCAAAGACTAGCATGAAACCGTTTTGACTTTAGCATGTAGGTGGCCATCTCTTTCAATGTTATGTTCTCCTCTCAGCAACACCATTATATTGTGGTGTATAGGGAACAGTATGTTGCATCTCAATGCCTTCTTCAACACAAAAGGTTGGAAAATCACCCTTGATGTACTCTCCTCCATTATCAATGCGAATGGCCTTGATCTTTCTATCTGAAAACTTTTCTGCAAAAGACTTGAAAAACTTAAAGAATCCAAATACTTCTGACTTTAATCTATGAAAGTATACCCATGTAGATATTGAATAAGCATCAATAAAATTAATAATATACATCGCCTTGTTCAAATATAGATCTGGAAATGGCCCTGCAACATCACTATGAATTGGATCTAGAGGTTGAGAGGCTCTCCTTGCCTTCCCCTTCTCAAACTTTCTTTTAGGATGCTTGCCCATCAAACAACCATGACAGTTGCCCTTAGAAAACTTGATCTTGGGCATCCATTCAACTATTTCTTGAGTATACATGTATTGCAAGTATTGATAGTTGATATGCCCAAATCTTTCATGCCATAGCCTACTCTCTTCATTTGCATGAGTGTGAAGAGCAGACTATTTAGAGAGAGGTAGAAAATGGGAGAACTCATAGGATTTTGACTTGTGGTTTGCAACTCCTTTTGCAATGGTAGATCCTGAAACCATGTCTTGGATTTCGACCTCATTTGGAGAGAAGATCACCCTCTTGGGATCTCCAGTGTGGGTCATCTGGTAGACTAAAAGTAGATTTGCAGTGAGTGTAGGGACATAGAGCACATTTGATAAGTACCCATGATCAATTTTGATTCTTCCAATCCCCTCAAAGGAGACCTGAGAATCATTCCCCAACATGATGGATGGTCCAATAATGGATTTGAAACCAGTAAAGAGATTTTTTGAGGAATACATGTGTCTTGATGCTCTTGAATCTATGATGAATGCGGATTTTGTTGATGCACCTTACATGAGAGAATGCCATCTTTCTTTGTCCTTTGATCTTGATGGTTCACCTTCTTTCTTTCTAGCACATGCAGGTAGTGGAAGGTTATTCTTTTAAAGAAGTGAAGCCATGAGATCTATGGTCTTCTTCATACATGAACTCTCAGGATGAAATCCTCTATTGCAGTATGTGCATTTAGATTTCCCCTTCTGAGTTTGCTTGTCTTTCTTAGGATTCGAAACTCCAACTGACTGATTTGGATCCTCCTTCTGCTTCTGCTCATTCGACTTTCTGTCAAATTCTTTTTGCTTACCCTTTCCATTCGCTCTCTTCATATTAGTGGCTGCAAGAGCTGAATCCAATTTGGGTTTTATCATTCCCATATGAACTAAATTCTCCTCCTCAAGTGTGAGAGACTGGATGAAGTCTTCAAGAGTGGGAAACTTCCATTTTGGGATGAAAAACTTCGATGACTGAAATGTGGAGACAAATACTGAGTAGTCAGGGCCTAGTTTTGATAGTATGGAAATGATGAGTTGCTTCTCTTCCTTCTCTATCCCATATCTATTCAACTATGAGATCAAGTTTTTGAACTTATTGAGAAACTTAGTGATGGTTTCGAAACTACTTGGGCTCAAGGAGATGAGCTCATTTTCCAATTTATGACCCTTCAAGTCATATTTCTATCCAAGAAGATATTCGAGCTTGTCTCAAACCTATTTTGGAGTTTCTAGATCTATGAAATGAAAATGGAGGTCTTCAGAAATGCTGACGAGCAACAATCCTACTGCTTCATCAAGTTTGTCTAAGTACTTGGATTTCTCTACTGCACTAGTGGGTTCTACTGTAGTCCCATTCAAAGTATAGGGAAGCTCGTGGACTTCATGAAGATGTCCATCTTGGCCTTCCATTCGAAATAGTTGAATGAATTTAGTTTTAAATCCATTGGTAGCTACTGAAGGCGAATTCAAGATGAATTCAAATGATGGAGATAACCTGCAAAACAAGATAACAGAATTGGGAACACTTTTGTAAAGAGCTTGAGTAGACACAACAAGATTTAGAACTCCCCATACTTCCTAGATTATCAATACATGTACCTGCAAGCACAACTGATATGGCCCCAAGGAAAGCACTTGTAGTAACTAGAGCCATGCAATCAACAAAGAAGGCCCAAGAAGAAATAGAAGAAGTCGTCATGTCACCATTGAAATTCAAACTGTCTAAGGTCAGAAAATCCCGAACAAAGAAACATCAATGGAAAATATATTGGAAGGAGCTATGAGAACAAGGTATACACAGAATGAAAAATAGACTGAAGAAGAAAACAAGTTGGTTGTAGCAGGTATTCGAAACTACCTTAGTGCACCCTTTCTAGATAACTTCGATGAATTAAAAGATTTAATTGCACAATACATTGTTAGTAAATACCATAGAGGAAAACTATGGTTTTTTGAACCCATAGAAACCAACGGTGCACTCATTGCATAGGTGACCAACATACCAAATAAAGGGTCTCTAGTTCCAGACGCTGTAAAACTGAAGCTAATTGAAGTCTAATTTACAGGAACCCCTCAAGGGAAAAATTGAAAAGGGACGATAATTAGGAAAATCTAGTACCAAACATATAAACACACTGCTATAGTAGTATTTATATGATTAACCATCACTGGTCGACCATCATACATCAGAATCAACATACTAGAATTTGTAAAAGTTGTAGCTACATAAGCTAATATATTCAACAATTGGATATCCCTCTATGCGCTAAATTCAATGCATATAACACGTTAATGTTGTATGACTGTGCTAAGCCTACAATGATTCCACCCAAAAACAATACACAAAAACAATGTTTTAAACCCGTTGGGTTTCCCTTCTGGAAGGTGACTACGGATTCGACATTCACAAGTGTTCCAACACTCTGACGCAGGGGCTTCACTCGTTCTCCAGCTAGCTTACCTCAGTACCACACGAAGTCGTCAAATTAGATTCCACTGCCTTTACAATCACCTACTGGTTGATAAATTCCAGGAGGGATTAGACCGTTGATCACGATCCAGGTCCTCCAATTGGGAAACATGATCACACTGGAACCGTTGATTTTAGTCTGGTTTTTTGGCACCCATTGCAATACTGTACCAAGAATTTATGTAAGTAGGTTAACCAGTCTCAGAGGTAACCTCTTCCTAGAATCGGTACCACCGTACTGGAAAAAACCCTCGCTACACTACGGGCTTCACACTGTTGCAATGACCTGTTCCTCGTAGAGCACCTCTACTATGCGCAAGTGATTCACCCCTGAACCAGAATGAATGAGCTCCATCTCATTCTGATCTAGCTTGTAGACTATCCCAGAAGCTCGCTGTTGTGTCCATGTAGGTGCAAGTAAGAAGCGATCCCTTTTTTTTGTAACGGATTAATGCAATTTTCACCTTGTTAAATTATTTGTTATTTTTCTTAGCTATCGGGCTTAAATTCTCGTCTGTCTTGTTCAGGTGAAATGCTTACACTATCTTGGTCCCGAAGTATTCTCTATCATGTGTAAGTTTTCGTAACCAACCAGTTTTTCACACAAACAAATTTGAACATTAACCTTTTTAACATTCCACGAATTTAACTTCTCGTTGGAAATTTGTGTGCAGGTGAAACTAAGAGATGAAGGAGTACTGGATAAGGCCCACAGCAAGCTCCACGTACTAGGAATAAACAGTTTCATTGAAAATCCAGGTAACCCTTCATCTCCATGGGTCTCGGGTGAACTCTGCCCCGACGGTTAGAGATGGGTTACTTAGACATTTGGTTTGTGCAGCATGAACACTTGGCCTTCGGCCGTGTTCTCCCTTTTTTTTTATACAACCATTTTGAACCTTGTTGACAGGTCTTCGCAGCCTATAGGTGAATGCATTTACTAAATGTAGAAATATGTATTATAAATAATTTATTAAGCTGCTAAAGGTTGGATCGACTACGTGACTGTGTCGCTGGTTATTAACACTCTAGTTTTTAGTTATGCACTCAAAAGAAAGGTTCCATCCTTGAAATCAATACAATTTGGCCCATGGTATGTTATTTTCTTTATATATATATATATATATATATATATATATATATATATTGAACAACGTTTAAACTCTCGTGAATGTTGAATACCGAACTGGTTTATTACAAGCTTGGATCTATGTTTGTAGTTTTCGCTTTAAGCAATGAACAGGTTTACTAAATGGGATAGATTCGCATTCATTTTTCAATTACAAATCATTTATAAAGATATATATTACTGTGTAAATCATGAAACCATAAGCAACGGAACCCTAGCCTGTAAAATGTCTTTTATACAACGTTTTCACTTTGGAAAAATTGTTTTAATATTGTTCTATTCTTTGTATAATGTTAAATACATAAATATTTTAAGAGAATTCAAGTCAATGGATCGTGTTTCCATTTGAATGCAAATGTATTGACAAGATTCGATTTCCTGTATTCTTTTAATTATATTCGGGTATAAAACATTTATACATGAATGTTGTTCGAATGAAACCACTGTGTATAAATTTAATTCGAAAACATAATACCATGCAAGCTTGCTTGATAGCTCGCAATTCGTTTGGGGCTTAACAATCCATTCGATATGGGTAAGATATTAATCATAAGTTGTGTGGGTATTTGAACCCTAAATTACAATTGTGGATAGAGTTTTCTTCTCAATAAATTATATAAGTTATGTGTTTATTTTTGGGTGTTGGCCATTTTCTGACCATGGAGTTCATACTCCTACGTCGACATAACTGGCGTTGCACAAAAGAAAAATCCATCACTTGGTTTCATAATCAATGGTTACTCTATAATTCATGTTCAGGATATTATGTATCATTAATTATCTTACAAACTTTGTCTATACATCGTATAATAATGTGTTCAGTTCTACCTTAAACATAGGTTATCATTACTGAAGGTTTCTCCTTTAGAAACACCAATCTGTACCATTTTACAAAAATATCATAATCTATACACATCCATACTCAGGGTTTAGTATAACCATATAAATTGTTCAGATTTGGTACAACAAATCCTTCAAAAGTAAATAAAAAAATATACATAAATGAACTATAGCAAATGTTCCATATTAATTTATCATGTAAATACAACAAATAAACTTATCTATATTCTGATGACCAGTGGAAGACAGCCACAAACCTCCCAACCTTTGACCAGCAAGTCTCCTTGCTCTCGTGGTAACCCCCGATCTAAGTTCACAGTCCCTCTGGGTCAGAGTATGTACTTTAATTGCCCTTAACTTGTTCCCCAAGTTATCTATAAAAATTATTTGGTAGTAGACAACCCAACATCCAACTCAGTACTCCTGAGCTCCAGTATGCTCCAGGGACTTCTAAGTCTCTTTAATTTAAGAGAACAATCAGTCACATCCTATTCAGAGTATTTGCAGTGCTCCTACAGACTTATGGTAGTACCCCTACCTGAACACATCTAGTGTTCCAAGTACACCCAGCTGTAATGATTTCTCTTATTCTGGTTCAGTTTGTGCTCCAAATTGTCCCCATTTCATTCTCTTCATTAGCTCTGGTTATTTTTTTCTCCTGCTCACCTTTCTCTCTTGTGTGATAATGATGAATCCCTGAATGATTTCCTCTTTTCTCTTTTTATTCTCCTTGGTGTGAGTTCTCTCAATTTTTATTTCTTTAATTCCAATATTCTCGCTAAATTTTTCTTTAGGGTTTACAAGTGTCTCCATAATAATTTCTCATTATTATTTTTATTTGGTATTTATCCTCCAACCCATTGGAATCTTTTACCACCCCGTGGGGCACTTTCATGTATGCTAAGATGCCGTTTGGATTGATGAATGCTGGAGCTACCTTTCAGAGAGTGATGGACATTGCCTTTGTTGAAGAGAAATATAGGTTTGTGGTGGTATACATGGATGGCATAACAATATATTCAAGGTCTGATGATGAGCATCTAAAGCATCTAGAACATGTCTTTAAGAAATGAATAAAATATGGTATCTCCCTCAACCCAAAGAAATCTCACTTCGCTTTAGAAGCAGCTAAACTCCTAGGACATATTATTTCTAAAGAAGGTATTAGGATTGACCCTGAGAGGGTTAGTGCGATCCAGAAAGTTGGAGAACCCAAAAGCAAAAACAAAGTGCAGTCTTTCATTGGGCAAGTAGGTTTTCTGAGAAGGTTTATACCTAGTTTTGCTGAGATTATGACGAATATCACTAATATGCTGAGAAAGGAAAACCAGATAAGGTGGACTGAAGAAACTAGAGAGTCTTTCAAGAGTATAAAAAATGCTATCTTTGCGGCCCCTGTCTTAGTCAGTCCTGATTTCTCTAAGGAATTTTTGATTTTTTCTTATTCTTTTGAGCATACAGTAGCAGGAGTGTTGTTGCAGAAGAATGGTTAGAACGCAGAACAACCAATTGCGTTTTTCAGCAGAGTATTAAGGGATGCGGAATTAAAATACGATATCAGGGAGAAACAAGCTTGTGCTTTAATCAAGTCATTAAAAGATTTTAGAGTCTATATTCTCCATTCGCACATCATTGCTCATGTCCCAGACAGTGCCGTAAAGGGCATCCTCACCCAGGCTGATCCAAAAGGGAGAAGAGCAAAGTGGATATCTGTGCTACTGGAATACGACCTAGAGATAAAGCCTACTAAGCTGATAAAAGGGAAAGGATTAGCGAAGTTGATGACCCAAGCTAATTATGACTCTTTGCAATTAAATTTTTTAGACTCTTTATGTCAGCTAGACATAGAACCACAGATAAAGCCAGAGTTTTATGTGTCCCTCTGGTACTCTGATAGTGTTTATGTGTTGCAAAATCTGCAGGATCCAGCAAGATTAAGTAAGAGCAGGGCCAGAGCTGTAAAGTTAAAGGCCGCAAAATACTGTATCATGAATCAGTTCTTGTACTGGAAAGATCCTGGGGGGTTAATACTCAATTTCCTGTTGGAGGAAGAAGACACTCATACCAAGAGATAATTTCATAAGGTAGATTGTGGTGGTCATCATTCTTGGAAAGTCACAGTGAACAAGATCTTGAGGGTTGGTCTCTATTGGCCCACCATGTTCACAGATGTGTATAAAGAGATAGTAACTTGTCACCAATGTCAGATCTTCGAGGGAAAAAAGGAAAGTTGTATCGCTATCTCTTCACCCAGTCATAGTAGAATCTCCTTTTCAACAACGGGGACTGGATTTCATCGGGGAGATAAACCCTAACTCGTCTCGGAAACACGGGTGGATATTGACAGCCACAGACTATTTCACTAAGTGGATAGAAGCTATACCTACCAGGTAGGCAACAAAAAATGTTATTATGGACTTTCTGGAGGATAATATCCTATCTAGGTTTGGTTGCCCCAAAAGGATCGTGACTGATAATGCATCTACATTTTGTTCTAAGAAGATGGTTAATTTATGCCACAAATATCATAGCAGTCTAAACCACTCTACAGCTTATTACCCCCAAGGAAATGGTCTGGAAGAATCCTCTAATAAAAGCTTAGTAAAGATCATAAAGAGATTATTGGAAGAAAATAAGAGGGCATGACACACTAAACTGAAGTATGCCCTGTGGGCTGATAGAATAAGCACTAAAAGGGCCATTGGAATGTCCCCATTCCAGTTGGTGTATGGAGCCGAAGTGGTTTTTCCAGCTTCGTTGGGGTTACCAGTTATGAGGTTACTGCAAGGTTTAGAAGAAGAGCTGAATCATATGCAAAGGAGAGTGAACCAGATAATTGAGTTAAATGAATTAAGAACTAAATCCTATGATAGAGTGCAAGGACATCAAGAAAATATAAAGGAGGCATTCCATAAGAAGACCAAGGAAGATCAATTTCAGGTGAATGACCTGGTTCTGAAATGGGACTGCTCGAGAGAAGACAAACATGGAAAATTTGACCACATGTGGATGGGTCCATACATTATTGCCGCATCCAGAGGAATAAATTCTTTCATACTAAAGGAGCAAGATGGATCTGCCTGGTCAAGGGGTCCAGTTAATGGAAGATTCTTGAAACATTACTTGTCCTGAGAGATGGCAAGTAACCCATGTACTATAGCCTGTATGTATATATTTTCCTTATGTTTTCCAATAGAATTAATAAATATTGCAAAGCCATCACTGGCTTCTCACACGAAGAACATATTTAATCATAAAAATAAATTGCATTAACAGGACCGAGCTATACCCAAAACTTAATACGATTTTCCTTGCTAGAAACAAATTTAAAAACTTAAAACCAAATCGCTTAATACTAGAACAAACAGCATGGGAGTTATATCCCTTAAAAATTAAAAATATAGTTACAAGATAGCGATGTAGCTAGGGTTTATCTCAACATCAACGACTTACACATTTAAAAGAACCAAATATAGTCGCTACAGGAATTTTTTTTCCTACATTCTTACCAAACAACGTTAAAATATAAATCCATACGCATAACCCATATACATGATAACATGAAATTAGTAGATCCACATTATTCAAAACGATTTATAACATTTTCAAACTCCACTGATTTTCTTATAAATAAAATAAACACAGACCACCAAATCTCTGCTTTAAATACAACCACAAGATTTTGCCATGATCAAAATAAGGTTTAAAATATAGATAATCAATAACCACACTCACAGAACCGAGGGTCTCCATAGGCCGAGAGCCTAATACAAGTCTCCATCACAAAAATGCCTTCATAGGGTGAAAACTTTAGTCCTTAACATATACATTCTTACTGAACGATTGTGCGCATGTACCAAGTCTGTCTACGAAATATCCAGTGGACTGAGCGAGTCAACAATTAAAAAAAGAGCACGAACATGCATCTATAAACCCCAAAGGTTCACTAATTTAAAACCACACAACATTACAACCTCTCAGAAACAATCCTTAAACACACAACGACTTCGCTTGAAGGGAAGAAGGCCGTAATGGACCTGGGCTTACTAGGGACATTCGTGCTATTAAACCCTCTGTCATGGCACTCTTCCAATGCCTTACATTTTTTTTTGTTTTTATAGTTTTAGGAACATTACAAGTGGTATCAAATCCCAGTTACAACACTAAGATACCTTTGGGCTCACTACAAAAGACATCCGTTGCATAAATGTATTTCCATAATATACTTATGATTTTTACAAAAATGAACGGAATTGTTTTTTACTGACTGACTAAACATTTCAGGTGTAAAATAAAATTTGAATCATGAATGCAGAAGAGAACAACAGTAGACATGGGAACTTGAATTCCCCACTCGAGAAGAAGAACTCATGGTGGAACTGAATTCAGACTTGATGAAGACAATACATAGTTTACAAGTAGATTTATAGAGTTTTAAAGATGACAAAATGAATGAAAGATGAGAACAAAAATAAATCAATGAAGCTCTACTTCAGAGCTTAACAAAAGTAAACCCCCATAGACATTCCACCCATTTAACAAACAGATCCAAAGAAAACTATTGTCATACAAAAAAGTCTAGCAGTCATAAAGAGGAGGTATGAGAAGAACACACACCTGACTTCATGGAAGAGGACTATAAAAGTTATTCTAGCGATGATGGTTCACCCTCCCCTTGCAAGAAAAGGCAGAAAAATGATGATAGTTTGCAGGGAGAGTTCTGAAATATTAAAGCCCCAACTTATGAAGGAGAAATGAATACGGGGGAAAAGGCTGAAGAGTGGTTGTTAGGAATGAATAAATATTTCCAGGTGCACAATTATTTCAGTGAGATGAAAGCAGGGCCGACCATTTATAGCTTAAACATAAAGGCATCCAGGTGGTGGAGAGACCGAAAGCATACAAAAAGGAACGAAGTAAAAGATATCAGATGGATCACTTTCAACAAGTTGTTCTAAGACATGTATATGTCAGAATGGTTCTTTGACAAAAAGATCAAATAATTTCACGAACTGAGGATGGGATCCCTAACCATGAAAGCCTTCATCAACAGATTTCTGGATCTACTACATTATGTACCATACATAAAATATGAAAAGGTCAAGATACAACAATTCTTGGGATGCCTTCCTCCCAATTTTCGAGAGAAAATTGAATTCGACATGCCTAAGACTTTAGACGTAACATTGCACAAAGCTAGATTCTGCTACGAACATGGAAAACCAAGAAATGATAACATAAATAGAATTCGGGAAAGATTCAGGTCCTTTTCCGACAACCGAAGACCAGGGTTTAGGCCACCACCATACTAGAAACATAATAATAGTTTCTCACCGAACAGAAATTTCAACCGACCTGGTGCACGGCCAAATGTGCCCGCCCCACATATCAACAAACCAACATTTGATAAAGGAGCCAAGACTTCCCCGCTACCAGCTAGTTGTTGGAAATTCCAAGGGCCCCACTACTTCAGAGATTGTCCCAACAAAACAGATGGAGTTTTACACAACCTACAAGAAAACTCAACAGTAGGGGACATGGCTGGGACACAAGGAATCTATGCATCACTCGACGGACGACAAGAGGACCATCAGGATACTATGGTCGAGATAGAAGTTAAAGTTTCAAACACAACTATTTCAATTTTGATAGACCCTGGTGCTTGCTGAAGCTATGTTTCCCCAAAAATCATCGACACTTGTAAACTAAACCGAGAGAAACACGGGAAATCGTGGCTGGTACAACTGGAAACTAGTACCAAAAGGAAAGTCTAAGAACTAGTAAAGGAATGCGAGATAGATATGAATGGTTTTCCAAATAAGGTAGATTTAAATATCTTACCTTGAGGTTCGTATGATGTACTTATAGGCACGGACTGGCTGGAGCAACACCATGTCATGCTTGGTTGTTTGAACAAGTCAATCCTATGCATGGATAGCCAAGGGAATCAAAGAAATATCCAAGGCATACCCAAGAATGTTTCCGTCAGACAAATATCTGCCTTACAAGCAAAGAAGTGCATAAGAAAGGGTTGTAAACTTGTTGCGCTCAACATTCAAAACATAGAAGCCGAGAGAGAACAAAAAATTGAGGACTTTCCAGTTCTTGTAGACGTCAAGGATGTATTTCCCTAGGAAATACCGAGACTTCCACCCAAGAGAGACTTAGAATTTTCCATAGAATTAACACCCGAATCAGTACCAGCTTCCAAGGCCTCATACCTCATGAGCGCACAAGGGTTGGTGGAGATCAAACTGCAGTTACAAGAGTTGATCGAAAAAGGATACATTTGATCGAGTGTGTCTCCTTGGGGAGCATCGATACTCTTCGTAAAGAAAAAGGACGGGATGATGCATATGTGCATCAATTCCTGGCAGATCAACAAGCTGACCATCAAAAACCGATATCCACTCCCTAGGATAGATGATTTGTTTGATCAAGTCGGAGAAGCGAATATTTTTTCAAAGATCGACTTGCGGTCCGGATACCACAAGGTAAGGATCTGTGATGAAGACATCAGTCAAACCACTTTTTGAACCCGATACGACCATTATGAGTTTGTGGTGATGCCTTTCGGATTTACCAACGCACCTGCCCATTTTATGTGCATGATGAATGGTATCTTTAGTGAGTACTTGGATAAGTTCGTACTAGTCTTTATCGATGACATAGTGATTTACTCCAAAAGTGAGGAGGAACATGAGGAACATCTCTGAATCGTACTATATATTTTACAGAAACATCAACTTTACGCCAAGTTTAGCAAGTGTGATTTCTACAAACCACAAATACAGTATTTGGGTCACATCATTTCAGAGAAAGGGCTAGCGGTCGACCCCAAAAATATTAAAGCCATCGAGGAATGGCATACACTTACTTGCGTCACCGACATAATAAAATTCTTAGGATTAGCAGGTTACTACCGGAAGTTCATTGAGAACTTCTCACGGATTTCCTGTCCTATGACTGCCTTACATAAAAAGGAAAACAAATTCCTTTGGACGACCAAATGCGAAGAGAGCTTCCAGAAACTAAAACAAATTTTGACTAGCACACCCATTTTACGGATTGCTGATTCCGATGGGGATTTTGTTGTTTGAACGGATGCAAGCAAAGAAGGACTCGGTGGAGTCCTCATGCAGAATGACTTCATAATATGCTATGAGTCAAGGAAGTTAAAAGAACACGAAGAAAGCTACCCCACACATGATCTTGAACTAGCCTCCATCATCCACGCTTGAAAGATTTGGAGACACTACCTTATGGGGAAGAAATTCCTGTGGAAGACAGATAATATGAGTTTGAATTACTTATTTTACCAACCTAACCTAAATGCTAGATAGGAAAGATGGTTAGCTTTCCTTATCGAGTACCACTTCGAGTTGAAACACATAAAAGGAAAGGAGAACAAGATCGTCAATGCTTTAAGTCGACGAGCTCATATGTTATATGAGGTAACCGTGAGTCAAACTGATTCGTTCTTGCACGACAGGATTAGAATGGAAAGTAGGGATGATCGATTCTATGTCAAGATACTTAAAAATATTCAGGAGGATAGGTTATTCCAACAATAAAAGGAATATATAATCAACGAGTCAGGGTCGTTATGGTCAAAAGAGAGACTCTATGTCCCGGACGACGGAGACATTAAGTCTAACATACTAACAGAGTTTCATTAGAAACCCTACTCGGGACATTCGGGATATCAAAAGATGATATCGATAGTAAATAAACACTCCTTCTGGCCTAAGTTAAAGGTTGACATAGCATTATTTATCACCAAATACCAGGAGTGCCAACAGGTCAAGGTGGAACACCAGCACCCTTCAGGGTTACTACAACCGCTACCCATTCTAGAGTGGAAATGGGAGGTCATCAGTATGGACTTCATTACGGGGTTACCAAAGATAAAGAAACAAAATGATTCCATCTTTGTAGTGGTAGAAAAGTTGTCCAAAGCAGCGCACTTCATACCATTAAAATTGACGTACAAAGTGGTCCACATTGCAAACATATTCCTAAAAGAAGTTTTCTGATTACATGGAATACCCAGGGAAATCATCTCGGATAGAGACACGAAATTCACCAATAATTTCTGGAGATCCTTGTTCTTCGGTTTGAAGATGCAATTAAATTTAAGTACAACTTACCATCTACAGACAGACGGATAGACAGAGCGAGTAAACTAGATCTTAGAATGTACGTAATGAAAAATCCCACTAAATGGGAGGATTATTTGCACCTCACAGAGTTTGCATACAACAACGGGTACCATACCTCTACCAAGATGAGTCCCTTCAAGGTAATCTATGGTAGAAAGTGTAGGACACTAGTGACATGGGATAACCTGGTAGACAGACTCATGCTAGGGCCAGACTTACTAAAATACCTAGAATAGTTAGTCACCAAAGTGCAGCAGAACCTAGAAGAGGCACAGGACCGCCAGAAGAGTTATGCAGATAAGAAAAGAAAATACAAAGATTACCAAGTCGGTGAACATGTATTCTTAAAAGTGATGGCAAAGAGGAGCTCTTTGAGCTTGGGGCTATGTGGAAATTTGGCCCCTAGATTTTATGGACCCTTTGAGATATTGGCCAAGAAAGGGCCAGTGGATTACAAATTAGCCTTACCAGCTCACGTAAAAGTTCATAATGTTTTTCATGCATCTTTATTAAAGAAATATGTCTATGATACTAAGCATGTGATTGACTGGTCCTTGTTATAGGTAGAACCCAAGGGGGAGTTTATGCCAGAGCCCCTCTACATATTGGACAAGAGGGAGGTACAACTTAGGAGACAAACTATCGTCCAACTGAAAGTGCAGTGGAGGCACTTCAGGCTTGATGAGGCTACCTGGGAAATGAAACCACCATGAAGGAGGATTAGCCTGCCTTATTTCATGACTTCATTTCTAGTCCCTAGAACATTGGGATGGTGTTGTTCTATGTGGGGAGGGATGTAATATCCTAAATTTTGTTGATTATGATTATTCTATATATTGGGCATAAGCCCCGATGCACATGATTTACTTTGGTGATATATATACACATTTGGGCATGGACCCTGATGGATACAGATTATTGTTATGTACTGGGCATAAGCCCCAATGTACTTGAAGGATGTTTATTATGTGATTGGGTACAAGCCCTAATATACTGAGATGACTTTGTTATGTATTGCGCAAACGTTTCTGGTATACATGATTTGACTTCTATGATGTCTTGGGCATAATCCCTGGAGCACATGGGTTACAAGACTATGTGTTGAGCGTAAGCTCTCGAGCACATAGGTAATCCCAGTAGATACATAAATTAGTGTTGGGAATAAGCCCTGGAGCACTCCAACATGATGTTGAGCATAAGCGTTAGAGCATCGGGTCTTTGGCCATTGTATCCCTAAGTGTATCTTACAAATACATCCTAGTACTAGCGTTGAGCGAGGAGCTCTAGAATTGCACTAGCGTAACGCCCATTTGAGAGTGTTGAGCATAAGCTATGAATAGAACTCGGGGTTACTTTAATTAAAGGTGTTGATTTGAGAAGGCTCTGAATAGCACCCACACTCATCATACTTGTTCAAATGATTAATTGAATCACTATTTAGCTCTCATCACGGACCGAAAGATACTGCCACGAAATACGAGGTAATTTGACATGCAAGGAAATTTAGGGATACCTATCCTAGTCAACCAACGGAACCCACCAGAGGCCTTGTAAAGAATTTACATTATTTAAATGAAGCATAAAAAATATAATGTTATTTAAATACCTTGGTGAATGAAAGTGATAATTATAAAATAGCCTCACATATGTACAAGAGTAATATGTGTACATACCTATATATATATATATATATATATATATATATATAAAGATACTAGATACACACACACACATATATATATATAAAATAAACTATAAGAATAATAAAAGGCACATAAATTAAATAAAGTAAAGTCTATATATTCAAATAAATGGATTATAGATATACATATATTATTCTTATAAATTAAATAAATGGAATTTGAAGTTTCCAATAATCAATTCAAAAGGAAACAATTTAAAAGTTCTAGATAACATAAGTTTATAATTAAAATAAACCTTTTAATTATATTACATAATTCAAACTAGGAGTTGAATTGGAGATAACATTAAAAATAATAATATTAACTCAACTGCCCATTCAAAAGATTTCCTATAAATACAAGGACAATTTCCAAAGAGATCACCTATCTTATTATCATTCCTTATGGTAGCAAGAGAGAAATTGTCCCAAATCCTGTAAGAGGAAGATACCAAGATTTATTACAATTAGCCTTCTGCCTTAGGTTCCTAGATTCTCTTGCATGTTGGAACAGACTCGGGGGGATCGGATTTAGAACCAGGAACGGTTCTGGGTCAAGGTTGGGAGGAAGGTGGCAGTCCGAGGTTATCCAATTACTATTCTACAAGTCAAGAACAAAGTATTTCCTATTAACTTGTGGTTGAAGTGTGCAGGGTGCAGAGGTAATTCATACTACACAGCTTCAAGTAAGAGGTTTACCCTCTGTTTTATATCATATGTCATATTTGTCTTCCAAATAGATTTCAAGCTGAATTGTTTAAATTAAAAAAGTTTTCCATTGAAAGCTGTGAATTATACTGCATGAACTGTATATAGAAATTTTAATTATGTTGTTCCATTGACATAAATTTTAGTCATGGTACCTGGGTTTTACATAGGAGTTTTATATAATTGGATTAGCCTTTAAAAAAAAATCCATTTAGAGTTTAGGGTAGTTTTAAAACCTAGGATAGAACCTCCCTGGTCTTTCTTTTATAAACTAGTAATCTCTTGCTTTAAACCTATTTGAAGTTCAAAACCCCAAACTCCACATTTAAAACCCCACTTTTATTTACCATCAATGTTATGCATAAACCAATATTAAACACAGGAATCGTAGATCCTAGGATTGCTACCAATAGCACTTTATAAATTTTAATTATCATTTAAACTATGAAACTTAGGGAAAAATCTAACTCTGGTGAATATCACTCTAGCAGAGTGGGACTCGTGCTAGATTTAAGCTTGGCACGCCTAGATCACGCTTTAACTATCATCCAAATCAAAGTAATACATGGCAACAGAGAATGCGTTAATTCAAGTTTAAAAATTATCCTAGAATCCTGACAGACATGGAAAGGATTTGCCTTCCACCTTTAAGCAAGGCTTTACAATATTTTAAACTTTAAAAAGAGACCAACAACATTGTTACCAATCGAGAATAGCATCAACAGAGGCCACGATCCAACAAGATTAAGTTCTGGGATCGAATCCCTTTGGAGATAAATCCTATGCAAACAATATTTCCAAGATGTATACCTTAACACTACACACAGCATTTGGCCGAGAGCAACACTTCCCCTTTTTAAATATTTAAAAGAATTTATTAAACAGAGTCAGGGTGACACCCATATCTCTGTGAATTAATCAACCAAGATAAAGCTTCCAATAGAATTAATAAATCTTACAGAGCCATCGCTGGCTTCTCACATGAAGAATATCTTTAAGCATAAAAAGAAATTGCATTAACAAGACCGAGCTGTTAAATATTGTAACTTCGAAGAATATTCTATTGTATTTATCATTGTAATTTATTCAGAGATGTTTTATTCCTCTGTCGGGATGTCATTATTGTATTTGATCATGTAAAGTCAATTAGGTAAATCCTCCCATGTAATTCGGGGCAATATATCCCCTTGAGTCAATTGTAATGGGGTGTTTAAGTCCCCTAGAGGAGTCAGCCCAGTTAGCATTAAGTTGAGTGGTTAAGTTGTTAGGGCCGACCTAGTTAGGGAAAAAGTCAAGTAAAAGATAAAGTGTAAATAGAGGTGTTGTGTTCCTTATTTGAACACACACACTAGCGTATTTTTTAAGGATTCTAATATTATACGTAAGTATAGTATTCTAGGAGATTATTTTGGATTGAAAAAAACATATATATAGATAGGTAGGCAAATATCAAATATGAAACATACAATTTACTATTGAAATTTGTAAATTTTGGGAAAAATGATGATAAAAAACATATTTTATGTATATATAGGCGATATTAGAGACTAAAAATGACCAAATAGTGAATTTATTTTTTGAAAAAAAGCCCGAAAAATAGCCAATTGGCGAAATTTCGCCCCTAAAAATTACCTTGACACACACTCACTTGTGAATTGCGCATTAGGAGAGAGAGATATATATCTATGAAGGAGAAGGACCTCTTGTTTGGGGATTTCATATTTGTACTTTTGATCATCTATATTGAGGAAGTTTTGCTGGGTTTTCTACCCCATGAGGGTTTCCTAGGATAAATTGTGTTTCTTGTGTTTATGTTGTGCTTGTTATTCTTTCAGTGATCCTATATATGCTATTGTTGTGAAATTAAATTGAATACTGATTTGATCTATATTAGAATATTGAATCTTAACATGGTATCGAAACTATCCTGAAGGAACACAATGTATGGCATTTACGACACTTATTTCACTTGCGACAATTTGAAAGCTAGGGCTTTGTATAGCAAAACCTAGTCATCGTGGAAATTTCACTATAAATCATTTTTGGTGACGTTTCAAGATACGAACCTTGGATATGATGAAGATAACATGTTCCTATACCTTGTGTCTGACTTTCAGCCTCATATTCGTTTTACTTTGTGAGATATGATCCGTACAAGTTAGGGTTTCTACCTATTCCAGAATGCAGCCATAAACACGTGACCTAGGAAAAAAGTTTATGTCTCAGGATAGGAAGCTCCAAATAGAATTCCATAAAAAGTGATAGTTAGGTAACAGGATGTAGCTTCACAGGTCTGAGTATCAGATGCCAAAGTTGAAATAGTGATATGTGGCACTCCGTACAAGTTCGCTATGTTGTTTAAACCCATAAACAGGTAATGTTGGGGAGAATCCAACGAAGCTCAACTTTATGGGGTTTGAAATATGACAGGTCAGGATACCAAATACCTAATTTTCAGACCCTGAGGGTCTGAAATTTAAGATATATACTAGAAACAATAAGGCACATATGAAATAGCTCAATGTAGGAAATCAAAGACGAGGAGGAAGAAGCTCTCACTTAGGGTTTTCAGTTTTTTTAGGTATGGAATGACCTGATACAATGTTGGAGACACCTGATGCAACATTGGAAACTTATAAAATGGATTTGGAATCCATTCATCATAGATATTAATATTCCATCAAAATGTTGTGGGAGGAAGGAGATTGAAAATTAGGGTTTCCAAGTTAGAAGAAACCCTAACAAGGTTGGGAGACTCATAGGGAAGCAATGAAGGAGGTTTAAATGGCATTGATATTCCATAATCCTAGCACCATGAACCTATATAAGATGTTTACAAGTGATCTACCTTGGATGATTAGGGTTTTACCCTTATAGAAAAGACTACAAGCAATCTCGATAGGTATGACTTGAGGAGATGAAGGTATGTTTTGAAATCTGTTTCATTTAATTGTTGATTAAGTTCATGATATGTTTGTCTTGATATTATTGAGGTTAGTACAATCATGATTAATTTTAGACTTGTCTAGTAAAAGTATGAATGCATGTGAATGATAGAAGACATTCATTGATTAGGGTTATGACACTTATGATTATACTAATGCACTTGTGGTGTTGTATGAGGACGATGTTGTCTACTAACATGAAAGGTACATCAATAAAGACAAATCAAGTTCTATATCAAGAATATATGACCATGATGACATGAAGGCATAAGACTCATCCATAGTCTCTGATCACATAGAAGCTATACTTACAAGGTATGTACGATTTGGAGATGCAGGTTACTAGCACAAGATCTCTAAATCTTTGAAGAGAACAAAGAAGATATTGTTTAGGCATGTTAGGCATAACTAGCATGGTAATCCAGGTATGTTTTCCTATATCGATTTAGAATCCTACTTTGTGTTAGGATCTTATATAAGTACACCTTCATATGGTTGATAATGATTATTCCTGAAAAATAGAGTTTAGCTAATCAAGGCATTATGCATATTATGTTTCATAGTTTGATTAATGATTATGATTGTACTTGTTTAATATTATTTAGGGTTATAATGTTTTTAATCTTATTGAGATTATACTAATGAATGTGTGATTGTGTATGAGATCTTGAGGATTACACAATGATGAAACTAGTGCACATTTAAGGGTGCATAGTGCTACACGATGGATACAAGCTCAAAGACACAAGTTCATGATACTATAATGACATGGAAAGGAAGTAGAGATCAAGAAGGAAGCAAAGATACAGATGGAGGAAACCCCACAAAGCATAAAAAGATAAGTATTTGAATTACTTCTTGAATCTCTGAATAGTTAATGATACTAATAGTTGTATGCATATTTGTATTCCTAGAATCAGGAAATGTATCATGCATAGGGTAAGCATTCATTGAATAGTGTACTACCAATATTCATGGTAAGTAGCCAATAGTGTTTGTTAGGATATCTAATCATTCATTATGTACTTTGCATGCACGCATGCATCTGCATGCACCTGCATGCTACCCAGTCACCAGTTTGATGCCTCCAGCACCTAGTCTACCAGCACCCGGGAGCCTATTTCCATTCAGTTTTAGCCCTCCTAGTCAGGGAGGCGCCCACTTCTCACCCACCACTTGAGAAGGGCACCTTTTCTCACCTACCACTCCAATTCACTTCAGTTAGCTAGTGTCTTTCCTTGATTTGAGGCTGGACTGACTCCTAACTGTTGTTACCACTATGATGGACCTCCAATGAGACCTGACTACCTATTCTAAGTGCAATTAACTCCTCATGCGCCCTCCACTGAGCCTCCTTCCCTACATTATTTGCATTACCATCAATTACACTCATTACACTCAGTTTGACACATGGATTGCAATTACTTGTGCATTGATGACCACCATTGATTGATGATGAGGATTCCTAGTGGGAGCCAAGCTACACCATGCAGTATATTCAAATGACCTCCTTAGATAATTTGAATTGCTCACTCATTGTGATAGTATTGTATTGTAATTCTACCATTCTGGATTATAGAGCACTGATGCATCTCTCTTGCACAGTTTTTACTCCAAATTGTTTTACAGCTTTGTGATTGATATTCTTGTTCAATAGATCTGCTGTGACTAATTTTACATGGTATCAGAGCCATTGCAGGGATAGGATATCTCTTATACAGGTGTTCTACATGAAGAAATGAGTGAATTTGCTCAAAATTACTGATGTTTTGGCATGCAAAATCTCATGTGCATTCGCTCATGTGCATGCAAAGCTAAAAAATACTCTCCAATCCACTCCATAAGCTTGAGTTTTCCACATAATTCCTGGATTTGATACATTGGATCATTCAAGCTTGCTTGATCTCAAATCCCAAGTGTGATGCTGTCACAACTCCATAATTTTTTTTTTCTTTTTCTTTTTCTTTTCCTCTACTGTAAATGAATGGTCCTCTGTTAACAAAGCCTGAAACCAACAAATAAAGATCATTCGTGCACTGGATCATGCTTAACTGCTTACTCTTGTAATCCTTCCTATTGGTAGAGGAGTATGATGGTTGTCATGCCGCTTACTTAGCTACGGCTAACCACCATCCGTATTTAATGTGCAGGTATATCTATATTACCGGGATTTCTTCATGGACACAGGGAAGAGGATTATTAATTAGCAGTGACTCATTCTGCATATTTATGCACAATATGTGTGTTCATCAGTTCTCTATTTATCCTGTGAGATTAATGAATTCCACCAAGGTAGGGATCACTCCATGTTTGTTGTAAAAAGAAAGGTTCCTTGTGTAACCCAAAATCACCCTATAATGCGTCTCATGGGAAATTAAAATGTTTATGAATCCAAGGGTCCTCAAATTCCATGATTTCATTTGTAATAGATAGCGTGGTGTAACCTCTCTTTGCAAGTCCTTATGCCATGACTACCCGACCCATTGAAGTGTAAAACATTTTTATACCAAGCTTGACTACGTGAATTTCTGGCCACGCTAGGGTTACTATGCCTTGGTAACGAAAACCTTTAATTAATCATTATGGAAGTTTACCCTTTGATATGTATATCCAACGCGGTTGTTCACATGGTGGTGACTAGGCTAAAATTATCTGTTGTAAACAACTTCCACTGTGCAAGCTCGGAATCAAGGTTGAAACTTTTCCACAATCCTGTAGTCTAAGCTTCACGCGGGGTTTTGACATATCCAGCATGGTACCTTACTACTTAACTCGGTCATTAAGAATGAATGGTTCACAGCTCGAGACATGGTATTGATGCCTGCCAGCAAAGCTCAGCGTAGTACTGAGTCAGGTGATACTTATTAAACGTATTGAATGAGGAGGTGACAGTACTCGTACTCAGCATTGGTTTCTTGGTTTCCTGAACGAGCCAAATACACAAAATTTTATAACTCTTTACTTCTATTAGGGCATGGCTGTTACCTCCAGTATTGGGGCTGAGGCACCTTACAAAAAGTTGAAGCAAAAACGATGGTTGCTAGTCAGGAAAACAAGGGTGAGCACGCGCTAGACTGTTACCTGATGTTTTTCTTTACAAGGAAAGAGAACCCATAGCAGAGACTATTGCTGGATAGTGACTCTCAATTTATTGCAGGAAGGAGCCAAGTCAAGGAACTCTGTCGCAGAGGTAGAAACTCTTATCTAAAGATGCAGACCTTCTTTATCTGGTATATAAATGTCAACTTTCCTGGTTACTAAAATTCTTTATGGTGTTAGTGGCAGGGTTTGTCGATTCCTCTAGGTGCTGGATGAGTTGGGTCTGCTTCTTCCGGTAAGCAGCATCGCTCCATTTAACCTTCACCATTGTATGGAAGGATTTTGAGTGATGACCTCCTCGGTATTGGTGGAACCAGGGTTTAGTAATTGATAGTTTTTATTCTGAAAGAAGTTTTTCCATTTCGTTTTGGGCTTCATCGCCAGATTGTTAATGTAATAAATTTTCAGTATGAACTATTGGCCTTTTATCAAGAACTTTTGATTGAATCCAGGAATTGGGGCTTGAAATTTCTTTAATGATTGTGTCTGTATGCATGTGGTTTGGCTTAGCATGAAAAGTTTACTATTTTAAACGGCTCTGGCTGGAAATACTGTAACTGGAAATTATTTTGTTTAAAGTCTGAAACGGACCATTTAAAAGTTCTGTCTCTAATCGTGATATGAAAGTTAAAAAGCTGGAACAACATCTCGACGGTAGCTCCAATTTCTAGAGTAATGCACTTAAGACGTAGGTCGTAATTTTCATGATGACTGCTCTTTAATTTCCAGTATAATTCCACGGTGGGGTATTCAATGTTCTGATTTTACCATAGGCAAGTTTATTGCTAATATGTTAGAAGTGTTAATGATATAATTTTTCTGTTATCAATACTAACAATGTTTTCCCCAATGTGCTGTTCCCATATCTCAAACATTAATGGTTCGTGTTTCCCTAATTTAACCTGTAGTTTGCAGTATGCCTTTCTTTAAAATTTCGATTGAGTCTGAATCCCTTAACGTTTTTCCAGATTTAGCCTGTAGTTTGCAAATGCCCCTTTTGGAACTGCGATTGAGACTGAATCCATTTTTTAATATCTTTTCTTAAAACAAAATTGAATTCAATCCCAGAGATTTATCGTGGGATATGAATATCTGGATATTACCATCTTTTTATGCGATCCCGGTCAATAGTATCGCTGTGCTTCGGCGATGAGGAATTATAGAGGAAGATTTAGGGATTGAATAACCTTACGATACTACCAGAAGTTTAACTAGGTTAGCCCTAAAGTATACGATTTTTGATCTACATGATTTCCTATTGTAACTGTCGAGAACTCACATTTAAATGCATGATAATATTATTAAAATCCTGAAAATTCCTTCACAGAGGTATTTAGACAGAATATAATACTTCCAGAATCCACCGAGACCGTCAAGCATAAGTCGAGAGTTATCTACAATTAGAATCGATCTATAAAAATGAAGTCGATATTGAAATTGACATCTGAAAAGAGTAAGAATTGAACTATCAAGGTAATTGAAACCAGAAGAATAGAATGAATTTAAAACAACCTTTGTTACTATTTTCCATAATACCTAGTTATACAAATGTAATTTTCTTAGATCTAATACATAGTTACACAATGGGATTTTCTCAGATCTAAGGTAACTCCACCTTTTATGTCAACGAGTAATTATGGTATAATAACTAGAATGAATTTATTCCACGGATGCTACTAAACATTCTATAATTATAACAGACCCGGCATTAATAAAACAATTCTAATAATAGATTAACAGAAGGTACATAGAAATCTGTAATCTGGAAACTCTGTTTTCTCAGATCTAAGGTAATTCCACTCCTTATGTCAACGAGTAACTCTGGTAAAACAACCGGTATGAGTTTATTCCATGGATGTTACTAAACATTCTATACTTATAACAGATCCGGCATTAATAAAAGAAATCTAACAATAGATTAACAGAAGGTGTATAGGAATCTGTAATTATAAAAACCTGGAAACTTGTCAACTGAATGCAACAGGAACAGCCACGTTCCTCCCAACCATAGATTAGATACAAACTCCAAGTGTGTCCGTAATCACTCCCGAGCCAGATACATGCATAGGAAGTGTGGACAGTTAGCCTCAAACTCAGTCGCGTTTTCCTGCACCCCTTGCCTAACACAGAGTGCTCATACAGCAAGTGTAATTCTCTTCGGCATACTTAGCAGCGTCCAGCCTCCTCACATATGCCATCCTTTTATAATTTGCCTAGGTCTTACCATTAGCAGCCAATTCCTCATGGAATTTTCGCAGCTAATGAAATCCCTGATTTTCAGGGTGTGTCTAGTGTCTTAAATACACTTTTGACACTTGTTCTGGTTTCCCAGAGGCTAACTCTAACTTGTCCCCCACTCCTCCATGCATGATCTCCTCATTTAACTTGGCTATTCCTGCTCATCCTTATATTAAAATAATAAAAGTGTTTTTTTACAACAGTCCTTGTAGGACTTAAATTAGCCGATTTTTCCATCTGGCCTCCTTATTGAATAATCTCAAACATGAAAAAAAAATAATATATAAATATATATATATATAAACATATATATATATATATATATATTTAAAAATCAAACATAATGTCTTTTCATCATTGGGGGAGGGACGTCACATCCTTGCCCCCTTATTGTGAACATTGTCCTCAGTGTTCTAGTCTTCCTCCATCGGTTCTGGGAATAGATTTGGGTACTTTTCTAGTATATCGCTTTCCAATTCCCAGGTTGCCTCCTCAGGGCTAAAGTGCTTCCATTGCACCTTTACCTGAGCGATAGCTCGGTTCCGAAGTACTGTTTCTTTCCTGTCCAGAATGCGTAAAGGTTCCACTTGAAATTCGCCTTCTGGAGCCTCCTGTATCACATTCCAATCAATAATATGAGTGGGGTCATGAATATATTTTTTCAGTAACGAAATGTGAAAAACATTATGAATTTTTAAATATGCCGGTAATGCCAGTTTGTAAGCTACGGGTCCGATCCTTTCAAGTATTTGGAAGGGTCCGCAGAATCGTGGTGCCAGTTTAGTGCAACTCCCTAACCGAAGTGAGCTTTTCTTGGGTTTAACCCGCAAGTACACATGTTCTCCAACTGAGAATTCCTTATCCTGTCTTTTTAGGTCCGCATAACTTTTTTGGCGGTCTTGAGCCACCTGTAAATTTTTCTGCGCCTTCTGGACTGTTTGTTCCATATCCCGCAGCAAATCCGGTCCTACCAACAAACGATCGACCGGGCTATCCCAGCTGACTGGGGTAGTGCACTTTCTTCCATAAAGAATTTCAAATGGACTCATTCTTGATGATGCTTGATACCCGTTGTTGTAAGCGAACTCTACCAGATGCAAATAGTCCTCCCATTTGGTGGGTCTTTCCATGACGTACATTCTTAGCATATCTTCAATAATCTGATTGGTACGCTCAGTCTGCCCATCCGTCTCAGGGTGATAACTCGTGCTGAAATTTATTCTGGTTTCTAGACCTGCAAATAAGGATTTCCAGAATTTGGAGGTAAATTTTACATCCCTATTGGAAATTACCATTTTTGGTACTCCGTGTAATCTGAATATTTCTTTTAGAAATATTCCTGCAATATCTGCTGCTTTGTAGGTGGTTCTTACGGGAATGAAATGTGCAGATTTGCTAAATTTGTCAACCACCACCATTATAGAGTCATGTTGTCGCTGTGTTCTCGGCAAACCTGTGGTAAAATCTAGTGAAATCACTTCCCATTTCCATTCAGGAATTGGTAATGGTTGTAATAAACCAGCAGGATGTCTATGGTCTGCCTTCACCTGTTGACATTCCAAGCATTTAGATAAATAATCAGCTAGATCAGTTTTTAATCTAGGCCAAAAGAACTGTTTTCTAAGGGCTGTTATCATTTTTTGATACCTGGGATGACCTGCAAAAGGGGGTTTGTGCATCTCATTTAGAATAAATAATTTAACTTCTGCAACATTAGGCATGTACAGCCTATCTTTGAACCAAATCAGACCTTTCTGATCAATGCTTAAATCTGTCCCGTTCATGTCTATCTCATTTTTCTGAATTTTACTTCGCAGATTTATGTATTCTGCATCCTGTTCACTTGCCACCCTTATTTTATCCAGGAGATTACTCTCAGGCTGACTCATTATTATTTCGTACACTTCGTGGTTCCTTCGACTAAGTGCATCTGCCACCGTATTTTCCTTACCCTTTATGTGTTTTACATCAAAGTCGAACTCACTTAAGAAGGCCATGCACCTTGCTTGTCTGGCATTAAGTCCTGGTTGGTTAAATAAGTTTTTGACGCAAGTATTATCTGTTAGTAACAGAAATTTCTTTCCCAGCAGGTAGTGACGCCACATTTTTAGTGCGTGCACTACTGCCGTTAATTCCAAGTCGTGAACCACGTAGTTGCGTTCATGCTCTTTTAGCTTCCGTGATTCATAACACACAACATGTCCGTCCTGGGACAGTACCCCTCCCACTCCTTCTTTACTAGCATCCGTACAAACCGTATATTCCTTACACGGGTCTGCTACTTTTAGAACAGGTGCTTTGGTCAACAAATCCTTAAGTTGCTCAAAACTTTCTTGACACTTGTAGGACCAAACAAACTTAATCCCCTTTTTCTGTAGCGAAGTGATGGGATAGGCGATCTTTGAGAATCCCTCAATGAACCTCCTATAATAACCAGTGAGTCCCATGAAAGACCTAATATCAGCTACATCCTTCGGTACTGGCCAATCTGCTATGGCTTTTATTTTCTGTGGATCAACCGAAATTCCTTCTTCAGAAATTATATGGCCTAAGTACTGAATTTCTTTTTTGAAAAATTCACATTTCTCTAATTTAGCATACAACTGATGATCCCTTAAGGTTTGCAATACAATTCTGATATGTTGTTCGTGTTCTTCCTTCGACTTGGAGTATATCAAGATATCATTGATAAAAATCAACACAAACTGGTCTAATAATTTGTTGAAGATACCATTCATTAAACACATGAATGTGGCAGGGGCGTTGGTTAGACCAAAAGGAATTACTACAAATTCATAGTGTCCGTATCGAGTACGGAATGCGGTTTTATTGATGTCTTCATTTTTAATACGAATCTGATGGTACCCAGATCGAAGATCCAGTTTTGAAAAGACTTTGGCTCCCCCTACTTGGTCGAACAAATCATTGATTCGTGGTAAGGGGTATTTATTCTTAACAGTTACCTTATTCAATTGCCTATAGTCAATACATAGTCTTAGAGTCCCATCCTTCTTCTTGACAAACAGGACCGGTGCACCCCAAGGCGAGACACTAGGTCTTATATACCCTTTGTCTAGTTCTTCTTGAATCTGAATCTTTAATTCCGTCAATTCAGGGATACTCATTCTATAAGGTACTTTTGACACTGGTGCTGATCCTGGTAACAGTTCAATAGAGAAATCTATTTCTCGTTGAGGAGGTAACCCCGGTATTTCCTCTGGAAATACGTCTAGGAACTCACTTAAGACAGGATGCTCTGCTATGGAAGTCTGACTTTCATTGAGAAGTAAATCAGATACCCTTACAGCGTAAATCTTGCATCCTTTTCTCATGCACTTATTTAGCTGCATAGCAGAAATCTGCCTAACAGAGACAGGTTTCTGTTTTCCAATTACTGTTCTTAGAGTTTTGTCTTCCGCAATGTAGGTAAAGTTTTTGGTAAAGCAGTTCAGCACTACCTTATATTTCTCAAGCCAGTCCATACCTATTATCATGTCGTAAGATCCTAAGGGCAACACATTTAAATTAATCTTTGTTTTGTGGTCCTGTATTTGAAGTTCACAATCAGATATGTATTCGGTTACCTTCCTCTTAGCTCCTGTAGCTAACTGAACTAACCAGGGTTTTGGGTGCTTTACCTTGGTGAGTTGACAGTGCTCCATCATCTTGGGAGTGATGTAGCTTAAAGTTGCCCCAGGGTCAATTAAAATAGTACAAGTATGATCAGAAATTTTACCTTCAATTTCCACAATTGCAGATTGATGATCTGCCTGTCGGTCCTCCAAGGCTGCATTAATTTGGTGATAACTTTTCCCAATGTCTCCCACCGTGGATGCTTCTTGCATATTATGCAGTACCCTGTTTGTTTCATTGTATCGGGGACAATTCCTGCGTAAATGGGCTTCGCCACATTCCCAGCATTTCAGGGGTTCCTTAGGAGCACCGATACTTCCTTTGATTCCCATGTTAGGGGTTTTAAAAGTTTTCTGCTGTAACTGTTCATTTTTGGGAAATGAATTTCCTTGGAAGTTTTTGGGCATGTTCCTGAAGGGCGGGGGTTTGTAACCTTTCTTCCGCTGGTTAAACTTCTCCTGTTTCTTGTCCTTCCATGCTTTAGTAGTATCATTCCTTTGTTTGTATTGCTCATAACACAGTCTGGCCTTTCTCAGTGCTTCTTCTAAAGTTTTGGGATTGTCGAACTCAATTCGATCCTTATAGGACTGCGGCAGACAGCTTAAGAACTGCTGTACCTTCAGTTTTTCTTCCTTGATATATAGAACGAACCGTAATAAATCTAGGAATTTATTAATAAGATCTTCCATCGTCATTTGACCCAGCTTTAATTCGTAGAATTCCTTGGTTTTTCTTTCATAATAACTTTCTGATAAATACTGTTTCTTGAAATATTTTTTAAATTCCGACCATTCGAGGTTCTTTTCTTTCAGTCCCTAGGAAATCTTCAGGTCTTGCCACCATATGCTGGCCTTCCCCTTCAAGTTGTACACAGCCATTCTGACTTTCATATTACTGGAGTAATTGTAGATTTGAAAGTATTTTTTTATGTCCAGTAGCCAGGCTTCTGCTTCTTCGCCAGTTTTTGATTCTCCATCGAAGCTGGTAGGTTTTATTTTTTTGAATTCACCCTCCAGGTGGTCAACCTTTCTTTTTCCCATGGTCTTGTCTTGATGCTCAGACTTCTGGGTCTCATTGGAGGAATGTCCCTTCTTATCAGCGTTCTCGTCAGTATCCTCTTTCCTCTTAGTATCCTCCTTCTGTTTTTCACCATTATTCCTTTCATGAAGACTCTGCAGCAAAATTTCGTTGATTTCTTGTTGTTTTTCCTGAGCTTTCTTCAGTTGCTCATTGTCTGCTTTGAAGCTCTGTATCTCCACGATCAGGCTTCTCATGGTTTCTAGTACCTGACTTTCTTCCGAATGTTCTGCTGTTCTCGCATGTTCGTTTCCTTCGGGCTCTTCTCCGCATTCCTCGTGTGAAGTCATCTGAAAATTTAAGCTGGAAACATATACATGCAACATCCAAATATATATTATTAAATTTTATTTCCTGTGCAACAAAAACTAGGTGTTTCCAAGGCGGCAGGGTTGAATCTAGCTCTGATACCATATGTCACATCTCCATAATTTTTTTTTTTTTTTTTTTTTTTTTCTTTTCCTCTACTGTAAATGAATGGTCCTCTGTTAACAAAGCCTGAAACCAACAAATAAAGATCATTCGTGCACTGGATCATGCTTAACTGCTTACTCTTGTAATCCTTCCTATTGGTAGAGGAGTATGATGGTTGTCATGCCGCTTACTTAGCTACGGCTAACCACCATCCGTATTTAATGTGCAGGTATATCTATATTACCGGGATTTCTTCATGGACACAGGGAAGAGGATTATTAATTAGCAGTGACTCATTCTGCATATTTATGCACAATATGTGTGTTCATCAGTTCTCTATTTATCCTGTGAGATTAATGAATTCCACCAAGGTAGGGATCACTCCATGTTTGTTGTAAAAAGAACGGTTCCTTGTGTAACCCAAAATCACCCTATAATGCGTCTCATGGGAAATTAAAATGTTTATGAATCCAAGGGTCCTCAAATTCCATGATTTCATTTGTAATAGATAGCGTGGTGTAACCTCTCTTTGCAAGTCCTTATGCCATGACTACCCAACCCATTGAAGTGTAAAACATTTTTATACCAAGCTTGACTACGTGAATTTCTGGCCACGCTAGGGTTACTATGCCTTGGTAACGAAAACCTTTAATTAATCATTATGGAAGTTTACCCTTTGATATGTATATCCAACGCGGTTGTTCACATGGTGGTGACTAGGCTAAAATTATCTGTTGTAAACAACTTCCACTGTGCAAGCTCGGAATCAAGGTTGAAACTTTTCCACAATCCTGTAGTCTAAGCTTCACGCGGGGTTTTGACATATCCAGCATGGTACCTTACTACTTAACTCGGTCATTAAGAATGAATGGTTCACAGCTCGAGACATGGTATTGATGCCTGCCAGCAAAGCTCAGCGTAGTACTGAGTCAGGTGATACTTATTAAACGTATTGAATGAGGAGGTGACAGTACTCGTACTCAGCATTGGTTTCTTGGTTTCCTGAACGAGCCAAATACACAAAATTTTATAACTCTTTACTTCTATTCGGGCATGGCTGTTACCTCCAGTATTGGGGCTGAGGCACCTTACAAAAAGTTGAAGCAACAACGATGGTTGCTAGTCAGGAAAACAAGGGTGAGCACGCGCTAGACTGTTACCTGATGTTTTTCTTTACAAGGAAAGAGAACCCGTAGCAGAGACTATTGCTGGATAGTGACTCTCAATTTATTGCAGGAAGGAGCCAAGTCAAGGAACTCTGTCGCAGAGGTAGAAACTCTTATCTAAAGATGCAGACCTTCTTTATCTGGTATATAAATGTCAACTTTCCTGGTTACTAAAATTCTTTATGGTGTTAGTGGCAGGGTTTGTCGATTCCTCTAGGTGCTGGACGAGTTGGGTCTGCTTCTTCCGGTAAGCAGCATCGCTCCATTTAACCCTCACCATTGTATGGAAGGATTTTGAGTGATGACCTCCTCGGTATTGGTGGAACCAGGGTTTAGTAATTGATAGTTTTTCTTCTGAAAGAAGTTTTTCCATTTCGTTTTGGGCTTCATCGCCAGATTGTTAATGTAATAAATTTTCAGTATGAACTGTTGGCCTTTTATCAAGAACTTTTGATCGAGTCCAGGAATTGGGGCTTGAAATTTCTTTAATGATTGTGTCTGTATGCATGTGGTTTGGCTTAGCACGAAAAGTTTACTATTTTAAACGGCTCTGGCTAGAAATACTGTAACTGGAAATTATTTTGTTTAAAGTCTGAAACGGACCATTTAAAAGTTCTGTCTCTAATCGTGATATGAAAGTTAAAAAGCTGGAACAACATCTCGACGGTAGCTCCAATTTCTAGAGTAATGCACTTAAGACGTAGGTCGTAATTTTCATGATGACTGCTCTTTAATTTCCAGTATAATTCCACGGTGGGGTATTCAATGTTCTGATTTTACCATAGGCAAGTTTATTGCTAATATGTTAGAAGTGTTAATGATATAATTTTTCTGTTATCAATACTAACAATGTTTTCCCCAATGTGTTGTTCCCATATCTCAAACATTAATGGTTCGTGTTTCCCTAATTTAACCTGTAATTTGCAGTATGCCTTTCTTTAAAATTTCGATTGAGTCTGAATCCCTTAACGTTTTTCCAGATTTAGCCTGTAGTTTGCAAATGCCCCTTTTGGAACTGCGATTGAGACTGAATCCATTTTTTAATGTCTTTTCTTAAAAAAAAATTGAATTCAATCCCAGAGATTTATCGTGGGATATGAATATCTGGATATTACCATCTTTTTATGTGATCCCGGTCAATAGTATCGTTGTGCTTCGGCGATGAGGAATTATAGAGGAAGATTTAGGGATTGAATAACCTTACGGTACTACCAGAAGTTTAACTAGGTTAGCCCTAAAGTATACGATTTTTGATCTACATGATTTCCTATTGTAACTGTCGAGAACTCACATTTAAATGCATGATAATATGATTAAAATCCTGAAAATTCCTTCACAGAGGTATTTAGACAGAATATAATACTTCCAGAATCCACCGAGACCGTCAAGCATAAGTCGAGAGTTATCTACAATTAAAATCGATCTATAAAAATGAAGTCGATATTGAAATTGACATCTGAAAAGAGTAAGAATTGAACTATCAAGGTAATTGAAACCAGAAGAATAGAATGAATTTAAAACAACCTTTGTTACTATTTTCCATAATACCTAGTTATACAAATGTAATTTTCTTAGATCTAATACATAGTTACACAATGGGATTTTCTCAGATCTAAGGTAACTCCACCTTTTATGTCAACGAGTAATTCTGGTATAATAACTAGAATGAATTTATTCCACGGATGCTACTAAACATTCTATAATTATAACAGACCCGACATTAATAAAAGAATTCTAATAATAGATTAACAGAAGGTACATAGAAATCTGTAATCTGGAAACTCTGTTTTCTCAGATCTAAGGTAATTCCACTCCTTATGTCAACGAGTAACTCTGGTAAAACAACCGGTATGAGTTTATTCCATGGATGTTACTAAACATTCTATACTTATAACAGATCCGGCATTAATAAAAGAAATCTAACAATAGATTAACAGAAGGTGTATAGGAATCTGTAATTATAAAAACCTGGAAACTTGTCAACTGAATGCAACAGGAACAGCCACGTTCCTCCCAACCATAGATTAGATACAAACTCCAAGTCTGTCCGTAATCACCCCCGAGCCAGATACATGCATAGGAAGTGTGGACAGTTAGCCTCAAACTCAGTCGCGTTTTCCTGCACCCCTTGCCTAACACAGAGTGCTCATACAGCAAGTGTAATTCTCTTCGGCATACTTAGCAGCATCCTGCCTCCTCACATATGCCATCCTTTTATAATTTGCCTAGGTCTTACCATTAGCAGCCAATTCCTCATGGAATTTTCGCAGCTAATGAAATCCCTGATTTTCAGGGTGTGTCTAGTGTCTTAAATACAATTCTGACACTTGTTCTGGTTTCCCAGAGGCTAACTCTAACTTGTCCCCCACTCCTCCATGCATGATCTCCTCATTTAACTTGGTTGTTCCTGCTCATCCTTATATTAAAATAATAAAAGTGTTTTTTTACAACAGTCCTTGTAGGACTTAAATTAGCCGATTTTTCCATCTGGCCTCCTTATTGAATAATCTCAAACATGAAAAAAAAATTATATATAAATATATATATATATAAACATATATATATATATATATATATTTAAAAATCGAACATAATGTCTTTTCATCATTGGGGGAGGGACGTCACAGATGCAACTCTAAAAGGGTGGATTGTTCAACCTTACTGTTCTTGTTTTGATTGTGATTTGCAGGTTAATCATCTCCATCAAGTGCATTTGTTATCATTGAGATGGATTCTTCTTCTTCTAAGCTACTCACTCCTTTCAATTATTTTGAATGGAAGAATGACATGGAGATTATGTGGCACTCAAGAGGGTACTACGAAGTCACCATGGGCCTCGAAGTTGAGCCCAATACTCTCATTGAAAAATCAAAGCACTTCAACAAGTTGGATGAAGCATATGGTCTTCTTTGCCTCAATATTTCCAAGGATATTCACTTTCACCTCAGTGGATTGACTACTCCGAAGGAAGTATGGGAGAAAATCAAGAATCTTTTTGGGAAGCAAGATGGCATGAGGTCTTTTCAATTGGAAAATGAATTGATTGGCTTGAATCTTGAGAATTTCGAGACCATCAATGATTTTTTCACAAGATTCAAGCACTTGTCTTTGCAATTGAAGAACAGTGGAGTTATCAAAGAGGATAAACAATTGATCCTCTCTATTCTTTCAAAACTTGGTAAAGATTTCTCAGTATTTGTCTCTACTTTCAATTCTGGTCGGCTAACTACCCCAAATTGGAAGATGCCTACCTTGAATGCCTTCATTGAGTCCATCACCAAAGAGCATGAAAGCTAATTCAAATGGGGTCCATAATATCCAAATATTTATCCCTCTTTATTGGAGGATCCAAGAATTCGAATGGAAAAGGGAAGCAAAAGAAAGAGAATCCCAAATTCAAACCATCTAATCAAAGAGAGAAAATCAAACCATCGGATGCACCATCTGGTTCAAGGAACAAGCAAAAGGGTAAATAGGGTAAAGAAAAATCTAAATGTTCATATTGCAACTGTGGCTTTCATCCTGAAAGTTCATGCATGAAGAAAAAAATAGATCAAATGGACCTCCTTTTGGAAAAGAATCGATGGTGCACAGAAGAAGGATAGAAATGATGATCATGAAAGAGGTCAAGCACTCATGGCACCTGTTTCGAAACCCACCACTCTATTGATAGATTCTAGTGCCTCAAATCATATGGCTGCAAATATGGACTCCTTTTCTTCATTTGATCCAAACAGCTCCATCCCCATCCATTTGGGAGATGACTCAAAAAGTTCATCAAAGGGTAAAGGTACCATCCATTTAGAGCATGGAAGTTTTCATAATGTTCTTTATGTTCCTTCCTTGGCTTTGAATCTACTTTCTGTGTATCAAATGACACACACTGGTGCACCAAAGAAAGTTACATTAAACCCTAACAAATTTTAAATTTATGATATTGAAAGTGGAAGACTTATTGCAGTCGAAAAGGCAAATAATACTGCAAAATACTATGAGTTTTCACACTTTGTGCCGCTTGAAAATCCCACTGCTCTTCTCATTCAAAGAAATGAGGTTAGTCGGATTTGGAATGAAAGGTTTGGACACCTTAATTACAAGTATTTTATGCTGTTACAAAACAAATCCATGGTTGATGGTCTTCCGCACCTCCGTTCCTCGAAAGGAATTTTCCCAGGTTGCATCATTGGGAAGCACCCCGAGCACAAGTTTGACCGCGACAAAGCTAGCAGAGCTTCTACTATTTTGGGTCTCATACATTCTGATATCAGTGGTATGCTACCAAATATGTCCATGAATGGTTCAAGGTATGTTTTGACATTCATATATGACTTCTCTCGCTTTACTTGGGTATTTTTTCTCAAAAACAAGTCAAAAGTGCTTGGAAAATTCAAGGATTTTAAGGCTTCTGTTCAGACCGCCACTGAGAGAGAGATCAAATATCTTAGATATGATAATGGTGGAGAATATATCAAGACTGCGTTTCTGCAACTTTGTGCCGAAATCAGAATTCAGATCCAACATACAGTTCCCTACACACCCCAGCAGAACGGTGTAGCGGAAAGGAAGAATTGGTCACTGAAAGAGATGGCTACCTGTATGCTTGAGTCAAAAGGTTTGGCTGCAAATATTTGGGCTGAAGCCATGAATGTTGATGCATACATTCAAAACCAATTTCCAAATTCATTCATGAAATGTAAAACTCTTTTCGAATCATTCATTGGTCACAAACCGAATGTGTCCAATTTGAGGGTTTTTGGATCCACTGCATGGGCTAAAATTCCTTCTGAAAAGAGAAAAGCTTTGGATCCAAAAAGTACTAAATGCATCCTAATAGGATATGGAGAAGAATAAAAAAAATATAAACTCATGAATATCAAATCCAAAAAGATATTCATAGAGAGAAGTGTGAAGTTTGAAGAATCGCTTCCAGATTTGAAACTAGTCGAGGAAAACACTGCCGATCCATAGTCTCTACAAGAAGAAGTTTTGAGAGAAGATGAAGAAAGCATTGGATCTGATATATTTGATATTTTATCAGAATTTGATGGCCATGACATGTCAGGTTCGGAATCCAACCATAATGATCCTCCTCAGTTACCAAAGTGGACTCAAAACACTCTACAATCTGCTGCTCCAAACATTGTAAATCCTGCTGATCCAAACATTGGAAATCCTGTTGATCCAAGGAGAACAAGAGAAGACTTTCAAAGAGAAAGTATGGCTCTTTTATTTTCTGATCCTCTATTATCTGAGAAATTTTATTTGATGATTGGTTCAGATCCCAAATCATACTATCATTCCCACTGATATCCACGATGGAAAACCCCCATGGATGAAGAGTACAATTCTCTTCAAAAGAACAAACATGGGAGCTAGTTTCTCTTCCACCTAGAAGAAAATTGGTCCAATGTAAGTGGGTATATCGCATGAAAGTTGCTGCTGATAGCTCTATCAGATAATACAAAGCTAGTTTGGTGACAAAAGGTTTCTCCCAAGTCCAAGGAGTGGACTACACTGAGACCTTTGCACCGGTTGCAAAGATGGATTCCATCCGCCTAGTTTTGGCCATTTCCGCATCCAAGCACTAGGAAGTGCACCATATGGATGTGAAGAGTGATTTTCTACATGGAGACCTTGATGAAGAAGTATATATGAAGAAGCCAAAAGGATACATATCAGATCCATCATTAGTTTGCAGATTGAAGAAATCTTTGTATGGATTGAAACAGGCCCCAAGAGCTTGGTACGCAAAGATGGACTCCTTCCTTCTTTCTCAAAATTTCAAAAGATGCAAATCTGATCCGAATGTGTAGCTACAAAAAGTTTAAAGTAAATTTCCGATTATTGTTCTTTATGTTGATGATCTTCTCATTACTGGTAGCACTCTCCTTACAATCAACAAGCTAAAAACCGCTTTAAATCTAGCTTTTGACATGAGCGATTTGGGCTTGCTTAAGCCATTTTTGGGCTTGGAGATAGCTCAAAAATTTGATGGGATCAAATTATATCAATAAAAGTATGCTAAAGACCTGCTATTAAAGTTTAATATGGCGGTATGTAAGGTTGCTCCATTTCCATTCCTCTCAGGAATCAGTCTTGAGGAGAGAAATTCCACACCGCTTGTAGATTGCACTATGTATCGAAAGTTGAGTGGTTCACTACTCTACTTGACACACTCAAGGCTTGATATTTATTATGCCGTGAGTGTTGTATCAAGGTATATGCAGCAACCCCATGAGATTCATTGGCGGGAAGCCAAGGGTATCTTGTAGTATGTGCAAGGTACGAGACATTTTGGCATACATTATGCTGCAGATTCTGAGCAAGATTTCATTGGTTTCACTGATTCAGATTGGGCGGGTGATAGCATTGATCGGAATTCCACTTTAGGTTGTGTTTTCATGATTGGCCATGGCCCTATTTTCTAGTCAAGCAAAAAGAAGCCAGCCATTGCACTTTCTTCGGTAGAGGCAGAGTATCGAGGGGCAGTCAATCCCTGCATTCAGGCAGTTTGGTTGCAGGGTATTCTTTCCGAGTTTGATTTTGGTAGCACTACTTCGACTGTCCTATTTTGTGACAATCAAAGTGCTATTAAGATCTCCACCGATCCAATTTAGTGGAAGAGGACCAAGCACATTGAGATTCATATGCACTACATCCGAGAGATGGTGCATAATCGCACTATCATTCTGCAATATTGCCCTACTGATGAGCAAATTGCAGACATCTTCACCAAGAGCTTCACTAAGAAGAAGTTCTCTTACCTCAGTTCACTGTTGGGGGTGAGTTACATCATGGTGGAGACAGATTAGATCCATTTTATGTTTAGCTTGAGGGGGGGCTTTCTTCCCACTGGGTTTTCCCTCTTTCCTCACTTTGCTTATTTTCAGCATTTTTGGATTATTGTATTGGGGTGACCTTTGGTCTCAGTAACCAGGGCCCTACATTTTATTTTTAACATCATAGTATAGCTTGAGGGGGGGTTGTTAGGATATCTCATCATTCAGTATGTACTTTGCATGCATGCATGCATCTGCATGCATGCATCTGCATGCATTGCATGCACCCGCATGCTACCCAATCACCCGTTTGATGCCTCCAGCACCTAGTCCCGAGTCTGCCAACACTCAAGAGCCTATTTCCATTCAGCTTTATCCCTCCTAGTCAGGGAGGTGCCCAATTATCACCCACCACTTGAGAAGGGTTCCTTTTCTCACCTACCACTCCAGTTCACTTCAGTTAGCTAGTGTCTTTCCTTGTTTTGAGGCTAGAATGGCTCCTAACTGTTGTTACCACTCCGATGGACCTCCGATGAGACCTGAATACCTATTCTGAGTGGAGTTAACTCCTCATGCACCCTCCACTAAGCCTCATTCCCTACATTAGTGGCATTACCATTAGTTACACTCATTAGACTCAGTTTCACACCTGGATGACAGTTACTTGTGCATTGATGACCACCACCGATTGATGATGAAGACTCCTAGTTGGAGCCAAGCTACACCATGCAGTATATTCGAATGACCTCCTTGGATAATTCAAATTTCTCACTCATTGTGAAAGTATTGTATTGTAATTCTACCATTCTGGATTATAGAGCACTGATGCATCTCTCTTGCACAGTTTTTACTCCAAATTGTTTTACATCTTTTTTATTGATATTCTTGTTCAATAGATCTATTGTGACTAATTTTATAGTGTTGGACAACATTCCATTGTTGCTTGTCTAGAATGAAACCTCTTTTCTAACATCCTGGGAGCAGTGCATGCTCTAGATAGTATGTTCTAGTAGAGATTGAAGGCATCTAGATAGTCACCGTACGCATACGGGATATGGAAAAGTGTTGTGCCAAAGCATTGGAAGATATAGTTGCATAACTATGTGAATCATATCAGTATGCATAATAGGTTATCATTGATATATCAACATGATTTGATAATTATGAAGTCTTACTGATCATGTAATTGAATTTGATTTGTAGGAAAGATTGTGTGCTATGATCTGCAAAAGAAGGATGATGAGCACTTGTTCCAAAGAACAAGTGATGACTGTTCAACAAGAAGACTTCCAAATAAACATAATATAGAAGTAAAAAGCAAGGCTCATGGCTAGAGGATTATGTTAGAAAGAGGGAGAGGATCATGATGAGATGTTTGCTCCAATGGCTAGACATACTTCCATAGATAGATTACACCCATGGATGATAAGATCGTTCTCGTGAATGGTGTAATTGAAGAAGAAGTGCATATCAAGCAAACTCCCAAGATCTGAAAGAGAATCACATTATTGAAGAAGGCTTTGTACGGGTTCAAAAGGTACCCATGATCGATAGTCATTTGACAAGCTTGATGATCACCACAGGTGATGCAAATTTCAACCTTTGCTACAAGGTTGAAGATGGTTGCTATATACATATGACATGCTCCTCTCAGATGGATGCAAGAAGGAACTCACCATAGAGTTCAAGTGATCTTGAGGCTCATATCAGTAGACCCCTCTCACGGGAGATGGCACAGATAGATATGCAAAAGATCACTCAATGCAGAGTGTGCATGATGTTAAGTCATAGAGGGAGGAAAATACTCAGATGTAGAAGACTCCACTTCAGAGGGAGTAGATATCATAGTTAAAGAATATTGGCATGATTCTTGTGATTAGATATGTGGCTGAGATCAGATGAGAATTTTCCTTAGCCAAGGAAAATGTGAAGTAGAGATCTAGGATGATGGATAGTGGTTTCTACAATTTACAGATAGATTATTGGTTCGTTGATGGATTTGATGAATACCAGACTAGATATATGCTTTGCTATGAACACCCTGAGTCAATATCTAGTTGAGCCTAGACATGTTCACTTGGTAGCTGCAAAGCATGTGATGAGGTACCTGAAAGGTACGATAGACTTTGGTCTATACTATGTTGCAGATCATGACTATAAATTGTATGGTTATACAGATGCAGATTGAGCTAGAAGTGTCTCAGACAGGAAGAGCACCTTAGGTGGATGTTATTGTCTGGGATCCGCCATGATCTCATGGTTTAGCAGGAAGAAGTCCAGTATATCTCTCAGCACAACTAAAGCAGAGTATATAGCACCTTGTTCTGCTAGTTGTGAGGCCATATGGCTTCGGAAGTTGATGTCAGGTCTGTTTGACCTAGAGTTGGATACCACAGTGATTCTATGTGACAACCAAAGTTGTATAAAGATGACGGAGAACCAAGTGTTCCATGATAGGTCAAAGCACATAGAAATACGGTATTTCTATATACGGGATTTAATTATACGGTATTTCTATATTTCTATATAAGGAAAATGTTCTATAGCATGTATGTATATATTTTCCTTATGTACATATACAGGATTTAATGTGAAGCATGAACAAAGAAAAACTTGCTCTGCATTCTAGTCTTTCCCGGGAGAAATAGAGAGATGACTGTCCCAGTGAGGTACTAGAAGAGAGTAATTCTGATTTATTTTATGAAAATTACAATCAGCCAGCTAAGAATTTTGATTTTAAGGAAGATCTCAGCCTACCTAAGTATGATGAGTATGAAGGGGACTGCTTGAAGAACTTCATAATTTTTTTGAAATTGACAACGAAAGGGAAGGACAAGTGTGCAATTTGTCCCAAGAAGCATAGATTTGCCCTAGGGAAGTTAAGTGCCAACCAAAAAATCAAGTCCCTCTTTTACATTCAGGATTGGTATGTCAAGAAGAATTTGTTGCACTTAATTGTATGAAAAAATCAAAGATATTTCTTCTACGCCTGATGAAGAAGGGCAAGCGTTGAACTCTGAGATTTCGAGTAGGATCGGTAATGGTCTTCATATTTTTTCTCCAGAGTCAGATGAGAAGTTTCTTCAGTTTTGTCGGTTGTCATATGAGTCAAAAGAAGAGGAGGGTAGTTGAAACAAAGGGGATGAGTATACTTTTCAAAGTCCTTCTGAAACTCAGATTGGCAGATTGGGAAGAGAATGTCCATTTGAGCAGCCTTGTTGTGACATAGATAATGTGGACAATCAGAAAGAACCAGTTAAAGTTGCTCTCATGATTGGTCATGAAGAAAGAGGGATTTTTCATTTTCTTAAAGATCCCTTCGCTAATTTGTTGGAACCATCAGAGAAGATGGGGTTTGGATTGTTCAAGAATAGATGGATTGAAGAATATTTTCAATTGGAATTATCATTTGCTGGGTTCGTTTTTGAAGATGGAGGGGTTGAATTTGAAGTTCAGTCAGGAAGCCATTTGATCGACTGGCTTCATTGGAAGTGTGAGATCACCTGATTTTGGTCTTTATACTAAGTAAATAGGGTAGGATCACTTGTATATAAATAAGCTTGAAAAATCAGGCATTTTTATTACTTTCAGTTTTTGAGTAGTATGTCTGTTCAGTCCACAGCATTTTCAGAAGTTTTCAGTATGTTTCAATCTCGGGTTTTCAATTATCGTTTTTGGATGAAAAATCAGTTACAGGGTACAGGTTGCAGTTTTCAGGGTTGGGAGCCACCCAATGGACTAGGAACCTAGTCTACTGGGTTCTTTGCTACCTCGCAGGGAGGATAGCATCCTCGATTGGAGCCAATTGTTGGCACCTATATATTTTTCTCTTTTGCAGCATAAGAAAGTCATATATGAAAGATGGAGGGTTAGACAACTACCTTGTGAAAGCTTGAAGTAATCTCCATCCTCGGTGGCTAGGTGCTAAGACATGAAAAGGAATTGTCTAGAAAAGGTCCAATGCAATAAAAATGGGCTAATGTCAAGGGCTAAGTATTAATAGGCAAATAGAATGACAAAGGCAAGTGGAGAATACCTTGAAACCTATAGTCCGTAGGCAAAGCATGAAAGACTAAGTGCCACCCAGGTCGGCACCATTGATCAATAGCGGGAGCAAGATCTACAGTTTTCAATGGACTGTCACATGGCCAAGTTGCGAGGAAGAAATGCAATATGTGGATGCGATGGGCTTGGTCCCGTTGGACAGGTGTCGACTTAAGAGGACATCGCAAGGAGAAAGGAGCAGTGAGCAATGCCATATTAGGCACATGCGATGGTGGGGATAGGTGCAAGGATCTACAACGGAGGTTATCCTTTCGAGATCTAAGAGTTTGGGTTCATTTACCATAATAAAGCTTAGGTCTCCGACAGATCTACGGTTCGGATGGCAAGGAGAGCCACATCAACAGCTGGTGGAAGTCGGAAACGTTCAGGATATAATAAGGAGGACCCCACCAGCAGATGGATGATCTAAGGGTTAAATGGAACATGATACCTCACCGTGGATACACGCTTGAGAAGAGAAGGAGGGCTCTCATAAATAGTCGCATCAAGAAGTAGCACACTGGATAGCAGCAGGGCAGATGCGATGAAATTTTCCCGCTCGACAGGTGTCAACTCTAAAGCCTGTCGCATGGAGAAAAGATGATATAGGAAAATATTATTGGGTGCATGCAATACTACCCCGTAGATGCATACGGTTGAGATGAACGACCCAGATGAGAACTAGCAAGACGATCCGACGGTGGAAATAGATGGGTTGTCAAATCAGTGGGTAAAGGGAAAGCTAGATCCAACGACGGAAAATGAGCATGTGGGAGATCAATGGTTGAGATTGAGAGATAGTTGAATAATGAAAACGGGGGTTATGGATACACGGTTATATGTGTGAAGACACCCGTAAAAGTTGACATTTTTATTTTCTCTGAAACCCCCATGTGTGGAAGAGATGTAGAAAACGACAGGCGAGGCCATTCCCACAGCCCTTCAGATTGTCTGAGAGAGACAGAGAGGGTCGAGTGACAAAACTTAGTTTGTTCCCAGTAGGGAGGCTGGTCGAAGGTCTGTTTCCAGGGAGGTTAAGTATTGTTATGTAAGGGATTCCAGAAGGATAGACCGGCAAAGGAGCATTTTTCTGCTATCCAGAATGATTATCGGTATGATGGAGGCCACCTCTGCATCATCATTGGCTACGTCGTCTATCTGGGAAGCTTTCCTGAGTGTGCTGTAGGTTAGCTCAGACTAGGGCATCATTTTTACATGGTTAAGGGATCCGATTAGGTTATCATGGTGGCTATGACCGCACGTAGCTACTATCATCATCGCTGCAGTTATGGATGTGGTTCTTCGCCCGCCATGCAAGATCGACACATAGAAAGAATGGCACACCTGGCAGCTTGGGGCATATTTCAGTTAGGATTGGATCATGGAGAAGGAACAAGAAGCTGGGGTGGTTTTCATGCCAGAACAAGCGTGGTCTGAAGTGGAGCAAGAACATGCTCCTTCATATCCTACGATGTTCGACCAAGAAGAATCTAGTTCCGGTAGTGACGATGAGAAAGCGGAAAAGCAACAGGTACCCGAAAAGGTTCGACGTCCGAGAAACAAAGGGAATTGCTGAAGAGAAGGGAGACGACCAATGAGACATGGAGATCATCTATGATCTCGTACTCCCTACCGGGGAAGTGACACCTCTCCATCCTATTGAAGGATCACTAGATGACAACTCTCTGAAGATAGAAGACTTCTTTGATTTGCAAGGCCTATTGAATATTTTGGAGTAAGGTGTCACCCTGCTCATAGTATTTTTGTTTCCCGTCTTAGTCAATCTGTTTTGGATTTTTGACACGTATGTAATATTAAAATTTTGGACTGTCGAGGTGGCAGCGTATTTCTGTTCATTTCCTCAGGACTGATTCTAGGCCAAGAGCCTATATATGCGATGTAATGGAATGATAAAGGGGTTGAAAAATCTTGTTGAAAACTTTTATGGGAATTTTGTGTATTGTTCTGTAAGACACTTTTGAACAATATTTTGAATAAAAATTGCAGATCCGAGATGATGTTTTCTAGGGATTCTTGTGTAACTGGTGTTGTAGTCTGTTTTTATTCTTCCATGTTAATTGTGTATCTCTCATTGTAATTCCAGTCGGTGACATTCCTCAATACTTGGTGCAGTATGATAGTTAAGTAGAATTCATAGAAGTATGCTCTGCTTATCTTTTTCCAAATATTTCACCATTACTTCTCTGCCAAAGTTGATGTAGCATTCATTATTGTATGCCTTACATCAATGGGTTGTTTCTTTCTCTTCTGTTTCACCAATTAAATTCACTTTGACTACTAGTTGTTTACTATCTCGCCCCTGTGTTAATGCATTTGTGAAGCCCTTGTGAACAAATTTACAAAGTTTGTCTAACATAACTCCATTGCCCAAAAATAGAGATTCATATGTTTCAGCCAAACGACGTTTAAACCATGTTGTTCCAACAGAAATATGATTTTTTGTATTGTTGTAATTGAATATCTTGAATGATGAATGCTGGTGTATGTTTTCATTGTTGATGCCTTTGATTATTCTAGTTTTTCATGAGCTTATAGAGAGAGCCCTCTCTGTTTGTGTTGGGTCAGCACAAGCTAAAGATTGATTAGTGGTTACCCCGAATTTCCTTCTCCACAACCTTGGAGGTTAATTTGGGTGTTAACACTTGATTTCATTAATGTACTCTATTTGAGAATTCATGGTTTAATAAAGATTACATTGTTTGGATCATTATTTGTATTATCTATCTTCTATCTATTGCTAATTCTATTATTAAGAATTCATTTAGTAAATATTACATTGTTTGGATTATTTTTATATTCTTTCACTTCTATCATTGCTCATTTAGCTTCTAGATCTATTAATTCAAAATGGCATAAAAACTTTTTTATATTTTTCATAAAATTGTTTGTTCTCTACTTTTTTCGGTTTTTATATTTTAAACTTAAAAAAAAAAAAAATTTGATTAAATATAAAAATTTAATTGATAATATTGTAGATTTAAACTTTTAATATTTTAAAATCCAAAATACATATTTTCAACCATTATTCACATTAATTAGGAACACCAAGAATATTATTTATCCCAATTTAAAAAAAAAATGAATTTTAATGAGCTCTCGAACGAAAATTCACCTCTTACTAAAGGAAAATCACTTCGGCATGTGGATCGATCATGTTTGCACGACACAGAGGTTTGAAATAGGATTATGCCAAGGAAATTTTGAAACTTATAGATCGAAAATCGAATCAAAATTTCAAATGTTGTTTGGTTTTTTTGGGAAAAACTACAACTTGGTATTGGAGGTGAATCAAAGTTACAATAGCAAAAATGAAACCTGTTAACAAGCAACTAACTGTATTGTTAAATAGAGAGTCAAAACTGAACAGATCTGATAAAAAAAAGGCTAAAACAGAGACAAGACTGTCTTCCTATTCTGTCTAACAATTCTCTATGCTGAGAGCCCAGATTAAAAAATTGTGGCTTTTTCAGTCCGTAAGCAGAGTACTATGACCAGATAGACCATAATGCAATAAACACTCTATTTGGTTTTGATGAAGCCCTCTCATCAATCTTACAGAAATCTTCAAATTCTTAAAAAATATAAGTGTCCTCTGCGCTCACTGCTCTCTTGGAAAGCTGATTATGTGATTTGTAAATATGAGAGAAGGGAAAGCTGATTATGTGATTTGTAAATATGGATGGAAAGGAAAAATTGGTCATAAGGCTCCAAAGTCTTCCACGCCACTGTTCTAAAACAGTTACATGGAAGAAAAAAAAGTACTTAGCCTAGTCTACTATAATTTTTGAATCAAATGTACTTACCCTAGTCTACTATAATTTTTGAATCTCCACAAATCTATGGTGAAGTGATTTTTTTTGTGAATCTCCATAAATATATGGTGAAGTGAAATTCCTGTCATTAACAAACAAAAATAGGCCCTACAAGGACCCAGAACTCAGCCCGGCTATTGGATCCAATACCAACACCCATCCATAGTAAAAAGCAAGTGTTTGTTTGGGATAAAATCAAAATAAATTTAAATCATTTTTTATATATTTGTTCCGAAAAGAGTAAACTGAAAACCCTACCAGGCTTCCTCCGATTCGCGAACATGATGTATAAAACGTACTGAGAATCAAAGTTAAAGTAGTTGTAATTCCAGAACAAAGCGGAATCAATTAAATGGATGATAATTGGTGGCCACTGCGCACATTCAATGTCTGTCCTCAGAGAACCCCACATGACAGCCATGATTCGATCCATCCCGAACTACTGCACTGCACTGCCATCAGTCACATGACGTGCTCTTGTTTCATTTCGTATCTGGACGATAAGATTCCCCAATTTCGTTATGTTGCGTATAACTACCTACTTTTCTTCAGTGATCCATGACACACAAGTACTTGCTGTCCATTTTTTTAATATCGACAACTTCAACTGGGCAGTGCAAAACAAATAATTTCGGTGGGGTGCATGGATTGGACGGGATCTCAGGATTAGAGTCGAATCGAAATTTTAATAACCTTGATTATCCAGACTGACGTAACGAATACTCATAGCAAATCTTGAGCTAATTAGGTCTAAATTAGGTCTTTTGGGAAGATTTGGAAGCTAAGCTACAGGTGTATATAACAATAAAGTCGTATACAAAAGTTTAAAACCTGTATCAGTGTCAGAATCTTGTCTTGTCACACAGAACGCGGAGATTTGAACGGCCACCGCGTGATTACTTTTTGTTTATTTGATTGGTTGGCAGTGTATGGACCCTGCCTTTGAATTTTTTATTACAATGGAGGATTGTCCGGATTTAGGTCATTGGGAGCGTAATTAGGTCATTTTCTACAGTGATTGAATTTGAAGGGCATATGACCGTTGCGAGGCAATTTACCCATTAAAATAACGTTAAATTTTTTAACCAACCTTATCAAAGAACTAGCAAACAATGTGTTTGAATGTATTTTTTTTCTGTTAATTGTTTTTACAAAAGTTCATTAATTTTTATTAATAAGTTGGTTAAGATATGTGTATGCCTAATAAGTGGCGTGCAATAGGTGGCATGTTATTATATATAAATAATGAAGATTGAAACTTTCCTGCTTGATTAAAATTTTTCTATTTGATTGAAAAGTAGGTGAGTGAGTTTGCTTTCAATAGAAATGGATTTTCTTGTATTCTATTTGTTCTATTTTTCTTATATTGTCCTAGCATTGTCTCAATATGGGGTCATACCCTTTCTTTTAGTGCCTCTCCCGAACCTTTGTGCCCTTCCTTTAGAGGATAAGTGAGTTTTCAAATTTGAAAGTACAACTCCAAGAGAGAGGTAGGTACCATTTTAGAAGAAGAAATCGGTTTTAAACTATGTTAATGAAGGAATTAACCGAGCCAATCATCAAACTTCAACAATTTATTAGCTACCAAATTTACCAAGCATGAGCAATTTATCATAATACCTATTCTACCAAGCATCACTTATGGAATTTCAGACACACTTGCTTTTGGGTCATGGGCCTCAGAAGCTAGAAGCACCTGCTGAATTTAGATACTCATTTCTCTAGATAGTTTGAAAGTTCTTTTCTTTGGTTGCAAAGCACTTGGGGCTACTAGTTTTGGGAAAATGTTATTTTCTTTTTTTTAATATATTTTAATGAAACTATTATGTGTTTTTTCTTAAACATTAATTATTTTAGTTATTTTGATATAATTTATTTGATATATGTTAAAACTTAATAACATTTTATTATTATTGTGGTTTTAGTAATTCGTTAAAACAATTACTTTACTCATGGGTAAAAAAGATTCTAAACAAGTTTGAAGGACTTGAGTTAAAACAATTACTTTTACTATTATTGCAAGCGAACTTGCACATATCCAGCCAAAAAATTTGTTGTAGCTGGGTATGTGCAAGATTGTTTGCAATAATATTTGAGGAATCCACAATAGTTCATAATTTGAAAAAATAGCTTTATTAAACTTGTTTTGACAAAGGAAGGGGAGAACATCATAGTACAATATGAATTTCAATGTGTTTTTTAATGAATTTCCTTTAGAATGACATATATATGTATCTCACCTTTTAACTCAAGTCCTTTGGATTAAAATGTCACAATTTCAATTACACCATTGATGCAACATGTTAACCTATTTTGGTATGTTGAATTACAAGTGGCCTAACATTAACATCTAGTAAGGATCATAGGCTCCACCTTTTGTTTCTTTCCTAACTTTATCACTTAATGTACATTAGATGCATAATGCCGACACTTGTTACTTTTGATTTTTAATAGATTTTTTGTACCACCCTTCCACCCTTGATTTTCACACTATATGATCAACTAAAAACATAGATAAATGGGTCAATTATTATCTTTTAATTGGAAATCAAGCTCCTTAATAAAAAACATATCTTTTAATTGAAAATTAAAATTTCACAATTTCATTTACACTATTGATGCAACATGGTAACCTTGCAAGATTTTATATGTTGAATTACATGTGGCATGAAAGGATTCTAGGTTCCACGCTTTATTTGCCCGCACATGTTACTTTTGAGTTGTCTATATCACTCTTAGTAAATTGTTTTTTTCCACTTTCGATTTTTAAAACATATGATCAATAAAAATGAGTTTATTGTTATCTTTTAATTGGAAATTAAAACATTTTTTTTAATTGAAAATTAAATTCTTATATTATTATTACTAAAGGGTATTTTTTTTTAATAAAATATCATTATTGTTGAGGGTTATTTTTCCAATAAAACTTTGTGTGTGACGGGCATGGCAAGATAAAAGTTCAAAACTTCAAAAAGATTTAGTTAGAAGGTCAGTGTTGAAATGAAATTCCAAGGCTGATTGGGAGTGAATAGATTTTGGTATTGATACTGGTTACTTCTTTCTTCTTCTTCCGTGCCGTGCTCCAGAGGAAGTGAGAGATCTGTGGCTAGGGAGCTCTTTCTCATTCCCTTCTCTTGTAGGGAATATGTTTAGGTTAATGGTCACGCAACATCCCAAGAAGGAGCAGGTCATCGTAAGGCCGAGATCATTAATAGACACTGGTTCCGATTCCACTGAATTGATTCAGTACCTGTGGTTTGGTCGATCTTGAAGGAATGTAACAAATCAACTTTCTCCTTGGCTTTCCTGGTTTATAACACAGTTTCTTTAAAACAAGGTCTTCTCCTGCTTCCCCTATGGTGGAAAGCTTTTCTAATCACACAGATCCGGTTCCTGTGTGCCGTTATTAGTTTCAGGCGTTATAACACAAGGGATCTCTGTTATTTTGTGTTTTGTCAGAAAGTTTGGTGCCCGTGCGTGCATATAATGATTTTGTTCTGGGATTGGGGATTCTATGCATCATCAAATCCTGAACCTGATTTATTGTAGCGAAAGGAAGAGGATAAGATCATGTCTTGTGATGGAAGACCATTCATTTCTTGCAATAGTGGCATGATTCCTCAGAGTCAATCTGCAAAAGAAATGGCTGAAATGATAGATTTTTCCGCGTCTGTCGAATTCCCAGGTCCGTTAATTCTTCGCTTTCTTCAGTAGCTATATCTGATTGGATGGATATTTAGACGGGAGTGTTTGCCGGATATGTAGGGATGTATATGTTGAATATGTTTATATGTATGTTTGATGGCATCGCCGCACTGCAGGTGTTAGATCTCTAACACGCAATGAATGTGAAAATACACGCAAAGGATCAATGAGTTCTTCCTCCTACTCAGGAGCCATGTACATGTCTAAACATGATATTGAGGAAGAAGATGGATCCGATGAGTGCCTGCATTTTGGAGAGAAGAAAAGAAAGTTGACATTCCATCAAGTGAAGGCGCTAGAGAAAAGTTTTGAACTGAGAAACAAGCTGGATCCCGACCGGAAAATGGAGCTTGCGAAGGCGCTAGGTTTGCAGCCCAGAAAAATCTCTGTATGGTTTCAGAATCGGCGAGCAAGGTCGAAAATCAAGCAGCTGGAGAATGACTTCGATGCTTTGAAGCAAGAATACGACAATCTCAAGAGGAACTATGATATCCTCCTTCAACAAAACAGACAATTCAAAGCTGAGGTATTAATCCAATCTTATCCGAGGGCTTCTCCAATCTTGAATAGAAGAGCAGGAACATTACGAGGAAACAATTTTTTGATTTAGTTTTATCATGTTCTTAGGTCAATGATATGTCCTGAATATTTTGAATCAAAAAGATCTTAGGCTTTTGCAAATAAAATCTATGAAAAACATAAGTGCTCGCTGGTAAATATTTGTTGCCACAAAGTAGTGCCTAAATCACTTTTTTGTATCCGTTCTAGCTGGTGCAGCGGCAGGGTAGGGAACTAGAGAAAACCGATGGGAGCAGCAATATTAGGGCTTCCGAGATCGAACCCAAGCAAAACTCAGATAATTCAGTACCCAAGATAGCTAATTTACCCATGGAGTTATCAGTTAAGTCGGAGATCTATATAAATTGCACAGAGCAACTGCGACATGATAATTATCCTACAGTCACCAAAGAACAGGAAGGTGAGTGTTCTAGTATTATGACTGAAGCTACGGGTTCTATTTTTAATATCAACCGTCCTCGCATGATGGAAAGTTCTGAATTTCTGGGGGTTCCCCAAATGGAAACTGCTGCTGCTAATAGGTGCTCCCCAGTATTAGTGGTGGAGGGATCATCGGCCCAAGAACAAGTACCAGCAGGTGGCCTAAAAACTCCCCTACAAAGCCTCCATGAATGGCACTGCCAGCCAAAAGTGGAGGTGGATCAAATTAGCGCCGAGGAAACGCAGTGCAACTTGTTTTACAGTTTGGAAGAGGAGGGTGCTCTCATGCTGTGCGAATATTGGCATCTACCTGCTGAATGAAGAGAACATGGTGAAGAAAGTTATGTGGATGTTGTGTTCCTGGTGTGGAACCTTCATACAGGATTTTGCTTGCTGTGGTGCCTCACTGTTCGGTTCAGTTACTCTGCACAACTCTTCGCATCGCAGTCAGTTAGCTTTCTTCCCTAGAATGGAAAAACATGTTTGTAATTATTTAGTACATCTAGATCTCTGCTTCGCGGTAGTGCTTAGAATTTTAGGAATGACCCCAAATAATCTCTGGCCAGAGAGCCTCAGCGAAGATGAAAAAGACACGTACTGAAGAGTAGTTTATCACTTGCAATTGTCTGAGAGATATTTTTCCCAAATGTTGATTAATTATTTACCGAGAATAAACTGAATTATATTATTTTTAGTCTCGAATAGCAAATAATTTTAAAAGGTATTTTTAATATGTGTCTTTATATGTTGGATTCATCTTCTTTCGGAGCATCATGATAAACTGTTTTTAACTCTGTACCACAAACCATATGATAAGAGGGGAAACCTGCAAGACATTTTCAAGTGGAATATACAAATATGCAGTTGGCAGGTGGTGTTTGTTACTTTTCTTTTGTAGGTTTACCATCTCCATTAGATAAACATATGTTTTTGTTGTAACATTTTTTGGGGTGGGTTTTACCATTTGGAAAAGATAGAGGCATAGTATATATACTTAGGACAAGTCACAATGTAAGTTGCTTTATATGTACATTATATGTCTTAAGAGAAGTCATAATGTAAGTTCAAGTCGAATATAAAAAATATGCATGGGGCAGGTGGTGTTTGTTACTTTTCTTTTGTAGGTTTACCATCCCCATTACATAAACATATGCTTTTGTTGTAACATTTTTTGGCACAGGGTTTACTATTTGGAAAAGGTAGAGACATACATAGTATATATATTTAGGATAAGTCACAATGTAAGTTGCTTTATATGTACATTATTTGTCTTAAGACAAGTCACAATGTAAGTTCAAGTGGAATATAAAAAATATGCATGGGGCAGGTGGTGTTTGTTACTTTTCTTTTGTAGGTTTACCATCCCCATTACATAAACATATGCTTTTGTTGTAACATTTTTTGGCATGGGGTTTACCATTTGGAAAAGGTAGAGACATACATAGTATATATACTTAGGACAAGTCACAATGTAAGTTGCTTTATATGTACATTATATGTCTTAAGACAAGTCACAATGTAAGTTCAAGTGGAATATAAAAAATATGCATGGGGAAGGTGGTGTTTGTTACTTTTCTTTTGTAGGTTTACCATCCCCATTACATAAACATATGCTTTTGTTGTAACATTTTTTGGCGTGGGGTTTACCATTTGGAAAAGGTAGAGACATAGTATATATACTTAGGACAAGTCACAATGTAAGTTGCTTTATATGTCCATTATATATCTTAAGACAAGTCACAATGTAAGTTGCCTTATATGTACATTATGTATGTATATTTTAGAAGATATATTTTTATTCATATTAATATAAATATGGAGAATACTTTCTATATATATTATTGTTTTAACATATAACATGAATATAAAAAATGCTATACTTGGGAGATACAATAATGTATTGTAGTTGTATTTTAATTTTATATGTAAATTTGGTTGTTTTTAAAGAAAAAATAATATTCCTATTTATATTATAATAGAAATTACATTTTTTTTTTAGGCATATTGCATGTATTCCATATACCATCCTTGAAAAACATGTAAAAAAGCAATAGCATTTAAAACAAAACTCACCTTTAAACTTTTTTTTAAAATTCCAAAATGAAAGGTGAAAACCTTCTCTTTAAAAGTCCAAAGCTAAAGGTGAAGGGAAAATGAAAGGTGAAAGGCTAATGGAAAAAATAGTGAGTGGTCTTACTTTTCTCCCGGTTTCTCCCCTTTTTTTTCAATCTCAATATAAATTCATAGAAAAGATTCCACATAAACTAAAGTTAGCTTATAATTCGAATTTTAAAGACTCATATGGAGTGCCTATTCCTTATTAGAACAATATGTGCTATATTCACTAATTTTGTTCATTCCTCTTAATAGAGATTCATTTACAACAACCACCTATGAGAGGAAAATCATATTATTATTGTCTCTTTCACTACTCTCACATGGAAATTCAATTCCTCATTAATGATGTTACATACTTGATCTATATGTCACATACCTTGATGCCACTTTTTAAACATTAGGATAGTTAAATCAAAGTTATTCATTACAAATTTGATTCCATAACACACAACAAATTATAAATAGAAAACATTGCACACAAAGTTGATAATTATAAACACTTACTTATAAATGAAGCTAAGTCCAACAAATCGATTGTGAGGATCAATTGAACACCCTACCACTGATATCTTATATGATATCACTAGTGCAAAGAAAGATCATAAACAACTCTAATTTCATGTTTTCTAATCCATAAGAAATCCATGTTTTCATCCAACTATTAGTCCATCATGACACTCCTCTTTCACAACCAAGGAATATCTTCTATTTTTTTCTCCACCCTCACTCATGGATATTTTTCCTTCCTATTATAAGTAGAAAGTGTCCAAATCTTCCTATTTCCTACTTCAAATGACCTATAGGCAAGACACTTGGCCAACATATTCCATTATGAATTGCAAGTTTGTGGTGTTTGATTTAAATGTTGCACATTCAAACAATAGTTTACTGTCCCATTTTCTCTTTAAATTCCCACATCATGTCCCCATCCCCCACATGATCTATCATCCATAATTTCAAGGAATACTTATCTCACTTCTAGGTGTAAACAACCATGGATTGACACAAGAATCCTCATACCAAGGAAAATTCAAATGGGAGAGGAATACTGCACTGAGAATGGAGGAGTGTAAGAATTCTTTCATGAAGAGTGAAAGGGTGTATGAATTAATCCATGATGAGGATGAACAATAGGATTCCCCCAAGAGTTTGGATAAGAGAAATGTTCTCTTCCCAATAAGTATGGGAAAACATTAGAAGACAACCCAAGTCAACGATTAATGGGAAGTGTTTGTAAGTAAGCATGGGGATGAAAGGTAGGAGCTTAAGAGACAAATATTAGGTCAAATCACACATGTGCTCCTTTTCCTCTTCCCCTATCATGATATCATGGTCCATTTTTGTTTCTCAAGAATATTTTGGCGCATATTATATTATTTTATATTTCTTTTTAAATTCTTACATAGAAACATAACAATCACACCATGTAATATTAAATTGCCATTAAGATTGAGATTTACACAAGGAATATTTACTATGAAATTATATAATTTTCACATAAGATCATTTAATTCACCAACACATATCTTACTCTTGTTACATAACAACACCAGTCCAATAATACATGATTGAGAAATAATAAAATATATTTTTTATTTTATTAAAAGTTGGAGGACGAAAACACCCATCCTTTACATGGAATAAAAAAATGTCTATCATCTACATGGAATTATTTTATAGAAGTGTCCAAATTATTTCATTAAGTAAGGATAACAACATTTCTCCATAAGAAATAGGTAATTCCAAAACGATCTATAGTTCTAAGGTAACAGATGTTAAGGAGGGTTTTATAAAATTTGTAGTGTGTGCATAAGCATTATAATTCTATACGTGTTATTTGTTTATGAGCTCATTATTTTAGGACTTGTTATCCCTAAAGTCTGCATCAAACTACTATGGCACAAAGCTAGGGAACCCCACCTGTTGTGATAGTTTTAGGTTGATGATGTCCAGGTAAGTCATATAAGAAGGGTAGGCTTGGATCAAATCTCAAGCATTAAAATAATCCAATAAGAAACACATCATTGTTTCAAAAGAATAAAAAATACGGGGTAAACATTTCAATAACAATATGAGAGAGGAATGAAGTTGAGAATGCAAATATATAAAGAAAAAATTGGTTGAATTCATACATTCACAGGAGGAAGTTCTAACTCAAAACAAAGTCTTGAACTAGATTGTTTTATAAGAACACAAATCACAAGTTCTAGGCACAATAAATTATTATTGCTAGTTGATCTAAAACGAGTAAAACAACTAATGCAGTGCATAAGTTAATTTTGTATTCGATACAAGAAGAAACCAATAAAACATTAATAGGAGCACAATCTAACCCACAAAAATATCCATCTTTGAGCATGGAAATTATGTTTATTAAGAATAGCTTGTCAACGCAAAATATAGTCTGAAATAAAACCCTTTATGAACCCACCATTCGAACCCTTCTCTTCATTTACATACATGGTTTTATAGATACACGATACATTAGTTTTGTATCTCAGATCCAAGAAAAACGGGTCGATACCTATCTATAGTTATAAGATAATACTTACATGGATACTTATAGATTTTATAACTAAAGTATAAAATCCAAAACTGATCTCGAATCCTATACTTTAGGCAAGCTTTGACTAATCCTACTTGATCAAAACTGGGAACATGCTTGATGTTATTAACATGAGAAAACATGACTAAGAATCTATGGAAGGTTAATACCCTTTCAAAACTTGTAAAACTCCAAAATTTACAAAACGGGGTGAAAAAATCATGCTAGAGGAAATTCTGTAGTGCATGTTGCAAATTTCTGTGAAACACGCACTACAAAATCTCTGAAAATAGCTCTACCGGTCTTATAATCCGCATGAGAAATTGTGCAACATTTTTAGTATCTCTTCAACTCCAAAGCCATGCAATTTAACTGCAGAATATGCCCGATCTTCAAAATTGGTAGTACATATGAAAAAACCTTCATGAAACCTTACGATGACTTCGTCATTGAAACCTAAAGTACATCCTGTAGAACATGGGATCCTAATTTTTACAAAATGTCCAACCTATTGTTGCTTACTTGGTTCCTATGTTTTTCTTGAAGCCACATGAATTTCCACAATCTCCCTTATTTGTTCAACTTCATTTTATCTTTCCTCAACTTCTGAGAAAATTTGCAAAGCTTATTATGCTTGGACACAAGTTACTCATCCTTATGTTGATCTTGTTAATTTCCCTCTGTAGTTCCTCATTCTATTGCTACATATTTTTTACTAAACCTTTTGATACCTTAATTTCTCTTTTGAGTAGCTTCTTAGTCTTAAACTCCTTAGTCTTCGATTAATGTAGAATGACATGTTCAAGTATCTTTGTTTTCTTTCCAAGATCTTCTTTTCAGGATCTGAATCTTCACTATCATAATATGGGAGATTTAATATATTGTTCCCCTTGGAATTAACTTGGCAGGATGAACTGGGAATAATCTTTTCCATAACTTGCTCCATTACTGGGGATGCTTGACCATGAGGAGTAATATCTAGTAATTTTGGAAATTCCTTAAGTGCCTCTTCAATGGTTGTTAAGACAGTGGCTATTGTCTTCTATGTTTCATCAAATGGGTCACTTTCTTCTTCAGAGATCGACTAGGAAGATACTAATTTCTTTGTATCATGCATTATTTTCACTTCCTCAATATGGAACCTTTCCCCTTTTTAGTAGCTTCAAGGACTAGTTTTGATTTTCCCTTTCTCTCAATCAGAGACTCTTCAAGGTTAATGAATGTATTTTTCTTCAATGAGGAGTCAAAAATAGATTTTGCATTAAGTTTGAACTTGTTGTTTGGCCTTGTGTGAGGTTTCCTGAAATAATAGAAATGTTACATTTTGTGCTTTCCCTTTTCCTTACTCGACCTACTGCTGTGAGGTGTATTTATTTCCATGTTTGCACATTTAGCTTCAGGTTCATTTTCTTCCTTACTCGACCTTGATTTTCCTGCTCTCGGTATGAGATAATTGCTGTTCATTGAGCCCTTGTGAAGCTTGTGCCCAATATAATTTACTTTGGAGCCATTGGTGCATGTCCTGGAATTTCCTCTGGAGATCCTAGATTGGCAATGAGGGTGAGGTCCACTTCCATTGGATTTGAGGTTGGACAGAGCTGTGTATTGCCTCTAGAGATCCTGGTTTGGAAGCATGGGGTGAGGTCCACTACCTTGGATTTGAGGTTTTCGTGGAGCAACTGCAATTTCCATGGGTTGGAAGTGCTACTTTCCATTGGGTTGTGGTTGGACTGTTGTCCTCGAGCCACTAGAATTTCCCTAGAGTGGAAGTAGAGGCCACACTTTCCATGGGGATGTGGTTGGACTAATTTCTTGAGATAATTTGTGGTTGATTGCACTCTTTCTTGTGGAATCATGGCTATGTCTCAAGGGTGACCATTGTGAAGTTTTTTTTTGGCTTGCATTGTGTCTACGACTGGGTGGAACGTGGCACAGTCGATTCCAGTTGTGTATTTGGAAAAGATAAGTGCTTTATCTCATAGTTATTTAATTTATTTGGATCTAATCTGATTTATTTATGGATGGACATGAAATTTTTGAAGAAATGTATCAACTATTTGTGGAATAAATTTCTCATGGAATTCAACCTATTAATGCAAGTAAATTTTGTGAAGGAATTGGAAACTAGTTTTTTGGATTTTGTGCACAAATTGTTTCAGGAAATGATTCTTTGGAACCTATGCTATAGAACTGATATTTATTCCTGTGTTAATTATATAATGTGTATTTTCATGGTATGTAGCCTCATAATGGACTAATACACCTCTCTTTGATGTTTCTACCTTTTAATTGAAAACCAGTTCTTCGATTGGATGGTTTTGCATAGTTTGGAGACTTGACACATGAAGTGTTTGTAAAAATTACCTAGTGTTATTTTAATGATTATTTATGATAAATACCCTTGAAATGTGTTGATAATCTGAGGGGAAATATTATTTATAGTGTTTGGAAAATGTCTACTGAAATTCTAGATGAATTTACAATTTCTAGCTCCTTCAATGGAATTATTTTGAGTAGATTTGTGATTTTGCATATGAATTTTTTGACAAAATGTTCGAATGATATATACCTCTGTTATGATTGATAAAACATGTTATTTATATTTTTAATTTCATTTGAATAATTCTATGAGTTGTGGATTAAATTATTCTAGCGATTCCTAGAATTACTAGTCAATTTGGATGAGTAGAATTAGCTAGCTTTATGAATTATTTAATGGACTGTATATGAGTATAAAAATATAGACATATGACTGTAGGTTACCCCTTCTATGATTTAGATGAGCTACAGTATTCATATATTTCTTTATTTGGCATTTGGAGTATAAAAATATAGACATATGACTGTAGGTTACCCCTTCTATGCTTTAGATGAGCTACAGTATTCATATATTTCTTTATTTGACATATGACTGTAGGTGGCTACTTATCAGGTGTGATCCTTTACTTATAGATGCATTTCATTTTGGTTCAGTTATTTAGACTCAATTCCTTGCGGTGAATGTTAACTAGTTTTATTGGAATTTATGGAAAATATCACCTTATGTGCAATTGTAATGATCTACAAATAAACATTTAATTGTATGTAAGTACATGATTAAATATGTTTTTAATGTATTTAGTATTTATTTTGGTTTTAATGGCATGGTTACAAGTTGATTTTGTGCAAGACTAACTGCTTATATTAGAAAATTAGTTAACTAGTGTTGTGGACTCTCTTTCGTAATTACCATGATTAATTATTGTAATTTTGGTGCTTAGGGTTTATTTACATGTAATTATATGTTTTTAAGACATTGGGATTGATAATCGATGGTTGTTTTTTAAACAATTGGATTTGCAGTAAGTGTCGTCATTTGTGTAGTAAGTGTCGTTAAGTGTTGTAATTAACACCTTAATACCAGTTAACTGTGATTAAGAATAATTAGCCTTTAGAAGTGGTTATAATCTCTCATATGGCTTGGATTTAAGGTTTTATGATTTTATATGATGTTAAGAATCCTTCCCAGCCCTGAGATAAAATGTTGGATGTGTTAATGAATTTATATTAAATAATTGTTAATTATTGGATTTTGTGTCGCAATTAATTTTGGAAAAATAGAAATTAATTGTTTATGGTTTATCCATTGAACTAAAACTCAAGTAATTAGCCTAAAAGATCTAATGCTATGTCCCTAAGTCCATTTGATATCCCCAGTGGACATTACAAGTGGTATAAAAGCTATGGTTCCAACTTTGCAGCTGTTGGGCCTATTACAGACTCATAATTTTATGTTTATGTGCATTGTGAAAGAATTTTAACCTCCCTTATGTTAATGGAAGAATAAGAATCCTCAATTTAGAGATCAATTTGTTGTATGCTTTATAAATAATTAATATTTCATATTTATTGTTCAATAGATTGATTGGTAAGTACTATGTGGTGCATATCTAATAATCGAGTAGATTGATTCATTGATGGATGTTCACCTTGCGTTGTCTCTTTTATTGTTCAGTGATTTGATTGATTGATGCTTGTGCATTGCCTCTTTTACTGCTTCATTGATTTGTTTGGTTGATGCTCATGCATTGCCTCTTTCACCGTTCAGTGCCTTGATTGGTTGATGCTTGTTCATTTCCTCTTGTAATGTTCAATGACTTGAATGGTCGATCCTTGTTCATCGTGCATTGCCTCTTTCATTTTTCATTGAATTTTTAATATTGAAATACTTCTTGTGATATGATTTATTTACTAGTACATTATGATTCATTAATTGATAAGTAAATAATTGTCATTATAATAGTATGTACTATGTACCATTATCAGTATTAATTTAATGATAAGTTATTAAGATGATATAGTTTTATTACTATTAGATATTATTATGATTTATTAAGTGGCATTTATACCCTATAGGGATTTTGGATTTTCTATTGATGATACGCTTTTATAGGTTTATTTATGCCACTTGGATGATGGTGGTTATATTTATGAGTAGCTCCTTTTCTATTTTTGGAGAAAATGAACCACTTGTCCTTAATGGTCATATTCTCTTTTATTTTATTTGTTTTATTTAAGGAGATGTAACGCCTTGTCCATTTTTGGAGAAAATGAGCCACTTGTCCTTAATGGTTCATATTCTCTTTTATTTTATTTATAGAGATGTAACTCCTTGTCTATTTTTGGAAGAAATGAGCCACTTGTCTATAATGGTTCATATTCTATTTATTTTATTTTGTGTGTCTAAGTATGTGAATATAGCAGTGTATGATATATATATATATATATATATATATATATATATATATATATGACAAAAATTTAAATATGCATAACATAATATGTGGTGTAAGCTAGATGAGGGGTATATGATTTTGAATATAGCATAATATATATATAATTGTATAATATGTGTGGTATACATATACTTGTTAAAAATATATATATATATATATGAATGGATATATATATATATGTGTATCTATGCATGTTTGTATATATTATAATATGTATTTTAAAATATGCAATAATTATTAGTATTACGGGTATATGATATTGTGTATATACTATATGTATCGATGTGAACGCATGTAATGAAGTAACTGTAAAGTATTTCAAAGTGTTTAGGAGTATTTCGAAGTTTTTGGAAGTATTAGGAAGTATAGTGTGATCAGAAGTATTATGTTAGTATATATTCATACTTAATATGATAGCATTGGATTAAGTAATTATACTTCTATAATTGTATGGATATTATGGTATAACATAATAATTATTTGGGTGTATAAAATATTGGATATATAAGTTATATGACTAATATGATGTGTATATGATTAAAAATTATATGATATATGATTTAAGAATTATAATATGTATGTAGACATTGGGTGTATGTATGGAAATAATACATAGTAATAGTAAATATGGTGTATGGTATGATGGTGTGTTGTATAACTAGTAATTATTTTATTGCAGGATATTAGAAGATTTTGGTGGTAGGATGTTTGGTTGTTTGAGACAACTATATATTTACTTTGGTTGATAGTATAAGTAGTGTGCTACATGTAAATAATTAGTAACGTAATGTATTGTTAGTATATGGGGATTATATGATATTTCCGTAAAATTATGTATAACATTGCTATTGATGGAGTATGTATGCAGGAAAGATGTATGATTGTGTATGTGTTGAGTGTTTACATAAGTGCGATATTAGTAATGTTTGTGTGATGTTGTTGGTTGTATACATGTATTATTAATATAAAGATATTATATATATCGTCATGTGCTAATAATTATATATAATGTTATGATAAATAGTAACCATACGAAATGATTTCTATGGTCGATGCATGATGTTAGAATGGTTGATGTATATTGTTTTGATACTATTGGTTGTTAATGATTGATGTTGGTTGATTAATGATTCAAGTACGATATTGTCATCACTGTATGTATGCATATTATTTGTTGTTATGGTTGTTGTGTGTATGCTTGATGAACGATGGCTGATGTTGAGTGAATGATATATGGATTATATTGTTATTCATATAGTTGCTATTGGTTGTTATTTTTTTCATGGGTTGATTTTAGTGTGATTGGTGTATTTTGATGGATGTACTCTGATTGATATATTCCCATTGATGTATTCTTTTTGATGTATTCTATTTGATGTATTCTGGTTGATGTATTTTGCTTCTCGTTGATGTATTCTGATTGATGTGTTTTGGTTGATGTGTTTTGGTTGAGGTATTCTGGTTGATGTATTCTTATGTGTTTTGGTTGATATGTTCTGGTTGATGTACTCTGAATGATGTATTCTGGTTGATGTACTATGATTTTATGTTTGTATGGTCAGTTGATGAATGTATGATTGTCATTGGTTGATATTTATCTATGATTGATATATGATCCACATATGATTGATATATGGTTGAGGTATTTTGAACTGATGTATTTTGGACCGGTGTCTGTATGGATGATGTATGACTGATATTGGTTGATGTTACTATTTGATACTAATTACTATTAGTTGATTTATAATGGATTTTTGAATGTTCTCTAAAGAAGACTTATGCTTTGCATGGAGATGAAAGGTGGTATGTTTAACTACTAGTTGTTATGGCCTTTTTTGGTTTCTTAGTTATATTGGAATTATTGCATATAAGTTTGGTTACCTGTTACATTAAGTGCACAAAATGTTTAGGTGATCCTTGCAATATTTGCTACAAAATATCCTTGTGATATATACCTTTGTGATATTCATTAAGAAGGTATCTTTGTGATCTTTGTTGAAAGGTATTTTAGTGGTATCTTGGTGACATTTCATGTGTAGGTATCCTGGTAATATCATGGTGGTATTTCGTATGTTTTGTTGAAAAGTATGCACTAACTGTGTGACTGATTAAAGTAAGATTCGAGTACCTATGTTGAATATATACTTCATGTATCCTTATATATATAATAATAATACAAGTATCCTTATTGGAAAAATATCTTTGTGATCTTTGTTGAAAGTATCTTGATGGGTACATTCAAACCTTCAAAAGATCAAGATCCAACTGTTGGTGACTCAAAGAGTTTGAAGGGTAAGAAGAAGGAAAAATCTTAAAATCCTTTTGAGCAAAAGAAGGAGAGATCTAAGCCACAAAAGGAGCCCTCCACTTCCAGAAAGGATCAACATAAGAAGAAGGAGTGAACCAAGTTCTCATTTTTCCAAAGGGGCTTTATTCCCGAAAGCTTCTGTATGAGAAATACCATAGATCAGATGGAACAACTCATTGATAAGAACCATATCGCCATTCCTAAAGGTTAAAATAAAAACGAAGGAGGTTCTAACTCAAATGACAAAGTAAACGTCCATGCTCTAATGGCTATCTCATCTTCATCCACTTCTTACATCATTGATTCTAGATGTTCAAGGCACATGGTTGAAACCAGAGAATCATTTGATACTCTTAGTTCCTCTGATGGCCTAGGTCCTATCATTATTCTTTGAGATGGCTCAAAAAATGCTTCAAAGGGTAAAGTTAGAGTAAATCTTGACAATGGATCATTTTTTAATGTCCTCATAATATTCTACCCATAACTAGCACGTATCCTATTTCATTAGTAACAATTCCATAAGATACTTTTAAGATGCTTTCATTGTAAAAAGATCCTTTTTTTATTGGTTAAAATTCTCCACATGATTGAGGAAATAATATTTTTTATTGTGAAGACAGCGAGTGAATCAACTAATCGCAAAAGTATGCGGCTAGAAAAAATTGAATGAGGACCATTTTCCGGCAAATAGAAGAGTTAACACAAGTTCAACATGATTTAGGCAGCTACGAAGGTGGGTGTAAGAGTCTTGAAACTCTAAATTGCATTAAATAACCAGCGTATTCCATGAGTGAAACCTTTAAGTAAAATAGTTTTTAATTTCTAAGTATTTAATAGAACGGTGGCGCAATTATGTGATAGGAGTTGTGGAACATCCATTCCTAAGCATGATCTGACTGGTAATAAATTGAGAAACTTATCCTAAATTGAAATTGGTTGAGCATTCACACCCGATCACCCATTTGGAGGGGAACTGAAAAATAACCCAAGGAATAAATTAAACAGGTAATTATTTAAAAAAAAATCATGGAAGAGATGATATTGAGAATGTTTTTCGAAAATAATTTTTTTTGGCGGTGATATTTGGCATGGTCATGAAAGACCGAAAACATGTCACTGTATCTGTCCTTACCATTTGCCATCAAGATGACTCACAGCAAAGATAATTCCTAGACATTCATCGAAGCAAAAACTTCTTTTGAAAATTTCATTGGGTTGACGGTATGTCGTGCAGGCTAGAAAATTCATTAGAATTCTAAATTTAACAGTGATTATATAAAATGATTGGTTGACTCTCTAAATTTCTGGAATTTATGTTTTTATGAAATGCAATGACAATGGCCAAGTGTGCATAAATCATCCACATGCAAGCTAATTCTTTCAGAAATTATTTATCCCTCAGAGAAGAGAATTTTTTTATCCCAAGTCTACTTGAGCCCTATTTTTCAACATTGGCGAGCATTTTTCCTAGAAGGTGCAAAACAGGCCAACTTTATGTTTTGGGAGGAAAATATCTCCATTATGAGAGACTCTTTTCCCATAAGGAGTCAATGGTGAAGTGAATAAATCATCCACCTACAAACTTATGCTCCCAGAAATTTTTTATCCCTGAAATATGAGAAATGGCGGGCATTTGCCGAAGGCCATTTTGCCCAGTTTTAGATACCAAAGAGGCTGAGTGGTTGTTTTGGAAGGCCAATATTCTCTTCATCATAGAATTGTTTTAAAACCTGATCCAATGGTCAAATTCATTAATCATCCACTTCCAAGATGATACTTTCCTAAAAACATGATCCCTCACAACTGAGAAATGGTGGGCACTTACACAAGGCTACTTAAGCCCTTCTTTTCAACACTTAACCAATTTTGTTAATAGCGAGCATTTTTCATGGGGGTGCAGAACAAGCAGAATGACTGTTTTGGTAGGAAAATATCTCCTTTACCAGTGACTTTGTTTAAAAAATAAGTCAATGATCAAGGGAATAAATCATCGACCTACCAACGTATTCTCTCAGAATTTTTTTATCCATCAAATGTGAGAAATGGTGAGCATTTTGCTAAGGCCATTAAGACCAGTTTTAAATGCAAAAAAGGCTAAGTGGTTGTTTAATTGGTAGGACAATATTTTATTTACTAGAGACCCTTTTTCAAATATGAGCTAGTGGTCATGTTCATAAGTCATCCACTTGCAATCTGATGTTTTCCTAAAAAAAATATCCCTCACAAGTGGGAAATGGTGGGCATTTACCCAAGGTTACTTAAGCCCCTTTTTTCAAGACTTAGACAATTTTTCCAATGGCAAGCATTTTTCTCGGAGGGTGAAAAAAAGGATGAATGGTTGTTTTGGAAGGAAAATATCTCCATGAACATAGTTTTTTTTGCAAAATGAGTCAATTTTAAATTGAATAAATCATCCACCAACAAACTTATGCTCTCAGAAATTTTTTATCCCTAAAAAATTAGAAATGACAAGCATTTTTTTAAGGCCATTTAGGCCAGTTTTAGGTGCAAAACAGGATGAGTGGCTGTTTTGGAAGGCCAATATTTTATTGACCATAGAATTTGTTTCAAACCTGATCTAGTGGCCAAGGGGATAAATCATCCACCTACAAGCTTATGCTTTCCTAAAAAAATTTCCCTAATAGGTGAGAAATGGTGGGCATTTTCCCAATGCTACTTAAGCCCATTTTTTCAACACTTAACCAATTTTTCCAATGACGAGCATTTTTCCTAATAGATATCTTACATTTTGTGCTTTCCCCTTTCCTTACTAGACCTACTTTTATGAGGTGTATCTATTTCCATGTTTGCACATTTAGCTTCAGGTTCCTCAACAATGATTTCAGTAACTATTGTTCCTATTTTCCTTTTCCTACTATAAACTTGTTTATCCTTAGGGTTAACATTCTTTTGTTTAGGAGAAACTATAGTTTTCTTTTTTAATTGCTCGGGCCTTCTCAAGTTCAATTTTCCTTCTACTAGTTTTGGTTTTCCCATTGGCAGTTTCAACTCCCTACTCTACATTGGAATCATACCCTCCTTTGATCTTGGGTGTCCTAGGCGTTTTATACCTTCTAGAAGAAGTAACTATCTTAGCCTCATGAGGTCTATTCAACTCAATTTTCAAAACTAGAGGAAAATAGGAAGTGGCTCCAATCCTTGTGGATTCTCTTCAATTCCTCAATTTTCAGCAACTTGATGAGGGCTTGGTGGAATATGTTATGTTGTGTGCTATTTGGGTGTTCTTAAACCGTAACATACATTTTAGTGAGAATTTTCAACAAAAATAATGTCAAATTCATTTTGGAAATTCCACTCAAGTACAGTAAAAACCTCATGTGGTAACGAAAAACAATGGCATATCTACCTTCTCCTATTATATATCTCTAGACCATCTTCAACAAATCGCTCTAGTCATTCTTCAACCAGCTCCTTGGAATTGATTTTCTCCAATTTGGAATCTGAAGCTCTTCTTTGAGAAATTGATTGCAGTGAGTTAATGAAATATCCTTATACTTGAACAAACATTCACCATCCACTGTAACCTACAAGATGATGCTATGGATGCCACTTTGAATTAAATAATTAGGTCCCCAACTTTTTCTTGACGTCCATTGAATTTCTTATTGAGAGCATAAGCTACGCCTTCATGGTGGCACTGTAGTCTTTTACAAAAGTTAAATCACCTTCCTTCTTTAAATTTACTTTCAAATCCAGGGTAAGATTTAAGGAGCTCTACCCACTGGGGCTCATAATGGACCACTCGACCACCTTTGTACATAGAAATGTAGTAGAACTCACATATTGTTATTTTTGATATTTGAGGAAAGGTGATCCTCACTACAACAAACTATTCTAAAACAATCAATGAGCACAAATAGCACATTCAGATAGAAATTGGAAGAAGTTGAGCTCAAAATAGGATGAAATGTAACATAGATTACATATTTTAAAATTAAATGACCTATCCTCAATTATTTTGGGAAAATTGAGCAGAAAAAACACATCATAATAATTAGATATGATTATAACATGTCAACTGTAATACCCTTTGGTTTAGCCCCTGGACATATTATTATTGTTGTTGTTATGTTGGACATAGTGGCACAAGGTGCCTGAACTATGACTTGCACATTATTATTATTTTTATTAAGTTGAACTTATAAAATAATTAATAAAATAAAAACAATCGGATGACCAATCATCCACAAAAGAGAGTATGAGGAACCATGATGTTATGTGCAAGGGGTTGTGGAAAAGTGTTTACCTATGTGTGTTGAGACTACATTGATGGTGTACACCCTTCTTATGTACTTGATCGACCCTATTGGTTATGCACCCTAATGTGTTATGTCACTCCTTGGTTTTATTTACCCTGAGATTAATTTTTTTATTTGAGGATTGGAGTCACTCTCTCACCTAGTGCGGCCTCATGAGTTGGACTAGTGTATCTCTTGGTGTAGCCACCTGATGTGTAACTTCAGTTTACTATTCTAGTAATGTAACTCTCATTCCTGTGTCTGTCTCTCTCCCAATTTGAATTGCTCATAAAGGAATTTGATTTGATTGTGTTGGCTAGTCACACTTGTGTATGGGTTCATGATTTTTCTCTTGTGCTTTTGTTTGGCACTTTTGGCTCGATTTTTCTGCTCTTGGTATGGGATAATTTATGGTCATTGCACCCTTGTGGAGCATGTACCCAAGCTAAGTTAATTTGGAGCCACTAGTGCATGTTTTGGAATTGCCTCTAGAGATTTTGGATTGGAAAAAGGGGTGAGGTACACTGCCATTGGATTTGAGGTTTGATAGAGTTGTGTATTTCCTCTAGAGATCTTGGTGTGGCAGTAGAATTGAGGTCCACTTCCTTGTATTTGAGGTTGTCCTGGATCCACTACAATTTCGATGGATTGGAAGTGCTACTTGCCATTAGGTTGTGGTTGGAGTGTTTTCCTCGAGCCACTGGAATTTCCCTGGAGTGGAAGTAGAGGCCCCACTTGATATTGGGTTGTGGTTGGACTAATGTCTTGAGCAAATTTGTGGTTTATTTCACTCTTTCTTGTGGAATCATGGTTGTGTCTCGTGGGTGACCATTGCAAAGTGATTTTTGGCTTGCATTGTGTCTATGGCCGGGTGGAACATGGCACAGTTGATTTCAATTGTGTATTTGGAAAAGATAAGTGCTTTATCTCATGTTTATTTAATTTATTTGGATCTAATATGATTTATTTATGGATGGAGATTAAATTTTTGATGAAATTTATTAGATATTTGTGGAATAAATTTCTCATGGAATTCAATCTATTTATGCAAGCAATTTTTGTGAAGGAATTGGAAACAAGTTTTTGGGATTTTGTGCACAAATTGTTTGAGGAAATGATTATTTGGAACCTCTTCTATAGAACTGATATTTATTCCCATGTTCATTATATAATGTGTATTTTGATGGTAAGTAGCCTCAGAATGGTCTAAGACACCTCTCTTTTATGTTTCTACCTTTTAACTGAAAACTAGTTTTTCGATTGGATGGTTTTGCATAGTTTGAAGACTTGGCACGTGAAGTGTTTGTAAAAATGACTTAGTGTTATTTTTATGCTTATTTATGATAAATATATTTTAAATTTGTGTGATAATGTGATGGGAAATATTCTTGATAGTGTCTGGAAAATGTCTACTAAAATTCTAGATCAATTTACAATTTCGATCTCCTTCAATGAAATATTTTGAGTAGATTTGTGACTTTGCATATGATTTTTTTTACGAAATGTTAGAATGAGATATACCTTTATGAATTATAAAACATGTTATTTATATTTTTAATTTCATTTTAATAATTCTATGAGTTGTGGATTTAATTATTCTAGCGATTCCTAGAATTACTAGTCAGTTTGGATGAGTAGAATTAGCTAGCTTTGTGAATTATTTAATGGACTGTATACTGGTAGAAAAATATAGACATATGACTATAGGTGACCCCTTATATTCTTTCCATGAGCTACAATATTCATATATTTCTCTTTATTTGGCATTTGGAAAGTTAAATTGGAAATTAGGTATATTGCGGTGAAAATTGATAAGTAGTAGTTGATTGAAATATTTGTTTTCGTAAAAATGGAATGCTGCAACCATGTGCTTTGTTTCTAAAATGTTATTATGTTTTAGGTGGCTACTCATGTGTGATCCTTTACTTATATATGCATTGAGTTTTGGTTCAGTTATTTAGACTCAATTCCTTGCGGTGAATGTTAACTAGTTTGATTGGAATTTATGGAAATATCACCTTATGTGCAATTGGAATGATATACACAAAAAAAATTAATGAGTTGTAGGTACATGCTTAAATTTGTTGTTAATGGATGTAGGATTTATTTTGGTCTTAATGTCATGGTTACAAGTTGATTTTGTGCAAGACTAGCTATTTATATTGGAAAACTAGTTAACTAGTCTTGTGGACACTCTTTTGTAATTACCATGATTAATTATTGTAATTTTGGTACTTATGCATTATTTACATGTAATTAGAGTTTTTAAAGCCATTTCAATTGATAATTGATGGTTATTTTTTAAACAATTGGATTTGTGGTAAGTGTCGTCATTTGTGCACTAAGTGTCATTAAGTGTCGTAATTAACACCTTAATTACTAGTTAACTGTGCTTAAGATTAATTAGCCTTTAGAAGTGGTTATCATCTCTAATATGGGTTGGATTTAAGGTTTGATGATTTTATATGATGTTAATAATCCTTCCCATCCCTGAGATCAGATGTTGGATGTCTTAATGAATTTACATTAACTTATTGTTAATTATTGGATTTTGTGTCGCAATTAATTTTGGAAAAATAGAAATTAAATGTTTATGGTTTATCCGCTGCACTAAACATCAAGTAATTACCCTAAAAGAGCTAATGATACTTCCCTAAGTCCATTTGATATCCCTAGGGTACATTACAAGTGGTATCAAAGCTATGGTTACAACTCGGCGGTTGTTGGGCGTATTACAAACTCGTAATTTTATGTTTATGTGCATTGTGAATTTATAAATGTGCTTTGCGAAATAATTTTAACCTCCCTTATGTTAATGGAAGAATAAGAATCCTCACTTTAGAGATCAATTTGTTGTATGCTTTAGAATGAATTAATATTTCATATTTATTGTTCAATAGATTGATCGGTAACTACTATGTGGTGCATATCTAATAATCGAGTAGATTGATTCGTTGATGCATGTTCACTTTACATTGCATCTTTTATTGTTCAGTTATTTGATTTATTGATGCTTGTGCATTGCCCATTTTATTGCTTCATTGATTTGATTGGTTGATGTTTATGCATTTCCTCTTTTATCGTTCAGTGACTTGATTGGTTGATGCTTGTGCATTTCCTCTTTTATTGGTCAATGCTTGTTCATCATGCATTATCTCTTTCACTATTCATTACATTGTTAATATTGAAATGCTTCTTGTGGTATGATTTATTTACTGGTACATTATGATTCATTAATTGATAAGTAAAAGATTGTCATTATAATAGTATGTACTATGTACCATTATCAGTATTAATTTAATGATTAGTTATTAAGATTATATAGTTGTATTACTATTAAATATGAATATGATTTATTAAGTGGCATATACCCTATATGGATTTTTGATTTTCTATTGATGGTATGCTTTTATAGGCCTATTTATGCCACTTGGATGGTGGTGCTTAATTTGATGAGTATTTTCTTGTCTATTTTTGGAGTAAATGGGCCACTTGTCCTTAATGGTTCATATTCTCTTTTATTTTATTTGTTTTATTTAAGGAGATGTAACTGCTTGTCCATTTTTGGAGGAAATGAGCCACTTGTCCTTAATGGTTCATATTCTCTTTTATTTCATTTATGGAGATGTAACTCCTTGTCTATTTTTGGAGGAAATGAGCCACTTGTGTTTAATGGTTCATATTCTCTTAATTCTATTTATTTTATTTTATATATAAGTAAGCCAATATAGTAGTGTATGATAACATATATATATATATATATATATATATATATATATATGACAGAAATTTAAATATGCATAACATAATATGTGGTGTAAGATAGATGAGGAGTATATGATAGTGAATATAGCATTATATATATATATATATATATATATAATATGTGTGGTATACATATACTGATTAAATATATATATATATATATATATATATATATATATATATATATATATATATGAATGGATACGTATATATGATATTGTGTATATTCTATATGTATCGATGTGACCACATGCAATTAATTGTTTGGAAGTGTTTGGGAGTATTTGGAAGTTTTTGGAAGTATTAAGAAGTATAGTGTGATCATAAGTATTATGTTAGTATATATGCATACATAATATGATAGCATTGGCTTAAGTAATTATATTGCTATAATTGTATGGATAGTATGGTATAACATAATAATTATTTGGGTGTATAAATTATTAGATATAGGTTATATGACTAATATGATGTGTATATGATTAATAATTATATGATATATGATTGAAGAATTATAAAATGTATGTAGACATTAGGCATATGTATAAAAATAAGACATAGTAAATATGGTTTATGGTATGATGGTATGTTGTATAACTAATAGTTATTTTATCGCAGGATATTAGAAGATTTTGGTGGTAGGATGTTTGGTTGCTTGAGGAAACTATATATTTACTTTGGTTGATAGTATAAGTAGTGTGTTACGTGTAAATAATTAGTAACATAATGTATGGTTAGTATGTGTGGATTAGATGGGATTGCCATAAAAGTATGTATAACATTGCTATTGATGGAGTCTGTATGCAGGCAAGATCTATGATTGTGTATGTGTTGAGTGTTTACATAAGTGCAATATTAGTAATGTTTGTGTGATGTTGTTGGTTGTATACATGTATTATTAGTATATGGATATTATATATATCGTCATGTGCTAATAATTATATATAATGTTATGATAAATAGTAACTATTCGAAATGATTGCTATGGTCGATGCATGATGTTTGAATCGTTGATGTATGTTGTTTGATACTATTGGTTGTTAATGATTGGTGTTGGTTGAATAATGATACATGTACGATATTTTCATTACTGTATGTATGTATATTATTGGTTGTTGTGTGTATGCTTGATGAATGATGGCTGATGTCGAGTGAATGATGTATGGATTATATTGTTATTCATATGGTTTCTATTGGTTGTTATATTTGTCATGGGATGATATTAGTGTGATTGATGTATTTTGATTGATGTATTCCGATGGATGTACTTTGATTGATGTATTTCGATTGATGTATTATGTTTGATGTATTATGGTTGATGTATATTGCTTCTCGTTGATGTATCCTGATTGATGTGTTCTGGTTGAGGTATCCTGGTTGATTTATTCTGGTTGATGTATTCTATTTGATGTATTCTGGTTGATGTATTCTGATGCTTTCTGATTTATGTGTTCTGGTTGAGGTGTTATGGTTGAGGTATTCTGATTGATATATTTTATTTGATGTATTCTGGTTGATGTATTTTTATTCTCGTTGATGTATTCTAATGTGTTTTGGTTGATGTACTATGATTGATGTTTGTATGGTCAGTTGATGCATGTATGATTGTCATTGGTTGATATTTGTGTACGATTGATATATGATCGAGATATGGTTGATATATGGTTGAGGTATTTTGAACTGATGTATTTTGGACCGACGTCTGTATGATTGGTGGACTCCATGAATGGGTACCTAATTAGGGTAGCTATACCAAAAGTATACTTTAATTATCGACCAGGGAGCGTACAAACTTAAGAGATGCTAGGCACTATATGTACACTATAGGGTGATCTTTGTCATTTTGAATGTTCAATGTATCCTAAAGAATGCTCTAAGGGAATAGGAAGTATTGTTCTAGAAAAACAAAGAAGAAGAAAACATGAAAGTATGTAAATCCATGAATTGAATACTGGAAAACTGAAAATGCTGAAAACTGATAAGTCTATTCCATTAATCCAATGCTGAAAACCAATAAATTTTAGTCTAAGAATTGAATGCTGAAAACTGGTAAAATCTATTCCAGGAATTGAATGCTGAAAACTGGTAAATCTATTCTAGGAATTGAATGCTGAAAATTGGTAAATCTAATCTAGGAATTTCAATGTGGAAAACAATCAAATTCTATCTACCAAATCAAATACTGAAAGTGATTAAACCCTGTTATTATTCAAATCAAATGCTGAAACATTTAAACTCTATGTGATCAAAATTAAGTAAAGGAAGCATACATGAAATTGTAGATCTGAATCGTTATTTGGAAATGGTATAAAAATGCTAGAACTTGGATATAAAATACGCCTACGCGGATGGTGCACACAGGACTATAGACAATGCTTTATGGAACTACGGAAACAATGTTATCAAACTACGGAAGAAAATTGTTTGTACTGAAATTGAAATCTGATGTCTAAACGAATACCAAAGTAATTTCATGCATCATGATGATTGAAACAATAAAAATGCATGAGAAATACCTGTAATGAAAAACAAAACTCTTGATATACGCATTGAAGGGGCCCTCCCCAACACGTATTTCAGGAGGAAAATAAACTTATAAACTCAAGGAATTAATATAATGTTGGTCTTCCATTATCAAATCATAACTTCATGTTTCAGGAAAAGTTAAAATAGAACTATCTCAAATACAAAATATGCTGAAGATTGTTTCTCAAAAATGTCTCCAGACCTCTTGCTATTCAAGAGGTCCCTATTTATCCTTATCTATAACCTAGCTCTACATTGTAAATAATGATCCTGTTTAAGAGGGTCCTTTCTTTAAATCGGAAGAAAATGGATCGCTGAGTCACTCATGATCTTTAGTCTTGAGCTTGGTTACTTATTACTTTTGTAGGTCACCTGCGCCCTGCTCACATATGCATAAATTCATAGTATTAGCACATAAAACACGTAAAGCATAAGAAAAGATAATCGCTAAACTATTTCATTAAATAATCAAACAAATGCATTCTCCCCTACAAAAAGAGGTGTTTTTCTTAGTCTTTTTCCTGATTGTGTGAAGCATAAAGGGGGTCTATGGAGTACCTATATCCTGGGCTCATCATCTCCCCGAGACTTGAAGATGTCACCCATCCTTGGGTGACACATCCTACTCCATGACAGCCTCCCTGATATCCCAGGGGACAACTCGAGGAGTTCCTACCTATCTGTAATAACCTTGAGTTTGATCTTCTTTATCCCATGCTCTCATTTCCTCCTCTTCATTGATCTGCCCCTTAATAGTCAGAGGGAAAAAGAAAGGTGGGCTTAATTTCATAGCTATCCACCTTAGATAGTTCTTTATTAAAGACTCTCTATAAAACGTTTCTCTGGTGAGTGCAATTTCCAACCTAAGGGGGGAGTGAGGCTCTCTCTTTTTCAAATCCTATGAAATTCATGTCCACCTCTCACCGATGGCTTCCCGAACTTCTCTATAGGTGCATTGAGAGGTGATGTCAAAATGTGAAACTGCTTCCTGCTGCTTTTCGAGAAGTATGGGAATTAGATCTTTGTCTGCGGTGATGGCAAGGTGATCCTGAATTACTTTCTTAGGGTGAATTGCTTCAGCTTTGATCCACAGTGGGTTCTTCCATTCTTCTACGAGGTAGAGATGAACATCTTGGGCTCTTTCTATTTCATGCTTCATCCAAGAGCATAATGCTCTTAATTGGAAGTCACCCATGTAGGGATTTGACGACCAATTGGGTGAGTTTGGTACCACAAAATTATGCAAGAAATATTTGCATAATTGATCTTTTGCTAATTCAGTGTAGACAAGGGAGGTGTCTACAAACTACTTAGAGGTGGTTAATTCTAAGGGTAGGCCTTGCTTCAGCCTCTATAAATGGAACCTGTCCCATTTCTCTTTTAAGTAAACTATGTATACCCTGGATGGTAGTCTGAACCCCAATATATCTTCATAAATTTTGGCAGTAGTGGTTAAAGTATCTTCCAACTGTAGGATTTTATGATCTCTTTGAGCCAAATCCTCCTGGGCTTGGCCCAATTTCTCTTTTAGTGCTGAATTTTGATGCTCCACCAGCTTCAATTCCCCCGCATGATGCATTTTTAATATTTGGGTTTTTTTATGTATAAATGGTGGGGATGCTGGTGAAACTAGTTGGCTTCTGTGGAGCCTTGCTTCAATTTTTAAGGAAGCCAACTCTTCTCTGACTTCTTCCAGCTTGGCTAATGCCTCAGTCAACTGATCATTTATTCCAGTGTTTATATCTTCATTTGTAGGGTTCCACTGGAAGGTATCTTCTTCTACAGGTGTAAAAGGGTTGTCCTGCTCTGCCCTGAAATCTTTAGAGTCGGATAGGTTATGTATTACGGGGCTGGCCTTTTTTTCTTTATTTTTTGTATGCTTGGATTTGTTATGCTGTGCCAACCTTCCACTCTGTCGTTTTGACCCTTATTTGCTAGCAGAAGCCCCTATGGTTTTCTGGTGAGCGACATCCTTGGAATGCTTTATTCTAATCACAGTGTCATCCATGACCTCGTTATCACTATCCAGGTCGATTTTCCTTTTGGCTCTAGATGTAGAGGTGGATTTTTCTTTTGATCCAGAGGCCAGGGGTATGACTGGATTAGGTGTGCCTTTCATCCTTTGCACGTATTCAGCTGAGACTAGAATAAATTTTTCCCACAAGAGCTCTCGAATTTCTGCCTTAAATTCTTCACAAATAATTAACTTGATCAGTCCATGGTGAGCCAGTGCATCCTCCTTCCCTTGCACTACCTTCTTACTCATTTCCCAGAGATACTGCAGAAGATAGAAGGGAATGTTGATGTTATTGCTTGATCTAATATGGCCCCTATGCCTTAATAGCTCAAGAATTTTGAAATGGAAGGTTGGTATGTAACTGAGCCTCCATGTTCAAGTTATATACTTCAGGACAATGGAAGCCACCTCGTCCCATGGTGCAGGCATGGTGTCTCTTTTAACCTCGTTTTTGTCTTCCTCATAGCTTTCCCCCTGTCCAAAGAAAGATGCTTTCGCCCTCTGGTTATCTTCTCTATCATCTCTACCCTAATGTATCCCCCTAGGCAATCCTGAATACTTTGCAATTGCTTCTTCATCAATCCTGATCCGTAGTCCTCTCACCCAAGTGACATATTGTTCTTCTTTTATGTGCTTCAAATTCTGGGTAAATTCTCAGGCTACTACTGTGTCGGATCCTCTCAGGACTATAATAAATGACATACATCCCGTTGTGTGGAGGATGGTCAACACCTGTGGGTTTTCATAGATAGGCGTGTGGTCTTTTGGCTCGCTCTTCTTGAATCATTTTGTCATTTATGAGTTTGCTAAATAATCATCAAACTATAAAGCTTTTAGTGGTGGATGACTTACCCATCTGTTTGGGATCGATCGTCGGCTTGTGGGAAGCTTGTTGGCTGAGTGGCGAGTCCAACTTTCAGTATTCTTCCTTTCTGATAAACTTGTATTGCTAAATTGGGTATTCTTGTATATCCCGCTGTCTTATTTTTCTATTTTTATGCACTCATCCTCATTATTGTGCATCGTGTTTGTTGTCTTATGCATTCCTTTACATTATTACACATTGCATTCCTTTGCATCATTGCATATTTTGTTGATGCTTTGATCATTAGATGATATGGCAGATATGGAGGTCGCCATTCTCCTAACATGGCTAAGATAGGTCATCATGACCCAATAAGGTTACCCTGAACCGTGTTGCCGAACTGACTGAAAAGGTGTCCTCATCTTGAAAAAATAGTCATTTCTTGTGGGGAGAATGATTTGATTTGAAAATAAAACAAAGAGTTCAGTGATTAACTGTTATCTTAGCATACCTTAGTGGATGATGTGGGCACGGGATTCCGTAGTAGATTTTTCCTATGTCTGTAGTTATTTTTGTCATGTCAGTAGTTATGCTTTTTTTATGATTTTCTTTTGTTGGCTCGCTTGCTTTTTGTCATTCGCTTGCTTGAGTTTCTAGGCTAGTTTGTTTGATTTGACCTTTGATTTTTTTGAAGATAATTTTATAATGAATTTTCTGGCTCCCTTGATTGGATTTCTGTCTTGTTGAATTTTGTATTTGCATTCTTTTTGCTTGTTGATGTTATGTGTTGGCTCACTTGATTTTCTGAATACTTCTCTTGTATTTCTTGCACAGGCTTCATTGTAATTTTTCTGATTTTTTGTAATTTCTTTGTTGGCTTGCTTGATTGGATATTTGCTGAATTCTGCTCATTGATGCTTGGTATGGCTCGCTTGGTATTTGCTCGTTTCTGATTACGTCTCTCTGTTGTCTTGTTGAATTTGTCCTGCTTTGCTTGAATTTGAGTTTCAGTTGCATAGCTTCTAGTTTGTTATATTATTTTTCTTTTTCTCTTTTTTCATTTTTTTCTTTTTTCATATTTTTCTTTTTTCCGTTTCTTTCTCTATTTTTTTTTTCTCTTTTTTTCTTTTTCTTTTTTTTTCTAACTGTAATCAGTGATTATATATGTCCTCTATCAGCATTAGATTTTTGTGATAGAGTGTTTGTGTGAACTCCTCTCTGGACTGTGGTTTCTTATATAGCTTGAGTCTATGTCCATTCACCAACATGAGGAATTTTGTTTCATCAATTGTTGTAATTCTGACTATTCCATTGTCATAGATTGTGTCAGTGATATAGGGTCCGAGCCATCTGGTGGTGAGTTTGCCTTGAAATTTTTTAAACCTGGAGTCATATAGTAGTGCCGAGTCACCTCCTTTGAATTTCTTATGCTTGATGTTTTTGTCATGCCATTTCTTCCTCTGTTGCTGGATGATTTCAGTGTGGTTAAGGGCTTGTTGGTGGTGCTCATCCAGTTGATTGAGTTGTAGCATGCATTCCTCTTGAATTTATGAAAGTTCCATGTTTAAATTGGCTTCAATTCTCAATGTTTTGATTTCAAATTCAATGGGGAGCATTATTTTCTTTCCATATACCAACTCATAGGGGGTAAAGCCTGTTGTTGTCTTCCATGTTGTGTTATAATCCCAAACTACTTCAGACAACCTGCTTGTCCAATCTCTTTTGTGTAGTTGTACTGTCTTTGTCAAAAAAAATTCAAGTTTTTTGTTTGTCACTTCAGCTTGACCATTAGCTTGAGGGTGGTAGGAGGAGGACCTTCGATGTTGACATTGTTTCTTCTAAGTAGGTCCTCGATGAGGTTGGATGTAAACTGTGTTCCTTGGTTAGAAACTAACTCTCTTGGAACTCCAAATATGTGGAAGATTTGTTCTGTAAAAAAATTTGCTACATTTGTTTCATTTTCTGCTGCCAGTGCTGCTACTTTTGCCCAGTTTGTAAGGTAGTCATTGCATACTAAAATATAGCTTTTCTAAATTGATGGGGGGTTGAATGGACCAAAAAAATCAAATCCCCATTTCTCAAATGCTTCCAAAGATATTTGGGTATGTAATGACATTTCATCTCTTTGTGTAGACTTCCCCTTTCGTTGACAATCATCACAATGTGATACATAATCATAGGATTCCTTGTGAAGTTTTGGCCAATAATAACCAATTTGCAGTACTTTATAGGTTGTTCTTTTTGTAGCATAATGGCCTCCACGTGGCTCATTGCGAGTGGCATGTAGTAATATCATGGACTTCATCTTCTCCATATTTGGTCTAGCCCCTTTTTAAAAATCACCCCTTCTATCCATGTGTAAGTTGCACTTTGTCTTATGATTCTGCACTTCTTTTGGTAGCTATAATGTTGTGGAAATTTACTAGATACTAAGTAGTTTTCTATGTCAGAAAACCATGGGATTTTTGTTGAGATTACAAAGAGGTGATCATCAAGGAGTTATCATTTACCAACTCACTGTCTTGTCCGCTACCACATTATGTTTGCCTGGCTTATCCAGGATTGTTATGTAAAGTTCTTGCAAGATGAGTAGCCATGTAATAATTCTAGCACTTGTATTAGGTTTATTTATAAGGTACCTGATTGCTGAGTGGTAGGTGTGAACAAAGACTTGGTATCCAGTGATATAGTGCCTGAATTTGTTTATTGCATGTATGAAAGCTAAAAACTCATTTTCTATGACTGTATAATTGAGTTTAGCTCTTGCCAAGTTTTTGCTAATGTAATATATGGCATATGATCTCTTTTCTTCTTCTTTCCCAAGGAATGATCCAATGGCCTTATCTAAAGCATCAAAATGTATGTGTAATGGTAGTGTCCAATTGGGTCCTTGGAGTACTGGGGCTGTGATTGTCTTCTCTTTGAGGTTGTAAAATGCTGACATACAATGCTTGGTCCAAATGAATTCTGTATCTTTAGTTAGAAGAGCAAACATAGGTGCAACAATTTTGCTATAAATTTCTATAAATTTTCTATAGTAGCCTGTTTTCCCAAGGAAACTTCGCACATCTCTTTGTTTGACAGGTGGTGCAAGTGTCCTAATGACCGTGACTTTTGCTTTGTCAACTTCAATTCCTCTTTGTGAGATATGGTGTCCCAACACTATGTCCTCCTGCATCATCATACTGCATTTATCATTACTTAGACATAAGCTCATTTCAATGCATTTTTTAAAGACTAATTCAAGATGTTGTACTAATGCCTGGTGAAATTTTTTTCCATAAGGTGTGAAGTCATCCATGTAGACTTCCATTTGATCATTGATAAAGTCAGAGAATATGCTCAAAATGGCCCTTTGAAATGTTGTTGGGGAATTACAGAGTCCAAAGGGTAGCACTCTTATGCATAAGTGCCCCATGGGCATGTAAATGTGGTTTTATCCTCATTAGCTGGGTGGATTAGGATCTGGTTGTATCCACTGAATCCATCTAAAAATGAGAGGAATTCATTTCTAGCCAGTGTGTCCAATACTTGGTCAATGAATGGTAGAGGGAAGTGGTCTCTTTTAGTTTCCTTGTTGAGTTTGTGTCCAATACTTGGTCAATGAATGGTAGAGGGAAGTGGTCTCTTTTAGTTTCCTTGTTGAGTTCTCTGTAATCCACACAGATCCTCCACTTCGCTCCTTTCTTAGGGACTATTACCAATGATGAGACCCATTCACTATCGGAGATTGTGTAGATGAACCCTACATCCAATAACTTCTGTAATTCCAATTTGACTATATCCTTTAAAGTTGGGTTCATCCTTCTTTGAGGTTGTCTGATGGGCACAACGCATTCTTTAATATATATGTAATGCTTGCAAATGTCAGGGTGGATACCCTTCATGTCGGTGTATGTCCATGGAAAAGCTTTGTTGGTTTTTGAGAGTACTTTCATGAATTGTTGCTCTTGTTTTGGATCCAAATTGGAGTTAATATTAACTGTTTTTCCAGGCATGATCTCGATCTGATCTGTGGTGACTGTTGTTCAAGTGAGAACACTTCTTCCCACATTCTGTCAGAGTTGTGCGGCGAATCTTTATCTTCTTCTTGTTGATCTGTTTCTGACAAATCTACAAGAATATCATGATTGGAAGGTTCATTTTGAATAAATCTATCTAAATGATTGTCTTCATCAATAGCCTTTAAAAATAGGGAAGCCTGGATGGTAAGAACAGGCTGTATGTTTTGGTCGTTTATATCAGTATAGTCATCTGTCCAATTAGTGCCTATATCACAAGCCTCGTTTATTGTTGCAAATAAAATCTATTGAAAACATCAGTGCTCGCTGGTAAATATTTGTTGCCACAAAGTAGTGCCTAAATAACTTTTGCGTATCCGTTCTAGCTGGTGCAGCGGCAGGGTAGGGAACTAGAGAAAACCGACGGGAGCAGCAATATTAGGGCTTCCGAGATCGAACCCCAGCAAAATTCAGATAATTCAGTACCCAAGATAGCTAATTTACCCATGGAGTTATCAGTTAAGTCGGGTATCTATATAAATTGCACAGAGCAACTGCGACATGATAATTATCCTACAGCCACCAAAGAACAGGAAGGTGAGTGTTCTAGTATTATGAATGAAGCTACGAGTTCTATTTTGAATATCAACCGTCCGCGCATGATGGAAAGTTCTGAATTGCTGGGGGTTTCCCAAATGGCAACTGCTGCTGCTAATAGGTGCTCCCCAGTATCAGTCGTCGAGGGATCATCGGCCCAAAAACAAGTACCAGCAGGTGGCCTAAAAACTCCCCTACAAAGCCTCCATGAATGGCACTGCCAGCCAAAAGTGGAGGTGGATCAAATTAGCGCCGAGGAAACTCAGTGCAACTTGTTTTACAGTTTGGAAGAGGAGGGTGCTCTCATGTTGTGCGAATATTGGCATCTACCTGGTGAATGAAGATAACATGGTGAAGAAAGTTATGTGGATGTTGTGTTCCTGGTGTGGAACCTTCATACAGGATTTTGCCTGCTGTGGTGTCTCACTGTTACTCTGCACAACTTTTCGTATCGCAGTTAGTTAGCTCTCTTCCCTGGAATGGAAAAATATGTTTGTAATTATTTAATACATCTAGATCTCTGCTTCGCGGTAGTGCTTAGAATTTTAGGAATGACCCCAAATAATCTCTGGCCAGAGAGCCTCCACGAAGATGAAAAAGACACGTAGTGAAGAGTAGTTTATCACTTCCAATTGTCTGAGAGATATTTTTCCCAAATGTTGATTAATTATTTACCGAGAATAAACTGAATTATATTATTTTTACTCTCGAATAGCAAATAATTTTAAAAGGTATTTTTAATATGTGTCTTTATATGTTGGATTCATCTTCTTTCGGAGCATCATGATAAACTGTTTTTAACTATGTACCACAAACCATATGATAAGAGATGATAAGAGGGGCAAACCTGCAAGACATTTTCAAGTGGAATATAAAAAATATGTAGTGGGTAGGTGGTGTTTGTTACTTTTCTTTTGTAGGTTTACCATCTCCATTACATAAACATATGCTTTTTTTTAACATTTTTTGGCGTGGGTTTTACCATTTGGAAAAGGTAGAGATATTGGGCAGGTGGTGTTTGTTACATTTCTTTTGTAGGTTTACCATCCCCATTACATAAACATAAGCTTTTGTTGTAACATTTTTTTGGCATGGGTTTTACCATTTGGAAAAGGTAGAGACATAGTATATATACTTAGGACAAGTCACAATGTAAGTTGCCTTAATATATGTACATTATGTTTATTTTAGGAGATATAATTTTATTCATAGAAACATAGTATATATATTGAGGACAAGCCACAATGTAAGTTGCCTTATATGTATTATGATGTATATTTTAGGAGATATATTTTTATTCAAGTTGCCTTATATGTATTATGATGTATATTTTAGGAGATATATTTTTATTCATAATATGGAGAATACTTTCTATATATATATTATTGTTTTAATATATAACATGAATATAAAAAATGCTATAGTTGGGAGAGACGATAATGCAATGTAGTTGTAATTTAATTTTATATGTAAATTTGGTTGGTTTTAAAGAAAACATAATATTCTTATTTATATTATAGTAGAAATTACATTTTTTTATAAGCATATTGCATGTATTCCATATACCATCCTTGAAAAACACATATAAAAAAGGAATAGCATTTAAAAAAAAAAAACTCACCTTTAACCTTCTCTTTAAAAGTCCAAAATGAAAGGTGAAGGGAAAATCAAAGGTGAAAGGCTAATGGAAAAAATAGTGAGTGGCCCTATTTTTCTCCTTTTTTTTTTCAACTTGAACAATCTAAATCCATAGAAAAGATTCCACATAAACTAAAGTTAGCTTATAATTCGAATTTTAAAAACTCATATGGAGTGCCTATTCCTTATTAAAACAATATGTGCTATATTCACTAATTTTGTTCATTCCTCTTAATAGAGATTCCATTTACAACAACCACATATGAGAGGAAAATCATAATATTATTGTCTCCTTCACTATTTTCACATGGAAATTAAATTCCTCATTAATTAAGTTACATACCTGATCTATATGTCACATACCTTGATGCCAATTTTTAAACATTAAGACACTTAAATCAAATTTATTCATTACAAATTTGATTCCATAAGACACATCAAATTATAAATAGAAAAAATTGCACACAAAGTTGATAATTATGAACACTTATTTATAAATGAAGCTAAGTCCAACAAATAGATTGTGAGGATCAATTTAACACCCTACCATGGATATCTTATATGATATCACTAGTGCAAAGAAAGATCCTAAAAGGCTCTAATTTCATGTATTCTAATCCATAAGAAATCTATGTTTTCATCCAACTATTAGTCCATCATGGCACTCCTCTTTCACAACCCAGGAATATCTTCTATTTTTTTCTCCACCCTCCCTCATGGATAATTTTCCTTCCTATTATAAGTAGAAAGTGTCCAAATCGTCCTATTTCCTACTTCAAATCACCTATAGGCAAGACACTTGGCCAACATATTCCATTATGAATTGCAAGTTTGTGGTGTTTGATTTAAATGTTGCACATTCAAACAATAGTTTACAGTCCCATTTTCTCTTTAAATTCCCACATCATGTCCCCATCCCCCACATGATCTATCATCCATAATTTCAAGGAATACTTCTCTCAATTCTAGGTGTAAACAACCATGGATTCACATAAGATTTCCTCATACCAAGGAAAATTCAAATGGGGGAGGCATACATCACTGAGAATGGAGGATTGTAAGAATTCTTTCATGAAGAGTGAAAGGGTGTATGAATTAATCCATGATGAGGATGAACAATAGGATTCCCACAACAGTTTGGATAAGACAAATGTGCTCTTCCCAATAAGTATGGGAAAACAATAGAAGACAACCCAAGTCAACGATTAATGGGAAGTGTTTGTAAGTAAGCATGGGGATGAAAGGTAGAAGCTTAAGAGACAAATATTAGGTCAAATAACACATGCACTCCTTTTCCTCTTCCCCTATCATGATATCATGGTCCATTTTTGTTTCTGAAGAATATTTTGGTGCATATTATATTATTTTATATATCATTTTATCTTACATAGAAACATAACAATCACACCATGTAATATTAAACCGCCACTAAGATTGAGATTTACATGAGGAATATTTACTATGAAATTATATAATTTTCACATAAAATCATTTAAATCACCAACACATGTCTTACTCTTGTTACATAACAACATCAGTCCAATAATACATGATTGAGAAATAATAAAATATTTTTATTATTTTATTAAAAGTTGGAGGACGAAAGCACCCATCCTTTACATGGAATAAAACAATGCATATCATCTACATGGAGTAAAATAATACTAATAATCTACATGGAATGATTTTATAGAAGTGTCCAAATTGTTTCATTAAGTAAGGATAACAACATTTCTCCATAAGACATAGCTAATTCCAAAATGATCTACAGTTCTATGGTAACAAATGTTAAGGAGGGTTTAATAAAATTTGTAGTGTGTGCATAAGCAATATAATTTTGTATGTGTGATTTGTTTATGAGTTCATTGTTTTAAGAATTGTTATATCTAAAGTCTGTATCCGACTAGTATGGCACAAAGCTAGGGAACCTCACCTGTTGTGATAGTTTTAGGTCGATGATGTCCAAGTAAGTCATATAAGGAGGGTAGGCTTGGATCAAATCTCAAGCATTAAAACAATCCAATAAGCAACACATCATTGTTTCAAAAGAATAAAAAATCAAGGGCAAACATTTCAATAACAATATGAGAGAGGAATCAAGTTGAGAATGCAAATATATAAAGTAACAAGTTGTTGAATTCATACATCCACACAAGGAAGTTTTAACTCAAAACAATGTCTTGAACTATATTGTTTTATAAGAACATAAATCACAAGTTTTAGGCAACACATAATAAATTATTGCTGTTATTTGATCTAAAACGAGCAAAACAACTAATGTAGTGCATAAGTTAATTTTGTATTCAATACAAGAAGAAACCAATAAAACATTAATAGGATCACAATCTAACCCATAAAAAGATCCATCTCTGAGCATGAAAATTATGTTTATTAAGAATGGTTTGTCACTAAAATATATTGTCTGAAATAAAACCTTTTTATGAACCCACCATTCGAACCCCTCTCTTCATTTAGATACATGGTTTTATAGATACAAGATACATTAGTTTTGGATCTCAAATCTAAGAAAAATGGGTCGATACCTATATATAGTTCTAAGATAATACTTAGATGGATATTTATAGATTTTATAACTAAAGTACATAAATCCAAAACTGATCTCAAATCCTATACTTTAGGAAAGCTTTGACTAATCCTACTTGATCCAAACTGGGTACATGCTTGATGTTATTAACATGCGAAAACATTACTAAGAATCTATGGAAGGTAAATACCCTTGCAAAACTTGTAAAAATCCAAAATTTACAAAACACGGTGAAAAAATCATACTAGAGGAAAATATGAAGTGCATCTTGCAAATTTCTGTGAAACAGGGACTACAAAATCTCTGAAAATATCTCTAGTGGTCTTATAATCCGCATGAGAACTTGTGCAACATTTTTAGTATCTCTTCAACTCCAAAGCCATGCAATTTCACTGCAAAATATGCTTGATCTTCAAAATTTGTAATCCATATGAAAAAACCTTCATGAAACCTTACGATGACTTAGTCATTGAAACCTAAAGTGCATCCTGTAGAACATGGGATCCTAATTTTTCCAAAATGTCCATCCTATTGTTGCTTAATTGGTTCCTATTTTTTTGTTGAAGCCACATGATTTTCCACAATCTCCCCTATTTGTTCAACTTCTTTTTATCCTTCCTCGACTTCTGAGAAAATTTGCAAAGCTTATTATACTTGGACACAAGTTACTCATTCTCTTGCTGCATCTTTTTTACTAAACCTTTTGATACCTTAAGTTCTCTTTTGAGTACCTTCTTAGTCTTAAACTCCTTAGTATTTGATTAATGTAGAATGACGGGTTCAAGTATATTTGTTTTCATGCCAAGATCTTCTTTTTCAGGCTATGAATCTTCACTATCAGAATATGGGAGATTTAAAATATTCTTCCCTTTGGAATTAACTTGGCAGGATGAACTGGGAATAAGATTTTCCATAACTTGCTCCATTACTGGGGATGCTTGACCATGAGGAGTAATATCTGGTAATTCTAGAAATTCCTTGAGTGCCTCTTCAATGGTTGTTAAGGAAGTGGCCATTGTCTTCTATGTTTCATCAAATGGGTCACTTTCTTCTTCATAGATCGACTAGGAAGATACTAGTTTCTTTGGCTCATGCATTATTTTCACCTTCCTCAATATGGAACCTTTCCCCTTTTTAGTAGCTTCAAGGACTAGTTTTGATTTTCACTTTCTCTCAATCGGAGACTCTTCAAGGTTAATGAATGTATTTTTCTTCAATGAGGAGTCAAAAATAGATTTTTCGTTAAGTTTGAACTTGTTGTTTGGCCTTGTGTGAGGTTTTCTGAAATAATAGACATGTTACATTTTGTGCTTTCCCTTTTCCTTATTGGACCTATTGTTCTGAGGTGTAACTATTTCCATGTTTGCACATTTAGCTTCAGGTTCCTCAACAATGATTTTAGTAATTATTTTTCCTATTTTCCTTTTCCTACTATAAACTTGTTTATACTTAGGGTTAACATTATTTTACTTAGGAGAAACTATAGTTTTCTTTTTTAAGTGCTCCCCTTCTCAAGTTCAATTTTCCTTCTACTAGTTTTGGTTTTCCCATTGGCAGTTTCAACTATTTCCCATGGAAATAGTTACATTTTGTGCTTTCCCTTTTCCTTACTGGACCTATTGTTTGTGATGAACTTGCAATAATTAATTAATGCAAATACACGAGATATCATAAATAATAGAACATAATCACTTTTATATTGATCACGGGCCACTTCGAGGGGGCAACCTCCTTTGAGAAAGCTCAATACAATTAACTTCACGGTGCCTTCAATGACCTCAACACACACTTATATACTAAGTCTATGCCCAATACTATGAGTCAAAACCATGGGACATATAATACTACGGGACGACTTACAAAGCATATGTGTCCAATACTATGGATCAATACTATGGGCTAATATAAACTACGGATCAACAAATACTACGTGACGACTTACAAAGCATATGCGTCTAACAACAATATACTAACATAGTAAAGAGAAGGGTTGACATAGGTTCCTAACATCCCCTCTCCCTTAGAAAAAGCTTTGTCGTCAAAGCTTTGGTTGGAGAAATTGCTGCAGAATCTGAAGGAGTGGTTCCCCGGTAGCATCCTCGGGTTGCATGTCAGGCCACTAATGCCTTTGGAGTGTCAAGGAGGATTGCTTGGAAGGATGTAGATGAAGAAGAACCCTGTCAGCTGCGTGGAAAATCCACTCAGAATGGTGCTGATCAGCTTGTTGTTTCAGGCGAATTCTGGCCATGTGAAGATTGTCCCACAGAATGAGAAGAATCTGGTCACGGTTTCGAAGAACCGAGTCAATTTCCTGAACTGGGGACCTGCTAAGGGTGTATGGAAGAAGAACTGGTGGTGTTTTTCCATAGACTGCTTCATATGGTGTCCTTTGATATGTGGTATTGTACCACCAGAGCGCTGCTAGGAAGTCCATAGAAATAGTTGGCCAAAGCTGTGTAGGGATGGGCAAGGGTTTGAGCAATCCCAAAAGGAGTGTCGTTTCACCCTTATTGACTTGGAAAGTATCATCGTCAATCACCATCTGTTGAATTGTCATTTTTAGTCCCTGCCAAAAGAAGTTACATTGTTCCCGGTCATACATTTTGCGAAACCCAGAGTGCCCTGTTGATGAAGAAGCATGGAGTTAATAGAAGAGAGAGCCCTGTTGAACATATTGCAACCAATTTGGAACAAGTAGAGAAAGAGTTGTAAGAGAAACTGGGTCATCAATTGTGCAAGAAGGAGCATCTTCCACCATATTGTCCTTACCCTTCTTTTAAGTGATCACATAGGGATAACCCATGAGTTGGATAACCCATTTCAGGTGTGTTGGGGAGGAGACCCATTGTTCTAGAAAATTTTCCGGACTCGGGAGATCAGTCTTGATGCAGAAATAATTCCCTAATAGGTATGGCTGCCACTTCTGTACTGCATGCAAAATAGCCATCATTTCCTGCTGAGAGGTAGATGTGGCTAAATTCGTACCGAAAGGGTCTCTTGAAGGCAGCAAGCACATTGGTTCAGCAAAGATACCTGCATATCTATCCAAGGAAGTAGTGGAGACTGTTGATGGGTGCATCTTAATGGAATTGAGCTGAGCGATGACACTATGTGAATTCTTCTTAAGGATTTTTTCTAGGCGATGTGAACTGATGATGAAGAGAGACCCTGGTTGTAAGCCCATAAATTTTTGTTGTGCCCCGTTGACTTTAAACTGCATCCAAAGTTCAGCAAAATCCCATAAGATGGGGCCAAGTGTGCGTAACCATTGAACGCCCAAAACCACATCACATCCGCCTAAGGACAAGGCAAACATCTCAGAGCATAGGTTATAATCTTCCATAGAGATACGCACATTGTGACCCTTCCCCTTGCAAGGTAAGGTGCCCCCATTGGCAACCATGACTTCAAAGTTGGAGCAAGGATGGACAAAACAATCAGCCTGTTTGGCAATCCAAGGGTCAATGAAGTTATGAGTGCTACCAGAATCAATGATTATGGTAAGAGGGAGCTTCTTGAAGTATCCCCTGACCCGCATTGTTTGTGGGGTGGTGATGCCGGTTACAGCATGGAGAGAGATATCGGGTGGGTCGTCTGGAGATGGGGTGTCAACAGGCAGGTGTTGAATGTTGACCTGATCATCTACTGTATCTGTAGATTCTTCACCAAGTTCTAAAGCAGGTGGAGAATCCACATCCAAGAGATAGAGCTTTTGTTGAACACATCTATGTCCTTGAGTGAATTTCTCATCACAATTATAGAAAATCCCTTTTTCTCGGCATGCCTGCATTTCTATTTCAGGAAAATGCTTGATAGGAGTTGGTTGAGGAGAAGGTATGATGGGAGGTCGTTGGGAACCCATATTTCTGAAGGGAACAAAGGTGGGTTTGGAGCGTTGTTGAGCTGCGATCTTGTCCTCGGCTAGCTTAGCCAACCCTAAGACTTCCATCATTTTGTTGGGACAAAACATTTTGACCTCTGAGCAGATTTCATCCTTGAGACCACTGATAAAACAACTCCTGTAGAATTCATCAGACAATCCTTCTGTGTGATTGGCCAATTTCTCAAATTCTGTCTGATACTCTCTCACTGTGCCAATTTGGTGAAGTTTAGTGAGTGCTCCTGTGAAATCATCAAAAGCACTAGGACCAAATCATGGCAAAATGAGTTGGCAAAAATCTGTCCAGTTTGGCTTGGGATGAGCTTTGATGTACCAACGGTACCATTGAAGGGCTTCCTGTTCCAAATGAAAGGATGCAAGTGGAACTTTCTGGACATCAAAAGTATTATGTAGACTGAAATATTGTTCTGCTCGGTATATCCATCCAGTCGGATCAGTACCATTGAAGTGAGGAAAATCAAGCTTCGGCCCACGAAAATTGCTGGAAGAAGAGAACCCGATGGCTGCAAAAGATTCTGGCTGTCGGTTATTGTTCATGGCTGAATGCTGAATATGGAGGCTGAGAAATTTTTCATCCAAATCTTGGAGTTTTGTTTGGATGGCTGCAAGTGCTTCCTCCATGGTGTTTGTTCCTGCATGGGTGACAACCATAACCAGTTTTTTTTTTTTTTGGTGGAATGGGTAGAAAAACACAAACAGAAGCTGATTTAGTAAAGGGAAATTTGGATTGGGGAAACAATCTGATGGGTAATTTGGGTTTGACTAGATTTTGGACACTGTCGAAAGGACAAGAAAGCAAAAAGGGGGATTTCAGAAGCGGGGTGATAGAATGAGAAAATTTGGCAGAGAGGGACAAAGAAGCAGAATTCAGAAAGGAATTCTGTGGTAAAATTTGAAGGTGATTGGGTGAAAGCTGAGGAAGTTATGGAAAACCCTAAAAATAGACAAATGTGGGATTTCGAGCTTTGGGAAGGGGAATTGGGGATAAGGTCCTCAGGAATGAAAGATGCAGAATGGAATGACAGGGGTTCCCCGAAAATTTCAAGGGAAACAGAGTGAAAACAAGGGAGATATGGAGAAAAAACTGAATTTTATACTTTTTTTTTTTAAATTCAGAAATGGATCAGTAACAGCGGCGCGGATGGGATCCACAACAGATGGATCTGCAACGGCATGGAAGGGATCGAAAACGGCTAGATCTGAAACGACGACTAGATCTGGAACGACTTTCAGAATAGATCTGAAACAGCTGGATCTCGAGTGGAAGTGATCGGCAACAGTTCAACTGAAAATAGATATGGACCCAAGGTATGTGCGGCTTCCTAACAGTTCAGGGGTTTCACTCGGCCACCAATGTTGTCTGATGGCTTGCGTATTGGGGCAGTACCCCTGACTCCACGGCTCAGGTAAAACTTATAACCGCTTTGCCACAAACGACAGCTCTTGGTTTACCTCATGGGTGGAAACTAGTCAATCAAGTAGGGGTCGTTGCCTTTTTCGCTGGCAGGTCCTCTCAATGGGCCAACTACTTCGGGGTTCCTGTGGTACTCCTCACAATGAGTTTTAGGGCTTATGCCCAAGTACTTCCCACAGTTAAGCGGATAGGGATTATTCCCAAATCCGAACCTGCAACAGATGCAAAAAAAAATTTGGCAGAAATTTCACCCAGCAAGCCCAAGAAAGTGCTTTGATACAAGATGTGATGAACCTGCAATAATTAATTAATGCAAATGCACGAGATATCAGAAATAATAGAATAGAATCACTTTTATATTGATCACAGGCCACTTCGAGGGGGCAACCTCCTTTGAGCAAGCTCAATACAATTAACTTCATGGTGCCTTCAAGGACCTCAACACACACTTATGTACTAAGTCTATGCCCAATACTATGAGTCAAAACCATGGGACATATAAGACTACGGGGCGACTTACAAAGCATATATGTCCAATACTATGGGTACATACTATGGGCTAATATAAAATACGGATCAACAAATACTACGGGACGACTTACAAAGCATATGCATCCAACAACAATATACTAACATAGTAAAGAGAAGGGTTGACATAGGTTCCTAACATTGTTCTAAGGTGTAACTATTTCCATGTTTGCACATTTAGCTTCAGGTTCCTCAACAATGATTTTAGTAATTATTTTTCCTATTTTCCTTCTCCTACTATAAACTTGTTTATACTTAGGGTTAACATTATTTTGCTTAGGAGAAACTATAGTTTTCTTTTTTAAGTGCTCACCTTCTCAAGTTCAATTTTCCTTCTGCTAGTGTTGGTTTTCCCATTGGTAGTTTCAACTCCCTATTATACATTGGAATCATGCCTTCCTTTGATCTTGGGCATCCTAGGAATTTTAGACCTTCCAGAGGAAGTAACTATCATATCCTCCCAAGGTTTATTCACCTCAGTTTTCAAAACTAGAGAAAAATAGGAAGTGGCTCCAATCCTTGTGGATTCTCTTCAATTCCTCAATTTTCAGCAACTTGATCAGGGCTTGGTGTAATATGTTATGTTGTGTGCTATTTGGGTGTTCTTAAACCTTAACATACATTTTAGTGAGAATTTTCAACAAAAAAGAATGTCAAATTCATTTTGGCAATTCCACTCAAGTACAGTAAAAACCTCATGTGGTAAAGAAAAATAGTGGCATATCTACCTTTTCCTATTATATATCTCTAGACCATCTTCAACAAATCGCTCTAGTCATTCTTCAACCAGCTCCTTGGAATTCATTTTCTCCAATTTGGAATCTCATGCTCTTATTTGAGAAATTGATTGCAGTCAGTTAATGAAATATCCTTATACTTGAACAAACATTCGCCATCCACTGCAACCTACAAGATGATGATATGGATGCCGCTTTGGCTTGAATAATTAGGTCCCCAAATTTTTCTTGACTACCATTAAATTTCTTAGCGAAGGCACAAGCTACACCTTCATGGTGGCACTTGTTGATGTATATGTAACTTCGGAATGTATTTCATATATGTTGTATGTACTCCTATAGAGATGGTATTATTCCTCTATACGGAAGTGTCGTCATTTATATTGTAAATGTCGTAACTTATACTTGATGGGTTATTAGACCACCTTGTTGGGGTTGGCCCTGTATAAGTCATGTGGGTCAAAGGGTTATTAGACCACCCTATTGGGGGTTCGCCATGTGGGTCAAAGGGTTATTATACCACCCTATTGGGGGTCGGACCAGTCAACGTTATGTTATGTGGTTAAGTTCGATCCTACATGATTTATGTAAAAGGCAAGTCAAGTCAAGTATAAATAGAGTGCGGGAGGCACTCTATTTGTTCACTCACTTCTCACTCATGCACTGAAGGATGAGTGGCGCACTTATGGAGGAGGAGGATCTGCTGCTAGGTTATGTCTATCTCTCATGGTTGTATCATTGCTCTATCTATCTCTGAGGAAGTTATTGGGGTTTTTCACCTCTATGGTTTTCCCCAAGTAAATCTTTGTGTCTCTTGTGTGCTTGCATTATTGTCTCCATGATTGATATGCTGTACATGTTGTTTTCTCAGTTAAGATCGTAGATCAGATTGAAGTAAATTATGAAAATTTAACATGGTATCAGAGCTAGCCTGAAAGAAGGCATGATATGGCATGTATGACACTTGTTGCACTTATGATGCTAGGGCTTGATATAGAAACAACCAATCATTGTATCACTTTCGCTATAAATCCGTTTTGTAAAATTTTTAGGGTCTGAAATCTTTGCAGGTCGAAAATTAAATCCCCATGTACCTTGTGTCCAAAGGACAACCTCTAATTCATTGTACTTTGTGATTTATGATCTGTACAATATAGGGTTTCTGCCTCTTCCAGATCTGAGTCAAAATCAGGTGACCTTGGGAAAAACGTCATAACTTGGGCTAGGAAGCTCCAAATGAAATTTCGTAAAAAGTGACAGGTAGTACACAGATTGTAATATCTCATAAAAAGTTTTTAGAAGCCTAAGTTGAACCAGTGACGCGTGGCATGCCGTATAATTTTGCTCTCCTGTATTATCCCATAAACAAGTCACGTTGCGACAATTGGTATAACTCTCTCTCAGAGAGTCCAATTGAGGTCAGACCTATCAGGATGTAAAGATAACAGGCCAAGCTATCTCAAGAAAAGTTTTCAGAGGCCGAATTTCAAACAGTGACACGTGGAACGCCGTACAAGTTTTCTCTTCTGTATTATTCCAAAACAGGTCACGTTGCGACACTTGGCATAACTCTCTTTCAGAGAATCCAATTGAGGTCAGACTTATCAGGATGGAAATACAACAGGTCAGGCTATCTCAAGAAACGTTTTCAGACCCTGTGAATCGAAAAGTTCGGAGTTACACCAGAAACAATCAGGTACATATTTCTGTCAAAACAGAATTATTTTTTAGTACCTTCATTCATGGCTTCCGGAATTTAGGGCTTCGGAGAAAGTTGGAATTTTTGTAATCGGAGACCACGGCTGGATGCTACTCATCAAAATAGAAATTTAGAGACCAAGATCAGAATCTCTGGTTGGGAAGAAGGCCAGGCTTGATCAGACCCTAGTTCGGGACTTTGATAAAAAAAGTGGAAAATTAGGGCTTCTGTAAAAATGGGAATTTTTTAAATCTGTGACCACGGCTAGAAGCTCCTCTGAAAAATAGAAGCTTAGAGCTTTGGATCAAACCTTTTGATTGGGCAGAAGAGTGGGATTCATCAAACCCCAGTTCGGGGTCACGTTTAGTAAATCCGGAAGTTTCAAAGGAAAAATTGAGGAGTGAAACTTTGCAGTTTTCAAATTCTAAGCATACCAGTGTGATCAGCTCATCAAGGCGCATACTTCTATCCTTTCAAAAGTTTGAAATTCAAAGTTTGAATTTTTGGGGTTTCTCTGACAAACCCTAATCCAGCTCTAGATCGAGTTCTTACAAATCAAGTGGATTGGGTTAATCCTAGAAGAAGATGGATTGGTCACCTGCATAAGTGAAGAAGTTCCTGTTTCAGAGGGAGATGAGGCTAAGGCCTTACATAAGAAGATTACAAGCGATCTCGACAGGTATGACTCATCGAGGTATGTTTTGAGATTTGTTCATGATTAAGTTTATGGTATGTTTGTCTTCATGTTATTATGGTTAGTACAATCTTGATTTTAGATTTTTCATATCACCTTAATAAAATTATGAATGCACGATAGAAAATATTCATTGATTAGGGTGTTAACACTTATGATTGTACTAATGCATTATGGTGTTGTATGAGGTTTATGTTGTCTACTAACACAAAAAGGTACACCAAGAAAGACAAATCATGTTCTACTTCAAGAACGTATGATCATGGTGACATGAAGATAAGGATTCATCCATTGTCATGGATCACATAGAAGATCTACTCTCGAGGTATGTATAACTTGTTTCTACCTACAATGGTTAACTTATGAGACATGTAGGTTACTAGCACAAGTCACTGAAGAGAACCAAAAGACATTATACAGGTATGTTAAGACATAACTAGCTAGCATGCTAATCCAGGATCATGACTATACATGCTTGAGATTATTGTGTTTTAATAGTATACTAATGAATGTATGATTTTATATGAGATCACAAGGATAACACAATCATGATACTAATAAGCATGCATAGGGACCAAGGATGAATATGAGGTCAAGAACAAGTAATCCAGGAAGCAAAGATCAAGAGGGAGTACACTCTAGTGGTTTATGCAAGGATGAAGATATTCAGAGGGAGTTGACCATCTCTCTACATTCCACAACAGAAAGGTGTAGAAGAAGCTACTTCAGATTAGGACTCCAGTAGCTCCTGTAAGGAAGCGAAGACTCAGAGGGAGTCCACCCAATCAACAAACAAAGATAAGTATTTGAATTGTCATTTCTTAAATAATACTGTTCAATAATGTATATACTGATGTTCCTAGAATTAGGTTGTGTATTATACATATTAGAATAATTGCATTGATGAACAGTATACTACTAATATGCATGGGTAAGTGGCCTATGGCATTGTACAACATTCCATTGCTACTTATCTAGAATGAAGCCTCTTTTCTGACATGTTGGGAGTTGTGCACACTCTTAACAATGTTTTGGTAGAGATTGGAAGGCATCTAGAAAGTTACAGGATATGGATCAATGTTGTATTGAAGCATTGGCTAAGATAATTGCATGACTGTATGACATATTTCTTTATGTGTAAGAATTGGATTTGAAAATTATGAGATGTTTCTAATCATGCAATTTAACCTGTTTTGTAGGAAAGACCTTATATCTTCACCTACAAGAGGACTACAACATTTGTTCCAGCAACAAAGATATCTATTGAAGATATTGAAGTTCCCAGGCTCTGGGATGAATAAATGGAATTCCATGATCCATCGATCATGAATAATGATGTTTGGGATGTAGTCCCAAGACGTGAAGGGAAGTTTGTTATAACTTACATATGGATCTATCAAGATCAAGCATGCTGCAGATGGCAGCATAGAGAAATATAAAAGTGATGAAATAGAAGATACACCAGATGGATTCAAGACAACTTTCTTGAATGGTGCAGTTGAAGAAGAAGTGTATGTGGAGCAGCCACTTGGCTCTGAGACACATGATAGGAAATCATATATGTGCAGAACTTGGTATGGTAGGATAGGCAACTTTCTATCCAGTTTGGTCTTTACCAAGAGTAAAGCGGATTCCAACCTTTTCTACAAGGTTGAGGAAGGCAATCCAGTGATACTACTTTTGTATGCAGATAACCTGTTTGTTGCAGGTGAAGATAGATTGATTGTCGACACGCAGTGGAAGCTTACTACCAAGTTTGAGATGAAGAACTTGGGGATGATGCACTATTTGTTTTTGGCATGGAGGTGTGGCAGAGTGCAGAAGGAATCTTCCCTGGATAAGGGAAGAATGTAGTAGAGATCGTGAAGAGGTTCGGGATGATGGATTGCAAGTCCATGGCCACACCTATGGCATCAAATCTGAAGCTTCTTTGTGATGCTTCATCTGAGCCGGTTGATGTCTCTATGCATCATTAGATGATTGGGTCCTTGATGTACCTGACGAACACGAGACCAGACATTTGCTTTGTTGTGAACACATTGAGTCAGTTCCTGACAGATTCGAGGAGTGTTCACCTAATTGCTGTAAAGCATGTTCTGAGGTACCTGAAGGGTACAGTGGATTATGGGCTCAAGTATGAAGCAAATCAAAAGCTTAACCTGCAGGGTTATGTTGATTCAGATTGGGCTGGCAGTACTGCAAATAGGAAGAGCACATCTGGGTGTTTCTTAAGTATGGGATCAGGTGTGATCTCATGGTTTAGCAGGAAGCAGTCCTACGTGGCACTGAGTACAGCTGAGGAAGAGTATGTTGCATCCTGTTTAGCTAGTTGTGAGGCAGTATGGCTAGGGAATCTACTGTCCAAGTTATTTGATCTCCCGTTGGATGCTACTGGTATCTTCTATGATAACCATAGTTGTGTGAAGCTGTCCGAGAATCCGGTGTTTCATGACAGGTCGAAACACATAGAGATCAAATGTCACTATATCAGGGATAAGGTGCAGAGAGGAGCTGTGAAGCCCCTGTATGTTGCGACGGACGAGCAAATTGTAGATGTGCTGATGAAGCCACTAGCCAGAGTGAAGTTCAAGTACTTCAGAGAGAGGCTTGGTGTTCTTCAGATCGAGGACACTTCGAGGAAGAAGTGATGGACACATTTGCTGAAGCCATTCAAATCATGTTGGAAGGAGGATCCTTCACATGGCTGTGGATGTGAGCGCTGGATGATGAACATCAGGATGATGTTCTGGTTTCTGCTGGATATGATCAGTTGGATCATTCTTATGTATGTATGTATGCATAATGTTGGATGCTGGATATGGTCAGCTGGATCACTTATATGTATGTATGCATCATGTTAGATGCTTGGACCATGTATCTGTATATGTATCAGGTGGATACATTGTATGATCAGGTGGATCATGTATGGTGATATGTATCATGTATTTGTATTTGTATAAGGTGGATACATTATATGATCAGGTGGATCATGTATGATGATATGTATTAGGTAGATACTTGGCATGCATCAGGTAGATCCATTGTATGATTAGGATGATCATGGATGACGAGCTTCAGGATGTTGCTCCAGATGACATGCAGCAAGATGTTGCAGTGATGATGATCAGGATGATCATGTGAACATCAGGATGATGTATGGTGAGTATCAGGTTGATACTCTATGGCCGTGGATCAGGTTATGTAGATGAGCATGTAATTCGGTGCCCTGGGAGATTTGCAGATAGTCTTTCGAGGTTTTGCCTATGGCATATAATTCAGTGCCATGGGATATCTGGCAAATGCTCTTTTGAGGTTTTTCTTTGGGAGGACATGTAATTTGATGCCCTGGGAGATCTACAGATAGTCTTTTGAGGTTTTGCCTATGGCATGTAATTCGGTGCCCTAGGATATCTGGCAGATGCTCTTTCGAGGTTTTCTCCTATGGCATATAATTTGGTTCCCTGGGAGATCCGATAGGTTGGGCTGTGTGCCCGTAATCAGTCCTGGGATGCTCTTGCGAGGTTTTGCCATGACCACATGTAATTTGTGCCCTGAGAGATCCTATAGGTAGAGCTGCGTGCTCATAATAGCCTGGGATGCTCTTGCGAGGTTTTGTGGTGGGGTCACATGTAGTAAGTCTTGGATATCTAGATAGGATGAAAAAGGCCTCAGATGCTCTTTAGAGTTCTTGCTAGTCAAGAGACTCTTATAAGGTTTTGTGACGCACGTAATAAGTCCTGAGGATTCCACAGTATGGCCAGTGATGACTAAGACTTGCAGGTGGTGGGCCTACATCCAGTATGAAAAAGGACTGGCTCTGTAGAACTTCCTATGACGAGTAGATTCAGAGATTGATTGAGATAGCAGCGGCAGTGAGGATGATCCAGAGAAGATATCTTGTGCTAGAAGACCTATGCTCAGAAATACCTTCCTAGTTAAGAGGGAGTGTTGATGTATATGTAACTTCGGAATGTATTTCATATAGGTTGTATATACTCCTATAGAGATGGTATTATTCCTCTATACGGAAGTGTCGTCATTTATATTGTAAATGTCATAACTTATACTTGATGGGTTATTAGACAACCTTGTTGGGGTCGGCCCTGTATAAGTCATGTGGGTTAAAGGGTTATTAGACCACCCTATTGGGGGTCGGCCTTGTGGGTCAAAGGGTTATTATACCACCCTATTGGGGGTTGGCCCAGTCAACATTATGTTATGTGGTTAAGTTCGATCCTACATGATTTATGTAAAAGGCAAGTCAAGTCAAGTATAAATAGAGTGCGAGAGGCACTCTATTTGTTCACTCACTTCTCACTCATGCACTGAAGGAGGAGTGGCGCACTTATGGAGGAGGAGGATCTACTGCTAGGTTATATCTATCTCTCATGGTTGTATCATTGCTCTATCTATCTATGAGGAAGTTATTGGGGTTTTTCACCTTTATGGTTTTCCCCAAGTAAATCTTTGTGTCTCTTGTGTGCTTGCATTATTGTCTCCATGATTGATATGCTGTACATGTTGTTTTCTCAGTTAAGATCGTAGATCAGATTGAAGTAAATTCTGAAAATTTAACAGCACTGTAGTCTTTTACAAAAGTTAAATCACCTTCGTTCTTTAAATTTACTTTCAAATTTAGGGTAAGATTTAAGGAGCTCTAGCCATTGGGGCTCATAATGGACCACTCGACCACCTTTGTACATAGAAATGTAGTAGAACTCACATACTGTTATTTCTGATATTTGAGGAAAGGTGATCCTTACTACAACAAACTATTCTAAAACACCCGATGAGCACAACTAGCACTTTTAGGCAGAAATTGGACGAAGTCGAGCTCAAAATAGGAAGAAATGTAACATAGATTATATATTTTAAAATTAAATGACCTATCATCAATTATTTAGGGGAAAATGAGCAGAAAAAACACATCATAATAATTAGATATGATTATAACATGTCAATTGTAATACCCTCTGGTTTATCCCCTAGACATATTATTATTGTTGTTGTTATGTTGGACATAGTGGCACAAGGTGCTTGGACTATGGCTTGCACTTTATTATTATTTTTATCAAGTTTAAATTATAAAATAATTAATAAAATAAAAACAATCGGACGACCAATGCCACAAAAGAGAGTATGATGAACCATGATGTTACGAACAAGGGGTTGTGGAAAAATGTTTACCTATGTGTGTTGAGCCTACATTGATGGTATACACGCTTCTTATGTACTTGATTGACCCTCTTAGTTATGCACCCTAATGTGTTATGTCACTCCTTGGTTTTATTTACCCTGAGATTAATTTTTTTATTTGAGGATTGGAGTCACTCTCTCACCTAGTGCACCCTCATGAGTTGGACTACTGTGTCTCTTCATGTAGCCACATGATGTGTAACTCTAGTTTACTATTCTAGGAATGTAACTCTCATGCCTGTGTCTGTCTCTCTCCCAATTCGAATTTCTCATGAAGGAATTTGATTTGCTTACATGTTGGATAGTCACACTTGTGTGTGGGTTCATGCTTTTTCTCTTGTGCTTATGTTTGGCACTTGTGGTTCGATTTTCCTACTCTTGTTATGAGATACTTGCTGGTCATTCCACCTTTGTGGAGTATGTGCCCAAGCTAAGTTACTTTGGAGCCACTGGTGCATGTCCTGGAATTACCTCTAGAGATCCTGGATTGGAAAAAGGGGTGAGGTACACTGCCATTGGATTTGAGGTTGGAAAGAGTTGTGTATTCCCTCTAGAGATCCTAGTTTGGAAACAGGGGTGAGGTGCACTGCCTTGGATTTGAGGTTTTCATGGAGCCACTGCAATTTCCATGGATAGGAAGTGCTACTTTCGATTGGGTTGTGGTTGGACTGTTATCCTCGAGCCACTGTCATTGCCCTAGAGTGGAAGTAGAGGCCACACTTTCTATTGGGTTGTGGTTGGACTAATTTATTGAGAGAATTTGTGTTTGATTGCACTCTTTCTTGTGGAATCATGGTTATGTCTTTGGGTTGAGTATTTAAAAGTGATTTTTGGCTTGCATTGTGTCTACGATTGGGTGGAACGTGGCATAATCGATTCCAGTTGTGTATTTGGAGAAGATAAGTGATTTATCTCATGTTTATTTAATTTATTTGGATCTAATCTGATTTATTTATGGATTGAGATGAAATTTTTGATGAAATGTATGATCTATTTGTGGAAGAAATTCCTCATTGAATTCAATCTATTTATGCAAGCAAATTTTGTGAAGGAATTGGAAACTAGTTTTTGGGATTTTGTGCACAAATTGTTTGAGAAAACGATTCTTTGGAAAATTTGCTACAAAACTGATATTTATTCCCATGCTCATTATATAATGTGTATTTTGATGGTAAGTATACTAGTAATAGTCTAAGCCACCTCTCTTTTATGTTTCTACCTTCTAATTGAAAACAAGTTTTTCGATTGGATGGTTTTGCATAGTTTGGAGACTTGGCACATGAAGTGTTTGTAAAAATTACTTAGTATTATTTTTATGCTTATTTCTGATAAATACCCTTGAAATTTGTGTGATAATGTGATGGGAAATATTCTTTATAGTGTTTGGAAAATGTCTATTGAAATTCTAGATCAATTTACAATTTCTAGCTCCTTCAATGAAATAATTTTGAGTAGATTTGTGACTTTGCATATGAATATTTTGATGAAATGTTCGAATGAGATATACCTCTGTTATGAATAATCAAACATGTTATTTATATTTTTAATTTCATCTAAATAATTCTATGAGTTGTGGATTTAATTATTCTAGCGATTCCTAGAATTACTAGTCAATTTGGATGAGTAGAATTAGCTAGCTTTGTGAATTATTTAATGGACTGTATATGGGTAGAAAAATATAGACATATGACTGTAGGTGACCCCTTCTATGATTTCCATGAGCTACAAGATTCATATATTTCTCTTTATTTTGCATTTGGAAAGTTAAATTGGAAATTAAGTACATTGCAGTGAAAATTTATTAGTAGTGGATTGAAATATCTGTTTTCGTAAAAACGAAATGCTACAACCATGTGCTTTGTTTATAACATGTTATTGTGCTGTAGGTGGCTAGTTATCATGTGTGATACTTTACTTATAGATGCATTTCATTTTGGTTCAGTTATTTAGACTCAATTCCTTGCGGTGAATGTTAACTAGATTGATTGGAATTTATGGAAAATATCACCTTATGTGCAATTGAATTGATATACAAATAAACATTTAATTAGATGTAGGTACATGCTTAAATATGTTGATAATGGATGTAGGAGTTCTTTTGGTTTTAATGGCATGGTTACAAGTTGATTTTGTGCAAGACTAGCTGCTTATATTGGAAAACTAGTTAACTAGTCTTGTGGACTCTCTTTCGTAATTACAATGATTAATTATTGTAATTTTGTTACTTAGGCCTTATTTACATATAATTAGATTTTTTTAAGCCATTGGGATTGAGAATTGATGGTTATTTTTTAAACAATTGGATTTGTGGTAAGTGTCGTCATTTGTGCACTAAGTGTCATTAACTATCGTAATTAACACCTTAATTACTAGTTAACTGTGATTAAGAATAATTAGCCTTTAGAAGTGGTTATCATATCTGATATGGCTTGGATTTAAGGTTGATGATTTTATATGATGTTAATAATCTTTCCCAGCCTTGAGATCATATGTTGGATGTCTTAATGAATTTATATTAACTTATTGTTAATTATTGGATTTTGTTTCGCAAATAATTTTGGAAAAATAGAAATTAAATGTTTATGATTTATCCGTTGCACTAAAAATAAATTAATTAGCCTAAAAGAGATAATAATATTTCCCTAAGTCCATTTGATATCCCCAGGGGATGTTACAAGTTGTATCATAGCGATGGTTCCAACTTTGCGGCTGTTAGGCCTATTACAAACTCATAATTTTATGTTTACGCGCATTGTGAATTTATAAATGTGCTTTGCGAAAGAATTTTAACCTCCGTTATGTTAATGGAAGAATAAGGATTCTCACTTTAGAGATCAATTTGTTGTATTCTTTAGAATGAATTAATATTTCATATTTATTGTTCAATAGATTGATTGGTAAGTACTATGTGGTGCATATCTAATAATTGAGTAGATTGATTCGTTGATGCATGTTCACCTTGCATTGCCTCTTTTATTGTTCAATGATTTGATTTATTGATGCTTGTGCATTGTCTCTTTTACCGCTTGATTTGACTGGTTGATGCTTATGCATTTCCTCTTTTACCGTTCAGTGACTTGATTGGTTGATGCTTGTGCATTTCCTCTTTTACTGTTCAGTGACTTGAATGGTCGATGCTTGTTCATCGTGCATTGCCTCTTTCACTATTCATTGAATTGTTAATATTGAAATGCTTCTTGTGGTATTTTTTATTTACTGGTACATTATGATTAATTAATTGATAAGTAAATAATTGTCATTATAATAGTATGTACTATGTACCATTATCAGTATTAATTTAATGATAAGTTATTAAGATGATATAGTTCTATTACAATTAAATATTAATATGATTTATTAAGTGACATTAATACCCTATATGGATTTTGGATTTTCTATTGATGGTATGTTTTTATAGGCTTATTTATGCCACTTGGATTTTGTTTTTTCTATTGATGGTATGCTTTTATAGGCTTATTTATGCCACTTGGATGGTGGTGGTTATATTGATGAGTAGCTCCTTGTCTATTTTTGGAGGAAATGAGCCACTTGTCCTTAATGGTTCATATTCTCTTTTATTTTATTTGTTTTATCTAAGGAGATGTAACTGCTTGTCCATTTTTGGAGAAAATGAGCCACTTGTCCTTAATGGTTCATATTCTCTTTTATTTTATTTATGGAGATATAACTCCTTGTCTATTTTTGGAGGAAATGAGCCACTTGTCTTTAATGGTTCATATTCTATTAATTCTATTTATTTTATTTTATGTGTGTAAGTAAGCCAGTATAGTAGTGTATGATAACATTATATATATATGATTGAAATTTAAATATGCATAACATAATATGTGGTGTAAGATAGATGAGGGGTATATGTTATTGAATATATAGCATAATATAAATGGTATAGACAGTATATATATGTGTGTGTGTGTGTGTGTGTGTGTATGTGTGTGTGGTATATATATACTTATTAAACGTATATATAGATATGAATGGATATATATGTACGTATGCATGTTTGTATATTTTAAAATATGTAATAATTATTAGTATTACATGTATATGATATTGTGTATATATTATATGTATCGATATGACTGCATATAATGAAGTAAGTGTAAAGTATTTGGAAGTATTTGGGAGTATTTGGAAGTTTCTGGAAGTATTATCAAGTATAGTGTGATCATAAGTATTATGTTAGTTTATATGCATACTTAATATGATAGCATTGGATTAAGTAATTATATTGCTATAATTGTATGGATATTATGGTATAACATAATAATTATTTGGGTGTATAAAATATTGGATATATAGGCTATATGACTAATATAATGTGTATATGATTAATAATTATATGATATATGATTGAAGAATTATAATATGTATGTAGACATTGGGCGTATCTATAGAAATAATACATAGTAATAGTAAATATGGTGTGTGGTATGTTGGTGTGTTGTATAAATAGTAATTATTTTATCGCAAGATATTATAAGTTTTTGGTGCTAGGATGTTTGGTTGCTTGAGGAAACTATATATTTACTTTGGTTGATAGTATAAGTAGTCTGATACATGTAAATAATTAGTAATGTAATGTATGGTTAGTAGATGGGGATTAGATGGGATTGGCATAAAAATATGCATAACATTGTTATTGATGGAGTATGTACGCGGGCAAGATGTAGGATTGTGTATGTGTTGAGTCAATTTACATAAGTACAATATTAGTAATGTTTGTGTGATGTTGTTGGTTGTATACATGTATTATTAATATATGGATATTATATATATCGTCGTGTTCTAATAATTATATATAATGTTATGCTAAATAGTAACTATTCGAAATGATTCTTATGGTCGATGCATGATGTTTGAAGGGTTGATGTATGTTGTTTGATACTATTGGTTGTTAATTATTGATGTTGGTTGATTAATGATACATGTACGATATTGTCATTATTGTATGATTGTATATTATTGGTTGTTATGGTTGAACTGTGTATATGTTTGATGAACAACGGTCAATGTTGAGTGAATGATGTATGGATTATATTGTTATTCATATGGTTGCTATTGGTTGTTATTTTTGTCATGGGTTGATATTAGTGTGATTGATGTATTCCGATGGATGTACTCTGATTGATGTATTCTTTTTTATGTTTTCTGTTTGATGCATTCTGGTTGATGTATTTTTCTTCTAGTTGATGTATTCTGGTTAATGTGTTCTGGTTGATGTGTTATGGTTGAGGTATTCTGGTTGATTTATTCTAGTTGATGTATTCTATTTGATGTATTATGGTTGATGCATTCTGATATGTTTTGGTTGATGTTTTCTGGTTGAGGTATTTTGGCTGAGGTATTTTGGTTGATATATTCTATTTGATGTATTCTGGTTGATGTATTTTTCTTCTCGTTGATGTATTCTGATGTGTTCTGGTTGATTTGTTCTAGTTGATGTACTCTGGTTGATATATTATGGTTGATGCACTATGATTGATGTTTGTATGGTCAGTTGATGGATGTATGATTGATATATGATCAACAGATGATTGATATATGGTTGAGGTATTTTGAATTGATGTATTTTGGACTGACATATGTATGACTGATGTATGAATGATATTGGTTGATGTCACTGGATGATACTAATTACTACTAGTTGATGTATAATGGATTTTTGAATGTTCTCTAAATAAGACTTATGCTTTATGTGGAGATGAAAGGTAGTATGTTTAACTACTAGTTGTTATGGCCTTTTTTGGTTTCTTAGTTAGATTGGAATTGTTGCATATAAGTTTGCTTACCTGTTACAATAAGTGCATAAAATGTTTAGGTGATCCTTGCATTATTTGCTAGAAATATCCTTGTGATATTTATCTTTGGGATCTTCATTAAAAATTTATCTTTGAGATATTTGTTGAAAGGTATTTTAGTGTTATCTTGGTGACATTTCATGTGTAGGTATACTGGTAATATCATGGTGGTATTTTGTATGCCTTGTTGAAAAGTATGTACTAACTATGTGACTGATTAAAGTAAGATTCAGGTACCTCTATTGAAGATGTACTTCATGTATCCTTATATATATCCAATACTGATACAAGTATCCTTGTTAGAAAAATTGTTGGTTGTATTATTGTCTTAATGAATTCACCAAATATTTAATTCTCGACCAGGGTTGGTAATCTTAGAGTTGTGACAAAGTATATGCTGAGGTAGAAGGGTACCTAAGACATCAGCTCGGTCGAACTTAGAAATGTTTAATAATGAAAAGATCGAAATATCTTTCAAAATGAAAAACCGAGTCAAACATCAGAAATACAACTACTAAGATGATTAGACCTAACCAAACCAATAGATCAGAATCGTATCAATCTATACTACTTTACTCTATGAACAATAATTGAAAAGACAAAAACAATACTACTCTAGGAAACAAGACTTAATCAAAAGTAAACAACTCTTATGAAAATGGAAACTACTAATCAAACTCTACTCTAGGAATTAGAAATACTAGCTACCATGCAATAACTATGAATTCAGGAACCTAGCAATGAAATGATTCAATTTACAACTAACTATGCAAAGACAAAAAATTTATACTATCTTAAGCAAGATTACAATTACTCAATGAACCTAAGAAGTTAAACAGTTAAACTACTCATGCATTTAACAAATACTCAAAACTAATCTAAGCTACCTAATTCCATTCTCCTTGAGGATTTTGAGGAAATGTATCAAATGTGATAGGAACTGGAGAAAATGAATCGAAATGAATTTCAAATGTGAGAGAGAAAGAAAATGGAAGTAAATCTAATTTAACCTCTACAAAGAGATGTAAGCTAAAAAGTGACCAATTGCAGTTGATTTTAAACATTGTAATCTATTCTTTATCCATAGGCAAATGACACTTAAAAACTAGCTACAGTACTTGAAATGAAATGCTCATTAACAAAAGTACAAATCCTAAGTTATTTGATCTCCAATGACTACTTGGAAATGCTTATCTAGCTCATGCAAATACCTATTAATACCAAATGATATCTATCAATACTTCAAACTAGTTTATGAAACATTAACTATAAGAAAAGAAAACGAAACTAAGTACAAGACAAGAACTTAAATGACTGAAATCAATATTAACTTGTAATCAAAACCTACAACAGAAAAGCAAGATGTTCCTATGCTATATCTACTACAAACCAAACTATATTCTAAAACAACTATGAAAGTGCAATAAAGCTGATCTATAACTTTGAGAAACAAACCTATATTAAACTAAGTTATGAAAACTCTTAGATATTGAAAATGAATGCATCTATATCAAACACACATGGACTTATTAAACTTGGATTGAGACTAGTTCATATTCTATTCTATCTACGGAAATGAAATAACTTGAAACAATGAAACTAAACCAAATCAAAACACTCTGTAAATAAAAGTGAAAGACTAATTAGGAACTTGAATGCAAACTGGAAATGAAATACTGAACTAATTCAGAAATAAGACAAACTGAGATTTAACAAATTCTATGATAACATTATAAACGAGTTTAAGATAATCTAGGTGCTAGGCACTAAAGTAAGTGAAAGTAACTCATAAACTACCTAAATCATAAGCAAAAGACATTTATGCTGCTTCTACTTAAACCAAAACCATTTGTCATTTGAACAGTAAAACATATGCTTAATGTAAATGAATTTCATCATTAATAAAACTGAAATGGTTAACCTATGTGTAAATGTAAAATGAGATATGAAATGTTAAGGGTGGATTCGAATCCCAAACTAGCTACAGAATGTGATTGACTAGCTAACTATCTCTACATAAAATGAAATACTAGCAATTCTGGAAATGACTGTAAATTCTAGAAAATTTTGTCTAAATACGAATGAAAGGTTGAAAGAAGGTCTGAAAGGAAGTCTGAATGGATGGTGTGAATGGTCGACCGAATTGATTCTGAAGGCATAAATTGCATAAAAACGTAGGAAATGATATGTTATAAACAACAAAGTTTCACCTATAGGAAAACAGACTACTTGCTTGCAGAAACAAAATGACTTACAGTAAACATAATAGATACATGTAAAAACGAAATGACTTAGTTTCAAATGTAAAAAGAAACTACTGAATATACACAAATGGAACCTCTGATTGTTGAGGGGCCCTTCCCAGCAATAGGGGTTTATCTCCTAGGCTACTCAGTCACCAACCATTAATAGAAAACAAGAATGATCATCAATAGCTGAAACAAAGTCTTTCTATCAAACTGAAGAAAGTTACACAACATTTTTCTCTCTATCTCCATGCATGCGTTTCTCAACCTGAGACATATTTAAATATTTTTTTACAATGGGAGACCAAGTCAACCCTTTCAGTGGTCGACCTCTCTAAAAATAGGTCTTAACAGCTACAAGAACGATCGATTAAATCGCATATACCATTTTTCCTTCTTCCATGGGCGTTGATTCTCTTTGACGTGGGAAGCTGATGCATTGTCAGGCTAGGAAAGTAGGAACACGGATCTTCTATAACAAGGGATCAGGAACCATGAGGGACACATTGCCAACATAACCCACGTCATGGTTTTTGCCATTAGTGCCCCGGAATATTCTAACCAACGCATCCAAGACTGTGAACAGAGGGCTGAACGATTGTCTGAATGCGACTGGGCATCTTGGATGTGAACGCCCATTTGAATGAGAGTCTGTTTGAAAACCATAGCCTGCAGAATGAAGTCTATGTTTCCCAGTAGGTCGAGAAATGTTAAATTAACTTTAATAAACCACAAAATGATGAAAATCAATCAAGATTCATGCAATATTAAAATGTATTCATACCTAAGTTCAAATGGTGGTATGAATGGAAAGAAGTATGACTTATCATATCAAAAATGGTAAAAATAATGCTAACAGAGCACGTTTAATGATAAAAAATGATGACAAAATTGGGCATCAACATTCACCCCAAACCAGAGATATGTTAGGTCCCACTGAGAAAAGAAGAGAAGAAGTCAGGAAGAAGGCTGAGTTGTGGCAGCAACTACCTTTGACTTAGAAGAGGAAGTAGATTTAGGCTTAAACTTCCTGGCTTGGGCTCTTAAGTTATCATGCCTTGTCCGGAGAGAGTCATGAGAAGTTGTTATGGCTTTGTTCAGGTCGTTGACACTCTTCACTTGTAGACGTAGTTCCTTATTCTCTTGGCGAAGCTCATAAATTATTTTAACATATTTCTCATTTTGGGTTGTTAATAGTGCTACATCCCCGGTCAATCTATCCACGGTATGATGGATTGGAGTATATGGTTCTGCGAAATACTCAGGATATTTGTGAGGGCTCGATCCATTTAGACATGTTTCGGTATCAGCAGAGGTGTTTTTGATTTTCAGGAGCCTTTCCTTCAGTGATTGCAGGATCAAGTTCAAGGATAGGGACTTCAAGCAAATGGGAGGAGACATCAGCTAATGTAAGAAGGGATGTTTCAGGGATAGGGTCGTTTGGCTGGGCGTCAAGGCTATCTGAATGAACTGGCTAAATGACGGGCTGAACGACACACTGGACGACGGTCTGGTTGACAGACTGATCATGATTTGACCTTCTAGATTTTGTGGATATTGGTGAAAAGAGTGGGGGTGTCATGGTCATGTCCTCATGGACAAGCTCAAGAGAGGAGGATGAATGGAAAAGGTGCATTTCTCCTAAGTTACCCTCATCAAACCGCATAGACTTAGTGTCTCTTTTTGCTTGGGCAGAGGTTTGAGCAAGCTCATCAGCACGAGTTTGAAATTGACGATGCTTCCGCGAAGCAGAAGCTTTAGCAATGGGTTTCTTGACCAAATGGGGGTTCAATACTTCAAACACAAAAATTTCCCATGTTTGCCCCTTTTCCCTCAACTAGTGAATGATCAGGATTTTAATGAGATAGTGGTGATATAAACTACCAGTGGGGTTAGCTACGCTTTTCCTCACCTGGTTCGACATTTTCTCAAGGCTCTTCATAAAATAATATGGAAAATTTAGAGCTTGGTCATTAACAAAATGAGCTAATAACTTGAGATGACAGGCTTTGAAGATGGTGAACTTACCCTCACACGTTATCAACCAGATGATGATGGCTAAGGGCTCGAGATATTCTGGCTTAATCCACTCCCGGTGGAACCCTTTTGTGCCTGCAACATGGTTATAGTCAGCCTTTAGAGCAAATTCATGAGCCGTCCGAGGGAGGAAGAGGTGCTTGTGCCAACGAGCACCCTCCCGTGGAAGCTTTGTAGACAATGCAATAGACTCTTCCATCATAAGAAAATTAAGGTGGCCAACCTTAGCCGTTTTATTGTTGAATCCCTTGGAAAATAGGAGTGAGATCTCATGATAATGGCCCTAGAGAAGATGGAGGAATGGACCCCAACCTGCTCGAAGAAAAATTTCATGGCATGCTTTGAATTCAGGGATACGGAGCAAATCCTGGTAGCTCCCAGGATCATGATAGATCGACATTGTTAGACAAATGTAGATGGATGCAAGGGATACAGGGGATTGTAGGGAATCCAAGGAATGCGAATAGATGGACTCAGAGAGGATGAGAACGATCAAAATGAAGGTAAAAATGACACAGGCATTAGTTTAAATCGTGGTCCATTCGAACGTTTGAGTGATCATGAGATGGAGATTTGGCACAGTTAAATGATCATGCCATCATTCAAAACTTTGAATCATGTTCCCTAATAAAGATGCATGCGTTAATGAATTTGTATGGTTGTGAAATATTCAACCATGTCCAAAGTAAACTTTGGATAGGTTGAATGAAATTTTCATCATAGAATTATAATCATATGGTGTATTGAAAAATCATGATGACCTTGATTAATAACATGTCAGCTCACATGATGATTTTTACATATAACTTAATGAAGAATTAAAACCATATGATAGTCAAAAATTCTGAAAATTGCATTGATGCGAGATTAGTCAATTCGTTTGGTAAAGTCGAGATGAGTTGAAGAATGAGATCCTATGCAGAGAATGCAGAGATGACATTTGATATTTCGTGATAGGGTTAGATTTCTTGTTTATATTCAAAATTCAAAAATCAGATACCTTAGCATACTTGATCATGCTATTATAAAGTTATGGTTTCATTCGGATCAACATTCAACATCTCATCCAGTCGCTTCATTCAGATCGTCATTCGACCCTTGATATAGACCTTTTGTCTGTATAAGATGTGCTTTGCTAGATCTGACTGCTGTTGATTATTTAGAGAATTTATGAGGCTGCCAGCACACAAAAGGACGATATAAACATGCTTTTCTGAAACTTCAGTCGCATTCTTCCTTTATTTAATATGGATCAGAATAGTCTTTCTTCCACTACTTGCATTATTCCTGAAACATATATCATTTTATCAGAGATAAATGAAGTTTTTATAATTAATCAGAAAATAAAGACAATTATGATCCTCCCCCAAACCAAAAATATGGCATGTCCTTAGGCCATCAAATAAAACTTATTGGTATTCACATATTTCCAATTAGCAGCTTAACAAAGAACTCTAGAATGTTGATGTTATTATACAAAAAGGAAACATTAACTAACTATAAAAATGATCCATATATATAGTCATGCAATATATTTCAGTTTGTACAAAAGAAAATATGCCTTTCGTCGTCAAATATTTTTCAAATCAAATTACAGTGACCCTTGTGTAAAATTAAGAGAATATAAAACTTAACCATTTTTCCTCATCAAATCTGCTCATAGGAACTCAATCAAATTTCCTAAGAGCCCCAGAATCACAGTACATAGAGCAATCTTATCGAATCTCACATTCAGGTCCCTGGAAATCTTAAGTATATGGCCCCACTTGGCAAGGTAAGAAATATTTAATCTCACGAAAGCAAGGTAACCAGTCTTAAGACAATCTTGAAACTATTCTCCCTTGGCCAATTGATGAAGTTCATTTCTTTAGCTCAACCATACATACTTCTTTCTGATTAGACTTTCAACAATTTAACATATAAAATCTGTTTTTATTTAAACAAGATGTCTTCCCCAGGAAGATTCCTCTCTATTAGTTGAGCCTGTTCAGTACCTCATCGAGTTTACCTGGTCATACCATAGGTTGGTACCTGCTGCCAACAATCCTTTCCAGTACTCTGGCGGGTTAACCTCTTGAACCCTTTTTGCATCAGAGGCTCTTGTCCTAGTGTTTCCACCCTCTATAGATATTCGGCAATGAATTTCCTAAAAATTGAAGGATGGGGGAGCATCTCTAAAAACAATGCTACGGTTTGGGATGATATATGGGTTGGAAGACAACTGTTCTTATATAAACCAAAATAAAAAGTCTTGTTGAATCAAAGATAAATATGGTTGATTGTATTAATGTGTAGTCGATGGAGCCAAAAGCTAATAGAAAGAAGACCTCTCTAGTCCAAGTTGCCTTCTTCAAAAAATTACAATGGTGTTTCTCAAAAGTAAGATCCCCAAGGTTCCCTTCCTATTGTTGTTCATAAAAGATTGGTCTACTTACTAACTGAACAACAAGGTTAAAATGTACTGAGATCCTATGGGCTTCAAATGGAGAAAAACTTTTAGTTATCAATTTCTTTATAAAGATAGGATCACTGACATATGATATTTGAAAGTATTATTAGAAGAGATGCAAGAATCATGTTAAGTAAGTGGAAAAATATGATACAAGAACATTCTAACTTTTCAAATGTAAATTTTCAATTCTTAAAATAATCAGGAGGAAAGGGGATCAAGATGTCTGATGAATGTTTAGAGCACTTCCTTTTTTCAAATAATATGTTTATGAGATGATTATAGAGATAAGGTTCTTGTAATCAAACTACAAAACCACTTGTTAGATGATTCAAATTTATTCAAACAAAAACATATGTACAAAGAGAAACTATATGAAATTTTATCAAAATCTAGGAAAAGGAAAAGAATCTTCTCTTCTTAATTGATGAAGTCTTATGAGCTGATCAGAAGAGTGAAATCCCTGTGTAAATACAAACCAGCTATAAAAAATGACCCTTATTTATTCAAAGAACATAAATATATTTACATATGTACAAATGAAGATAACCTAAATATAAGTCATGAACTAGGGGAAGGAGAGACTTCCCCTTCAACCAGCTCCATCTCCTTTTGCTGTGAGATATTCTGCACAAAGTCTTGTTTAGATATTGGTTGATGCTAAAGTCTTAGTCTATGTCCATTTACAACAAAGGAAATTTGCCAATCATCGATTGTTTTAGTTTCAACAGATCCATTATCGAAAGCTGTAACAATTTCATATGGACCCATCCAATGGGTAGTCAATTTTCCCTTAAAAATTTTAAATCTCAACTCAAACAGTAATCCCTAGTCTCTAGACTTGAATTATTTCTATTTAATATATTTTTCATGCTGCTTTTTGCATTGGTTATGTACTAGAATTGTTCGTTTAATGGCATCTTGTCTTATCTCGTCTAGTTGATTTATTTGCAAGATTCATTGTTTCTGTGCTTCTTTCTAAATCCATCCCTAATTGTGCAGCCATACAAAAAGTTCTTACTTCAAATTCAATGGGTAGAAGAACTTGTTTTCCATAAACAAGTTCATAAGGTGTGTGGTCAGTGGTATTCCTCCATGTTATCCGATAAGCCCACAAGGCTTCTGGAGGCCTATCTGCCCAGTATTTGTGGTGTAGCTGGATAGTCTTGGTCATGATGGCTTCTAATACCTTGTTTGTAGACTCTACCTGACCATTGGCTTGCGGGTGATATGGCGAAGATTTGCATTGTCTGATACCATATTTTTCAATAAGTTCTTTCATTAACTTGGAGGTAAACTGAGATCCTTGATCAGTTACAATTTCCGTAGGTACACCAAATCGGGTAAATATCTCTTCATATATAAACTCTGCCATAGAATTCTCTGTGGCTCAAAATAAGGCTTTATATTCCACCCATTTAGTGACATAGTCTATACAAACTAAGGTATACTTCTTTTTGCGGGACATAGGGGAAATTGGCCCTACAAAATCTAGAGCCCATTTTTCAAAAGGATCAATCATAACCTGAGGCTGTAAGGGAATCTCATTGGATGGCATAGGTCTACCTATTCTTTGACACATGTCACATCCCTTGACATACTTGGCATCATATTTGAAAATGCTTGGCCAATAATATCCATAGTGCAACACTTTGTATGTTGTTCTCTTATCAGAAACCTTCCCCCCGCATGGTCCACCATGACATGCATGGAGGATCTCTGCCATCTCATCCTCTCGTACACATCGTCTAATAATAAGATCAGAACTAGCACAAAAAAGATCATTATCAACCCAAGAATAATTATAACTTTGGACTATGATCCTATGTTTCTCGGGTGGGGAGAGATGGTTTGGTAAATTTCCAGTTGCTAAATAATTGGCTATGTCTGCAAACCAAGGGGTTCGAACAGGCACAACGAACAAATGTTCATCAAGAAAGCTATCATCGACGGGACTGGAATTATTGTCAATTTGAATATGAGAGAGAAAATATTCTACCACATTCTCTCGACCGGGACAATCAACAATAGTGATGTTGAATTCTTGTAGTAAAAGAAGCCATCGAGTTACCCTGCCATTGGTGATTGGTTTGTTCATTAAAAATCTAATGGCAGAGTGGTTTGTGTGTACAAAAACTTCATAGCCTGTGATATAGTGATGAAATTTATTAATGGCATAGACTAGTGCCAGAAACTCTTTTTTAGTAACAGTGTATTTTGATTCTGCAAGAGTCAAATTTTGGCTAGCAAAATAGATGGCATATGATGCTTGTCCTTCCTTTTGACCTAAGACTCCTCCTATATCCATGCCGGAAGCATCAGTGGATATATGAAAGGGAAGGGACCAATTGGGGCCCCTAAGTATTGGTGCCACTGATAGCTTTGCCTTTAAAGTTTCAAAGGCATGCTCACAAGGTTCATTCCATTGAAAATCTGTATCTTTCATGAGTAATTTGAACATAGGTGTAGCTATCTTGGTAAAGTTTTCAATAAAATGTCTGTAATAGCCTACATGGCCAAGAAATCTCCTTACTTCTTTCTGAGTTTTTGGAGGAGGAATATTAACAAGTATTTCTATCTATTAAATTTTCAGAATTTACTTCAATCTGATCTAGGATCTTAACTGAGAGAACAACATGTACAGCAAATATACAGCATATCAATCATGGACACAATAATGCAAACACATAAGAGACATAGAGTTTACTTGGGGAAAACCATAAAGGTGAAAAACCCCAATAACTTCCTCAAAGATAGATAGAGCAATGATACAACCAGAATACAAGAGATAGTCTTCTCCTAGCAGCAGAGCCTCCTCCTACACAAGTGCACCACTCTCCCAAGTGTGAGTGAGAGAATAGAATGTGTAAAATGAGAGAGACACACTCTCTATTTATACACTAACTTGACTTGACCTTTACTCAACTAGGTCGGCCTCAACTTAACCACTTAACATAATGCTGACTGGGCCGACCCCCACTAGGGTGGTCTAATAACCCTTTGACCCACATGGCTGACCCCCAATAGGGTGGTCTAATAACCCTTTGACCCACATGACTTATACAGGGCTGACCCCAACAAGGTGGTCCAATAACCCATCAAGTATAAGTTACGACACTTACAATATAAATGACGACACTTCCGTATAGGGGAATAATAACATCTCTATAGGAATACAATATACATATATGTGAAATACATTCCGAAGTTACATATACATCAACACTCTCTCTTAAATAGGAATGTATTTCTCGACACAGGTCTTCTAGCACAAGTCATCTTCTTTGGATCATCGTCACTGGATAATCGTCATCAAGTCATCATCATTGTCACTGCTGCTGCTATCTCAATCAATCTTTGAATCTACTCGTCATAGGAAGTTCTACAAAGCCAATCCTTTTTCATACTGGATATAGGCCCACCACCTGCAGGTATTCGTCATCACTGGCCATACTGTGGAATTCTCAGGACTTATTACGTGCATCACAAAACCTAACTGCAACATCCCAGGCTATTACGAGCACATAGCTCTACCTATAGGATCTCCCAGGAGCACATTACATGTGACCCATCATAAAACCTGGCTGAAGCATCCCAAGCTATTACGAGCACACAGCTCTACCTGTCGGATCTCCCAGGAGCACATTACATGTGATCTCACCACAAAACCTGGATGAAGCATCCCAGGTTGTTACGAGCACACAGCTCTACCTGTCGGATCTCCCAGGAGCACATTACATGTGGTCCACCACAAAACCCGGCTGAAGCATCTGAGGCCTTTTTCATCCTGTCCAGATCTCCCAGGATCAAATTACATGTGGTCCACCACAAAGCCTAGCTGAAGCATCTGAGGCCTTTTTCATCCTATCCAGATCTCCCAGGAGAAAATTACATGTGGTCATGGAAAAACATGGCTGAAGCATCTGAGGCCTTTTTCATCCTGTCCAGATCTCCCATGACCAAATTACATGCCATAGGACAAAACCTCGCAAGAACATCTCAGGATGTTATGGGTACACAACTCCGACCTAAAGATCTCCCAGGGCACAAATTACATGTCCTCCCAGAGCAATGTCTCGAAAGAGCATCCCAGGATGTTATGGGTACGCAACTCCGACCTATAGGATCTCCCAGACATGCTCATCTCCACAAACTGATCCATGGCCACAAAGTATCATACTGATACTCACCATACATCATCCTGATGTACACATGATCATCCTGATCATCATCACTACAACATCCTGCTGCATGTCATCTGGAGAAGCTCGTCATCCGCGATCACCCTGATCATACAATGCATCCATCTGATGCACACCAAGTATCTACCTGATACATATCATCATACATAGTGTATCCACCTGATACATAGATACATGATCCACACAATGTATCCATCAAAATATATGATCTACCTAATCATACCTGATACATATCAATATACATGATCTACCTGATCATACAATGTATCCCCCTGATACATATACAGATACATGGTCTAAGCATCCAACATGATGCATATACACAATACATACAAATGATCCAACCGATCATATCCAGCATCCAACATGATATGTACATACATATAAATGATCCAACCGATCATATCCAGCATCCAACATCATGCACACATACATATACATATAAATGATCCAACTGATCATATCCAGCATCCAACATGATGCACACATACATATAAATGATCCAACTCATCATATCTAGCATCCAACATGATGCACACATACATATAAATGATCCAACTGATCATATCCAGCATCCAACATGATGCACACATACATATAAATGATCCAACTGATCATACAAAGCAGAAACTAGAACATCATCCTGATGCTCATCATCTAGCGCTTACATCCATAGCCATGTGAAGAATTCTCCTTCCAACATGCTTGGAATGGCTTCAGCAAATGTGTCCATCACTTCTTCCTTGAAGTGTCATCAATCTGAAGAACACCGAGCCTCTCCTTGAAGTACTCGAACTTCACCCTGGCTAGTGGCTTCGTCATCACATCTGCAATCTGCTCATCCGTCGCAATGCATAGGAGCTTCACAGCTCCTCTCTGCACCATATCCCTGATATAGTGATATTTGATATCTATGTGTTTCGACCTGTCATGAAACACTGGGTTCTCGGACAGCTTCACACAACTCTGGTTATCACAAAAGATACTAGTAGCATCCAACGGGAGATCAAATAACTCAGACAGTAGCTTCCGTAGCCATACTGCCTCACAACTAGTTGAACAGGCTACAACATACTCTGCCTTAGCTGTACTCAGTGCTACGCAAGACTGCTTCCTGTTGAACCAAGAGATCACACCTGATCCCATACTGAAGCAGCACCCATATGTGCTCTTCCTATCTGCAGCACTGCCTGCCAAATCTGAATCAACATAACCCTGCAGGTTAAAATTTTGATTTGCTTCATACTTGAGCCCATAATCCACTATACCCTTCAGGTACCTCAGAACATGCTTTATAGCAACCAGGTGAACACTCCTCGGATCCATCAGGAACTGGCTCAATGTGTTCACCGCAAAGCAAATATCTGGTCTCATGTTCATCAGGTACATCAAGGACCCAATCGTCTGACGATGCATAGAGACATCAACCGACTCAGATGAAGCATCACAAAGAAGCTTCAGATTCGATGCCATAGGTGTGGCCATGGCCTTGCAATCCATCATCCCAAACCTATTCAGGATCTCTACTGCATACTTCCCTTGTCCAAGTAAGATTCCATCTGCACTCTGCCACACCTCCCTGCCAAAAAAAATTAGTGCATCATCCCCAAGTTCTTCATCTCAAAATCGGAAGCAAGCTTCCGCTGCATGTCAGCAATCAATCTATCTTCACCTATAACAAACAGGTTATCTGCATACGAAAGTAGTATCACTGGATTTCCTTCCTCAACCTTGTAGAAAAGGTTGGAATCTGCTTTATTCTTGGTAAAGCCCAAACTGGATAGAAAGCTGTCTACCATACCAAGTTCTGCACATATATGACTCCCTGTCATGTGTCTCTGAACCAAGTGGCTTCTCCACATACACTTCTTCTTCAACTACACCATTCAAGAAGGCTGTCTTGAAATCCATCGGGTGTATCTTCTATTTCATCACTTTTATATGCTGCCATTTGCAGCATGCTTGATCTAATAGTTGCATTTGGAAGTCACAACAGACTTCCCTTCATCTCTTGGGACCGCATCCCAAACATCGTTCTTCATGATCAATGGATCATGGCATTCTTCCCGTATCTTGGGAACTTCAATATCTTCAATAGATAATTTTGTTGCTTGAACAAATGTTGTAGTCCTTCTTTTGTAGGTGATGGTATACGATCTTTCCTACACAACAAGTTAAATTGCATGATTAGAAAACATCTCATAGTTTTCAGAACAAATTCTTACACATAAGGAAATATGTCAGACAGTCATGCAATTATCTTAGTCAATGCTTCAATAGAACATTTATCCATATTCCGTAACTTTCTATATGCCTTCCAATCTCTACCAGAACATTGTTAAGAGTGTACACAACTCCCAACATGTCAGCAAAGAGGTTTCATTCTAGATAAGTAGCAATGGAATGTTGTAGAGTGCCATAGGCCACTTACCCATGCATATTAGTAGTATATTGTTCATCAATGCAACTATTCTAATATGCATAATACACAACCTAATTCTAGGAACATCATTATATACATTATTGAACTGTATTATTTAAACAATAAAATATGCAAGTAATGACAATTCAAATACTTATCTTTGCTTGTTTGTTGGGTTGACTCCCTCTCAGTCTTTGCTTCTTTTCTGCAACTCGATTCTTATTTGATCATAGGACTCTTCTGGTTAGTTGAATCATCAATCAAGATAAGAGATATAATATGCATAAAACCCGTGATTATTCAAACCTATACCTTCATGATTCTTTTGGTTAGTCATATCATCAATTATGGTAAGAAACATAATATGCATACAACCAACAGTATAAGATCCTAACACAAGGGAGGATTCTAGCTTGATATAGGAAAAACATACCCGGATTAGCATGCTAGCTAGTTATGTCTAACATACCCGCATAATGTCTTCTGGTTCTCTTCAGTGACTTGTGCTAGTAACCTACATGTCTCATAAGTTAACCATTGTAGAACCAAGTTATACATACCTCGAAAGTAGATCTTCTATGTGATCCATGACAATGGATGAATCTTTGTCTTCATGTCACCATGAGCATATGTTCTTGAAGTAGAACATGATTTGACTTTCTTGGTGTACCTTTTGTGTTAGCAAACAACATAAACCTCATACAACATCACAATGCATTAGTACAATCATAAGTGTCAAAAAATTAATCAATGAATATCTTTTATTAAGGTGATACGAAAAGTCTAGTAATTAATCAAGATTGTACTGTAATGATATGAAGACAAACATATGATAAACTTAACCATGAATCAAAATTGTAAGCCATACCTGTCAAGATTGCTTGTAATCTTCTTATGGAAGGCCTTAGCCTCATCTCCCTCTGAGACAGGAACTTCTTCACTTATGTAGGTGACCAATCCATCTTCTTCCAGGATTAACCCAATCCACTTGATTTGCAAGAACTAGACCTGGAGCTGGATTAGGGTTTGTCAAAGAAACCCCAAAAATTCAAACTTTGAATTTCCAACTTCCGAAAGGATAGAAATATGTGCCTTGATGAGCTGATCAAGTTGGTATATTCAGAATTTGAAAACTGCAAAGTTTCACCCCTCAAAATTTCCTTTTAGATTTCCGGATTCACTAGGGAGGACCCTGAATTAGGGTTTGATTTTCCCGGAGCTTCACCCAACCAAAAGATTTCATTCAAAACACTAAGCTTCTATTTTTCTGAGGAGCTTCCAGCCATAGTCACAGATTTCCAAAATTCCAATTTTTGCAAAAGCCCTAATTTTCCATCTTTCCGATCAAAGTCCCGAACTGGGGTTTGATCAAGCCCGGCCTTCTGCCCAACCAAAAAATCAATATTGATCTCTAAATTTCGATGTTGATGAGTAGCATCCAGCCATGGTCTCCGATTACAAAAATTCCAACTTTCTCCGAAGCCCTAAATTCCGGAAGCCATGAATGAAGGTACTAAAAAATAATTCTGTTTTGACATAAATATGTACTTGCTTGTTTTTGGTGTAATTCCAAACTTTTGGATCCACAAGGTCTGAATTTTTTTCTTGAGATAGCCTGACCTGTTGTCTTTCCATCCCGATAGGTCTGACCTCAATTGGATTCTCTGAGAGAGAGTTATGCCAAGTGTCGCAACGTGACTTGTTTATGGGATAATACAGGAGAGCGAATTTGTACACCATGCCATGTGTCACTGGTTCAACATCGGCCTTTGAAAACTTTTCTTGAGATATTACAGTCTGTGTACTACCTGTCACTTTTTTTGAAATTTCATTTGGAGCTTTATATCCCAGGTTATGACCTTTTTCCCAAGGTCACCTAGTTTTGACTCAGATCTGGAAGAGACAGAAACCCTATATTGTACAGATCATAAATCCCAAAGTACAATAAATTAGAGGTTGTCCTTTGGACACAAGGTACATGGGGATCGGATATTTGACCTGTAAAGGTTTCAGATCCAAAATGTTGGCCAAAATGGATTTATAGCGAAAGTTCTATGATGACTAGTTTTTTCTATATTAAGCCCTAGCATCGTAAGTGCAACAAGTGTCATACATGCCATATCATGCCTTCTTTTAGGCTAGCTCTGATACCATGTTAAATTTTCAGAATTTACTTCAATCTTATCTAGGATCTTAACTGAGAGAACAACATGTACAGCAAATCTATAGCATATCAATCATGGACACAATAATGCAAGCACACAAGAGACACAGAGTTTACTTGGGGAAAACCATAAAGGTGAAAAACCCCAATAACTTCCTTAGAGATAGATAGAGCAATGATACAACCAGAATACAAGAGATAGTCTCTCAAGTGCACCAGAGCCTCCTCCTAGCAGCAGAGCCTCCTCCTCCACAAGTGCGCCACTCTCCCAAGTGTGAGTGAGAGAATAGAATGTGTAAAATGAGAGAGACACACTCTCTATTTATACACTAACTTGACTTGACCTTTACTCAACTAAGTCAGCCTCAACTTAACCACTTAACATAATGCTGACTGGGCCGACCCCCACTAGGGTGGTCTAATAACGCTTTGACCCACATGGCCGACCCCCAATAGGGTGGTCTAATAACCCTTTGACCCACATGACTTATACAGGGCCGACCCCAACAAGGTGGTCTAATAACCCATCAAGTATAAGTTACGACACTTAAAATATAAATGACGACACTTCCGCATAGAGGAATAATAACATCTCTATAGGAATACAATATACATATATGTGAAATACATTCCGAAGTTACATATACATCAACACTATCTTGGTAGGATCCACCTTGATTCCTTGAAGAGAGACATGATGTACCAAAACTATACCCTCGGTCAGTAACGTCTTGCATTTTTCATGACTAAGGGCTAAGTTTTTTACTTGGCACCGAATAAGAACTATTTCAAGGTTATCAAGGGCTTCTTGGAAGGTATTACCATATAATGTAAAATCGTCCATGTAAACTTCTACACAGTCATGTATCAGGTGAGCGAAAATTCCTAAGACTGCATGCTGGAAAGCGGCAGGTGCATTACATAGGCCAAATGGAAAAACTCTATAGGTATATGTCCCCCAAGAACAAGTAAATGTGGTATTGTCTTGATCCTTAGGTTCTATTAATATTTGGTTGTATCCACTATACCCATTGAGGAAAGAAAAGTATTGTTTCCCAGATAAGGTATCTAACACCTGGTCAATGAATGGTAAAGGGAAATAATCCTTAAGAGTGGCCTTGTTTAATTCTCGAAAGTCAACACAGATACACCATTTCCCTGTAACTTTCTTTGAAACTACTACCAGAGGAAACACCCACTTACTATTAGAAATTGGGTAGATGAAACCGACATTGAGGAGTTTTTGTAATTCATCTTTAACTATATCCTTTAGGGTTGGATTCATTCTTCTCTCGGGATGCCTGATAGGAGGTATGTTTGTATCTGTGTAAATGTGGTGAATACAAGTATCTGGGTGTATACCCTTCATATCGGTGTATTCCCATGCAAATGCTCCAGTTTGACTTTTAAGAACTTTTAGTAATTGTTTTTACTGATTCTCATCTAAAACTACATTTATATGTAGGAATTTTTTAGAACTAACCTCACAAGGTATGGTATAGGATCCTATATGTTCTTCGATTGCAAAGACACAAGGTGTGTTTGTAAATATGGAGAGGCTCATGTTCTCTTGAAATTCATCTCCAAAGATTTGATCAAGTTGGGAAAAAGACTGAGGAAAATCTATACATGTTGCGTAAGAGACAAATTGGTTCAACACATTTTTTTATTTTGTTCTTGAAGTGCTCAGGATAAATCACTAACAAGGGAATGTTCTCCCAAGTTCTCATCCCCAAAAGGACAATCTAACCAAAATAGGTTTTTGGTTACTGGTTGTGCTGGTGGTTATAAAGCGAGTTTCCCTGTAGATAACCCATTAGAGATGATTATCTCTCCATCCCTACATGCTATAAATGCATTAGCAGTGGCTAGCCAAGTTCTTCCCAGAATAATAGGGTGTCGTTTGGAAGGATCCTTTGATTCTATGATCATAAAGTCTACGGGATATTCCCATGAAGCCACTGATACAATGATATCATCTAGGATCCCAGCAGGATGTAGCATAGTGCGATCTGCTAATTCCAGCATTGTTGGGATAGGGCGGAGAAACTGACCTAAATGGAGAGTTTCTAAAACCGTGGTAGTCATCAGGTTAATAGCAGCCTCTAGATCAATAAGTGTGTTTCCTATGGCAGTGTTATTGATGCAACAGTTACCAAAGGATTTCCTATATTTGTATACTTTGGAATTCTAGGTTGGTTTGCTTTATAATCTGACATTTTAACTATGACATGAATTGTTGGAGGGTCTTTTTGCTTCTTTCCTGGTCTTTTAATACAGAGTTCCTTTATCACTTTACTATAAATTGGTATGTCTTTAATGGCTTGTAACAAAGGGATCTTGATACAAATATTTTTCAATTCATTAATAATATCATACTCTGGAAAAGTTGTAGGTTTCTCTATTGCTAGACACTCCAGATATGGGGGTAATTTTTCTCCAGGTGTTGCTTATTTCTTAGAGGGGTCATGTGTTGGAATTTTTGGAATAACTACATTTTCAAAAATGGCATCATTCACGATTTTATTCAGTATGTTTTCTTCTTCATTCTCTTCACGAATAACAACTGATGATTTGGGATGATCTTGCAGAACTCTTCCAGACCGCAGTTGAATCTCATGCACTGGTGCATTCGAAATGGCATATGATGGAAGAGGTGGCAACCCAATGCTATTAATATATTAAGTTGGTTTATTGTTAGGATTTGGTATCGGTCGTGCAGGAAATATTGTGGGTCTTGGGTGATTCATATTCTGGAAATGGTGAGGTTGATGTGTGATAGGGGGTAGTGAAGGAGGCATAAATCCAGGCAAAAGTTGCTGGATATTAGGTGGGTAAGTATAGTTAGGCACAAGAGTAGGTGGATATTGAGCATATGTTTGTCCCCTCCATCCTTGTGACCATTGTTGATGCTGAGCATTTTGAGGAGGATACTGAGGTGGCCAGTTTTACCAATTTGAGGTGTTCCATTGTTGAGGTGGTTGATAAGGGTGATAATAGGGAGGAAATTGTAATGATGGATCATGATATGATGGTTGGTCTCTAGGTTGCCAAGGTCTCCTAGATGTCTCACCAAAATTTCCACTCTTGTATACGGCTTGCAACCCAAGTAACGATGGATAATTATCAGTTGGATCTTCTTCTGTACAAATGTGACATACTGAAACATTATTCAATGCACATTCCCGTTGGGGATGTTTAGGTCTACACCTAGGACAGAAAACACTCATTGTTGCACGCTCTTCATCCTATCTCTTTTTAGCTTGTAATGCATCTAATTGAGAACCCATGGCTCCTAAAATATCTATTTTGAAATTTTATAATAGGTTCCCGAATTCTACCTTGGTAACTCCACCAGGACTGGATGTATTTCCTTTTAGGTTCCTAGTATAAGATTCCTAGAAGTGTCTCCCACTTTTCCCTTCGCTCCTAGAGTAATTCCTACATAGTTCACAAATTTGTGGAAAAGACCTATGAGAAATATCTCCAGCTACCATGAGGTTAAGGATTTCTAAAAACTCTTCTAAAATTCCGTTAAGGAAGAGTGTTCTTATTGCATCTTCTCGAAGATCACTATATTTTGATTTATATAACACACAGTTAAATCTTTCGAGATAGTCTTCTAGGATCTCATCTTCAAGTTGTTGTATTTTGAAAATGTCATTCCGAGAGAACTTAGGTTTACAGTAATCCTGATATTTACGTAGAAATGTAGTATTCATGTCTTCCCAAGTTCTAATACTAGATTCTCCTAACCCCATAAAACACCTGAGAGAAGAATCTTTTAGTGTAGCAGGGAAAGTTTTAACTTTTGGCCATCTTGTAGGTAGTTATAGCTCCTACATAGAATGTCAAATTCAAACATAAAGGTATCTGGGTCCTCACTACTCTTCCCATAAAAGGTAGGTAGTGAGGAGGGAGGGATGTTCTTCATGGTTACATCTTATGCAGTGTCTAAAATAGGGAACCCAAAAGTACCTTCAGTTCTAACCTCTCCCTCTTCTTCATCTTGTAAGACATGATCTTCATTTTCATTCTCCATGAAAACTTGATTTCCAAGGAGAGTGGACCTAGGTGGTTCCTTTCTTGGTGAGTATGGGATGTCCCAACGTTCGGTTTTAGGGAGTATTCCTCTAATGAGAAGAGTTGTCAGCTATGTGAGAGTCCAAATCTACAAGGATTGTAGGTCATATAGTTGATGTTTCTATTTGTGAAATAATTATGTTTGCATAGTTTTCAAAAAGAGCATCTATTTGTGAGGGAACAACAAAATCTACTAAATTAGGATCCCCTACTAGTGAGAAGGTTATGTCTCTGGGTTTTGAAACTAATGGAGGATTAAGAGGTTTTTATGGTTTATCGTTTTGAGCTTCCTCCTTTCTAAGTTTAGTTTCAATATGAAATTGAGGTTCTCCTAGTGGTGTTTCTTTATGAACAGACTTCTCTGATGTCTCTATGGTCCCCCTTGAATGATTTCCAGAAAGGACTTCCTTATCTTTCCAAGTAGGACTATCCCCTTTAGGTGTTTTCCGATACCTTTCTGCTGAGTTAGTAGTTGGGGTGGCACGCCCCCCATAAAGGTTAGTAGGAATTTTAGTGTTTTGGGGACTAGTTCTAATGTATCTACCTTTTAAATCTCTAGGTCTATTCATGAAAACAAAGCTAAAACTAAAACAAATTTTAATTGCATTACTACTATTGCTGGGTTTTGGGGATGCCTGTTATAACAGATGCGCAGGTTCTTACCTCTCGTCTTACCGCTCACCCGCCACCATCCTATTTCTAAGTTTCAAAAGGAAAATTCCATCTATCACTAAGGTTTAAAAATAAAACTCTACCTATCTTCAACTCCACGACAACGGTGCCAAAATGTTGGGTGTATTATTGTCTTAATGAATTCACCAAATATTTAATTATCAACCAGGGTTGGTAATCTTAGAGTTGTGGAAAAGTATATGCTGAGGTAGAAGGGTACCTAAGACATCGGCTCGGCCGACCTTAGAAATGTTTAATAATGAAAAGATAGAAAGATCTTTCAAAATGAAAAACCGAGTCAAACTTCAGAAATACAACTACTAAGCTGATTAGACCTAACCAAACCAATAGATCAGAATAGTATCAATCTATACTACTCTACTCTATGAACAATAATTGAAAAGACAAAAACAATACTACTCTAGGAAACAAGACTTAATTAAAAGCAAACTACTCTTATGAAAATGGAAACTACTGATCAAACTCTAATCTAGGAATTAGAAAGACTAGCTACCATGTAATAACTATTAATTCAACAACCTATCAATGAAATGATTCAGTTTACAACTAACTATGCAAAGCTAAGAAATTTATACTATCTTAAGCAAGATTACAATTACTCAATGAACCTATGAAATTAAACAGTTAAACTACTCATGCAGTTAACAAATACTCAAAACTAGGCTAAGCTACCTAATTCCATTCTCCCTAAGGATTTTGAGGAAATGTATAAAATGTGATAGGAACTGGAGAAAATGTATCGAAATGAATTTCAAATGCGAGAGAGAAACAAAATGGAAGTAAATCTAATTTAACCTCTACAAAGATATGTAAGCTAAAAAGTGACCAATTGCAATTGATTTTAAACATTGTAATCTATTGTTTATCCATAAGCAAATGACACTTAAAAACTAGCTACAGTACCTGAAATGAAATGCTGATTAACAAAACTACAAATCCTAAGTTATTTGATCTCTAATGGCTACTTGGAAATGCCTATCTAGCTCATGCAAATACCTATTAACACCAAATGATATCTATCAATACTTCAAACTAGTTTATGAAACATTAAATATAAGGAAAGCAAACGAAACGAAGTACAAGACAAAAACTTAAATGACTGAAATCAATATTAACTTGTAATCAAAACCTACAGTAGAAAAACAAGATGTTCATATGCTATCTCTACTACAAATTAAACTATCTTCTAAGACAACTATGAAAGTGCAATAAAGCTGATCTACAACTTTGAGAAAGAAACCTATATTAAACTAAGTTATGAAAACTCTTAGATATTGAAAATTAATGCATCTATATCAAACACACATGAACTTTTTTTTTTTTCCCGTGAAAAAGGCATACTATTGGTATTAAACCTTGAATCAAATAGTACATGATGATCAGAAACACACATGAACTTATTAAACTTGGATTGAGACTAATTCATATTCTATTCTATCTAGGGAAATGAAAAAACTTGAAACAATGAAACTAAACCAATTCAAAACACTATGTAAATAAAAGTGAAAGACTAATTAGGAACTTGAATGCATACTGGAAATGAAATACTGAACTAATTCATAAATAAGAAAAAATGAGATTTAACAAATTCTATGATAACATTATAAACGAGTTTAAGCTAATATAGGTCTTAGGCATGAAAGTAAGCGAAAGTAACTCATAAACTACCTAAATCATAAGTGAAAGACATTTATACTACTTCTACTTAAACCAAAACTATTTCCCATTTGAACAGTTAAACATATGCTGAATGTAAATGAATTTCATCATTAATAAAACTGAAATGGTTAACCTATGCGTAAATGTAAAATGAGATATGAAATGTTAAGGGTGGATTCGAATCCCAAACTAGCTACAAAATGTGATCGACTAGCTAACTATCTCTGCATAAAATGAAATACTAGCAATTCTGGAAATGACTGTAAATTCTGGAAAATTTTGTCTAAATGGGAATGAAAGGCTGAAAGAAGGTTTGAAAGGCAGTCTGAATGGATGGTGCGAATGGCCGACCGAATGGATTCCGAAGGCACAAATTGCATAAAAACGCAGGAAGTGATATGTTATAACAACAAAGTGTCACCTACAGGAAAATGAACTACTTGCTTGCAGAAACGAAATGACTTAGAGTAAATGTAATAGATACATGCAAAAACGAAATGACTTAGCTGCAAATGTAAAAAGAAACTGTTGAATATACACAAATGGAACCTCTGATTGTTGAGGGGCCCTTCCCAGCAGCAGAGGTTTATCTCCTAAGCTACTCAGTCACCAACCATTAACATAAAACAAGAATGATCATCAATAGCTGAAAAGGAGTCTTTCTATTAAACTCAAGAAAAGTTACACAACATTTTTCTCTCTATCTTCGTGCATGTGTTTATCAACTTGAGATGTGTTTATATAGTTTTTTACAATGGGAGACCAGGTTGACCCCTTCAGTGGTCGACCTCTCTAAAAATAGGAGGTCTTAACAGCTATAAGAATGGTCCATTAAATCGCACAAACTATTTTTCCTTATTTCATGGTTGTTGATTCTCTTTGATGTGGGAAACTGATGCGTTGTCAGGCTAGGTGAGTAGGGACACAGATCTTCTAGAACGAGGGCTCAGGAACCATGAGGGACACGTTGCCAATAGAACCCATGTCATGGTTTTTGCCTTTAGTGCCCCAAAATATTCTAACTAATGAATCTAAGAGTGCAAACGGAGGGCTGAACGATGGTCCGAATGCAACTGGGCATCTTGGACATGAACACGCGTCTCAATGAGAGTCCATTTGAAAACCATAACTTGCAGAATGAAGTCTATGTGCCCAGCAGGTCGAGAAATGTTAAATTAACGTTAATAATCTTGATTGATGATTATCAATCAAGATTCATGCGATATTAAAATGTATTCATACCTTAGTTCAAATGGTGGTCTGAATGGCAAGAAGTATGACTTATCATATCAAAAATGGTAAAAATAACTCCAACAGAGCATGTTTAATGATGAAAAGTGATGAAAAAATTGAGCATCAACAAAAATATCCTTGTGATATTTGTGGAAAGTATCTTGATGGGTACATTAAAACCTTCAAAAGCTCAAACTCTAGCTGCTAGTGACTCAAAGGGTTTGAAGGGTAAGAAGAAGGATAACTCTGAAAATCCTTCTGAGCAAAACAAGGAGAGATCTAAGCCAAAAAAGGATCCCTCCACCTCCAGAAAGGACTAACATAAGAAGAAGGAGCGAACCAACTTCTCATGTTGCCAAAGGGGCTTTCATCTTGAAAGCTTCTGTATGAGAAATACCATAGATTAGATGGAACAACTCCTTGGGAAGAACCATATCACCATTACTGAAGGTGAAAAGAAGAAGGAAGGAGGTTCTAACTCAGATGACAAGGAGGAAGTCCATTGTCTAATGGGAAACACATCTTCATCCATTTCTTACATCATTGATTTCAGAGCTTCAAGGCATATGGTTGCATCCAGATAATCATTTGATGTACTCTTAGTTCCTCGGATGGCCCAGGTCCTTTCATTATTCTTGGAGATGTCTCAGAAACTACTATAAAGGGTAAAGGTAGAGTAAATATGGACAATGACTCATTTTTTAATGTCTTTTATGTCCCTGGTCTAGCTGCAAACTTACTATCTATATACCAAATGACCCATACCGGTTCACCCAAAATATTTGTCTTCACCTCTAATGATGTGGAGACATATGAGATCTCCGCATGAAGAGTTGTTGCATTAGGCACTGTAGATCATTCCACCAGAGTCTACAAGTTTTCATAGCTTTTGTCTATCTCTCCACCAGTAGTGCTCCTCTCTCATGCTAATGAAGAAATCAAGATTTGGCATGAGATGTTTGGTCATCTAAATTACAGATACCTTCATGAAATTCATGATAAAAATATTGTTTTAAAATTACCAAACATCACTTTCACAAAAGGAGTCTGCCAGGGTTGTATCATAGGAAAACACGTTGAGAGAAAGTCTGAGAGATCAAGGCCTGAGAGAAGCTCTGAAACTTTGGATTTGATCCATAGTGATATTGCTGGTCGTTTCCCTCACTTGTCAGTAAAAAAATCTAGATACCTTTTAACCTTCATTGATGATCATGCTAGGTATTGCTGGGTCTACTTCTTGCAGTTTAAGTTTGAAGTTTTTTGCTATTTCAAGGTTTTTAATGCCTTTGTTGAGAACCAGTCTGGAAGGAATATAAAGGAACTCAGATATGATAATGGGGGATGGTACATTAAATCATATTTTCAGCAGCTCTATGAAGTGGCTGGCATACACATGCAACACATTCTGCTATACACTCCTCAACAGAATGGAGTTGTTGAGAGGAAAAATCGATCTCTTAAGGAGATGGAAACTTGTATGATTGAACCAAGATATTTGCCACCAAATTTGTGGGATGACACAATCAACTATGCAACCTACATACAAAACCGAATCCCACTTAAATAACTGAAAGGAGTTACCCCTCATGAAGCTTGGTGTGGTTATAAGCCTAATATTTCACATTTTAGTATTTTTGGTGTCAAGGCTTGGGCTAGAGTGCATCTGAACAGAGAAGGGCTTTAGAGCCACAGAGTAGGCCATGTTTGTTTTATGGATACTTATAAGAATCCAAGGGGTACAAAATTCTTGATCTAATCACCCAAAAGGAATTCATAGAAAGAAGTGTTCAGTTTCAGGAAGAAACCCTACAAGGAGTTGAGATTTTAAAGTCTTCACAACCACCACTAGAAGAAGAAAATGAAGAGTTGAATGAGGCTTCTGATGATGAATATTTTGATTCTGATTCATATGTTGATGTTAATGATATTATTGCAGAACTAAGCTCACCATCAAGACCAAAGTGGGCAGCAAAAACCATAGAATTTGCTGGTGAACTTGCTGGGAATCCTTAGGATCTTAGAAAGACTAGGTCACAATATGAGAATGCACTTTCAATGAGGGATCCAAATCTTGTTGAGAAATGTTTTCTCATTGTTGAATCAGAGCCTCAAACATATGAAGAATCCTTAGAAGATCCAAGATGGAGGTATTCTATGGATGAGGAGTTCCACTCCCTGTAGGAGAATGGAACTTGGAGCTAGTCAAGCTTCCACCAGGCAAAAAGCTAGTAAGATGCAAATGGATTTGCAAGACTAAGATGGATAATGATTGTGATGCAGTCAAGCACAAATAAAAGTTGGTGGACAAGATATTTTTTCAAGTTCAAGGTCTGGACTATAATGAGACATTTTCCCCAGTGGAAAAAATGGATTCTATTCGACTATTTTTGTCAGCTCCAGCAACAAAGTGTTGGGCAGTTCATCACATGGATGTGAAGTCTGCTTTCCTTCATGGTGATCTCAAGGAGGATATATATATGCAGCGACATGAATTCTATGTTGCATATCCATAACTTGTGTGTGGGCTAAGGAAATCACTGTATGGACTCAAGCAAACTCCTAAAGCTTGGTATCCAAAAATGGATCATTTCCTCCTGACACAAGATTTCCAATGGTCGACATCTGATATGAATGTGTATCTAAAGCATATCAATGGTAAGATTGCGATTATAGTATTATATGTTGATGATTTGCTGATAACAGGAAATGCCACTCATGAAATTTCATCACTAAGGATAACTTTGCATCAAGCTTTCTCCATGACAGACTTGAGGATTCTCACGCAATTTCTGGGGCTTGAGATTACCCAGTCACCCAAAGGAATACTTGTATGTTAGTTTAAATATGATTATGATCTATTAAAAAGGTTCAGGATGGCATAATTTAAGGCTGCAAAGACTCCTTTCCTTTCAGGACTCAGGCTAGAAGAAGGGGATTCTACACCCTTGGTGAACAACACTCTCTATAGGAAACTAGTTGGAAGCATGTTGTACTTGATTCACTCCCGACCAGATTTTTCATATGCAGTAAGTCATGTTGCAAGCTATATGGAGTAGCCACATGAGATCCATTGGAGGGATGCAAAAAGAATCTTGCACATTGTCCAAGGCACCAAGACACATAGGATCCACTATGCTTCCAATTTTGTCATTAGATCTAGTTGCATTTTCTGACTCAAATTGGGATGGAGATAGCATAGAATGGAATTCCACTTCTAGGTTTGTATTCATGATTGGATGATGTCCTACATGATGGTATAACAAAAATAAAAGTGCAATTGCACTCTCTTCAACAGAGTAAAATTATCGGGGAGCAGTGCAATGACTCAGTGCATCTGGTCGCAAGGAATTCTTGGTGAGTTATGGACTGACTTTAGCACTCCCACTATTCTTTGGGTTTATAATCAGAGTGCTATAAGGATATCCTCAGATCCAATACTTAGACAAAGAACCAAACACATTGAAGTGCACATGCACTACATCCGGAGCCTAGTGCATGAGAGATTGATTGTTTTGCAGTATTGCCCCACTTCTGAGCAAACTGCTAACATTTTCACTAAATCCTTCATAGAAAAGACTTTTAGCCATATTAATTCGTTGCTTGGAGTGGCTGAACATGAGGTGAAGGTTGCTTGAAGATCAGGTTTCATGTTTTCTTCTTGTCCATTCCGAGGGAGTGTTTTGTCCCATGAGGATTTCACTGTTTCATTGTTTTTTGGACAACGATATGTAAAGGGTGACCAAGCCTTTGTTGCTGGGCCCTAAGTTTTTTATATTATTTTCACATATAGTCAGGATTAAGGGAGGGTTTTAGAGCATTAAAACCCTCCACTTAGGATAGAATTATTATTCATTTTTATTACTTTCCTAGGTAGTTTTACTATGTTATTGGCCATTATTTTTCTTCCTAGGTCCACCACTTTCCATCCTTATCCACTTGAGCGCATTCATTTCCATCATGCCTTCTTTTATGGCTATCTAGAGTGGAAAGGGTGCATATCTTGCTTTTGCAGTTCTTTCACAACTTTTTCCTTCTTTTGGATGGATAAGACTAAAAGTTAGGCGCTCAAGTGCTTTTGGTGATTGCTAGATTTTGTGGCCAACACACCTTGCCTCTTTTTCTCTCCAAAAGCTATCAACTTTTTCTATTTTCATTCTACTTCACATTCAAAACTTTTTAGCCACTTAGTGAATATCTTGAGTGAGTTGGAGAGAGATGTTTCTACCTTGGGGGTTTTAGCTAGTTTAGTAAGCTTGCTTTTTGTGACTAATTCAAATGCCTCCAAAGCTATTCAATTTTCTGATGTAATTCTATATATTTTTAACCACTTTATGATACATGGTTGAATGATGTACATTTATGCTATACACTTTAATATTGTTCATAATTCTGAGTTTGATTTTCAGTGTTCTTGACAATTCTAGACTAGCAATTTGTGTGAGAAGTGTTATTCAATCTTATGATCACGATTTGATTTCACACTTGTAAGAAGTGTTATTCAATCTTATAATCAGCCGTTGATCTGATTTCCCATTAAATTTGAATGTCACTAGCTTGAAATAGTTCTCATTTGGGAATAGGAGAGTAACCACAACACAGAGCATCTTTGTATTCAACATATAAGAGCAAAATCATGGCAATGTATTCTCAACATTTTGTAGAAATCGAGGAGAGTATCAAAGGGAAATCCCTGCACCATTATAATTTAAGTATCCTTTTATAGTGTAAAGCAAGGACTTGAGATTTCTGGGAAAAGATTGCGTTCTGGTATGTTCTAGGTTGGTTTGACATGACTTGATTAAAACTATGGATTGGTAGAACTGGAGTCCTGAACATGTACTATTCAGAACAGAGCGTCAAGGAACACATAAAATTAAATCATAGCATTGGTTACAACATCACCAAAATATTACTCTGTGAATTATGATGTAATTTGGTGCAGCAGAAGCATTTTCCTATCGCACTCCAATGTTCTTGTAACACATTAATTTCGGTAATGATTATTCATTCCTGTAGAATGTGTGATTCTTAGAAATATTGATCTCCTGTGTCATCTATTCAAGCATTAAATAGATCTATAGATGATTTGGAAATAGAATTCTGGAATTTCACTGAGATTGTGATTACAAGAAATAATGGACTAAGAGTTATGCAGATCGGAGATTTGAATGGGAAAAATATTTGTAGTTAGGACATAAAGATAGGACATCTCAGGTGATCCAGTTGAGGTTTGAGAAGGTCACAGAATATGGTTGGGATTCCCTGCATCAAACTATCACATAAACTATGGGGACTTGCAACACCAAGACAGTGGGGATTTGTAACCCCAAGCCAATTTCAGAACTCGCAAAGCTGCTTTTCGCACATGTAGTAATTCATAAAGTGTTGTTTTGTCTCAGAATTGTGACGAATGTAGCATTATTACACTCGCTTGCAGTCTTTTGCCTGACTTAATGTTTAATACAAGGAATTATCTGAGAAATTATAGCATTATTACACTCGCAGTCTTTTGCTCGCAGTCTTTTGCTTGCAGTCTTTTGCCTGACTTAATGTTTAATACAATGGAATTATCTGAGAAATTATAGCGCTCCAGGGCCTCCATCTCCAACTTCATCGCATCGGGGACGTTCCTAAGCGCCACCTGCAATTCATTCCGAAGGTTTTCAACCTCTTTCATGTTATGGATGATGTCATGCATGAGACCACAACTATTGGATTTACTGCAGAGGGTTTTGATCTCAAAGTTGACTTCGACATTTGATGTTCTGTTCTCTTAATCTTTTCCCCCAATTATGGATTCTTCTGGTTTTTTCTTCGTTATCTTTAGGGTTTCGTACCTTGATTGCAAGGATTTGTGAAGGTCATGGTAATACTCCATCAATTTCTTCTTCAAGTCGAGAGACAACTCATTGTCGTTTTCTTTGCAGAGCTGGGTTAAATACTCGCTAAAGGATTCCTCATCTTTTTAAGGCATTGGAGATATTCAAACACAGGATCCACTATTCATTCACAAAAGAGGAAGGGTATAAATAATTGAATTTAAGACCATGTGTTTTCTTTTTATAGAAATAGTTTAGATTAAAAAATAATGGAATTTCACAAACAAAGAAAAAATACTTACTAAATTTAGCAAAACAAATGAATAATAAATTGACTCATTTTCAACATTTCCAAGTTCACCTCCCACACAAGTTTGGCATTGTCATGTAAATGAATAAATATTTGTAATGATTGTTAAATATTTTTAGTAATTAAAGTGGGGATGTCAAATTTAGAGGTTAGAGAGAATGATATGTATCTTTCTAAGATCTAATTTTTTTGTTTCTAATTTAATATAATTTAATGGTTGGTTTCGATGTAGATGGATCTTTTGAGCATATCATCAATGATAATGTAGTGGATGCCGTTCAAGAAAAGCATATGCAACTTATATGGTTTTAAAATTAGTTTTTTCAATGATAAAAGATTTTAAGTGAAACTTATTTATTAATTGTACTATGTTTACTAAACGAGTTTTATTAAAAAGGGAAATGGCTGATTCTTTGATTGTATTGATTATTTGATTCTAGATATAGAAGTCAAATCATTGTGTTGAGGGGGTCCTTTGCTTCACAAACAAACGGGTCTCATACACCAAATTGGTGTCTTGCTAGGCCGTGACCTTAAAAATAGATTATTATTATTATTTTATTATGATAGAGATTATGAATTCGAGTGGGCAATGGGGTTAATCACCTTGCCACACATGGAAGACATTCTTTTGAAATTCCCCATCATTATGTAGCTATCAGTAGTTGATGTAGTTATGTTTTCCAAAATCTATAAGTTCAATTATAGTTCGCCAAATTGATCAAAGGAGGGTGTGTTGGAAATATGGTGATGTGTAGATACCAATGAAAGGTATTTCCATATCAGTAGATTCCAATATCATTGTGACATGTGCCCCAAAGTACATATCATTATAATGGAAATCATCTAGGCAACTTAATACAAATTGTGTTGGTAATAGGGTTCATTCCAACTTCGAACTCAATCTATGAAATATAAAATGCCCCTCTTCCCCCTTATCGAAGGGGTTTCTTGAGCAGAACCATCAAAGGATGCTCGTGCCCCTTCCTTGTTTATATTCTCCGGAGGTACTACCCTAGGAGATTGTGAACCCACATCTTGCTTGAAATGTAGTATGATAGCTAAAATTTGAGACACATAATTCTGATGGAGGTAAATGATTCCTTCAAATATTCCTACATTTCTTGAGACCATATTCTTGATGCCACTATAAGTGGCAAAGATAATATCTTTTCTTTCATGTCATTTTGATTCCATAAGGATAGATATTCCTCCATATTTTTCTCATCCCAGCAAATTCTATAACAAACTTGCTTTCCCACACCCTACCATACCTATCCTATATAATAACAATTTATAAGAAGATGACGAATGTCCTCATCAACATTCTTGCATAATGGACATTTAGTTGGACCCTAGCAACTCCTCCTTTGCATGAAATCCCACATTGGCAACTATTGATTTGTGTCCAACCACAAAAAAATTGGCTTTAAGTGGACATTTGTATTTCCAAACCCCTTTAAACCACTATCTATCAAACATAGGTCTCTCCACTTCTCTAAGAGCTTTGTACCCCAATTTAGGTGAGTAAATGCCACTGATACATTATTTTTGACCATATTAGTGAATCAACATCCTCTTTAATTCTCACATGGATAACTTTTAGTGATTGAGAATAATCATGCCATATAATTCCTTTAGATCCATTGAAACCCAACAATTTATCCCTTATCCATTCCCGATTCATATTTATTGTCATTACAGGATCTACAATCTAGTACAAGTACACAAACCATCCTCTACCATTTCTCTTGGGATTTTATAGTTTTTATTACACCCCACCCATGGATACTCACCCACCCTCACTATAGTTCCATCTCCAACTTTGCACATTAGCTATTCCCCAATCAATGGAAAGGCTAAGACCATAGCTTTCTAAGTAACCGAGGAATTATGAAAAATATTTGTTGAAGATATTATCCATTCCTCGACCGTTAAAAGCTTTATATATTTCTAAATAACAATAAGGCGAGGAGCTTTGTTAGATGTGAAATTTTTGTGTCAAATTTTGAATATGGCATTTGATCTTCTCATTCCTTAAAAGGGAGTTTTTGTGTATACAATTACTAGGTAAAAGAACACCCAATGCCAAATCTATTGCATGATTTCACTAATAGTGCATAGGTGCTCTTGTAGGTGAGTTGGAGATGTATCTTTATTACTACACCAACTAATCTACTTTCCTTTGCTGCATAAAGGAATTCCTTGCAGAGGCCTTGGTAATCACATTGATTTTATTTTTTCCATATGACTAAACCTTGAAGAAGATGATTCTTCTGGTCTGAGAAATTATCTTCCCAGAATACTTAGTAGTGATTAGAGAGACTGTGATATTTGGGGCTATAACTAGTATCTTGTAGACTTGGTATCCTAGGGTGGGGATAGGTTATAAAGGGAATATTTACAAAGAGGATTTTGGGAAAGGGAATAAGGAAAGGGAAAAGGAAAAGAGGCTCTTTAGGAAAGGAAGGGAGATTTTATTTTCTCGAAATAAGGGTTATTAGCGCTTTCAAATGTAGGGAGATAGCCAAGGGGGGGAATTTTTAACTTTGTGAGATTAAAAGAAGTGACAATCATGATAGACAATTGCAACTTGTGAATTAATGGAGGACGAGAAATTAACATTTTTTTTCTGTCATGATTCAAAATACATGCACTTGTCAAAACTTTGACAGACTGTAGAAAGGATCAAAGGTGACGGTTTTCATCAAATGAAACATGGATGTGACTAGCATGATGAGCCGAACCCAATGGTATAACAAGCATGACATGATGATGCTTATAATGAGAAATGACTAAATCCATGGAACGACTCAACATGACACATAACGGCACATAAGATGAAACTTTACAAGTGTGTTGAATGGGGCATATAGAAGTAAAAATAGAGAAACAAGGTATGGACATGACAAGCAAATTTCCATGGAATATACGACAATACAGATGAAATGACCTTGCGACAAAGTTGAATAGGTTCTCCTTTGGCTACCCATTTTCATACTAGTAATTAACAGTGCTCATCTGACAAATTGTAATTGAGGATTAAAAATAGACAATAAAAACAATATATGAAGTAGATCCTATTGAGGAAGAGGAAAATTCCTAAAAAAAAGGAACTAAGAATTTAGAGAGAAAGAATATCAAAAGGTGCAAGAATGGGCCTTTGATGAGCTTCTTCTCGAGTCTACATGATGTGAGAGAATGCTTGAAAAAATATCCCACAGCTATAAACCTTCATCTTGGCGCATGGGAAATTCATTTTTTCCTAGGTCGACATATTCATCCATATTATCATTTCTACTTGATCCAACTTGTCTATTTCAATTATGTTTGAGTTGACTCATGCATCGATAAATTCGCTTGGGTCGACCGTAGTTAAAGGATATAAAAATTGTTATTTATACCTCTCTAACTCACCTTTTGAACAATGGACAATTGCAATTTTGACAAAAAGAATTAAAATTTCGTAAATTTTAATGATGCAGATGGATTCAGAGACCCCCTTTATTTTAATAATATAATTACTATTTCGTAAATTTTAACAATGGACATCTTATATAATTATTAACATAGACTCTTTATTCATATTTTTTATCCCATACTAAATTATACATATTTTTTTATCCATGACTAAAGTAGTCATATTTTTTATCCCATGACTAAATTAGTCATTTTGAGTTGTGATCACTTAAAATTACTCAAATTTGGTCATATTTCACTTATAAACACTATGGTGACCAATGTTTTTGGTGGTTAGTCATTTATTTCACTTGGTGACCAACGTTTTTGGTCACTTGGTCATTTATCACTCATTTTTCTACTAGTGGTTGCCTAGTCATTTATCTCTCATTTTGTACTAGTGTTAGTACTATGAATTTTATCATAGATATTGTATCAAACAATTTGGTTTCAAATTGTATATTTCACCCAAATTTTTAAGAAATCCCCTGAAAATTGAGAGTCTTTCCTCAGCTACATTCCATATATGTCCCAACAATTCAAAGAATTAACCAATCCTTAATTTAGATCCTTCATTTAAAACATCACAAGCATTGAACATGGTTTTCCCAAAAAAAATTCTCTCATATATTGTCAAACACTTATGTGCAACCTATAACTTATTCATGTGCATTTAAATGTTGGTCCATGCAGTCCCAATGCTGCAACCTTGGATCTAATACTACTCGGTCAGATACTTGATAGACTCATTCCAAAATGGAGACCACGAGGTACCCAAACCCATAGACAAATTCTATCCTTGATACCAAATTTGAATTTTCATTCCATTGATGAGTTATTCCATTACCTTTTCAATGGAAATATACACTTATATAATTTTCAATTATCCAAAGTACTCGTTCTATTTTATCAGATTAGTCCTACAATGAATGCATTCAAAGTAGGTTCAATACATCCATATAAACAGGTCTATAACAATAATGGAAACACATGCATAATAGAAACAAAACCATTGGAATTCATTCATACACCATTGAGAGACTTATCCTTTAAATTTCTTCCAACAAGATGAAAGAAAAAAGAGGTTCCTCCCAACCACAAGAACTTTGTCAAACCTTCTCTTTATTTGATAGATGTCACCCCAAAGTTGGGGATATCAGTATACAAGTAGTGAATTCCCAATTCTTTCACTCAATCGAACTCACACTACCCAAAAGTGATCATACAGACAAAAGGTGCAGAAACCCCCTCAATAGTTGTCCCCACCCTTACATTCATTTCTCATCATCCTATATAACACAGGGAATGGTACCCCCTTCTCTACTGTACAATCACTTGGGTGTCCTCATCCCCTTCCAGTGATCGATTGTAGACTGAAGAGTACGTTTCCGTGTTAGGGTCCCATGTAGTTCAACTATAGGCCAAATCTCTCTCACATGGGAACCAAGCCCATTCACAACAATTTATTAGGGTTGCACAAGTTTACCAAGGTACTCCCTTTCTGAAAGTATGAGAAACAACTTTTCATTTGGTAAGAAATAATAATGTCACAAAAACAAGCACATAATAGAGATAAGTGTTTTCATCATGGAAACCCTATATAGAGAAAACAAACACGAATTAGATATCTATTAGTCTTGGCCTCTACGACTAACATCAACCACATTTTTGGCATCTAACAATGAAGTTACTCAATCCTTTAAATAGTATTCTTCACATGCTAAAACAATGGGAAAATACCAATTACGCAAAACCATGGGGAAATAAACCACCAATGATAAATCCATTATTAACTAAATAAAGGTTATCTTTAATCATGTTTTAACCAAGTCAAGATTACCATAACATTCTCCCCTTTAAATTTTACTTTGGGTAAGCACCAACCCCCCCTCAAAGTTATTTAACAACATGCCCCCCTCCTTATTCTAGACATAAATCTATAATAGAATTTACAAAGGTGACCCACCAATCCAAGGGTAAACATGCCTACATAGGTATTACAGTTGTATGCCCATTTACATTGTGATTAATTCTAACTCCATAAAAAATGCCTAAAAGAGTATAAGATGCAAGAATCATCCACATTCTTCTTCACGTGCATCCATCTCTACTATAGTGAGCCAAATAAAGCACTATGTAATTAGGTTCTTCTTCATCCATTATATTCCATGTGCTTCTTTGAGTAAATGCTTCATACATGAACATCTAACCTTCCTTTGATACCACGTGTCCTTTAATAACACATGAACAAAAACAAGCACATAATAAGAACAAGTGTTTTTACCATGGAAACTCTATCACTACAAGGAAAATGCCCTTTAGCGGAGGTTATAGTAGATGATCCCCTCAAAAGATCCAAATATCCATTTATAGCGGAACTCACTAGCAAAGGCGAGGAGATAGAGGTTTTAGTGTATGCTTTTGTCTGATGCATTTTATCAATGCAAATTACCCGGTGCATTTATGAGCAGGACGCATTGGGATGGACAGAAATTATGTTGCACCACGAGTAGGAAAACCATCAAGCACAACAAATTAAATTTTTGCAACAGGTGCATTAAATAATCTAGATTGAATAAGTGCATATACAACAAAAGAGCATTGTTTCATATTTTATATGATCACCAATGTGTAAAAAAAAATTATTTTACATTTCTATTACATGTGTTTAATAGTATGGAGTGCCCCAGAGAGTTATAAAAAAAATAAAAAAATAAAAAAACTGTATTTTATATTTATTTTAAAATTATATTTACGATGAGGTTTCTATTACAAATCACTCTGCTGCTTCAAATAATAGAGCACACTGAAAAAAAATTCTAGTGAAGAAAAACTATATTTTCACAACCAAATAATCTATATCGCACCGGAGCATATGTAAAACTAGCGCACTGCATTAGGGTTAAAATTTTTAATTCCAAATTTATATAGCGGTGCATTTTAAATTATGTACCACATCGGTGCGTGACCAAAACATACACACCATGTTAGGAAAACAATAAAAGAAGAATTATATTTTATTTTAAAATTATCTTCCTAGTGCGACTTATATTATAAACAACACCGGTGTGCCCATGGGGTGTAGCTCAAGTGGTTCTGTGGAAGTTGTGAAATTGGTTGTCAATAGTAGGTCATGTGTTCGATTCCCCCCAACTTTCATTGTTTGTCATGACTCGGGCAGTGTGGTTGCACCTGGGGTTATAGTGGTATCAAGATTGGACCCCTGAACCTTGTGTCATGTGAGTACTAGCGCAACCTCCGTTGTCGATTCTCCTAGCAAAAAACTAAATAAACTTCACCGGTGCATCCACATTTCATGCACATCATAGTAGGGTTTTATAAAAAAAATTATCACACAGTAAAATCATTTTTACCTTATATAGTGCTTATGAGCCCTATAGCACCGGTGTCATACATCACCCCCTTCGACTCCCTGACATCCATGCTACATGTGGACATGTTCTTCATTCTCATTGGCTCCTGCCTACATTTCGAATTTTGGCAAATTGTGGATAAAGTTTCAAAATTTCCATACATTTCCATGATGCCTCCCCAGTGAGGAAGAGTCCAAGTAAATTGATTATTACCGCACAATTTAATTTTTTAGCAATTGATTTTTAAAATTCATCATTAAATTGCCATATGTTAAAAACAAATTAAAAAATTTTGCACGCCGCATTTGAGTTGTTCGGCTCGCACCGCATTATAGTGCATACTGTAAATTTTATAGAGTGTAGAGTTAGTAGTGCGAGCCAAACGCAAACAACACCTTGCTATGACACTGTGTTATTGTTTTATTAGTGCAATGATCACCTTAATTAAAAAAATATTAAATGTTAACTGGTTTGCATATCAAATCAACAACACTACAACCTAGTGCACTGACATGCCTAAGCACACCAACCACATTAATTAAAAAACATGTTATTGTATTATGGTGCCAAAAAAAATACCCCGTTGTGACGGTACGCTATTATTTTTGTAGTGCACCTAAAACCCTAATTAAAAAAAACTTTAAATGTCAATTCATGTGCATATTAAATAAACCACACTGCATTTCGATGCACTGACATGCCTAAACTGATGCGTGTTAAAAAACTCATTGCACCTTACACTAGTGCACTGATATGTCCAAAGCACACCATAAATACGTAGAAAAAAAAACAAACCTACTATGGTATGGTAAGGTAAACATTATGCTCTGGCATATGAATGTGTTGATGTGTGACAATAGCACTATAGTCATTATGCTTCTATGTTTTGTTAGTTCACTGACACATTGAAAACAATTATTTAAAAAAATAAAGATTGTTTCACATTGTGTTCGGTATAGTACATCGCATTGTATTCGGAATGCTCTAACTTGTAACGAATGCATGATCAAAATGAAAAAAAATTGACGATGCACTGGTGCGCTAACATGTATTTGGTGCACCATATGCCCTGGTTTTAACTAACGAAAAAAGTAACATATTTGATGGTGGTTCTAGTCCACACCAGCACAACGTAGATGGTGCACTGACTGGATTTTGATGCATTGAAGTGATAATATGTAAAAATAATATTATTCTTCATGGTGTGATTGCATATATTTGTGCACCATTAGCGGTTCTTAGTGGTTTGAAGAGCATAGGATGTGGTGCATTCTTGTTATGAAAGCACACTGCTTATCAAATGCATTTATTTTGAGAAAAAAATTGTTATTTGATATTAGTAAATAGCTTGTTCATTTAATGAAATATTAATTTTTTTTTTATATATGTTTATGAGACTGATCAATGTTATATGTGTATTATATATGTGAGGAGAGAGGGCACCTCAACAGCCCCAAACTTGTGTCAATCCCTACAACTATTGGTGTGATTGGGAGGCACGGGAGAGGGAGAGGGAATTGTACCCTCACCCCATAAAATCCCATACACAAATCCTCTTGGTGGCTGTAGGCATCCTAAATTTCTATGAGGATGCTACATCTAGCAAGGGGATCTTGTCTCTATTGCAACAATTCATCCATTGTTGGGACCATGGTAGACATGCATTATCTATTGGTATTGGTTAGTGGATCTAGTCCACTGAGGAGGATATGTACTTTATCATTGGCCTATCGATGAGAGGGGAGGATTTTTCCAAGTTACCTAAAGTCCCAACATGATTTGGAGTAGAGAGTCATCTTGTCTACTCTTGAAGATATATCATTGATGACATCGTCAATCTTGGTGATTTTCAAGTGCATGCATGACAACATCGCATTGGTGCTTTCGGTGTAGAGGAGGTTAGATGCCTCTCACTATTGGTTACCACCATCACACACTCAACCACTAATTGGAAACACATTAGTTTCCATATTTTATTTCATGTAGATTCTTTAGTATGTTCACCTAGATTCATTAGGTGGTCTACCATTTTTTATGGCATTTTTTTTCTCTGGATTGATGGCATGAAGTTTTTTATTGGAGGCCAAGTTCCCTTTTTCTTCAAAGCTTTATTGTTTATTTTTTGAGATGATTTTGGACATGAGGACATCATTTGATTATCACTCTCGTAGGCTATTGAATTAGGTGCATATGTGGATGTGAGGGTAGATCATGATGTCCAAGAGAGGATAGCTAGAGTTCCCTCCATGGATTACAGTAAATGTGTTGGGGATGCTTTCCAGCGAGGAAAACCATGCATTGGACCTTTTTCCATACCCAGGATGATCAAACCGGATGAGAGAGGTAATGTGATGGGAAAAATTCCCCAATACTTGTTTGGGTTCAACTATTGCAGAGAAAAAATACAAATGAACTAAATTCTTTCAACAATCAGTAAATTCTATAATCAAACATTTGGCATATAAGGTTAAAGAAACATACTTGGTTTCCAATGTTTGAATATGATTCCTCTAGTCTTGATATTTTCTCCTTAGCTTATCTTGTTTGTTGCAAACCCTAAAATGCAAACAACAACAAGTGAAAGAGACAATAATAACCAATAAATAATAAAAGAAAACTAGCAGAATTAAACCTTCCTGAATCGGTATAAATAATCATTTAAAACCATTAATATGCAAATAACATCAAGAATTGGAAAGGAAAGAGTTCATTCAAATATATTAAAAATGGAAAAGTACATCAAATAGATAAACCTGATAATGTGGTTTTCATTATGAAGCTGAGTCTTGGGTTCTTCCTCCCAAACTATTCCAGCACTTTGAACTCGCCTAAAGGTTTTTCTCACACACAATATGGTCAAGAGATTTTGAAGGAAAAAAATCTAGCACAATAGGGTTTGTGGTGGAACAGGTGGAAACTAGGATCCATATAAAGGTACAAGGGAGTTGCGAACTTGAATAAAATGGGGTTGTGCAAATATGAAAAAGGGTTTCTTCTCATGGACAAACTCACCAAGAACTTATATAAGGTGGATGTAAATTTCTCTCTTTGTATATCAGAGTGTAAAATCAAAAACATGTCACCTATGCTCTTTTATATCTTTGAAGAGAGCTCAATTAGGAAGTTACTAGAAGTTATTCATGGGATTTAGGAGTTAGGGAACAAATTAAAACCGAAAACTAACCTGTGAAAGTAACTTAATCGTTTTATTTTTTTATGTTTACCGTTTTGCGGACACATACACGAGTGACACAACTAGTCACTTGTGTATACATGGGTGAGACATAGGTCACCCATGTATCTCTTGAGAAATAATGGTTTTTAAAGGGATTTATTAGGAATAGACAAATGTATAGAACTGCATAAGGAAAAGGGGAGTCTGCAACTAGGAATAAGGGTAAGATGAGCCATGGTAGTATCTTGGGATAAATCATAAGACATAGGCGGTTATCCAACATTGACCAAGTGAGAACTCTTTTTCTGAGGTGGGAATTCCTATTAGGAGAGTTTTGAGGTAAAACATGGGCCTCAAAACAAAAAATGTACCATAAAAATTCACTTTATAAGAACCAATAGGATTCAGGATGATGATGTCAACCATAAGGGTAAAATTTGTAAAACAAATTGGAGGGAAAAACAAAAAACTACTTTTTCTTATTGTATTTTTTACATATCTCCTTAACGGTTTGCCCAAACTTGAAATTTGGGCAAACCGTTAAGGAGATATGTAAAAAATACGATAAGAAAAAGTAGAAAAAGTAGTTTTTCTTTTTCCCCTCTAAAATTTAGAACTCTTATTTTATTATTTCCCTTAGGAGGCCCATTTTAGACTTCAAAACTCCCCTAATGCATGCTCAAAAGTAATACAAGTATGGCTGTGAATCAATTTCATGAATAGATCATAGCCACATAATACAAAGTGGATCTATGTCTCAAATTCGAATGAATATATCTATATATATACTGAACTAAATAGATCAATCTTCATCGATATCAGTTCCAAAATACGAGTAATGGAAATCCAATGCAACCTGGTTCATAAAAAAACTTAAAAGAGTACCATAAAATGAACTTGGGGTCTTCCAACCAACTACCAAGGGTACAAGTCAAAACTATGTCAATAGATGTTTTGAAGTCGAGTGTAGTAAGACATCGTGTCATTACTGGTCAATGATGAAAATTGTTAACACACGCGATCCAACTCATCGATCATGATAATGAGTGCCAAGGTACCTATTACAATATAACAAGTGTGATTCAAGGAGTTCACATCGAACACTTGTAGATTCTAATGATAAGGGTATATTGATATATTCCCACTGTCAAAAGAGAGGAGACTTGTCACTGATGACTGCAAGTTACATGGTATAGACTCTAGATTACTATCCTAGAATAAATGTGTTGAAGTCGATGGGAAGTAATACGATGGAGGGAGGGAATTAATGAATCCCACATCATCCAATATGAGACCGTCGCAAGAGGCCAAATATGTAGTAGATCAATTGATGAGACATATCTGACATGGGAAGGCCGACACAAGAAAATCAAGAAACTTCTGAGGATGGCCGATTCAGATGAAAACTTCCTTTGATCAACAGCACGGCACAAATGTGGCCGAGACAACAAAAACTCAAAAGAGATTGTAAATATAAATAGATGATATAGGAGACATCAAAAAGAACTCCATAGGTATTGGAATACTAACCAATCAGTGGAGTAATTCCATATACGAGTTCATCTTCTAAGGTCATGGTACATACCCAAGTGCGGAGATAAAACTTAACAAAGTGTTGTGTTCAAAGGTGACGCAACTTGCTGCCATATAGAGATTAACTTGCTGCCATATAGAGATTTGAAAAAACTCTTCCCTACCCGTCTTTTTGGGAATATTTGAATTTTTTTTTTGTCTTTTTCATATTAGAAAAGCCTGAAAAGAGAATAAACTAATTCTATGGCACATGGGAAGAAATGAGTATCAAGACAAGCTAACTAGTTCCGTAACGGATCATGAGTGAGATAAAGACACTTCCAAGTTTCAACGCAAACACTAGCTCGTGTATTTTTTGATCCCAAGTCAGTTGATGCTCGTTTAGGTTTTCATTAACCTAAACTAAAAGGTCTTCTCCTGCTTCCCCTATGGTGGAAAGCTTTTCTAATCATACAGATCCGGTTCCTGTGTGCCATTATTAGTTTCAGGCGTTATAACACAAAGGATCGCTGTTATTTTGTGTTTTGTCAGAAAGTTTGGTGCCCGTGCGTGCATATAATGATTTTGTTCTGGTATTGGGGATTCTATGCAATATCAAATCCTGAATGTGATTTATTGTAGCGAAAGGAAGAGGATAAGATCATGTCCTGTGATGGAAGACCATTCATTTCTTGCAATAGTGGCATGACTCCACAGAGTCAATCTGCAAAAGAAATGGCTGAAATGATCGATTTTTCCGCGCCTGTCGAATTCCCAGGTCCGTTAATTCTTCGCCTTCTTCAGTAGATATATCTGATTGGATGGATATTTAGAAGGGAGTGTTTGCTGGATATGTAGGGATGTATATGTTGAATATGTTTATATGTATGTTTGATGGCATCGCCGCACTGCAGGTGTTAGATCTCTAACACGCAATGAATGTGAAAATACAGGCAAAGGATCAATGAGTTCTTCCTCCTACTCAGGAGCCATGTACATGTCTAAACATGATATTGAGGAAGAAGATGGATCCGATGAGTGCCTGCATTTTGAAGAGAAGAAAAGAAAGTTGACATTCCATCAAGTGAAGGCGCTAGAGAAAAGTTTTGAACTGAGAAACAAGCTGGATCCCGACCGGAAAATGGAGCTGGCGAAGGCGCTAGGTTTGCAGCCCAGAAAAATCTCTTTATGGTTTCAGAATCGGCGAGCAAGGTCGAAAATTAAGCAGCTGGAGAATGACTTTGATGCTTTGAAGAAAGAATACGACAATCTCAAGAAGAACTATGATATCCTCTTACAACAAAACAGACAATTCAAAGCTGAGGTATTAATCCAATCTTATGTCATGACAATATTGAAGAGAAGAGCAGGAACATTACGAGGAAATAATGTTTTGATTTAGTTTTATCATGTTCTTAGGTCAATGATATGCCCTGAATCAAAAAGATCTGAGGCTTTTGCAAATAAACTCTATGAAAAACATAAGTGCTCGCTGGTAAATATTTGTTGCCACAAAGTAGTGCCTAAATCACTTTTGCGTATCCGTCCTAGCTGGTGCAGCGGCAGGGTAGGGAACTAGAGAAAACCGACGGGAGCAGCAATATTAGGGCTTCAGAGATCGAACCCCAGCAAAACTCAGATAATTCAGTACCCAAGATAGCTAATTTACCCATGGAATTATCAGTTAAGTCGGAGATCTATATAAATTGCACAGGGCAACTGCGACATGATAATTATCCTACAGCCACCAAAGAACAGGAAGGTGAGTGTTCTAGTATTATGACTGAAGCTACGAGTTCTATTTTTAATATCAACCGTCCGCGCATGATGGAAAGTTCTGAATTGCTGGGGGTTCCCCAAATGGCAACTGCTGCTGCTAATAGGTGCTCCCCAGTATCAGTCGTGGAGGGATCATCGGCCCAAGAACAAGTACCCACAGGTGGCCTAAAAGCTCCCCTACAAAGCCTCCATGAATGGCACTGCCAGCCAAAAGTGGAGGTGGATCAAATTAGCGCCGAGGAAACGCAGTGCAACTTGTTTTACAGTTTGGAAGAGGAGGGTGCTCTCATGCTGTGTGAATATTGGCATCTAGCTGCTGAATGAAGATAACATGGTGAAGAAAGTTATGTGGGTGTTCCTGGTGTGGAACCTTCATACAGGATTTTGCTTGCTGTGCTGTCTCACTGTTACTCTGCACAACTCTTCGTTTGGCAGTTACTTAGCTCTCTTCCCTATAATGGAAAAAAATGTTTGTAATTATTTAATACATCTAGATCTCTGCTTCGTGGTAGTGCTTAGAATTTTAGGAATAACCCCAAATAATCTCTGGCCAGAGAGCCTCAGCGAAGATGAAAAAGACACGTAGTGAAGAGTAGTTTATCACTTGCAATTGTCTGAGAGATATTTTGCCCAAATGTTGATTAATTATTTACCGAGAATAAACTGAATTATATTATTTTCACTCTCGAATAGCAAATAATTTTATTCGTCTTTATATGTGTCTTTATATGTTGGATTCGTCTTCTTTCGGAGCATCATGATAAACTGTTTTTAACTCTGTACCACAAACCAGACGATAAGAGGGAAAACCTGCCAAGACAATTTCAAGTGGAATATCAAAAATATGCATTGGGCAGGTGGTGTTTGTTACTTTTCTTTTGTGGGTTTACCATCCCCATAATCAGGGTAGGAATTTGATAAAAATATCACTCTTAAAAAAAGACAGTTTCCACAGTAAATATAGACGTTGTATTGTTTTCTTAGTTTTTTTTTACAATTAGTTTGAAATATAGGTTATATTTGACTGGCAAAATGGCGCATAACGGACTAGATTACATAAACATATGCTTTTGTTATAACATTTTTTGCTGTGGGTTTTACCATTTGGAAAGGTAGAGACATAGTATATATACTTAGGACAAGTCACAATGTAAGTTACCTTATATGTACATTACGTTTATTTTAGGAGATATATCTTTATTCATAGAAACATAGTATATATACTTAGGACAAGTCACAATGTAAGTTGCCTTATATGTACATTATGTATGTATATTTTAGGAGATATATTTTTATTCATATTTATATTAATATGAAGAATATTTTCTATATATATTAGTGTTTTAACATAGAACATGAATATAAAAAATGCTATAGTTGGGAGAGACAATAATGCAATGTAGTTGTACTTTAATTTTATATGTAAATTTGGTTGTTTTTAAAATAAAAATAATATTTCTATTTATATTTAATAGAAATTACATTTTTTACAGGCATATTACATGTATTCCATATACCATCCTTCTAAAACATGTACAAAGGCAATAGCATCTTTAAAAAAAACTCACTTTTAACCTTCTCTTTAAAATTCCAAAATGAAAGGTGAAAACCTTCTCTTTAAAAGTCCAAAATGAAAGGTGAAAGGCTGATGGAAAAAATACTGAGTGGTGCTACTTTTCAACCTCAATCTCACTCCATAGAAAAGAATCCACATAAACTAAAGTTAGCTTATAATTCGAATTTTAAAGACTCATATGGAGTGCCTATTCCTTATTAGAACAATATGTGCTGTATTCACTAATTTTGTTCATTCTTCTTAATAGAGATTCATTTACAACAACCACCTTTGCCACGAAAATCATAATATTATTGTCTCCTTCAGTATTCTCACTTGGAAATTCAATTCCTCATTAATGATGTTACATACTCAAGATCTATATGTCACATGCCTCGATGCCACTTTTTAAACATTAGGATACTTAAATCAAATTTATTCATTACAAATTTGATTCCATAAAACACAACACATCATAAATTAAAAACATTGCACACAAAGTTGATAATTATGAACACTTATTTGTAAATGAAGCTAAGTCCAACAAACCGATTATGAGGATCAATTTAACACCCAACCACTTATATCTTATATGATATCACTAATGCAAAGAAACATCCTAAAAGGCTCTAATTTCATGTATTCTAATCCATAAGAAGTCCATGTTTTCATCCAAGTATTAGTCCATCATGACACTCCTCTTTCACAACCTAGGAATATCTTCTATTTTTTTCTCCACCCTCCCCCGTGGATATTTTTCCTTCCTCTTATATGTAGAAAGTGTCCAAATCTGCCGATTTCCTACTTCAAATTACCTATAGGAAAGACACTTGGCCAACATATTCCATTATGAATTGCAAGTTTCTGGTGTTTGATTTAAATGTTGCACATTCGAACAATAGTTTATTGTCCCATTTTCTCTTTAAATTCCCACATCGTGTCCCCAACCCCCACATGATCTATCATCCATAATTTCAAGGAATACTTCTCTCACTTCTAGGTGTAAACAACCATGGATTCACATAAGATTTCCTCATACCAAGGAAAATTCAAATGGGAGAGGCATATTGCACTGAGAATGGAGGAGTGTAAGAATTATTTCATGAAGAGTGAAAGGGTGTGTGAATTAATCCATGATGAGGATGAACAATAGGATTCCCCCAAGAGTTTGGATAAGACAAATGTGCTCTTCCCAATAAGTATGGGAAAACATCAAAATAAAACCCAAGTCAACGATTAATGGGAAGTGTTTGTAAGTAAGCATGGGGATGAAAGGTAGCAGCTTAAGAGATGAATATTAGGTCAAATCACACATGCACTCCTTTTCCTCTTCCCCTATCATGATATCATGGTCCATTTTTGTTTCTCAAGAATATTTTGGTGCATATTATATTATTTTATATTTCATTTTAAATTCTTACATAGAAACATAACAATCATACCATAATATTAAACCTCCATTAAGATTGAGATTTAGACGAGGAATATTTACTATAAAATTATACAATTTTCACATTAAATCATTTAATTCACCAACACATGTCTTACTCTTGTTACATAACAACATCAATCCAATAATACATGATTGAGAAATAATAAAATATTTTTATTCTTTTATTAAAAGTTGGAGGACGAAACACCCATCCTTTACATGGAATAAAACAATGCCTATCATCTACTCGGAATAAAACAATCCTAATCATCTACATGGAATGATTTTATTGAAGTGTCCAAATTGTTTCATTCAAGTAAGGATAACGGCATTTCTCCATAAGACATAGGTAATTCCAAAACGATATATAGTTCTAAGGTAACATATGTTAAGGAGGGTTTTATAAAATTTGTAGTGTGTGCATAAGCAATATAATTTTGTATGTGTGATTTGTTTATGAGCTCATTATTTTAGGAATTGCTATCCCTAAAGTTTGCATCAGACTACTATGGCACAAAGCTAGGGTACCTCACCTGTTGTGATAGTTTTAGGTTTATGATGTTTAGGTAAGTCATATAAGGAGGGTAGGATTGGATCAAATATCAAGCATTAAAATAAGCCAATAAGCAACACATCATTGTTTCAAAAGAATAAAAAATCTGGGGTAAACATTTAATTAACAATATGAGAGAGGAATCAAGTTGAGAATGCAAATATATAAAGTAACAAGTTGTTGAATTCATACGTTCACGAGAGGAAGTTCTAACTCAAAACAGTGTCTTGAACTAGATTGTTTTATAAGAACACAAATCACAACTTTTAGGAAACACACAATAAATTATTACTGTTATTTGATCTAAAACAAGTAAAAAAACTAATGTAGTGCATAAGTTAATTTTGTATTCGATACAAGAAGCAACCAATAAAACATTAATAGGAGCACAATCTAACCCACAAAAAGATCCATCTATGAGCATGAAAATTATGTTGATTAAGAATAGCTTGTCAATACAAAATATAGTCTTCAATACAACCCTTTATGAACCCACCATTTGAACTCCTCTCTTCATTTACATACATGGCTTTATAGATACAGGATACATCAGTTTTGGATCTCAGATCCAAGAAAAATGGGTCGATACCTATCTATAGTTGTAAGATAAGACTTACATGGATACTTATAGATTTTATAACTAAAGTATAAAATCCAGAACTGATCTCAAATCCTATACTTTAGGAAATCTTTGACTAATCCTACTTGATCCAAACTAGCCACATGCTTGATGTTATCAACATGAGAAAACATGACTGCAAATCTATGGAAGGTTAATACCCTTGCAAAACTTGTAAAAATCCAAAATTTACAAAACAGGGTGGAAAAATAATGCTAGAGGAAATTCTGTAGTGCATCTTGCAAATTTCTATGACACGGGAACTACAAAATCTCTGAAAATATCTCTAGCGGTCTTATAATCCACATGAGAACTTGTGCAACATTTTTAGTATCTCTTCAACTCCAAAGCCATTCGATTTCATTGCAAAATATGCTTGATCTTCAAAATTGGTAGTACGTATGAAAAAGCCTTCATGAAACCTTACTATGACTTAGTCATTGAAACCTAAAGTGCATCCTGTAGAACATGGGATCCTAATTTTTCCAAAATGTCCAACCTACTACTGCTTACTTGGTTCCTATGTTTTTCTTGAAGCCACATGATTTTCCACAATCTCCCCTATTTGTTGAACTTCTTTTTATCCTTCCTCAACTTCTGAGAAAAATTGCAAATCTTATTATGCCTAGACACAAGTTACTCATCCTTATGTTGATTTTGTTAATTTTCCTCTGAAGTTGCTCATTCTCTTGCTGCATCCTTTTTACTAAACCTTTTGATACCTTAAGTTCTCTTTTGAGTACCTTAGTCTTAAAATCCTTACTCTTTGATTAATGCAAAATGACAGGTTCAAGTATATTTGTTTTCTTGCTAAGATCTTCTTTTTTAGGCTCTGAATTCAGTATCAGAATATGGGAGATTTAATATATTCTTCCCTTTGGAATGAACTTGGCAGGATGAACCGGGAATAAGCTTTTCCATAACTTGCTCCATTACTGGGGATCCTTGACCATGAGGAGTAATATCTGGTAATTCTAGAAATTCCTTAAGTGCCTCTTCAATGGTTGTTAAGATAGTGGCTATTGTCTTCTATGTTTCATCAAATGGGTCACTCTCTTCTTCGGAGATCGACTAGGCATATTCTAGTTTCTTTGGCTTAGGCATTATTTTCACTTTCCTCAATATGGAACCTTTCCCCTTTTTAGTAGCTTCAAGGACTAGTTTCAATTTTCCCTTTTTCTCAGTCATAAACTCTTCAAGGTTAATGAATGTATTTTTCTTCAATGAGGGGTCGAAAATAGATTTTGCATCAAGTTTGAACTTGTTGTTTGGCCTTGTGTGAGGTTTTCTAAAATAATAAACATGTTACATTTTTTGCTTTCCCTTTTCCTTACTGGACCTACTATTGTGAGGTGTATCTATTTCCATGTTTGCACATTTAGCTTCAGGTTCCTCAACAGTGATTTCAGTAACTATTGTTCCTCTTTTCCTTTTCCTACTATAAACTTGTTTATCCTTAGGGTTAACATTCTTTTGTTTAGGAGAAACTATAGTTTTCTTTTTTAAGTGCTCCCCTTCTCAAGTTCAATTTTCCTTCTACTAGTTTTGGTTTTCCCACTGGCAGTTTCAACTCCCTACTATACATTGGAATCATACCCTCCTTTGCTCTTGGGTGTCCTAGGTGTTTTATACCTTCTAGAGGAAGTAACTGTCTTAGCCTCTTGAGGTTTATTCACCTCAGTTTTCAAAACTAGAGAAAAATAGGAAGTGACTCCAATCCTTGTGGATTCTCTTCAATTCCTCAATTTTCAACAACTTGATCAGGGCTTGGTGGAATATGTTATGTTGTGTTCTATTTGGGTGTTCCTGAAGCTTAACATACATTTTAGTGAGAATTTTCAACAAAAAAGAATGTCAAATTCATTATGGCAATTCCACTCAAGTACAGTAAAAACCTCATGTGTTAAATAAAAACAGTGGCATATCTACCTTCTCCTATTATATGTCTCTCGACCATATTCAACAAATCTCTCTAGTCATTCTTCAACTAGCTCCATGGAATTCATTTTCTCCAATTTGGAATTTGATGCTCTTATTTGAGAAATTGATTGCAGTCAGTTAATGAAATATCCTTATACTTGAACCAACATTCACCATCCATTGTAACCTACAAGATGATGCTATGGATTCCTCTTTTACTTAAATAATTATGTCCCTAAATTTTTCTTGACACCCATTGAATTTCTTAGCAAAAGCACAAGCTACGCCTTCATGGTGGCACTGTAGTCTTTTACAAAACTTAAATCGCCTTCATTTTTTAAATTTACTTTCAAATTCAGGGTAAGCTTTAAGGAGCTCTACCCCTTGGGGATCATAATGGACCACTCGACCACCTTTGCACATAGAAATGTAGTAGAACTCACATATTGTTATTTCTGATATTTGTGGAAAGGTGATCCTCACTACAACAAACTATTCTAAAACCCCTAATGAGCAGAACTAGCACTTTCAGACATAAATTGGAAGAAGTCGAGCTCAAGATAGGAAGAAATGTAACATAGATTACATATTTTAAAATTAAATGACCTATCATCAATTATTTAGGGAAAAATGAGCAGAAAAAATACATCATAATAATTAGATGTCATTATAACATGTCAACTGTAGTACCCTCTTATTTAGCCCTTGGACATATTATTATTGTTGTTGTTATGTTGGACATAGTGGAACAAGGTGCCTCGACTATGGCTTGCACATTATTATTATTTTTATTAAGTTGAACTTATAAAATAATTAATAAAATAAAACAAATCAGACGACCAATGCCACAAAAGAGAGTATGAGGAACCATAATGTTACGAGCAAGGGGTTGTGGAAACGTGTTTACCTATGTGTGTTGAGGCTACATTGATGGTGTACACCCTTCCTATGTACTTGATGGACCCTCTTGGTTATGCACTCTAATGTGTTATGTCACTCCTTGGTTTTATTTACCCTGAGATTAATTTTTTTATTTGAGGATTGGTGTCACTCTCTCACCTAGTGTGCCCTCATGAGTTGGACTAGTGTGTCTATTGGTGTTGCCACCTGATGTGTAACTTCAGTTTACTATTCTAGGAATGTAACTCTCATGCCTGTGTTCGTCTCTCTCCCAATTCGAATTTTTCATGAAGGAATTTGATTTGCTTGTGTTGGCTAGTCACACTTGTGTGTGGGTTCATGCTTTTTCTCTTGTGCTTGTGTTTGGCACTTGTGGTTTTATTTTCTTGCTCTTGGTATGAGATACTTGTTGGTCATTGCACCCTTGTGGAGCCTGTTCCCAAGCTAAGTTACTCTGGATCCATTGGTGCATGTCCTAGAATTGCCTCTCGAGATCCGGGATTGGAAACATGGGTGAGTTCCACTTCCATTGGATTTGAGGTTGGATAGAGCTATGTATTGCCTCTAGAGATCCTGGTTTGGAAGCATGGGTGAGTTCCACTGCCTTGGATTTGAGGTTGTACTAGAGACATTGTAATTTCCATGGATTGGAAGTGCTACTTTCCACTAGGTTGTGGTTGGACTGTTGTCCTCGAGCCACTAGAATTGCCATGGATTGGAAGTAGAGGCAACACTTGCTATTGGGTTGTGGTTGGAATAATTTATTGAGATAATTTGTGGTTGATTGCACTCTTTCTTGTGGAATCATGGTTATGGATCAGGGGTGACCATTGCAAAGTGATTTTTGGCTTTCACTGTGTCTACGGCTGGGTGGAACGTGGCACAGTCGATTCTAGTTGTGTATTTGGAAAAGATAAGTGTTTTATCTCATGTTTATTTAATTTATTTGTATCTAGTGTGATTTATTTATGGTTGGAGATGAAATTTATGATGAAATGTATGAGATATTTGTGGAAGAAATTTATCATGGAATTCAATCTATTTATGCAAGTAAATTTTGTGAAGGAATTGGAAATTAGTTTTTAGGATTTTGTGCACAAATTGTTTGAGGAAATGATTCTTTGGAACCTTTGCTACAAAACTGATATTTCTTCCCATGTTCATTATATAATGTGTATTTTGATGGTAAGTAGCCTCGGAATGTTCTAAGACACTTCTCTTTGATGTTTCTACCTTTTAATTGAAAACTAGTTCTTCGATTGGATGGTTTTGCATAGTTTGGAGACTTGGCACATGAAGTGTTTGTAAAAATGAATTAGTGTTATTTTTATGCTTATTTATGATAAATACCCTTGAAATGTGTGTGATAATTTGAGGGGAAATATTCTTGATAGTGTTTGGAAAATGTCTACTGAAATTCTAGATCAATTTATAATTTCTAGCTCCTTCAATGGAATTATTTTGAGTAGATTTGTGACTTTGCATATGAATTTTTTGACTAAATGTTCGAATAAGATATAAATTTGTTATGCCTGATAAAACATGTTATTTAGATTTGTAATTTCATTTGAATAATTCTATGAGTTGTGGATTTAATTATTCGAGCAATTCCTAGAATTACTAGGCAATTTGGATGAGTAGAATTAACTAGTTTTGCAAATTATTTAATGGACTGTATATGGGTAGAAAAATATAGACATATGACTGTAGGTGACCCCTTCTATGTTGTCCATGAGCTACTTTATTTATATATTTCTCTTTATTTGGCATTTGGAAAGTTAAATTGGAAATTAGGCACATTGTGGTGAAAATTGATAAGTAGTACTGGATTGAAATCTCTGTTTTCGTAAAAATGGAATGCTACAACCATGTGATTTGTCTAACATGTTATTGTGTTTTAGGTGGCTACTTATTAGGTGTGATCCTTTACTTGTATATGCATTGCATTTTGGTTCAGTTAATTAGACTCAATTCCTTGCGGTGAATGTTAATTAGTTTTATTAGAATTTATGTCCAAACTATCACCTTATGTGCAATTGGAATGATCTACAAATAAACATTTAATTGGCTGTAGGTATGTGCTTAAATATTTTTTTAATGGCTGTAGGATTTCTTTTGGTTTTAATGGCATGGTTACAAGTTGATTTTGTGCAAGACTAACTGCTTATATTGGAAAACTAGTTAACTAGTCTTTTGGACTCTTTTTCGTAATTACCATGATTAATTATTGTAATTTTGGTACTCAGGACTTATTTACATGTAATTATATGTTTTTAATCCATTGGGATTGATAATCGATGGTTATTTTTAAAAAAATTGGATTTGTGGTAAGTGTCGTCATTTGTGCACTAAGTGTCGTAATTAACACCTTAATTACTAGTTAATTGTGATTACGAATAATTAGTTTTTAGAAGTGGTTATCATCTCTAATATGGCTTGGATTTAAGGTTTGATGATTTTATATGATGTTAAGAATCCTTCCCATCCCTACTATCAGATGTTGGATGTGTTAATGAATTTATATTAAATTATTGTTAATTATTGGATTTTGTGTAACAATCAATTTTGGAAAAATAGAAATTAAATGTTTGTGGTTTATCTGTTGCACTAAAAATCAAGTAATTAGCCTAAAAGAGCTAATGATGTGTCCCTAAGTCCATTTTATAGCCCCAAGGGACATTACAAGTGGTGTCAGAGATATGGTTCCAACTTTGCGGCCGTTGGGCCTTTTACAGACTCATAATTTTATGTTTATGTGCATTGTGAATTTATAAATGTGCTTTGTGAAATAATTTTAACCTCCCTCATGTTAATGGTAGAATTCGAATCCTCAGTTTAGAGATCAATTTGTTGTATGCTTTATAATTAATTAATATTTCATTTTTATTGTTCAATAGATTGATTGGTAAGTACTATGTGGTGCATATCTAATAATCGAGTAGATTGATTTGTTGATGCATGTTCAACTTCCATTGCCTCTTTTATTGTTAAGTGATTTGATTGATTGATACTTGTGCATTGCCTCTTTTACCACTTCATTGATTTGATTGGTTGATGCTTATGCATTGTCTCTCTTTTACCATTCAATGACTTGATTGGTTGATGCTTGCGCATTTCCTCTTTTACTGTTCAATAACTTGAATGGTCGATGCTTTTTCATCATGCAATGCCTCTATCATTGTTCATTGAATTGTTAATATTGAAATGTTTCTTGTGGTATGATTTATTTACTAGTACATTATGATTCATTAATTGCTAAGCAAATAATTGTCATTATAATAGTATGTACTATGTACCATTATCGATATTAATTTAATGATAAGTTATTAAGATGATATAGTTTTTTTACTATTAAATGTTCATATGATTTATTAAGTGACATTTATACCCTATATGGATTTTGGATTTTCTATTGATGGTATGCTTTTATAGGCTTATTTATGCCACTTGGATGGTGGTGGTTATATTGATGAGTAGCTCCTTGTCTATTTTGGAGGAAATGAGCCACTTGTCCTTAATGGTTCATATTCTCTTTTATTTTATTTATGGAGATGTAACTCCTAGTCTATTTTTGGAGGAAATGAGCCACTTGTCTTTAATGGTTCATATTCTCTTAATTCTATTTATTTTATTTTAAGTGTGTAAGTAAGCCAATATAGTAGTGTATGATATATATATATATATATCTGTGTGTGTGTGTGTGTGTGTGTGTGTGTGACAGAAATTTAAATATGCATAACATAATATGTGGTGTAAGATAGATGAGCGGTATATGATATTGAATATAGCATACTATAAATGGTATATATATATATATGGGTCAGTGCAAGCTAATGAGGGTCACTTTTGGCACGTTAGATGCAATAGAAAACTGAAAAAGCAGGCATCCCTCAACTTACTTGGATTTTTTGATTTACTTACGGAAAATATCTTGCATTGAGTAAAAAAGATGAAATGTAGGAAATTGAATCACGTTTCTGAATATATAAATTTTATGTATTGAAAATTTGCATAGCTATGTCAAGTTTCATTTTTCCTAACAGACACTTTTTATTTTTCAGGCAAATGATAAGGTATATGTTTTTGTGGGTAGAGCCTTTGAGGGCCTAAATGATGGAATCAAGCTACAAAAATCGACATGCATGTAGAGAACACATAGCACTTGTGCCCCATTATTTTTCGAAAATTAAATTAGTAATTTTATAATTTTTTTATAATTGTCTAAGTGATCAAACCTCAAAAATAGTACCTCTTTTGTGGGTAGAGCCTTTGAAGGTCTTAATGCAAAAATCTTGAAATGGGTTTTTCATAGAACGTGGAGGTTAGTGTCCTCTTGTGCACCATACAATTTTTTTTTGAAATGATTGAGAATTGAAAAAGTTATGGAAGAAACACTAACAATGTGTTTCACGAGTTAAGGAGGTAGGACAGAAAAGAAATTGAAAGAAAATAGGAAAAATTAATATTTCAAAATAAAAGTTACATATTTGGAATCTGCAGAAAAAATGCTATTTGTGTCTAAGATTTCGTCAAAAATGACTCTGTGTAGCATATTGTAACGAGTGGCTAAGCACAGGCTTCTCCAGAAACTGGAAGAAATACCCAATTAGCTTTGGTTTTTCATTAACATAGCACAGGTTTGGAATTACCGAAGCAAACTCCAAAGCATACACATAGGATTATTGTTGACATGTGAGCATGTGACTCGGCCTGTTTAAATTCAAAAATATTGCCGCGCTTTTAGATTTAAATAACGCGTACGCGTTATATAACTAAATAACGCATGCGCGTTATATCAATACTTAACGCGTACGCGTTATATAACTACATAACACGTACGCATTATATAGTTACAAAACGCGCTCGCGTTATTCAAATCATAAAATACATGTTTAATACTTGAGAAAGAGGGGGTGTGGAAGTCAAGGGAATTTTTGTTTAATATTTGAGAAGGGGTGGGGAAGGGTCAAGGGAATCTATGGTTAATATTTAATAGGGGTGGGAAAGGGTCAAGGGCTTAGAAGGTTGTTGGAAGCTTGAGTGGGGAGAGATGAAGGGAATGAGAACATGATGGGCTACAGGGGGTGAAGGGAAGTGGAGCTTGAGAGCACTATTAGGAGTAGAATAGGTTCTGAAGAGGTATAGGGTTAGAAGTTGAAAGTGAGACTTGAGTGACAAGGGGGAATGGATGGAGGCAAGGGGGATGTGAGAGAGAAATAAAGAATACAAGGGGGGGAGAGACATAGAGCGAGGGAGGGAGAGGGACAATGGGGAGGAATGGATTTGGAGGGAGTGAGAGATAGATGGGGATAGAACGAAATAAGAGATAGGAAGGGAGGGACAGAAAGTGTTGGTGGGAGACATGCAGAGAGTGGTGGCGATGGAGAGAGAGGGAGTGATGGAGAGATTGGGATAGGTTGAGGGAAAGATGAGGGAGGGATAGAAGGTGAGAGACAGGCGATGAGAGAGGGAGGGAGAGAAGGTAGGGTGAGGGATGGAGGGAGAAAGTTGGAGATAGATATGGATGGAGGGGGGATGGGTTTGAGAATGGAAAGTGACATAATGTGTGTGTATGTGTGTGTGTTTGAGAGAGAGAGAGAGAGAGAGAGAGAGAGAGAGAGAGAGAGATTGATGGTTGGGGAGAGAGAGACTAGAGTGAGTTGTGAGCATCATATTCTCCATCAGCATCATATTCTTCATCATCATCATCTTCATGACCATCATCGTCATCATCAACATCTTCATCATCATCACCATCACCATCATCATCATCATCATCATATTCCTCATCAAATCAACATCTCCATCATCATTATCATCATCATGATCATCATCTAAACATCACCATCACCATCATCATCAACATCTTCATCATCATCACCATCACCATCATCATCAAAATCTTCATTGTCATCACCATCACCATCACCATCACCATATTCATCATCATTGTCATCTCTAGGTTCCCCATCAACATCAACATCTCCATCATCATCATCTTCTTCATCATCATCATCTTCATCACCATCATCATCATCATCATCAACATCTTCATCATCATCACCATCATCATCATCATCATCATCATCTTCCTTGAATCAGATCAACATATCCATCATGTCACCATCATCTTCTTCATCATCATCTAAACATCACCATCACCATCACCATCATCATCATCATCTTCATCATGATTACCATCACCATCATCATCAACATCTTCATTGTCATCACCATCATCATCATCATCATTGGCATTTGTAGGTTCCTCATCAACATCTCCATCATTATCATCTTCTCCATCATCATCATCTTCATCACCATCATCATCAGCATCAACATCTTCATCATCATCACCATAATCATCATCTTCATCGTCATCAGGTCAACATCTCCATCATCATCATCTTCTTCATCATCTTCACCATCATCATCATCATTTTCATCTTCATCACCATCTCCATCATCTCCATCATCTCCATCATCATCACCATCACCATCATCATCATCTTCATGACCATAAACATCTTCATCATCATTGTCATCTCCCCCTTCCTCATCAACATCTCCATCATCATCATCATCATCATCATCATCACCATTTGAACATCACCATCACCATCATCGTCAACATCATCATCATCATCATCATCATCATCATCATCAGCATCAGCATCAGCATCATCATCAAAATCTTCATCGTCATCACCATCACCATCTTCATCATCATTGTCATCTCTAGGTTCCCCATCAACACATCTCCATCATCGTCATCTTCTTCATCATCATCATCTTCATCACCATCATCATCGTCATCTTCTTCATCATTATCATCTTCATCACCATCATCATCGTCATCAACATCTTCATCATCATCACCATCATCATCATCATCATCTTCCTCATCAGATCAACATCTCCATCATGTCACCATCATCTTCATCTTCATCATCATCATCATCATCATCATCATCATTACCAACACCATCATCATCAACATCTTCATCGTCATCACCATCATCATTGGCATCTGTAGGTTCCTCATCAACATCTCCATCGTCGTCATCATTGGCATCTGCAGGTTCCTCATCAACATATCCATCATCGTCATTTTCTCCATCATCATCACCATCATCACCATCATCACCATCATGATCTTCTGAACATCATCATGATCATCATCTAAACATCACCATCACCATCATCGTCAACATCTTCATCATCATCGCCATCAGCATCATCATCAAAATCTTCATCGTCATCACCATCACCATCTTCATCATCATTGTCATCTCTAGGTTCCCCATCAACACATCTCCATCATCATCATCTTCTTCATCATCATCATCTTCATCACCGTCATCATCGTCATCAACATCTTCATCATCATCACCATCATCATCATCATCATCTTCCTCATCAGATCAACATCTCCATCATGTCACCATCATCTTCATCATCATCATCATCATCATCATTACCAGCACCATCATCATCAACATCTTCATCGTCATCACCATCATCATTGGCATCTATAGGTTCCTCATCAACATCTCCATCATCATCATCATTGGCATCTGCAGGTTCCTCATCAACATATCCATCATTGTCATTTTCTCCATCATCATCACCATCATCACCATCATGATCTTCTGAACATCATCATGATCATCATCTAAACATCACCATCACCATCATCGTCAACATCTTCATCATCATCGCCATCAGCATCATCATCAAAATCTTCATCGTCATCACCATCACCATCACCATCACCATCTTCATCATCATTGTCATCTCTAGGTTCCCCATCAACACAACATCTCCATCATCATCATCTTCTTCATCATCATCATCTTCATCTCCATCATCGTCCTCATCAACATCTTCATCATCATCACCATCATCACCATCATCATCATCATCTTCCTCATCAGATCAACATCTCCATCATGTCACCATCATCTTCATCATCATCATCATCACCATCATCATCACCATCATCATCAACATCTTCATCATCATCACCATCATCTTCATCAACATTATCATCTTTATCATCTTCATCTGCATCATGATCATCTTCATTGTCATCACCCTCCTCCTCCTCATCATCTTTATCATCTTCATCTACATCATGATCATCTTCATTGTCATCACCCTCCTCCTCCTCATCATCTTGTGCACTTATGCACTTAGGGATTAATGTTTAGAAGAGGGTCTAAAGGCCTTTATGGGGGAGGGGCTCTAGGAACAAGGTAAGATAGAGAGGGCAGGGGGGAGGGATAAAGACGTAGAGGGTTAGTGATTAAGGGAGAAGAAGGGAGAGAGTGCTATAGGGAGGGATAATGACGAAGATAAAGAGAAGGTGGAGAGATGGAGAGTGGGGTGGTAGAGACATGGCTGAAGGGAGAGAAAGAAACATGAAAGAAACATGTAGGGAGAATGAGGGGCAGATATTTAGAAAGAGATAGGGGGTATCTAGGGATTATTGGGAGAGAGCTAGGGGGTATTAAACCATACAAAACATTTGTTTTGTATGCAATCATATAAATTATTAGTTTTCTTTGATTTTGTTCGTTGCCCTAGCCGTGCACCTAACCTATTTATTGTGCTTGACTATATCGCGTTCGCGTTTTTTCACTACATATCGCGCACGCGTTTTGTATTTATATAAGGTATACGCGTTTTGCAACTCCAGAAATAATGGCCTGTTGCTGTCCGAGAGCAACTTCACTCTGTCCGAACGAAAACAATAATCCCGCGATTTTTCGAACAGCACGAGCCCGCGTCTGAAAATTTTCACATTCTACACCAACTCCATCATTTTTTTTTATGCAGGTGCAGCATTGAGGACATCTTTCATGGTTGCTCACTGTGGTGTTGGGTTATATGGCCATATTTGAAGAAAATAATTAGCAAGCTTGAAGAATCTCCAATTGAAGAACACCAAAGATAAGGCCTTTGAAAGATTCATTTTGCTTATATTTGAGGAGCACACAAGATAAGATATCAAGCTTCAAGACCAACAAGGAAGAACTTCCATTTGCTTATTATTGAAGAGCTTGTAATTGAGGAGCAACAAAAACAAACTATATTGAATTGATCATTGTGGTGATGGGGAATGCACGTAACCGAGTAAACAAATCAACAAGGAAGAAGAGATCTCAAGAAGTCATTGAAGAAGAGAAAGAAAAGAAAAGAATATACATGATGAATCGGAGGCTTTCTTTGGAAACTAATCCAAATCCAATTGTAGAGGATACCATGGTTCATCCTATTAATCCACGACAAGAGGGACCTTCAATTTCCACAATAGTTGTTGAACAAGCACCCCATGGAAGTAATCAAGAAGCAAAACGTAGGTGCTCATTAGGGGATGTTTCAATTCCCACTTCAAGTCAAAGTGATAAGTTACCATCTCAAGATGAAGCTCACGAAGAAACACCCAATTTGCTATCCGGATGTGGTTATACAAGCGATGAAGTCAGAGAGGCGTTGGACATTTTGCCTACTGTTGAAGAAGAGAATGTTATCCACACCATCGATGAGGATGTTGGACTTCCACAAGGGGATGTTGGACTTCCATAGACCATGGATGAGGATGTTGGACTTCCACCATCCAACTACCAGGAAGAGAATGAAGGACACCAAGCTACTACTGAAATGCCAGAGCATCTTGGTGATGCGCTACATGGTACAATTCCAACCCCCTTACCTCCATTAGCAAGTACACGTCGAAGAAATCCGAAGTGTATACAAGTTGATGAAAGACTTATGAATTCCATTGAAGGTACGCTATCTAAACGTAGTATTGCTTATCAAACTCAACAGATACTTGATAAATATTTTGTTTCTAAATGTGATGGAGATAAATGTAGATTATTTTTATCATTGTTAAAATCTAGGAGCATGAATGTTGTTAGGAAAAAGTTAGGGATAAAGATGATAAAGAATTCTGAACCAAGTTCTCATATAGTTAAAAGCCTACTAGATGCATTTGGTAAAATTGGTAAGAACACATGTTCAAAGGACCGCAATGCTGCTCGTCGTGTGTTGTCACAATCAATTGCAGATAAGAACACCAGGGCCCTTCGTATTCTCAGGCCTACATCCGAACTAGTTAATTTGAATGTAAAAACCCTCCGTAGGTATTCTATTAGAAGAGAACATCTTGACACAACCGATCAGACAGATTTTTGGGCCTTTGTTGGTCAGTTGCCACGTCGTGACATGAAGCTAGTTGATGCAGTAAAGGGACTAGTGCACAGTTTTTGGCATGATCACACAAGGCCTTCTTCAAACCGAAAGGATGTACTAAAACTAATAAGGGGTTCAAAGGATCGTGAACCACATACTAAGCATCTTCTTGATATAACATAGACAGAGCTTTACGAGAAATTTAAGATTGAGCATAGACAATTGAACTTGGGGCAAAGATCTTTTGAGAAATGTAAGCCATGGTATGTTAGAATAAATACTCTTCGTAACACTTGTTGTTGTAGATACCATGTAGAATATGAATATTACTATGAAACATTTTTGTACATTCGTCGTGTGTTGCATACTAACATTGTGCAGGATTGCTCCATGACAATACCACCGACTTCATCAAGAGAATTCATTCATAGCATCATGTGCAATAGGCCCGAGGGGCAAACATACTATGCAAAATCTTGTTTGGATGGAACATGCTCCAACTGTGCTGGAATGGCATTATTGAGCCAATGTATGCACGAGAATGGAGACAGTGAATTTGGGAAAATGGTTACAGACATGAAAAGTTTCAAATATATCAACTATGAAATAGTCCCAGGGAAAGAAAGCAAAAAAATACAATTGGTGACATCTCAGGTATGCATTTATATCTATAAAATTATGTTGTAACGGTTACATTTCAATCCTTACTTACAACAAAAAACTGACATTGAGATCATTTTGTGTCACCAGGTACAAGTTAGTGACTTCATCAAGGAATTTATTGAAAAGACACATCAATATGTTCAGCATGTCCACGTGGCACGATGGTAGGATGAGAAGTTTAGAATATGCAGAGATACATTTCCCCTTGGTACTATACTTTCAGTTGTTGATTTTGCCGAGAACTACACTCTGCAACCTCAAAATGAGATCCAAAGTCAGTATTATCACTCTGAGCAGGTTTCCTTGATGGTCCATATCACATATAGGCATGGCCCAAATAGCACTGAAGAGCAAAGAGAAATTCTGAAGGAATATCACTTCTACATAAGTGATGATAGGTGCCACGACTTCCACTATGTACGTCATTGCTTCATCATGTTCTATGATCACATGAAGGGAAGGAACATACAGATGGACCGACACTGGATTTGGTCTGATGGGTGTGCTGGTCAGTTCAAAAATGCACGCATATTTCAGTGGTTGTGTTCATTGCATAAAAACTACAAAGTGCCACATATGTGGAACTATTTTGAGACTGGGCATGGTAAAGGAGAGCATGATGGAGCCGGAGCATGTGTCAAAACAGCCCTACGAAGAGAGGAATTGAAAGTATCTACAGAATCTACTATTCTAAATGCTCAATCTATAGTCAGGTGGTGCATGTCAGTAATGGGAGAGGAATCAACTATGCGAGTAGAATCCACAAGAAAGAGACATGTGGAGAGATTTTTTTGGGAGGTGGTAGACATAGATCGTTCACATGCATGGGAATGCAAGACTGTGCCTGGGACTCGTGGCTTTCATTCGGTTCGAAGCTCTGATAACCCAGTATTTGAAATTTGGACCAGAAAACTCGCTTGTTTTTGCCCGCCTTGTTGTGATGGTGACTGGGATGGGTGTGAATCATTGGATTGGGTTGATGGATGGGATCGCATATCACTTCCACTTGATCAGCGTGCAATTGTTGAGTTAACTCCATTGGAAGAAGACCAATCATCTATTTCTGCAGATTTTGATCATGTCTCAGACCTTGTACAACCTGGTATGATGCATTTCCTTAACATTTTTTGTTTGTTTACGTAGTCTTCAAATGCACATTAATGGCCTTGTATCGCACGAAAAATATTTTGATCATATACCTACAATCATATAATGCAGGGCACATATACGCAGTGGTTGCCTCAAAAGATACTAAATGGGGTGATGAATACTGGTTGGCACGCTGTATAGATGGAAAGCAAACCCTCATTGTGTCCATGACTGACGATGAAAACAACCACTTTCCAACTGGGTCTATGGTTGTTAAAGGTGAATACTTGACACGGGACAGGAATGGAAGAAAGAAGGGTGGATATGTTTACAGGGATTACAAACTAGGTGCAAGTGTGTATCACTTTACCAACTTAATCATTGGCACAAACCTTCAGGTACGAACAATGCCTAGTCGAAATACATCGAAGGTACGCTACTTCTTACCGGATACAGAGCACGAGAGACTAATGGAGACCATCAGTATAAGAGATGATCCGGAGGGCTTGGTTGTATGATAATAGGTGGGATCTAGCATGATGAGGTACGTTACATACTTTTAATACTATACTATTTATAATATTTGTAATTGAATATTGATATATGCTCAATTTTCACATGTATGTTTCATATGAATATGTCAATTTTGCGTTCTTGATATGCCAAATTTACGTTTACGTTGTTTATAAATATGCCAAAAGTTCTCTTGTATGTCAAGTTTATGAATATGCCATTTTTTACATATGATCAGTAAACCCTAAAATTATATTATGTTCATCACGTTGGTTATTGGCTTCACCCAACAAAATTAATTCAATTCATGCTCACTATATTAAACAATACACTTATATTAAATTTAATTCATTTCTTGTTAAATATTTCATAATGAATTAGCTAGTTGAGAGCACCACCTTAGACCAAGCCATCATCATCAACATCTTCATCATCATCACCATCATCATCATCATGGACCTGCAAAACCCTAGTTTCCAAAGTGTCTAGGAAGGTTCGGGTTAGGAACACTAGCCATACCCGCCCGGTGGATGATTTTCCAAAGTTGACCCCCGTGTGCAAAAATTGCACACTCCCACACTCAGCAAAACCCTAGTTTCCAAGATGGACCTGCAAGGTGACACATGGGCCACCGGGTAGGAGGGGAGGGGCACCCCTGGCACTATCCCGGTGTGCTGAATCCAACGGAGTCGACGGTTCGTCGATCCGAGCCACGGTATTCATTTTATGGCTCGTCGCGTCTCACTACCAGAAGGCCTTCAAGGACACCTGCTGGATACCTACCGGGGGCATAGAACTCCAACCATGCAACAAAACCGGGTTCCGGGGAGACCTGCAGGTGTGTCTAGACAGGTTCGGGCTAGGAACACTAGTCATACTTGCCCGGTGGATGATTTTCCAAAGTTGACCCCCGTGTGCAAAAATTGCACACTCCCACACTCAGCAAAACCCTAGTTTCCAAGATGGACCTACAAGGTGACACATGGGCCACCGGGTAGGAGGGGAGGGGCACCCCTGGCACTATCCCGGTGTGCTGAATCCAACAGAGTCGACGATTCGTCGATCCGAGCCACGGTCTTCATTCTATGGCTCGTCCCATCTCACTACCAGAAGGCCTTCAGGGACACCTGCTGGATACCTACCGGGGGCATAGAACTCCAACCATGCAACAAAACCGGGTTCCGGGGAGACCTGCAGGTGTGTCTAGACAGGTTTGGGCTAGGAACACTAGCCATACTTGCCCGGTGGATGATTTTCCAAAGTTGACCCCCGTGTGCAAAAATTGCACACTCCCACACTGAGCAAAACCCTAGTTTCCAAGATGGACCTGCAAGGTGACACATGGGCCACTGGGTAGGAGGGGAGGGGCACCCCTAGCACTATCCCGGTGTCCTGAATCCAATGGAGTCGACGGTTCGTCGATCTGAGCCACAATCTTCATTCTATGGCTCGTCCCGTCTCACTACTAGAAGGCCTTCAGGGACACCTGCTGGATACCTACCGGGGGCATAGAACTCCAACCATGCAACAAAACCGGGTTCCGGGGAGTCTTGCAGGTGTGTCTAGACAGGTTCGGGCTAGGAACACTAGCCATACTTGCCCGGTGGATGATTTTCCAAAGTTGACCCCTGTGTGCAAAAATTGCACACTCCCACACTGAGAAAAACCCTAGTTTACGAAATGAATGCACAATGAAGCCACTGGGCCATGGGGAGATGAGGGAGAGGGCCCCCTAGAGGTAATCGCACGCTAGGATACCAACGGAGTCGACGGTTCGTCGGTCCGACGTCCGGTTTCCGAGTTATGTCGAGTTGCAAGTCGCATGAAAATGTCATTAAGGGACACTTGGTGAATTTCCGTCCGGGAGCCAAAAAGCAAACGAAGCAGGAAGATTGCGTGCCGTTGGCTCCTGCAAGTGTGTGTGGGCAATGCCGACGTGGGAACACTGCCGGGAGCCATAAATCCATGATGTGGTTTTCAATTTCCTATGTTGTTAGGTCAATTTGGCACATTCATTGAAAGAAATTGTAGACTTTAATGATGATCACAACAAGTGTGTTTGTTAAAACCTTGTGAAATAGAGCATCAAAAGACCTACATTGTAGGCCATATAATTGTGTTTGTTTACCTTTTGTTTGATGGACCATGCACAATAAGTAATAAAACAATTTTTGAAGTAGGTCATTTCATTTTTCTGATTTTTTCTTTGGTGGTGTTGAAAAAGACCATTGTTCTTATTGATGGGATTTCATGTGCTTATGATTCTTTGGATAATCTGGACACATACAAGGACACCATTATTAGACTAATTCATTATGAACAATTTAATATGAGTAATCTACATAAATGAATTGAAAAATTAACAAAAATAACAAACAACCCATATACCTTGGAATATAACACAAGAGTGACCATGTTAGGCAATCTTACTTATCTACTTACCTATGGTCATTTAAGTAGACCATTTGGATCATGTCTATTACTAATGATCTCCATTAACTTTTCATGTTCACAATGAGGCTTGAAGTATCATACCTTTGATGGGTGCTTCCTTGGCATTGTTTGTAGTTTTAGGTTTGTATCGAAAACTAAGTTTGTAAAGTGGTATATAGATTCACCTAGTCTAATCTTGAAATACATAACCAACCTTCTTCCATGTTTGGTCATCCAGTGTTAGATATTATCCTTTAATAACCATCAAACTGATTACAAGTTGATCACCATTGTCATCTATTAGTGAGACATGAGGGTTTGGTTCGGCTTTAAGGAACATGCCAACAAATAGTGAGTGCCCCATTCATTATCTTTCAGGGAAACCATTGCATATATGTTCATTTTAAAAAACATCAGTTCCAACGTGTGAGTCCACTAAATAGACAAAATGTAATGTATTCATGCTAGTTGATAAGATTTAATCTCATATTCCCTAAGCTTGGTTGTACAAGATTTGAGACATTATCATAATGTGGTGAAATGGTTTATTAGTTCTCATCCAACTAGGATAATTCAATATTTATACCTAGAATAATGGGGAGTGATAGAATTTTCTTGTCCATATTTCTACTATAACATTGTTTGAGTTTCAAACTAATTGAAATCCACAAATTCCTTTCCTTATCTTTGCACATCAACCACATCAACCACCTCCCAAAAATATCTTTGCACATGTCCTTTCCTTATTAAGTCCTCTTCTCGTCTTCTTGTTCCATCTACAATTATTAAAGAACACCATTCAACAATAGATTTTGTGTAACTAATGAGAGAATTTCTCGTAAACTTCCATTTTTACCTGCAGAATGTAATTTTTATGCACACAACATCTCGATCATGATCCCCTTTCCCACACTCAGTTTCAAAAGTCCTGTAAAGGCAACCTTTACATTTACATTTGCATTAACATGACAACCAAGTCTCAAAAATGAGATTGATGGTGTTTATTCTCATGCAATGTATACAGTTAGGATTAAGACAACTGTATAAATCTATGGAATTATAAATGGAGATATTAATCCAAAAGGAAGCCAATGTTGGCCTTGCCAATCTTTTCTTCCCAATGCAAACGAAATATTAGATTCCATTTTGCTATGTTTCCATGTAAAATATATTTGAAAAAAAACATATGTTTGGATTATATGGAAATCCTTCTTACCTTTGACATTGTTTGGGATCTGCAGGATGGGAATGAAGTATTTTTTAGGGATTAAGAGGAGTATTCAATTACGCAAACTTATGAATGCCTATTGTGACAAGCAATCCATTGATTTCAACTCCATCACATTTCTGTTTGATGGATGATGTTTGCAAGGTGAGCAAGTTTAACCCACCAATGCGAGATTGCATGCAATTACACTGAGCAAAACCCTAGTTTACGAAATGAATGCACAATGAAGCCACTGGGCCATGGGGAGACGAGGGAGAGGCCCCCCTAGAGGTAATCGCACGCCAGGAGACCAACGGAGTCGACGGTTCGTCGGTCCGATGTTCGGTTTCCGAGTTATGTCAAGTTGCAAGTCGCATGAAAATGTCGTTCAGGGACACTTGGTGAATTTCCGTCCGGGAGCCAAAAAGCAAACGGAGCAGGAAGATTGCGTGCCGTTGGCTCCTGCAAGTGTGTGTGGGCAATGCCGACGTGGGAACACTGCCAACACTGGCTCGGGGGAGGTTTTTGCAGAGTTGAGCCACCAATGCGAGATTGCATGCAATTACACTGAGCAAAACCCTAGTTTACGAAATGAATGCACAATGAAGCCACTGGGCCATGGGGAGATGAGGGAGAGGGCCCCCTAGAGGTAATCGCACGCCAGGAGACCAACGGAGTCGATGGTTCGTCGGTCCGACGTCCGGTTTCCGAGTTATGTCGAGTTGCAAGTCGCATGAAAATGCCGTTCAGGGACACTTGGTGAATTTCTGTCCGGGAGCCAAAAAGCAAACAGAGCAGGAAGATTGCGTGCCGTTGACTCCTGCAAGTGTGTGTGGGCAATGCCGACGTGGGAACACTACCAACACTGGCTCGGGGGAGGTTTTTGCAGAGTTGACCCACCAATGCGAGATTGCATGCAATTACACTGAGCAAAACCCTAGTTTATGAAATGAATGCACAATGAAGCCACTGGGCAATGGGGAGACGAGGGAGAGGGCCCCCTAGAGGAAATCACACGCTAGGAGACCAACGGAGTCGACGGTTCGTCGGTCCGACGTCCGGTTGCCGAGTTATGTCGAGTTGCAAGTCGCATGAAAATGCCGTTCAGGGACACTTGGTGAATTTCCGTCCGGGAGCCAAAAAGCAAACGGAGCAGGAAGATTGCGTGCCATTGGCTCCCGCAAGTGTGTGTGGGCAATGCCGACGTGGGAACACTGCCAACACTGGCTCGGGGGAGGTTTTTGCAGAGTTGACCCACCAATGCGAGATCGCATGCAATTAAACTGAGCAAAACCCTAGTTTACGAAATGAATGCACAATGAAGCCGCTGGGCCATGGGGAGACGAGGGAGAGGGCCCCTAGAGGTAATCGCACGCCAGGAGATCAACGGAGTCGACGGTTCGTCGGTCCGACGTCCGGTTTCCGAGTTATGTCGAGTTGCAAGTCGCATGAAAATGTCGTTCAGGGACACTTGGTGAATTTCCGCCCATTTTATAATTTAAGCCACTTTTAAATATTTGAACTTCCATATTATTTTGGAAAGATATAATATTTCAAAACTCCTAAAGAGACAAAAACACATGATCAAAACTCCTAAGGCTGCAATTTAGAGTAGCAATAATGGGGGTGATGGAGTTGAATTTGATCCTATGGAAGATAATGATACTAATATTATTGAGAATAAAGGGATAATAGGTTGATCCATGGCACCTTTGTTTGCATGGATGAGGATGCACCTATGTATGAGACCTATGATAATATTCATGATGTACATCTTATTGATAAGGCACACAAAGGCATATACAAGAGATCAAAGATGAGTCACTTTGTCTACTAATTTGATGTTGATAAAATTGAAGGTATTGAATGACATTTCAAACAATGGTATGACAAAGATCCTAATGTATACACAAGGTTAATATATAAGGTGCCCCATAAGGTTCTTTGTCATATCCCTATAATTCTATGTTTTTGATGATTGTTTAGGTTAAAAAACATAGCACATTATATGGATTATCATGTACAAAGATAAGTGAAGATGGTATTATATGAGTGGCTACAAATGGTTCTCAATTTACGATCATCAAGGAAATATTACCCATTTTTAAAGAAGAACCTCATAATGTTAGACTTTCATTGGTAGTTGATGGCAATGGGTGTGCATGAGTGAGTTCGTTGAAACCTTGAAAACATTGTATTGCATTTAGTTTGATTAAATTACACGAGCAAGAACTTTGACATAACTTGTAATGATCATCCAAAATCACAAATTTTAATTAGATACCAATTAGTGCATGCATGTAGTGAATTCGTTGAAACCTTTGAATATAATAGTTTGTTCTTTTGACATAGTGCATTCATGAGTAATAGATAATCCACACAAATCAACACATTAGATTGATACAAGTACATGTATCCAAAAGTACATATATATCCAAAAGTATCCAAAAGTGCATGTCTCCAAAAGTACATGTATATCCAAAAGTATCCAAAAGTGCATGTCTCCAAAAGCACATGTATATCCAAAAGTATCGAAAAGTACATGTATCCAATGAAGTCAATGTACATGTCTCCAAAAGTACATGCACAATAAAGTCAATGTACATGTCTCCAAAACTGAATGTATCGAAAAGTACATATATATACAAAAGTATCCAAAAGCACATGTGTCCAAAACTATCCAAAACTATCAAAACTCAAGCTTTCTCTTGTTCTTTCCCGACGTTGATCCTCTAGGCACATCCCTAGGATCAATGTGCATCCCTGGATCCTGCAAATTAAATATCAATTGTTAAATTCAACTAACTATGTACACTAATACATTAGCTCAACAATTATCAACTAGTGCATGGAAAGTGCATGAAACATTTGGTCACTGAAGGAAATCTCACATCAACTGACAAAGGAGATTGCGTTGCTTGTGTAGCAGATGGAGCCGTCGGTTGAACATCCAGGATGGTCGAACCAGGGGGGCCAGGCACTGCTCCTGCTGGTGGTGGTTACAATGAAAAAATGTTGAAATAGTTAGAAATGCATGAATAAACAATAGGTCCAACAATAATAAACTATGTAAAGATAATGTTGAAATAGTTACATACTTGTGTGTGATCAGTCACCACTGCAGATGCGGCACTAACTGCTGCATCAACCATCGATGCGAGGTTCTCAGTAGACAACTCGAGTTCCTGATGCAGTAAACATGCAATTCAAACATTAACAAAAACGATTTATGCACTGGATTTCAAGTTAAACAACAAATATCATCGAAGGATATACATTACCGTGGTGTGAGTAAGCCCATGGTCGTGGGCAGCTGGAGTCTTTCTAGGAGTAGAACGCCTCACATACACACGACCATTGTTCACGAATGGCGTGGAGGGAGATACAAATCCAGGCAATGGGCCAGATGTCTCGGATGGTGCCTACAGTCAGCAAGTGTTCATGTAGTTAGACATGCATGATTCAACAAACAAACTTGTATTTAAAAAATGTCATTTTTAATTGTTTACCTGGAGCCCAGATGTTTCAGGGGACGGTATGACCATGGGTACTACCTCCACATTACCTTGCCCCAGTGAAGGATCTGCCATCTGCAAGTTTAATAATTGTAAATATTAGACCGTAGATAGCATTAATGAACTAAAATGTAAAGTATGTGGAAATTAACAAATTAACAAGTATTAAAAAACTGAAATTTTAAAATGTTTACCTCGGTGTGAGATACGGCAATAGGTGGTATATAAGATGGGCCTACCGAATGGGTAGCATCATGCCCCCCTGTAGAGTCTGGAACATCCGGCTCTGGGGCGTCACTGCTGGCATAAAGCATCAACTGCAAGTTCACAAACATAATATATTAGCTCAAACTATATATATGTGTACAAAGACGAAAATAACTGAAGAATTTATTACAATTAACCATCAACATACCTCTCTCAAAAACCCACTGAAGGAAACATCTGAGGCAATACCATAGCAGGGACGACCACATGATGTGCACTCGTGAGGATCAGTACTAGGATGGGGAATAGTCGATGGTCCTGCACTAGTGGATGGTCCTGATGGTCCTGCACTAGATGATGGTCCAGCATGGTGACGAGCTGGTGTATGTACCACACCAGGGACAGATGTCCCTTCCTCACCCATATGTTGAACCATCGTGCCATGGCGAACAACCGCCCATGCCAAACTCAAAAATGCATCCCGTGTCTGCGGAATAATGCGATGTGCTGGTGGGACATCTGGCCCAGGCAACTGCCTGCGAGGTGCAGGGATAGGGTGATCCTGGTCTCGAAGCCTGGCATTGGGTCGGTTTTGGGGCATCCCCCCACCGATCCCCTGAAATTGTAAGATGTCAAAATAGTTAACGTGTTTATGCAACACGAACTCTGCGTACATCTTTCGAAGGAAATATAAGGGAATTTCCCTGTTGTTGTGTGGTGGCATATCAAAAACCATGTACCATCTGTCCATCCAGTTATCAACAAATGGTTTAAACGTGCACCACTCAATGGAGATATGCGGCTTGCTTGCATTTGGGATTTTCCCCGTCTGAGGGTCCCTAAACAATGCAAATATAAGCTCTTTGGATATTTTCAACTTTTTTACTGCATTGTAATCTAGTCCATCAGCATATTGTTGTCTTTTTCTTTCTCTGTAAGATGCAATATCATATAGGACATTCGTAGATTGTGAAATGGTGTCCACAATTGCATCCAAGGTTGATGCAAGTGAACGGCGAATCCTGTCGCCACCACTAAAAGCTGCACTTATGCCCCTCAATTGGGCAAGCTCAATCAATATTTCGGCATTGGTATCCATAGCCGCAACTGCAATAAAGACATTAATACGAAAATCATTAGAAACATATACATGGTATATAATGATGTCTCTTCAAAATTGAACATGTATTAAATCAAACTCACATAAGCAATTTAATGGCATTCACTTACATACATTTAAAACTTAAAATTAAACATTTGACAATTAAAAAGTAAGTTAGTCAGATTGGCAGAGAGGAGGAGGAGGAGGATCAAGGCAGTGATGAGTTTGTTGATTCAGGCATGGAGGAGGAGGATCAGGGCAGTGATGAGTTTGCATCTATGTGTCTCAATGTCTCATTGTGTTTTGTGATTGTGAATGACAAATGTGTTGTGATTTGTGAATGATCTAATTTCTATTGAATATTTCATATTTGTAATTGTAAATGTAATTTCTATTGAATATTTGTAATTGTAAATGTTAAATTTTATTGGATGATCTATATGTCTATATTTTTAAATTTTAATATATTTTAAAAATATATTAATTCCGGGGGTCACCATGTCCTACGTGTCATAATTCCGGGGGTCACCATGTCTAGTGCGGACCAGGGATCAAATTTGAAGGGTGAGGTCCCATTTCACTATGAAGGGCTATGAGATATTGAACACTATTGAAGGGCTATGAGAAATTTATTAATATTTATTCTATGTGTATATATGGATGTGTTCATGTTGCATGGATTGGATTCTAGGTTAACCGAGGCCTTTTTAGAGCAAAGAATGGGGTAATTACTATTTGGAAACAAGTTTTTTATCAAATGTAAATTGCGGTGATGGAAGATATTGAGGGTGCCACATGTTGTGGAGAAAGTAGTATTGATTCGTATGACATAATAGGGAGTTCAAAAAGTCTGGTTTCAAGTATTGTCATGCGTAGCTCGATTGATTTTTCTCGCGCTAGGGTTGTAGCAACTGTTATGGCCATTACTGTTAAAAGGATTGATGGGGTGGAATCCCGTGAAATGATGAGTTCTTTTGTTAAGACGTAGATTCAGTGAAATTTGGTGGGAGTCTTATGTTCATTTTATGCACAAAATTCGATTACTTGATTTAGTTGCATTGTTAACTCTCCTCCTAGTCATAGCTACAATCTCTTATATAATTGTGAAGGTTATCAATCCACTCAATATATTAAAGTTGTAGTAGGCCAAAATCATCCACATATTTATTGTACTCACAAATGTTGACATTCCAATTTCTATGTAGAGCGCCCATTAACATTAGATTGTATGGGACATGTTTTTGAGGCATGATGTCATTATCTCATAACAACAAGCTTTTTATCCATAAATATGTCATCTACAAGCCAACGGAATTGTTCCTAATCCTTTATAAAACTTTGTCATAATTATATCAATACCAACATCCCTACCTATTGACTTAGCTTAGAAGATATTACACCTTCGGATAACCAAACCTGATTCCAAGGTTGGTAATCATAAACGTAAAAGCATCATCATAAGGAAATAGCATGTTGTGTTGAGGAAATTCCTTTTTTTCCATTTCCTTCTCAGGATAATATTTGGTTGTGGATCATTTAAAATGTATAATTTATTCTAATATTGGGAAGCTAAATTCAAATTCATTAATATATTAATATGATTTGATTTTTTTATTAATAATAAGTTATTCTTTTCATTTGAAAATGTAATAGTACATCAAAATTTCAATGTTTACTAACGTAGTAAAGTTGAGAGGCTTTATTTTTCAGTGGATATAGCAGACCTGTAAATTCATAGGATGTCAAAAATCTAGTCAGCCTTGAAGTTGAGCTCCTCAAAGAAAACGAATTTCTTTAAATATGTTTATGGCAGGCTGGCATTGCCAGCTTCGCTCCGCAAACTATCCTGGAGGACTGGAGGAGATAGGGTAGGTGGAACTTGGAAGTAGCTCAACCACAGTGGAATAGGGGTATAAGAAAAAGCTTGTTTCTATTCATGCAATATTATATATTGATGGTCGGAGCCATGGAAGCATGGAATTCTAGCATTGACTTGATACAACAAAGAAAACAAAAGGTGGAACTCGGGAGCTACAGGATTGACTTGATACAACAAAGAAAACACAGGGTGTGAGGCTGGGAGCCGTAGATGGTAGGATTAACTTGATACAACAAAGAAAATACAGGTCTATAGGTAGGGGCCACGGGCAGGAGCAACAACCTGCAACATTACAAGAAGTTTATGGATTGTGGATTTTGTCTGAAATGCCAAATTCACGGGGGCACATTAACATAATATATTATACATTGAATACTCAATTAACTCACGGAGTCAGCATTCACGAATTGGTATGTGATAACTTGTAACTTGGTAAGCCCGCTAGCAACAACACGTATGAGCCACCTTCCAAGTTTAATAATTTTGTTGATGCCATTAAATGTGCTAAACACGTAAGTGCTCGCTACAAACACGAGAACTTCGAAGCGTTCAAGCCATGGGCTACTCAGTGTAAGCCCGTCCACGTAAGTTGCTCAATGATATTATTAGAGGCCCAATGGTCCATGATCCATGGATGATCGAACACGTGGATATTGGAGAGTAACCGAGTCCCACTCCCAAGTCACCTAGCTAGTAGCCGCATTCCCAATTTCCCACTAAAAATTGTTGATGGGTGAAATTTGAAGCTACCCTTCTGTTGCAATTTTAAACAGTAGTGGTTAATTTAATTATTGAAGCGCTTACCATGAAATTAAATTTTTTTTGCATGGTAAAATTTGAAGTGGCCTTCTATGACGTGTGGGTAAAATTTGAAGTGGCCTGAAGGCTTCAAATTTGAAGCCTGGTGGGGACACTCGTGTCCCGTGTCCTCATGTCGGGTGAATTAGATGAATACATTGTAGAAAGGGGGGGGGTTTATTTTTTTCAATTTTTGGTTTGATTATCAAGTTTTGATTTTTTGAAAAGGGTTTCATTTTGAGGTGTGAATTTAATTAGAAATTGGGTTATTCTCAATTTTATCAATATTACAAAACTAGGTTAAACAATAAAAAAATAGTAATTTGGATTAAAAAATCACAAAAAAATGGTATGGGTGAATGAATTACCTGACTAGATGAGAATGCACCGGTGAATTTGTCTCCCCTCCAGCTAAATCGAGCAACACGGATAGTTGAGTGGGCCACAAACCGTCCTCGTCCAGGGTCAATTTCGCCTCTATTCGTGTTTCTGATGCGTGAGTGTCGCGGGTGGTCGGAAATCGTCGGGACTGTGCTTTTAAATTCATTTTTAGTTTTACATATCGCGTACGCGATTTTTAACTACATAACGCGTACGCGTTTTGTAACTACATAACGCGTACGCGTTATGGTTACCTAGCCTACATGTCCAATGACATGTTAGGCTCGGGTCTTACCATGGCAGGTGGTAAATATCAGAAACGCGTTATGTTTTAGGTATCAGGAACGAGATTTGAAAAAAGTAGCATTGCATCTAAAGTGACCCTCATCTTCTTGCACACACCCATATATAATATGTGTGGTATACATATACTTGTTAAAAATATATAAAAATATGAATGGATATATATATGTATGTATGCATGTTTGTATATACTATAATATGTATTTTAAAATATGCAATAATTATTAGTATTACGCATGTAAATGATATTGTGTATATACTATATGTATCAATGTGAAAGCATGTAATGAAGTAAGTGTAAAGTATTTGGAAGTGTTTGGGAGTATTTGGAAGTTTTTGGAAGTATTAGGAAGTATAGTGTGATCAGAAGTATTATGTTAGTATATATGCATATCTAATATGATAGCATTGGATTAAGTAATTATACTGCTATAATTGTATGGATATTATGGTATAAAATAATAATTATTTGGGTGTATAAAATATTGGATATATAGGTTATATGAATAATATGATGTGTATATGATTAATAATTATATGATATATGATTGAAGAATTATAATATGTATGTAGACATTGGGCATATGCATAGAATTAATACATAGTAATATTAAATATGGCGTATGGTATGATGGTGTGTTGTATAACTAGTAATTATTTTATCGCAAGATATTATAATATTTTGGTGGTAGGATGTTTGGTTCCTTGAGGCAACTATATATTTACATTGGTTGATATTATAAGTAGTGTCATATGTGTAAATAATTAATAACGTAATGTATGGTTAGTATATGGGGAATAGATCGGATTTCCATAAAAGTATGTATAACATTGCTATTGATGGAGTATGTATGCAGGAAATATGTATCATTGTGTATGTGTTGAGTGTTTACATAAGTGCAATATTAGTAATGTTTGTGTGATGTTGTTGGTTGTATACATGTATTATTAATATATGGATATTATATATATTTTCATGTGTTAATAATTATATATAATGTTATGATAAATAGTAACTATCCAAAATTATTTTTATGGTCGATGCATGATGTTTGAATGGTTGATGTATGTTGTTTGATACTATTGGTTGTTAATGATTGGTGTTGGTTGATTAATGATACAGGTATGATCTTGTCATTACTGTATGTATGTATATTATTGGTTGTTATGGTTGTTGTGTGTATTATTGATGAACGATGGATGATGTTGAGTGAATTATGTATGGATTATATTGTTATTCATATGGTTGCTATTGGTTGTTATTTTTGTCATGGGTTGATATTAGTGTGATTAATGTATTCTAATTGATGTATTCCGATGGATGTACTTTGATTGATGTATTCCGATTGATGTATTCTTTTTGATGTATTATGTTTGATGTATTCTGGTTGATGTATTTTTCTTCTCGTTGATGTATTCTGATTGATGTGTTTTGGTTGATGTGTTTTGGTTGAGGCATTCGGGTTGATGTATTTTGTTTGATGTATTCTATTTGATGTATTTTGGTCGATGTATTCTTATGTGTTCTGGTTGATGTGTTCTGGTTGAGGTATTCTAGTTGATGTATTCTGGTTGAAATATTCTATTTGATGTATTCTGGTTGATGTATTTTTCTTCTTTTTGATGTATTATGATGTGTTTTGGTTGATGACTCTGGTTGATGTATTATGGCTGATGTACTATGATTTATGTTTGTATGGTCAGTTGATGTACGTATGATTGTCATTGGTTGATATTTGTGTATGATTGATATATGATCGACATATGATTGATATATGGTTGAGGTATTTTGAACTGATGTATTTTGGAACGATGTTTGTATGAATGATGTGTTAATGATATTGGCTGATGTTACTGGTTGATACTAATTACTATTGGTTGATGTATAATGGATTTTTGAATGTTCTCTGAAGAAGACTTAAGCTTTTTTAGCAAGTTTGTAGCTCAACCGGTGATTCGCTTGATATGAAGGAAATGTTATAAATGGAGGTCATGAGTTCAAATCACCTCGGCTTACCCATTCCCCATGCTTGCGGGCTATGTGGGTGCACCTAAGGGTATAGTGGTAGTGGATGGGATTGAATCCCTGGACCCCATGTCACAAGAGTACACGGGGTCTCATCCCTGGACCTAATGTCACATGAGTACCAGCCCCTTCCAATTTCTAATTCCCCTAGTTAAAAAAAGAAAAAAAAAGAAGACTTGTCCTTTGTGTGGAGATGAAAGGTAGTATTTTTAACTACTAGTTGTTATGGCCTTTTTTGGTTTCTTAGTTAGATTGGAATTGTTGCATATAAGTTTGCTTACTTGTTACATTAAGTGCATAAAATGTTTATGTGATCCTTGCAATATTTGCTAAAAATATCCTCGTGATATTTATCTTTGTGATGTTCATTAGAAAGGTATCTTTGCGGTATTTGTTGAAAGGTATTTTAGTGGTATCTTGGTGACATTTCATGTGTAGGTATCCTGGAAATATCATGGTGGTATTTCGTATGTCTTGTTGAAAAGTATGTATTAACTGTGTGACTGATTAAAGTAAGATTCAAGTACCTCTATTGAAGATGTACTTTATGTTTCCTTGGACCCCGTGTCACATGAGTACCAACCCCTTCCACTTTCCGATTCCCCTAGTTAAAAAAAGAAAAGAAAAGAAAAAAGAAGACTTATGCTTTGTGTGGAGATGAAAGGTAGTATGTTTAACTACTAGTTGTTATGGCATTTTTTGGTTTCTTAGTTAGATTGAAATTGTTGCATATAAGTTTGCTTACTTGTTACATTAATTGCATAAAATGTTTATGTGATCCTTGCAATATTTGCTAAAAATATCCTCGTGATATTTATCTTTGTGATGTTCATTAGAAAGGTATCTTTGTAGTATTTGTTGAAAGGTATTTTAGAGGTATCTTGGTGACATTTCATGTGTAGGTATCCTGAAAATATCATGGTGGTATTTGTTAAATTTTGAGCATTAATTCACAATATTTTAGGATCTTCACTGAGAGAATAACATATACAGTATATCAATGCATAACAATCACAATAAGCATGACAAGCATCACAAGAATCAAAAGCATAAGAGACAAGAGACACAGAGTTTTCGTTGGAAAAACCCTAAGGTGAAAAAACCCACAACTTCCTCAGAGATAGAGAGAGCAATGGATCAACCAAAGTACAACCAAAATACATTGAGATAGTCTCCTAGTAGCAGATGATCCTCCTCCTCACTAGTGCGCCACCTTTTGAGTGAGAGAGATATGACTTTTCGAATGATCCAAATAGAGATCTCCTTATCTCTATTTATACTTAACTTGTTTGCCCAGTGACCTTATGGGGCCGACTTGTCTAGCTAGGTACATCCACAATATAATATATATTTCAAGGCCGACCCCACACATGGTGGTCTAATAACCCGTCGCCAAGTACACACACTTGTGACACTTGTCAATACACATGACGACACTTCCTTATAGAGGAATAACACATCTCTTAGAAAGGTACAATAAATACATATGAAATACATAGATGAAATACATTCCGAAGTTACATATACATCAACACTCCCTCTTAACTAGGAAGGTATTTCTCGACACAGATATGCTAGACAAGTCTTCTTCTCAGGATCATCGTCATCATCATCGTCACTGCTGCTGCTATCTCAACCAATCTCTGACTCTACTCATCATAGGAAGTTCTACAGAGCTAGTCCTTTTTCATACTAGATGTAGGCCCACCACCTGCAGGTCTTCATCATCATTAGCCATACTGTGAAATCCTCGGGACTTATTACGTGCATCACAAAACCTCGAAAGAGCATCCCAGGCTGTTACGAGCACACGGCTCTACCTATAAGATCTCCCAGGGCCATATTATATGTGACCTCACCACAAAACCTCACAAGAGCATCCCAGGCTGTTACGAGCACATAGCTCTACCTATAGGATCTCCCAGGGATAGATTATATGTGGTCACCACAAAACCTCGCAAGAGCATCCCAGGTTGTTACGAGCACACAGCTCTACCTATAGGATCTCCCAGGGACAGATTATATGTGGTCATGGAAAAACCTCGCAAGAGCATCCCAGGACTTATTACAAGCACACATCTCAACCTATCGGATCTCCCAGGGACATATTATATGCCATAGGACAAAACCTCGAAAGAGCATCTGCCAGATATCCCAGGGCCAGATTATATGCCATAGGAAAAACCTCGAAAGGCTATCTGCATATCTCCCAGGGCCAAATTATATGACTTCCCAGAGAAAAACCTCGAAAGAGCATTTTCCAGATATCCTAGGGCCAAATTATATGCCATAGGTAAAACCTCGAAAGATTATCTGCAAATCTCCTAGGGCCAAATTATATGCTCATCTGCACAACCTGATCCATGGCCATATAGTATCAACCTGATACTCACCATACATCATCCTAATGTACACATGATCATCCTGATCATCATCACTGCAACATCCTGCTGCATGTCATCTGGAGCAACATCCTGAATCTCGTCATCCATGATCATCCTTATCATACAATGCATCTACCTGATGCATACCAAGTATCTACCTGATACATATCATCATACATGATCCACCTGATCATACAGTGTATCCACCTGATACAAATACAAATACATGATACATATCACCATATATGATCCACTAGATCATACAATGTATCCACCTGATACATATACAGATACATGGTCCAAGCATCCAACATGATGCATATACAAAATACATACAAATGATCCTACTAATCATATCCAGCATCCAACATGATGCGTACATACATATAAATGATCCAATTGATCATATCCAGCATCCAACATGATCAGTACATACATATAAATGATCCAACTGATCATATCCAGCAGAAACCAGAACATCATCCTGATGCTCATCATCTAGCGCTTACATCCACAACCATGTGAAGGATCCTCCTTCCAACATGCTTGGAATGGCTTCAGCAAAGGTGTCCATCACTTCTTCCTCAAAGTGTCATCAATTCGAAGAACACCAAGCCTCTCTCTGAAGTACTCGAACTTCACCCTGGCTAGTGGCTTCGTCAGCACATCTGCAATCTGCTCGTCCGTCACAACATACAGGAGCTTCATAGCTCCTCTCTGCACCATATCCCTGATATAGTGATATTTGATCTCTATGTGTTTCGACCTGTCATGAAACACTGGGTTCTCGGACAGCTTCACACAACTCTGGTTATCACAAAAGATACTAGTAGCATCCAACGGGAGATCAAATAACTCAGACAGTAGCTTTCGTAGCCATACTGCCTCACAACTAGCTGAACAGGCTGCAACATACTCTGCCTCAGCTGTACTCAGTGCTACGCAGGATTGCTTCCTGCTAAACCAAGAGATCACACCTGATCCCATACTGAAGCAGCACCTAGATGTACTCTTCCTATCTGTAGCACTGCCAGCCCAATCTGAATCAACATAACCCTGTAGGTTAAACTTTTGATTCGCATCATACTTGAGCCCATAATCCACTGTACTCTTCAGGTACCTCAGAACATGCTTTACAGCAACCAGATGAACACTCCTCGGATCTGATTCAATGTGTTCACCGCAAAGAAAATATCTGGTCTCGTGTTCGTCAGGTACATCAAGGACCCAATCCTCTGATGATACATAGAGACATCAACCGGCTCAGATGAAGCATCACATAGAAGCTTTAGATTCGATGCCATAGGTGTGGCCATGGTCTTGCAATCCATCATCCCGAATCTCTTTAGGATATCTATTGTGTACTTCCCTTGACCAAGGAACATCCCACCTGCACTCTGCCACACCTCCATACCTAGAAAATAATGCATCATTCCCAAATCTTTCATATCAAATTCAGCAGCGAGCTTCCTCTTTGTATCAGACCAAGTTCTGGGAGCTTGCTACAAGCCATACAAGGCTTTCTTCAATCTGCACACATGTGACTCCCTGTCAGGTCTTGGGATTGCATCCCAAACATCATCTTCATGATCGATGGATCATGGCATTCCATTTCTTCATCCCAAATGCTGGGAACTTCAATATCTTCAATAGACATCTTTGTTGCTGGAACAAATGTTGTAGTCCTCCTTATGTAGGTGAAGATATACGGTCTTTCCTACAAAACAAGTTAAATTGCATGATTAGAAACATCTCATAATTTTCAGAACAAATTCTTTACACATAAAGAAATATGTCATGCAGTCATGTATTTATCTTAGCCAATGCTTCAATACAACAATTATCCATGTTCCACAACTTTCTAGATGCCTTCCAGTCTCTACCAGAACATTGTTAAGAGTTTGCACTACTCCCAACATGTCAACAAAGAGGTTTCATTCTAGATTAATAGCATTGGAATGTTGTACAGTGCCATAGGCCACTTACCCATCACATGCATATTAGTAGTATATTGTTCATTAATGCAATCATTCTAATATGCACAATACATCTCCTAAGTCTAGGAACATAAGCATAACAAAAATAGGCAAGAAATGATAATTGAAATACTTATCTTTGTTTGTTTATTGGGTGGAATCCCTCTAAGTCTTTGCTTCCTGGCAGGAGCTGCTAAAGTAGCTTCTTCTACACCTTTCTATTGTGGAATGTAGGAAGATGGTCAACTCCCTCTGAAAATCTGCATCCTTGCAGGAGTTGTTGGAGTGTTCTAATATGGCTGACTTCAGGTTTCTTACCAGAAAAGACTTCTTCTGGTGTCTTGTTGTCCAATATCTTGTGGGGTGTTCTGTTCTGCACATATACAGTTGTTCTAGCTACTTCTGCCCATAGATGCATAGGTAGATCCTGGTCATGCAGCATTGCCCTTGCTGCTTCCATGATTGTTCTGTTCTTCCTTTCTGCAACTCCATTCTGTTGAGGATTATAGGGAGCAGTCAACTCCCTCTTAATCCTTGAATCACTACAAAGCTTCTTGAAGTCACCTGAGGTGAATTCTCCACCATTATCAGATCTGAATGTTTTGATATTCTTGTCAGTTTGATTCTCCATCAAGGTTTTGAATTCCTTGAACTTATCAAACACCTCATCTTTGTTCTTCAAGAAGTATACCCAAGTCTTCCTGGAGAAGTCATCAATAAATGAGACATAGTAAACATACCCACTCAGAGAACTGGATGACATAGGACCACATACATCTGAATGGATGATTTCCAGGATATCTTTTGCCTTGCTTTCACTGCTTGGGAAAGCCTTCTTAATGTTCTTACCTTTTGCACATCCTTTGCAAACACCTTTATGTTTGGTCTTGATTTCAGGAAGACCTTCTACAGCCTTGCTTGCAATTGGAAGTGCCCTATAGTGCATATGTGAAAGTCTTCTATGCCAAAGTTCACTTGGCTCCATGGATTCATGCACCATGGCATGTTCAGGTTGACCCTTCAATTTATACAATCCTCCCTCTTGCTCTCCAATCACTACTGCATCATCGATTTTTTTACCCTTTGGCCACATTAGGACTTGGCCATCCACAAATGCAACCCTCATACCTTTTGCATCCAATGCAGAGATGGAGAGTAAGTTCTTCTTGAGCCCAGGTACATAAAGGACTTCTTTCATCTTCAAAGATTTTCCAGAATCTAGGTTGTAGGAGGCTTCACCACTTCCTTTGATTGGGTATTGATAATCATCCCCAAGTTTCACCTTATCGGGTGATTCATGTTCAGATAGATTCACAAAAGATTCCTTAAACCCAGTCATGTGTTTGGAAGCCCCACTATCAATCAACCAATCATTACAACCATGGGAGATAGTACCTGTGAGAGCAGAGATGAGAACATACTCTTCTTCACTTGATGAGTCACAATCACTATCATCACTTTCTGCCGTAGCCTTCTTCTTTGGAGGTTCATCATCATCGGCAGCATGAGCATGGAACTTTCTTTTGCTGCCCTTCTTCTTCTTGCTGGAGTTGTTCTTATTATCCCTTTTGTTCTTGGGACAATCTGAAGCAAAGTGACCCTTCTCATTGCATGTGAAGCATCTTAGAGCCTTCTTATTCTTTTGATAGGATCTCTTGTAGCGAGAGTGCTCCTTCTTGGGCTTGCTTCTTTTGGTGTGAGCTGCAAGAGCTTGATCTTCACCTCCCATCTTTTCCTCATGAGCTACAAGTCTATCTTCTTCTTGAGAGCATTCCTCCCTCAGTTTACTGAAAGAGATCAATTTATTTCTTGCACAGATTCCTTGAATAAAGGAGTCCCATGACCTAGGTAGGCCATTTAGGGTGGTCATAACAACTTCACCATTGTCCACTACTTCATCCACAGCTTCAAGTTGCTCCTTGATCTGAGAGACCTTGGAGAAGTAAGATTGAATGGTTTCTCCATTCTGAAACTTTACTCCTTTCAATTGGTTCCGCAGGGTCATCTTCCGATTTATGTTCTTCCCTTCAAATAGCTTGGTCAAAGAGTCAAACATCTCCTTTGGTGTCTTTAGAGAAGACACATGGGGTAAGAGATGGTCTTTAATAGAATCAACAATGATTCTCTTTTCCTTGACCAAGTTCTTCTTATGCAATACCTTGGCCTCTTCATCCTCTGGGATAGGGATGTCTTCTTTTATATATGAGTCCAACTCATTCTCTTCCAGGATTAACCCAATCCTATACTTCCAAGCTCGGAAGTTATCAGCCACTTCAAGCTTATCCTCAAGCTTGGTGTTGTGAGACATCTTAAAGAGTACTTAGAATGGAAATAGAAAATATTTAGGTCTTACCACTTGAAATGCTGAAAACTGGATCTGGTCCCGGATTAGGGTTTGTTAGAAAAATCCTAAAAATTCAAAATGTGAATTTTGAATTTCTGAAAGGATAGAAAGATGCGCCTTGATGAGCTAATCAGCTTGGTGTATTCAGAATTTGAGATTAGCAAACTTGTACCCTTCAGATTTGCCTTTTTGTCCTCCCGGGTTCACTAGGGAGAGCCCTGAATTAGGGTTTGAGTTTCCCGGAGATCTACCCAACGAAAAATGTCGATCTAGAGCTCTAAAATTTGATTTTTGCAAAAAAGCTTCCAGCTATGTCTTCAGATTCCAGAAATTCCTATTTTTGTGGAAACCCTAATGTTTTGGGCCAAATCTGAAAATGCTCAAAATTGAATTTTGATTGGACAGATGGATTCGCCTTGATGAGTAGAGTCAATCTACTATACTGATTTTCCAAAACCTGTGTAGAGAAACCCAATAAACAAGAAACTCAAGTTTCTGTCACTGCAAAATGTTTTCTTCTCAAGTTAGCTCTGATACCATGTTAAATTTTGAGCATTAATTCACAATACTCTAGGATCTTCACTGAGAGAATAACATATACAGTATATCAATGCATAACAATCACAATAAGCATGACAAGCATCACAAGAATCAAAAGCATGAGAGACAAGAGACACAGAGTTTCCATGGGGAAAACCCTAAGGTGAAAAACCCCACAACTTCCTCAGAGATAGAGAGAGCAATGGCTCAACCAAAGTACAACCAAAATACACTGAGATAGTCTCCTAGTAGCATATGATCCTCCTCCTCACTAGTGTGCCACCTTTTGAGTGAGAGAGATATGACTTTCCAAATGATCCAAATAGAGATCTCGTGATCTCTATTTATACTTAACATGTTTGCCCAGTGACCTTATGGGGCCGACTTGTCTAGCTAGGTACATCCACAATATAATATATATTTCAGGGCCGACCCCACACATGGTGGTCTAATAACCCGTCGCCAAGTACACACACTTGTGACACTTGTCAATACACATGATGACACTTCCTTATAGAGGAATAACACATCTCTTACAAAGGTACAATAAATATATATGAAATACATAGATGAAATACATTCCGAAGTTACATATACATCAACAGTATTTCATATGTATTGTTGAAAAGTATGTACTAACTATGTGACTGATTAAAGTAAGATTCAGGTACCTTTGTTGAAGATGTACTTTATGTATCCTTATATATACCCAATACTAATACAAGTATCCATGTTAGAAAAATATCCTTGTGATATTTGCTGAAAGTATCTTCATGGGTACATTGAAACCTTCAAAAGATCAATCTTCAGCTGCAAGTGACTCAAAGAGTTTGAAGGGTAAGAAGAAGGAAAACTCCGAAAAATACTTCTGAGCAAAAGAAGGAGAGATCTAAGCCAGAAAAGGATCCCTCCACCTCTAGAAAGGATCAATAGAAGAAGAAGGAGCGAACCACGTCCTCATGTTGCCAAAGGGGCTTTCATCCTGAAAGCTCCTGTATGAGAAAGACCATAGATAAGATGGAACAACTCCTTGAGAAGAACCATATCCCCATTCCTAAAGGTGAAAATAGGAAGGAAGGAGGTTCTAAATCAAATGACAAGGAGCAAGTCCATTCTCTAATGGCCAACACATCTTCATCCACTTCTTACATCATTGATTTCAGAGCTTCAAAGCAATGGTTGCAACCAGAGAATGATTTGATAATCTTAGTTCCTATGATGGCCCAAGTCCTATCATTATTCTTGGATATGGCTCAAAAACTGCTTTAAAGGGTAAAGGTATAGTAAATATTGACAATGGCTCATTTTTTAATGTCATTTATGTCCCTGGTCTAGCTGCAAAATTACTATCTGTCTACCAAATGACCCATACCAATTCACCCAAAAGAGTTTCCTTTACCCTTAATGATGCAGAGATCTCTGAGATATCCGCATGAAGAGTTGTTGCATTAGGAAGTGTAGATCATTCCACCAGAGTCTACAAGTTTTCACATATTTTTTATGTCTCTCCACTAGTAGCGCTCCTCTCTCATGCTAATGAATAAATAAAGATTTGGCATGAGTTGTTTGGTAATCTAAATTACAGATACCTTCATGAAATTCATGATAAAAATATGGTTGTAAGGTTACCAAACATCACTTTCACAAAAGGAGTGTGTCAGGGTTGTATCATAGGAAAACACCCTGAGAGAAAGATTGAGAGATAAAGGCCTGAGAGAACCTCTGAAACTTTGGATCTTATCCACAGTGATATTGTTGGTCCTTTCTCTAACTTGTCACTAAACAAATCTAGATACCTATTAACCTTCATTGATGATCATACTAGGTATTGTTGGGTCTACTTCATGTAGTTTAAGTCTGAAGTTTTTTGCTATTTCAAGGTTTTTAAAGCCTTTGTTGAGAACCAGTCTCGAAGGAATATAAAGGCACTCAGATATGATAATGGGAGAAAGTACATTAAATAATATTTTCATCAGCTCCGTGAAGTGGTCGGCATACACATGCAGCAGATTGTGCCATACACTCCTCAACAGAATGGAGTTGCTGAGAGGAAAAATTGATCTCTTAAGGAGATGGCAACTTGTATGATTGAAACAAGATATTTGCCACCAAATTTGTGGGATGAAGCAATAAACTATGCAAACTACATACAAAATAGAGTCCCAATTAAATCACAGAAAGGAGTTACCCCTCATGAAGCTTGGTGTGGTCATAAGCCTGATATTTCACATTTTAGGATTTTTGGTGTCAAGGCTTGGGCTAGAATGCCATCTGAACAGAGAAGGGATTTAGAGCCATAGAGTATGCCATGTTTTTTTTGGATACTCAGAAGAATCCAAGGCATACAAAATTATTGATCTTATGACCCAAAAGGAATTCATAGAAAGAAGTGTTCAGTTTTAGGAAGAACCCCTACAAGGAGTTGAGATTGGAAAGTCTTCTCAACCACCACCATAAGAAGAAAATGAACAGTTGAATGAGGCTTCTGATGATGAATATTCAGATTGAGATTCAGATACTGATGTTGATGATATTATTGCAGACCCAAGATCACCATAAAGGCCAAAGTGGGTAGCAAAAACCATAAAAGCTGCTGGTGAACTTGTTTGGAATCCTTAGGATCCTAGAAAGACTAGGTGACAATATACAAATGCACTTTCAATGAGGGATCCAAATATTGTTAGGATATTCCTATACTCCATCCTAGTCCTTCTAACATTTCTGACATTTTCAGTCCTGCATGCAAAATTAGGGTTTTGCATGCAATTAGGGTTTTGCATGCAATTAGGGTTTGCATGCAATTAGGGTTTGCAGCACCAGCACCTAGCCCTTGCCAAACTAGCCCCAGGAGCTTCTCTCGGATCAGTCTTAGCTCTCCTAGAGCTTAGTGCGCCCTCTTTTTCAGTTATTGCATGATAAGGGCGCCTTTCTTCACCTACCAGTCCAGTTTAGTTCAGTTATCTTCAGTTCTTCCTTGATTTAAGGATTAACTGACTCCTAACTGACCTTATCACTCTTTTGGACCTCCAGTGTGACTAGATAGACTGTTTTGACTCCAGTTAGCTCCATGAGCGCCCCCACTGAGTCTCCTTCACTATATCAGTGCTTCCATGTGCCAGTTACACCAACCACACTCAGTTAGACTCAGTTTGACTCCCGGTTGATCACTACTTGTGCATTGATGACTTCACCGATGATAAGATAGACTCCTAGTTTGGCACTGATGACTCTCCACTGATTATGGATCTGTGCATGAAGGACAATTCGAATTACACCTAGTGAATTCGAATCCTCATGCTCAGCATTGTATATTTACCCGGTTACTATTCTGATTAATGCAATGTGTGTAATTATTCTGCCTCTATTGGATCTATGTTCTATTGCTTCTCTCTTCTTCCTAAATACTTTCATAGTGAGGTTTACATCATCTCTTTGGATCTTATGTGGGCAATTTCACATGGTATCAGAGCCCAGGATGGATTAAGGGGGGGTGTTAGGATATTCCTATACTCCATCCTAGTCCTTCTAACATTTCTGACATTTTCAGTCCTGCATGCAAAATTAGGGTTTTGCATGCAATTAGGGTTTTGCATGCAATTAGGGTTTGCATGCAATTAGGGTTTGCAGCACCAGCACCTAGCCCTTGCCAAACTAGCCCCAGGAGCTTCTCTCGGATCAGTCTTAGCTCTCCTAGAGCTTAGTGCGCCCTCTTTTCAGTTATTGCATGATAAGGGCGCCTTTCTTCACCTACCAGTCCAGTTTAGTTCAGTTATCTTCAGTTCTTCCTTGATTTAAGGATTAACTGACTCCTAACTGACCTTATCACTCTTTTGGACCTCCAGTGTGACTAGATAGACTGTTTTGACTCCAGTTAGCTCCATGAGCGCCCCCACTGAGTCTCCTTCACTATATCAGTGCTTCCATGTGCCAGTTACACCAACCACACTCAGTTAGACTCAGTTTGACTCCCGGTTGATCACTACTTGTGCATTGATGACTTCACCGATGATGAGATAGACTCCTAGTTTGGCACTGATGACTCTCCACTGATTATGGATCTGTGCATGAAGGACAATTCGAATTACACCTAGTGAATTCGAATCCTCATGCTCAGCATTGTATATTTACCCGGTTACTATTCTGATTAATGCAATGTGTGTAATTATTATGCCTCTATTGGATCTATGTTCTATTGCTTCTCTCTTCTTCCTAAATACTTTCATAGTGAGGTTTACATCATCTCTTTGGATCTTATGTGGGAAATTTCACAAATATTGCTCAATTTTTTTTTCTAGTGGTTGAATCAAATACTCAAACATATCAAGAAGCATTAGAAGATCCAAGATGGAGGTCTTCTATGGATGAGGAGTTCAACTCCCTACAGGAGAATGGAACTTGGGAGCCAGTGAAGCTTCCAACAAGAAGAAAGATAGTAAGATGCAAATGGATCTACAAGACTAAGATGGATATTGATTCTGATGCAGTCCAGAAAAAAGAAAGGTTGGTGGCCAATGGATTTTCTCAAGTCCAAGGTATGGACTATAATGAGACCTTTTCCCCAGTGGAAAAAATGGATTCTATTTGACTAGTTTTGTCAGCTGTAGTAGTGAAGTGTTGGGAAGTTCATCACATGGATGTGAAGTCTGCTTTCCTTCATGGTGATCTTGAGGAGGATATATATATGCAGCAACCTTAAGGATATGTTGCAGATCCATAACTTGTGTGCAGGCTAAGGAAATCACTTCATGAACTCAAGCAAGCTCCCAAAACTTGGTATGCAAAAATGGATTATTTCCTACTGACACAAGATTTCCAATGGTGCACATCTGATCCAAATGTGTATCTAAAGAACATCAATGGTAAGATTATGATTATAGTATTATATGTTGATGATTTACTGATAACAAGAAATGCCATTGATGAAATTTCATCACTAAGGATAAATTTTCATCAATCCTTCTTCATGACAAACTTGGGGATTCTCACATAATTTTTGGGGCTTGAGATCACTCAGTCACCCAAATGAATCATTGTATGTTAGTCTAAATATTATTCAGATCTATTAAAAAGGTTCAAGATGGCATAATTTAAGGCTGCAAAGACTCCTTTCCTTTCAAGAGTCAGGATAGAAGAAGGGGATTCTACACCCTTGGTGAAAAACACTCTCTATAGGCAACTAGTTGGAAGGTTATTGTACTTGACTCACTCCCGACCAGATTTGGCATATGCAATAAGTCATGTTGAAAGATATATGGAGCAGCCACATGAGATCCATTGGAGGGATGCAAAAATAATCTTGCACTTTTTCCAAGGCACCAAGACACATGGGATCCACTCTGCTGCCAATTCCTCATTGGATCTAGTTGCATTTTCTGACTCGGATTGGGATGGAGATAGAATAGACTGAAATTCCACTTCTATGTTTGTATTCATGATTGGAGGATGTCCTATAAGATGTTATAACAAAAATAAAAGTGCAATTGCACTCTCTTCAACAGAGGAAAAGTACCGAGGAGCAGTAAATGTAGTGACTCAGTGCATCTGGTCACAAGGAATTCTTGGTGAGTTCTGGATTGACTTTAGCACTCCCACTGTTATTTGGGTTGATAATCAAAGTGCTATAAGGATATCCCCAGATCCAATAATTGGACAAATAACCAAGCACATTGAAGTGCACTTGCACTACATCTGGAGCCTCGTGCATGAGAGATTTATTGTTTTGCAATATCACCCCACTGCTGAGCAAACTGCTGACATTTCCACGAAATCCTTCACAGAGAATAACTTTAGCCATGTATTAAGTTGCTGCTTGGAGTGGTTGAACATGAGGTGAAGGTTGCTTGAAGATCGGGTTTCAATTTTTGTTCTTGTCCATTTTGAGGGAGGGTTTTGTCCCATATGGATTTCCTTGTTTCCTTGTTTTTTAGACAATGATATGTAAAGGGTGACCAAGACTTTTTTGTTGGCCCTAAGTTTTTGGTATTATTGTCACATATAGTCAGGCTTAAGGGATATTTTTAGAGCATTAAAATCCATATTCATACTTAGGATATAATTATTATTCATTTTTATTACTTTCCTAGGTAGTTTAAATAATATGTTATTGGCCATTATTTGCCTTTCTAGGTCCACCACTTGCCATACTTATCCACTTGAGCACTTTCATTGTCATCATGCCTACTTTTCTGGCTATCTAGAGTGGAAAGGGTGCATATCCTGCTATTGCAGTGCTTTCACAACTTTTTCTTACTTTGGGATGGATAAGACTAAAATTAGGCACTCTAGTGCTTTTTCTCTCCAAAAGCGATTAGATTTTTCTATTTTCATTATACTTCACATTCAAAATCTTTTTAGCCAATTCATGAGCATCTTGAGTGAGTTGGAGAGATATGTTTCTACCTTGGGGATTTTAGCTAGTTTAGTAAGCTTGTTTTTTGTGACTAATTCGAATGCCTCCAGAGCTATTCGATTTTCTGATGTAATTCTATATATTTGCAACCACTTTATGATATATGGTTGGATGATGTACATTTATGCTATACACTTTAATATCGTTCATAATTCTGAGTCTGATTTTCAGTGTTTTTGACAATTCTAGACTAGCAATTTGTGTGAGAAGTGTTATTCAATCTTATGATCTGTGATCTGATTTCACACTTATGAGAATTGTTATTCAATCTTATGATCAGCCTGTGATCTGATTTCCCATTAAATTTGAATGTCACTAGATTGAAATAGTTGTCATTTAGGAGTAGCAGAGTAACCACAACACATAGCATTTTTGTATTCAACATATAAGAGCGAAATCATGGCAATGTATTCACAACATTTTGTAGAAATTGTGGAGAGTATGAGAGGGAAACCCCTGCACCATTATAATTTCAGTCTCCTTTTATAGTGTAAAGCACGGACTTGAGATTTCTGGGAAAAGATTGCATTCTGGTATATTCTAGGTTGGTTTGACGTGACTTGATTAAAAATATGGATTGGTAGAATTGGAGTCCTGAACATGTACTATTCAGAACAGAGGTTCAAGGAACACATAAACTTGAATGATAGCATTGGCTACAACATCACCAAAATATTACTCTGTGAATTATGATGTAATTTGGTGCAGCACAAGCATATTCCTATCACACTCCAATGTTCTTGTAACACTTGAATTTTGGTAATGACTATTCATTCGTGTAGAATGTATGATTCCAAGAAATATTGATCTCCTATGTCATCTATTCAAACATTAAATAGATCTATAGATGATTTGGAAATAGAATTCTGGAATTTCCCTAAGATTGTGATTACAAGAGATAATGGACTAAGAATTATGAAGATCAAAGATTTGAATGGGAAAAATCTTTCTATTGAGGACATAAAGATATGACATCTCAGGTGATCCAATTGAGGTTGGAGGAGGTCATAGAATAGGGTTGGGATTCCCTGCATGAAACTATCACATAAACTACGGGGACTTGCAACACCAAGCCTATGGGGACTTACAACCCCAAGCCGACTTCAGAACTCGCAAAGCTGCTTTTAGCACAAGTAGTAATTCATAGTGTTGTTTTGTCTCAGAATTGTGACTAATGTAGCATTATTACACTCGCTTACAGTCTTTTGCCTGACTTAATGTTTAATACAAGGAGATAGTAATCAAGGCACTAACCTAGGTCAGGAGACAATCCAAGAGACCGATATAGCTCTGGAGCTTACTTGTGGCCCGACATAGGAAACAGTATCTGCAAAAGCTCATCCTTCTCGTAGTCCACCATGATCCTAAACCAGGCCACAGGAGAAGAAAGGCGTGGCTTTTCAATTTACAGCTCGCATACATCTCTTTTATCCAAACCTTAGCGATTTTCCAGGCTGAATTATTGACATCTGATGGAACAAGAGCACTGTCCTCATTACCAAAAATGGGGAAAATGGATTCCAAGAGAAAAATGCAAGCCCTTCTAACGGAATTATCTGAGAAATTATAGCGCTCCAGGGCCTCCATAGCCAGCTTCACCGCATCGGGTACGTTCCTAAGCGCCACCTGCAATTCTTTCCGAAGGTTTTCAACCTCTTTCATGTTATGGATGATGTAATGCATGAGACCACAACTATTTGATTTATTGCAGAGGGTTTTGATCTCAAAGTTGACTCCTACATTTGATGTTATGTTCTCTTAATATTTTCCCCCGATTGTTGGTTTTTTCTTCATTATCTATAGGTTTTCGTACCTTGATTGCAAGGATTTGTGGAGGTCATGGTAATACTCCATCAAGTTCTTCTTCAAGTTTAGAGCCAACTAATTGCTTTTTTTCTTTACAGAGCTGGGTTAAATACTCGTCAAAGGGTTCCTCATCTTCTTAAGGCATTGGAGATATTCAAACACAGTATCCACTGCCGCCATTGATACTGATTTGAAAGTTTTCGGTCACAAGAAGAAAATGAAATTGTTTGGACCATGAATACGATAGAAGTAAGAGAACATGTTTGTGTATAGTCCTCAATGCCATTGGCATTTAGTAGCCCCTCGGGCCATCACGTAACCGGTTACTAAGGTTTATCCAATCTTGGAGAGTCGACTGACCAAAAAATGAAAGGTGGTTTTATGAGAAGGAACCGAGGGGACTATACGGTGATCTGTAAGATTGTCAATAAGTTCAAAGCCCCTTTTGAGGATTAGATTATTTTTGTGGTTAAAACTTTCAAATAAAACTCTCTTTGGGGGGTTTTGAAAATAAGTTATATGGTGGTGTAAGCTTGTCCATACGTTCAAAGTCCCTTTTTGGGATTATAATATTTTTATGGTCAATGCTTCCAAGTAAAACTATCATTGAGGGAGTTTTGAAAAGAAGTTATTTGGTGGGGACAAATAGATGTGGTATTTTTTAGTTCCTTATGTTTTGGTTTAGGTTATTAATTTGAATAGTACATAAGTATTTCTAAAATTTGGCTATAGTTTATTGAATGTTGAATGAATTTTTTATTTATTTGTATTTATTTAATAAAATATATTAATAAGTGTGAAACTTTTATTAGTGGAGAGTGTTTGATATGACTAATTTTATCATTGCCACGGATTAAGAAAAATAAAAATAGAACATAAATTTAAACTTACAAATGTAACATCTAAATATTTTTGTTTTGGTGGATTCACAATCATCATAATGGTCAGGTTGATAGGCATCAGAGTTAACAAGGACTGCAAGTGATGATTCTAGCCTTTTTTTATTGTCTTGTTTTCTACTGGATATGGGGCAATTGAGTCTCCCAAGATGAGAGCAGTGGGAAGTAACCTCTATGTTGGATATTTGGTCAATTTCTATGGACGGTTGTTGGTTATTACTGTCATTTATTACGGCATGGTCGACTGTCATTCATGGTGTCCGGTTGGTGTTTTTATTATAGATGTGCTCATTTCAATCTTTTTTCCCATTTCGACTTGTTTCCTTGTTCGACGAGTTTCGACGGTTTCTATAGGTGATTTCGAAGTTCCTGGTTTCTTTTGTTGTTGCTCCGCGAGGGTTTTGAGTGCGGCTGCTAGTTTGGAATCTCTGTTCTGTTGCATTTTCTTCCAGGACGCAGCGGTGTGTGTCTTGTTCCATTGCATTGTCGACTTGGTTGGCCAGGTCGGTCTTCTAGATTTTTTTTCTCTGTAATTTGTTTTTGTATGTGCATCTTCTTGTGCTTTAATGTGGCTTTCGTGAAAAACATGTATGGAACCCTTTGTTCTCTTCTAGTTTTTAATGGGGTTCATGCGTTCAAATAATTGCTCTATTTTTTTCCTCTTAAATAAGCATATGATAAAGTTGTTTGTTGTTGTTTTCCATGGTTGTTCCTCGGTTGTCTTCAACTGTATGTTGTGGAGGCATGAGGTGGATACCTCAGTGTGTTCGTATTTCTGCATATCTGTGATAAATGTGGGTGTAAAAAACGTAGAATAGAATTTACGTCTAGAAGATTGAAGAAAACCATCCTTTCTTATTTGGAGCCGAATTGGTTTTCCCCCGCGGCTTGATATGCTGAGGCTTATCATCCCATTCTCTATTCTTCTTAGGTTTATTCTTCTTACTGCAATTTCTGCAACTTATTTACATCAAAGGCTACTTCAGTGGTTTTCTAGACATGACCGTATTCAGTCTTTTTGTTTTCTGAATTGGCATTCTTAAAGCCATTTGCTTTTCCATTAGATAGTGAATTTAGTCCTGATTTCTTGGTCTCTTTATTAGCATGGTCATCATCCGCCCCATTTTTGCTCTCGGCTTTACTAAGACCTTTTCCTTTCTTTGCCTGAGATCCATCTTTTTGATTTGCAGTTTGCCTAGGCCTCTTTATCGGAACCTCGGGTAGCAATAGGGGAGTTTTTGTTACACAGAAATTTTCCACCCTGTGAGCATCAACATTCTTTGGCCTGTAGGATCCATTTCAGTGGCTCAGATCCATTTTCATCCTTCAGTGATACCAGTTTATCCTATTTTTGTTCCTACCCACATGTTGCATCACTATAGCATGCGTACCCACGAGTTGCATCCCTATAGCCCACATGTATTAAGTAAAATGGTAAAAACCACTATTTTATTACTTTTTACTCCCAAAAAACGGTCATTGGGTGACCTTTGGCTCTCCATCTACCCAAGTAACATCTCAATGAGTCCTTTCACCTATCTTTGAGAGGACTATATATTGAGCACATATGGCTTATGGACGGGAGAAAGAAGAGAATAGTAAAGGCACTCTAGTGGATTTTTGCTCTATCTTGAGTCTGCACTCATTGATCCTTGTAGTTGTGAACCAGTTATGTTCACCTTCCAAACTCCTCTCCAGTTTGAGTTTTCCATTCATGGAGGATTGAAGTGGTGGAGGCGCAAGTGGATTGATCTAGATCTTGGTTCAGATTGGTTGCTGGCAAGAGGTCGTATCACTTTGTACTTCTTCTTGTTCATTAATAGAAATACTCATATTCTCGTCCATTCATGGTGTGAATGTCATTTATTATACATTGGGTTGCATTTGCTTATGATATTATGGACCATTGTTATTGATAATGTTAATGTTATTTATATATCACATGTACTTGTTAGATATTGGTTGTCGAGACTAATTTGCAGATTACAAGTGCTTGGATGTGCACGAATTAAAAAGCTCCAGCGGGGATCTACGTCAAACGTTGGATCGAGGTTGGTTACATTTCTCCATTGTTTTAACATTGTCATTTATAATAGCATTGTTTTGAGAATTGACTAGATTTCTAGTAGTCATCTGTCTGTTGTGGTATTCCCAAGCCATAGTGAGTTTTCTCCAATACAGAAATGGCAACTCTGCTGGGGAAAACATCCATGTTTGGGAAATTTTTTGAGCATTAGTCCATAATTAGAGTTGTTGTTTATCGAAGCTCTGTGTCACTGATTGGTTGTTAAGATACACTGTAGAAAACTTGCTTTTTTTGAGCCTATGGACTCTCTGTTTGACCATTTGCTTTTCCTCACCCGCGGGCTAGCTTAGCTCTGCCCGCGTCTACCCGCCTCTGTTTACTCTACTTCTCGTGGGTACCCGCAGGATTTCCTTCGACAGTAGCGTGTAACTCTGGCTTTTGTTGGTTTATGGCTACTGGTTGTTGCTGGGTGAGTTTGGTTGATTCCCGAGTCTTTGTTGGCCTCTTTCTTGACTGTTTCATGCCTTGGTTGTGACCAGATCTCTTCGTTTCTCTTGGTTGAGCCTTCTTGGTTTTTTACCAATCCTTGGTTTTAACCTCTTGTTTTTTCCTATTGAGCTCTTCCTTTTGGCTGAGTCTTGCTATTTAGGATCTGCTGGGTTGTCTTAGTGATCTTCTCAGCACTTCAGTGACTGAATAGCAGGATTTTGTTTGCATTTTTTCATTCCATATATATTGAAAAAAATACAAAAATATTCATTTAGTTTTTGCATTTTCCTTTCTGTTTATAAGAGAAAATACAAAAATATTTTATTTCCATGTATTGCATTTTGCATTGAGTGCTTGTTGCCTTCATTTTAGGTTCTGCTTGTGCATTGAAAAGATAAAAGTTTGCATATTTATTTCAGAATTGTTGGTTGATTTTGCATATTAGTGACATTGTTTTATTGGATAGATGAGTCTAGGATTGGACGATGTTACATACTATTGAGTCTACACATTACTAGTTTCATGACCATATCTGTTGAGTAATCACAACCACTAAAATTAACGCTTACTCGTAAAATTGATTAGACTTATTTTATTTTATAGGGTACACCAACTAGCATAGGTTTAGAGTCTTGGAATAGATCATTGTGAGTTAACGATCCAATACTACTAAACGAAACATTAAGTGCCTAACCAGGGAGTGGAGGAATCCATGGTATAGATTGGTGTTCTCAGGAAATCTCTACTCAAACTAGAGTTAAGCACGAGGTCACGGGAGGTTGGTTGAGGAGATATCCCTCTGATACCGGCTGAACATGGGAGATATATCTAGGATTTGTTCGTATCTGTGGGTACCGGAGGTTCGTACTCTTGTGCTTTGGGCTTAGCTACCCCGCCCATACGACGGGTCCCACCTGCAACTGTCCCCCTGAGCATTGGTTATATTGCGGTAGACATAGTTGCCTTACCTAGGTACCGCACAGGGTACTTGCAATGGTTATGCTGTTTGTGTCCTGAGTCAGATAGGGATTGGACAACACAGTTGTGTTTGTGCAGTGGACTTGACCCTCTCGACACAGTGGAGCCTGGGTGTCTCTATAACTGATTCTATTACCTCTGGCTATATTTTGGGAGTCTCAAGCCTCTCCTAGGTGAGACATACTGGCTCTAGTGTTGGGAGCTCATTTAACCACTCTGTCTGTTTGCTCTTGGCTGTAGATTCTCTAGGTGTGTGCTTTTGATTTACTATTTTTTGATCGATAGTGGCCTTTAAGAGACGCTGAGTCTCTCTCTGGAGAGAACGTGGTGCGGATCCCTACACTCCGTTGGTCCCGTCATTTGGCTGGTTTAAATCCATCTTTGGTTACACAATGTATTACTAGAGGACGCCGGAGGGCTCCCTCTGAATCTTCAGATTCTTACATGACTTACGTTGAATATTACATGGCTACACATCCCGATATCGGGCAAGACCTTTCTACTCCTTCGGGTAGAGTTGAACATACTTTCGATCCCCAGACTCCTCGTGAGGATTGGGGAGGTGATCCACCTGCGACTTATCCTATTTCTATTTGGCCTAATCCACTTGATAGGGATCTGTTTGATCCTTCGAATCCGGACAATTATCTTTACGGGATGCCCGACTTACCCGAGGAGTAAGAATAGGACAAGCCTTTCGTTCCTTCATTTCCACGCGATTCTAGATATAGGAGGCCTGAGGCTCATGATGATTTCGGCCCTATGGTCAACTCCACTGCACTCTCTTTTGGTATGCCTAGTCACAATACTGTCGAACCTTCTACGATGGTTGGTACTCATGTTGGCACTAGTCAAAGTGTTAGCCATACTATACCCACTGGGGGCACTACTCTAACTGGGGGCACTACGTTATCCACCCACTCACATAGTATGGGGACTAGTCCGATTCCTAACCATGCTAATGTTGGAACGTGACCACCTCCTAGGAATACCCAACCTAGTCGAAATGCTGTCCGAAACATGATTCGCCATCCACCACCTAACACACATGTCGCTACTCATCAACCTAGGGCCACTTTTGCACATGATATGGTTCCTCCCAACCACGGGGGTGGACACATACCGCATACTTTTGCGTCCACTGCTGTCGCTAGTAATAGTAATGTAGGGAGTGGGAATATTTCCTATCCACATGGACATCACACCACCAACCCTGCTACTAGTCACACCCATATTGGACCTGGGAATACTTCTCATGCTTATGGTCATCACACGATTGCTCAAGCTAATCCTAATATTGGGGGTGGGAACATACCACACCATTACGGTCAATACAACACGATTCCCACTATGAATATTACATACATGCCCCATACCCATGGTGGCAACCCTTACTACAACACAGTCGGTGATGGCCACCAATATCACCCACCACCCCAATATGGTGCTCAAAACGCACATATACCTGCTTACTCTCAAATGGGTCAGGCAGAGGGAGGTTATCCATCTTATGGCCATGGGAAATCTTATGGACCTTCAGGTCCTCAGTATCAGCAGTTTAACCCTCATGGTCAAGCTGTTGGTCCATCGTATAACACAATTCCATTTAATCAACCTTTTATGGGAGCTTATAATCAACCTTTCCAACATCAGGTCCCGTTCCTTGCACGCTTGAATCTCCCAGATCTTTCGAAGCTCACAAATGATCCGGTGTGTCATGACCCTACTTGGCCCCCGGTCCCTACCAAGCTCCATTCAGACATTCCAAAGTTTGAGGGGAAAGGTGGTGAGGACCCGAGAGATCATGTCACTACATTTCACCTTTCGTGCTCCTCCAACTCTTTGAATCATGATTCCATCCGATTACGACTATTTCAACATGCCCTTATGGGAGCAGCCATGAAGTGGTATGTGGAGTTGCCCGGAAACACCTATAGGGGATTCAACAAGATTGATTTGGTTTTCTTAGACCATTTCCAGTTGCCGGTTCATTATGATGTTGGTATTGAGTTGTTGTCCACCTTCCGTTAGAATAAGGCCACACATATTTCTGACCACATGCAAGAGTGGCGTCGACGGAAGAGATTAGTGAAAGCCAACATTCCTCCAGAGTTCCTGTTGGAATGGTTTCTCAAGTCTTTACTTCCATATATTGCTAAGGATTTTTCAATGTCCGGCATTATGAATGAGGAACAAGCTATCTTGAAAGTCTAGCAGTTAGGTCTTCTTTATTCTAAGTCTGGCATTTTATATGACATTATTCCTGACGCACCAAGAATAAGACATGAGCCCACGTCAGTTCCTAGACCACATGCCGATGGAATCGTGGGGTCTGCATGCACTCGCCCTATAGACTTGGTAGCTAATCAAATGCCAAATTTGTCACTAAACCAGTTTGCTCCCGGACAGGTTCACACCTTGTCCACTTCCACTCCGTCGTTTGATGTACACAATGTGCAATCAACGAAACTATCAGGTAACCAGCAACCTAGTGGTAAGAAAAAGGGGAGAAATAATCGTAGGGGTGGAATAAATAGAAGTAACAATAATAGCAATCGTAATACTCCTTGTAAAGAGAATGCCAACCCTCCTCGGGAAGGTGGTAATGCTGGTGAGGATCGTAAAGCTAGGCGTAAGGTGAAATTCCCTTGCAAGCTTTGTGGGGAGGATCATCTTACTCACTTATGTACTTGTATTGAAGAAGCATCGAAGCATTTGGCACAGAGCCCAGCTATGTTGAAGGATCCCCTACCTCATCACCAAAACATGGCTTCGCATGCTCCTACCACTGGTTATGGTACTAATGAAACGACAACGTATTCTTCCAATACTAGTGGTTATGGATGCGTGAATATGGTTCAGTCGGAGGTTTGTGTTGCAACTCGTCAGCGTGATTGTGGTGCACCACAACTGAATTTGGGGAATGAGCCTCCCCCTCCTCCTGATAATTCCTTGCATATTTAGAAGCCTTCTATTATGCCGTGGATACCGAAAGGTGTTCTCAAGCGCTCCACGCATAATCCCAATGCTCGAGCCACCCATAACTACTCCATCGTAGAAGATTTGGGCCAAACTCCATGTGCCATGTCGGCTCTTGAAGTTTTGCGAGATTTCCCTTCTCAGAAGCATGCCCTTTTGAGTGCGTTAGGAGTTCAGGATGGGGGAAGTCCTAGTGTTATCAAGTTCAACACTACTGATGTCCAACCTCGCTTTCCTTACCACATGGCTTTTCAAATCCAGGTGGTTTTCCTTAAGAGCTTTGTCAAACGTACTATGGTTGATGAAGGTGCTTCCACGTCGGTAATGTCGTTAACTTGTTGGAAAGCTCTTGGCTCTCCTCCTCTACTCGCTTCTAGAACTACACTCATTGCATTCAATGGTAGATCTTTTATGCTGCATGGAATTATCCCTTCCCTTGTTGTCTCTTTGGGAGGTAAGTCCATGCCTATTGAAGTCGAAGTGGTTGATGCACCCATCGACTACAACCTTTTACTGGGTCGGAACTGTATGTATGCTATGAAGGATGTCGCGTCTACTGTATTTCGAGTTATTTGCTTTCCCCATGAAGGCAAGATTGTGATGATCGATCAGCTGAATTATGTTGGCACTCCTTCCATAGCATCCATGGAATCAGTAGTCCCGCAAGTTTATTTTTCTCAGTTGGCAATTGGGAACATAGATGTTGGGATGTACGCCTCATTGATGGGAACTTTTAACCATTCCACACCTATGAATTTTATTGGAACCATTTCCAACAGTGCACCTCCTCCTTCGAATAATATGTTATTCTGGACCTCTTATTTAAATGATCCGTGGACTTTACCATCCACGAGTTCCACGTCTGCTGACATTGCGCATGTCGTGATCTCTATGCCTTTATCTATAGCGGAGCTCACTTACGATCATATCCAACAAACCACTCCAGATCCGGATCTCTCTTCTTCCCAGACAGTTGAGGAAGATCCCATTACGCTGCCAATTTTGGTAGCCAACCTATCTTGTTCACATGATTGCCTTGATGGTATCCTACCTTCAGATGGAGTTCATTTTGAGGTCATGGGTGGTGATGACAAGCCATGGGGGGATCTTTATCATAGATCTCATTGCCCTCCTCTCCTTGATCTTATTGAACAAGATGGGCGTATAATACAACCTACCATCCATTTGAATTTGGATCCATTCACCGTCTCGTCTAGCCCTGATTTGACGTTTGAGTCTAATGAGTCTTTGAGCTCTCCTATAGATTTGCAAATCAGTGATTCTGATGAGTTCGATTCTACTTCTAGAATTTCTAACTCCTGTGATGATGAATTTGCCACTGCAGATTCCTTCACATCCTTCAGCTTTGCTCTTCATTTTGAAGATGATCATTTTGATCCCTTGGGTATTGGTACTATGGCACCTTCAGTGGTTAGCTCCACCTGCGTTATGTCTGAGGTTAACAATAGTGAAGTTCAAAATTTTTCTACCGCAGTGACTTATATCGGATTTTTCTTTATGTACGTTTTAGAAATGATCTTGGTACTTATGTTTCTTGGAGACAAGATTCTTAGCTGGACTTATACTTGTTTACTGGTCCTTTTCAACATTTTCTTCGGCCATGGTAGGAATATTCAGAACCTTGCATATAGGTTTAGGCCTCCCCATTGTTATGATGCATTTGAACCTATTACTATCCGAATTCGTAGACACCCCCTGAGTGTCCTTATCTTGCTCATGTTCCTTGCATTATGCATAGCTTTGTCCCATGCGCTTGGAACTAGTCTCGCATATCCCTGACACACGTCTGCTCTCATTACGAGCATTCTTCCATATCTCCTTTGAGCTTGTTAAAAATAGTAAGGAGGTCACGAGTTTACTTTTTCGGGCTCGTTAAACCTTTACGAAAAAGATTTTTATAAAGTCTTTTTTAAGCCCTTGTTAGACTTTTTCAAAATCAAACAAGATTGCCGAGTATACTTGTCATTTCAGAATCGTTAAAGGATTTGAAGCGACATTCACTTAGGTATAAGTTTACCCCTTTTCCGGAATTTTGTGGATTAATTACAAAAAAGGTATACTCTAGTCATGCGTGACTAGAAGAGTTCTTCTCTCATCGTTTTACACTTTTTCGGGTGAGGATACTAACTTTATGAAAAAGGACTTCTCAGTTATATCATGTTGTGATTGCATTGCATCATCTTGCTTGCCGCTTGAGCCTTGTGCCGGCTCCCAGTTACTCTGTTGATAGCCTGGTGCCTGAGCACTTTTCCCTGTCAAGCCCTGCAGAGCTTATATATTTTCCCTTCACAATTTGATGACCCTTTGACCTTGAGGGAACACATCCCCGAGTGTCCACATCTTGCACGCACTTCCTTGCATTGAGCATAGGTATGTTCCATTGTTTGGGACTAGTTTGCTAGATATTTGACACTCGTTCCCTCACTTGTTGTACTATAAGCAATTTTATTCTTTTTCAAGCTTTTCCCAAATATGAAAAATACAAAATAATCAAATATTCCAAAAAGATAGACGGGATTATGGTCACTATTTCATGTTGGCAACTGTTGTGTTGCCTTTGAATAGAGCATTCATTCCACTTTGTACATTATGAGTCGGGACTATAGTTGGGCCTTAGGAGCTGTACTTGTTTCTCAGTTTTCTCCACCGATTGGTTAAGCTTCCAGTCATTATGGAGCCCTCTATAATTCCTCCTGCATTGTACAGTTTATGTCAAGTTGATGCTTCCTGAATCTATCCATCTGCTCATGCTCTTGTTCAAAGGAAGTACTGAAACCAGTGTCGACCACTCCTCAGATATCTTGATTATTGCATGTCGGCCATCCTTATTGAGTCAGTCTGTTTCACCTGAGATATTCCAAATCTTTCAGCATTGCTAGTACCTTGTTTTGGTTGATGGGGGATTCCTTAATGCCCTCCTTCCAGCGAGTTTCGTTCCGTCGACTTCAACTCATTTATTCCAGGACTTGAGGCTTAGAGTTCGGTTGAGTACCTTGAGGCTTGCAGTCACTAATGGCAGTTTCTCTTGCCATTGACAGTTTTGGGAATACATCAATGTCCCCTGATCGATGAATTCATCCTAGTGTTCGACTTCAACCCATTTATTCACACTCTGATGATTGTGTTCTGTGCCTTGATGCCCATTTTCATTATCGGTGGTTCATCTCGCGTCTATTAACGGTATACATCAATGACCGGTAATCAGATGATGTCTCATCAAGTTTGACCCCAGCTCCTTTATTCACTTGATGGGACTTGCACCGTCGAAGACTTGTGTAGAAGACCCTAGGCAATTGTGGCATTCAGTATGCTACATATGACTTTGACTTTACATCTGAGATATCACCTCTCTGATTTCAATAGTTTGTAACTCCAGTTTGCACCAGTTGTCTTCTTTTCAACAGAAGACCATATCTTACTGTAGAGGGATCATGGCTATGATCACTTATGACATGTATCTACTTATGTACTGCCTATTCATGGCCATTGTATCAGATTGTTGTACTATACCAACATGTATTTAGAGATACCATTGTATTATGACGAGTGAGCCGTTCTTTCCACTTGTGTCTCCATCACTCCACTTCTGAGTTCTATAATGTATTTTGGCCATCGTAGCACATTTTAGTCTCTGACCTCACACATTAGGTGGCATTTGTTACACATAAATCTTCCACCCTGTGAGCATCAACATTCTTTGGCCTGTAGGATCCATTTCAGTGACTCAGATCCATTTTCATCCTTCAGTTATACAAGTTTATCCTATTTTTTTTCCTACCCGCATGTTGCATCACTATAGCATGCGTACCCGCGAGTTGCATCCCTATAGCCCACGGGTATCAAGTAAAATAGTAAAAACCACTATTTTATTACTTTTTACTCACAAAAAACGGTCATTGGGTGACCTTTGGCTCTCCAGCTGCCCAAGTAATGTCTCAATGAGTCCTTTCACCTACCTTTGATAGGACTATATATTGAGCACATATGGCTTATGGACGGGAGAAAGAAGAGAATAGTAAATGCACTCTAGTGGATTTTTTCCCTATCTTGAGTCTGCACTCATTGATCCTTGTAGTTGTGAACCAGTTATGTTCACCTTCCAAACTCCTCTCTAGTTTGAGTTTTCCATTCATGGAGGATTGAATTGGTGGAGGCACAAGTGGATTGATCTAGATCTTGGTTCAGATTGGTTTCCAACAAGAGGTCATATCACTTTGTACTTCTTCTTGTTCATTAATAGAAATACTAATATTTGTTTGGATATCCATCATCTATTTCGGGATACATCATCTATTTCAGGATCTTGCATGATCTATTTCAGGATCATCTATTTCAGGATATGATCTATTTCAGGATCTTGCATGCACAGGCATGCATCCCAGTCACCAGTTTGATGCCTCCAGCACCTTATCCACCTTCTTCTAGCACCCGGGAGCCACTTACCACAGAGTTTTAGCCCTCCCAAGATGAAAGGCGCCCTCTTCTCACCTACTGCCAGAGAAGGGCGCACTTGCTGACCTACCACTGCAGATTCACTCCAGTTACATTCAGTTAGCTCTGATTCTCCCTGATTTAAGGCTAGTTTCACTCCCGACTGACTGTATCACTTCCGTTTGACCTCCAGTTTGATTAGGTGACTTGTTCTGACTTCAGTTAGCCTCCCATGCGCCCCCACTGAGCCTCCAGATCCTATATCAGTGCTACACACTTCAGTTACATTTATTACACTCAGTTAGACTCAGTTTGACACCTGGATGACTGGTTGTTGTGATTGATGAGCACCACCGATGATTGATGAGGACTCCTAGATAGAGTCAAGCTACTCCATTTAGTGATTCGAATGGCCTACTTAGTCAATTCGAATTGCTCATTGACAAATATTGTAATCTATTGTAATTCATTCACCCTTTTCTGGGATAGAGAGCACTGCTGCATGTTTTGCACAGTTTTGCACCATATTTTCTATGTTCATCTGTTGTGATTGATTTACTTGTTCATTAGATCTGCTGTGACTAATTTTACATGGTATCAGAGCCATTGCAGGGACAAGATCTCTTTTCTACAGGTGTTTATACAAGAAGATTTGACTGAATTGCTAAAAATTGCAAAAAGTTTGGCATGAGATATCTCAAGGGCATTCGCTCCTGTGCATGCAAAGCTTGAAAAATATTCCAATACCACTCCAGAAGCTTGAGTTACCACATAATTCCTGGATCTGATACATTGGACCTATTCAACATTGCTTGAAATCCAATCCCAGGTGTGATGCAACTCTCAAAGGGTGGATTGTTCGACCTTATTGTGGTTGTTTTGATGTGATTTGCAGGTTTATTGTCTCCTTCAAGTGCACTCGCTATTTTCTGCATGCAAGGTTTCCTCCTTCAATTGCATTCGCTATAGTCTGCATGCAAGCTTCTTCTTCATCAGTTGACTCAATCCTTGCAATGGAATACTCTTCTTCAAAGCCTATCCTCACCCCATTCAATTATTTTGATTGGAAATATGATATGGAGATCATATTACGTTCAAAAGGTTACTACCGAGTCACTCTTGGTCTTGAATTGGAGCCAAACAATGTAGCAGAAAGAACCAAACACTACAACAAGCTTGATGAAGCTTACGGTCTTCTTTGTCTCTCCATATCCAAGGATCTTCACTTCCATCTCAGCGGATTGAAGACTCCAAAAGCCATATGGGAGCAACTTGAAACACTATTCGGCAAGCAGGATGAGCTTAGGGCTTTTCAATTAGAGAATGAATTGATTGGCCTTAATCCTGAGAATTTCGAGACCATCAATGAATTCTTCACAAAATTCAAGAACTTGAACTTGCAATTGAAGAACAGTGGTGTTATCAAAGAGGATAAACAGTTGATCCTCTCCATTCTAAGCAAGCTTGGGAAATATTATTCGGTATTTGTCTCCACTTTCAATTCCGGTCGGCTAACTACCCCGAATTGGAAGATGCCTACCTTGAATGCCTTCATTGAGTCCGTTACGAAAGAGCATGACAAGTTGATTCAAATGGGGTCCATAAGCTCCAAATATTCAGCCCTATTTGTTCAAGGACCCAAGATCTCGAATGGTAAAGGAAAGCTAAAGAAGGAGAAGCCCAAATTCGAGCCTCACAAGCAAAAAGACAAAGGCAAGCAAACGGATGCACCATCCAGTTCGAAATCCAAGCAAAAGGGCAAAGAAGGTAACCAAAAATCTAAATGTACTTATTGTAACCGTGGCTTTCATCTCGAAATTTCATGTATGAAAAAGACTATAGATCAAATGGCCCTCCTTTTGGAAAAGAACAACATAACCCTTTCTGACGGTGCAAGGAAGAAGGATCGGAATGACGATCATGAAAGAGGACAAGCACTCATGGCAACGGTTTCGAAGCCCACTCTCTTGATAGATTCGGGTGCATCAAATCATATGGCTGCAAATATTGATTCTTTTTCCTCATTCGATCCAAACAGCTCCATCCCCATCCATTTGGGAGATGACTCAAAAATTTCTTCAAAGGGCAAAGGTACGATTCATGTAGAACATGGATGCTTTCAAAATGTTCTCTATGTGCCTTCCTTAGCTTCGAATCTCCTTTCTGTGTATCAAATGACACATACTGGTGATCCAAAGAAAGTCACATTCAGCCCTAATACAGTTGAAATTTCTGATATCAAAAGTGGAAGACTAGTTGCGGTTGGGAAGGCAAACCACACTGCAAAATGTTATGAGTTTTCGCACTTTATACCGCTTGGAAAGCCCACCGCTCTTCGCACACATGGTAATGAGGTTAGTAGGCTTTGGCATGAAAGATTTGGGCATCTAAATTATAAGTATTTTCTGCTGCTATCAAATAAATCCATGGTAGATGGGCTTCCACAACTCCGTTCCTCGAAGGGAATATGCACCGGTTGCATTATTGGGAAGCACCCCGAGCACAGATTCGACCGCGGCAAGGCTAGCAGAGCCTCTACTATTTTGGGATTGATCCATTCTGATATCAGTGGTCCGCTGCCCCATATGTCATTAAATGGTTCAAGGTATGTTTTGACATTTATTGACGATTTTTCCCGCTTTACATGGGTATTCTTTCTCAAAAACAAGTCAGAAGTGCTTGGAAAATTCAAGGATTTTAAGGCTTCTGTCGAGACCACCACTGAGAGCAAGATCAAAGCTCTTAGATCTGATAATGGTGGGGAATATATCAAGTCCGAGTTGCTGCAACTTTGTGCCCAAAGCGGAATCAAGATCCAACATACAGTTCCCTACACACCCCAGCAGAACAGTGTAGCGGAAAGGAAAAACCGGTCACTGAAAGAGATGGCTACATGCATGATTGAATCAAAAGGTTTGGCTGCAAATATTTGGGCTGAAGCAATCAATGTTGCTGCATATATACAGAACCGAGTTCCACATTCATCCGTGAAAGGTATGACTCCTTTCGAAGCATTCTTTGGTCACAAACCGGATGTGTCAAATTTGAGAGTTTTTGGCTCTACTGCATGGGCTAGAATTCCTTCTGAGAAGAGACGAGCTTTGGATCCACAAAGTATCGAGTGCATATTGATAGGATATGGGGAAGAATCAAAAGCATATAAACTCATGGATATCAGATCTAAAAAGATATTCATAGAGCGCAGTGTGCAGTTTGAAGAACCGCTTCAAGAATTGCAACTAGTTGAGGAGAAAACTGCCGATTCACCGCCTTCACCAGAAGAAGATTCGAGCAGCGATAATGAAGGTATGAGTTCTGATATTTCTGATATTGTAGCAGCATATGATGATCATGACATATCAGGTTTGGAATCCGATCATTCAGATCCCCCTCAGTTACCAAAGTGGGCCCAAAACACTCTACAATCTGCTGGTTCGAATCTTGGAAATCCTGCTGATCCGAGACGAACAAGAGGAGACTTTCAAAGGGCAGGTATGGCTCTTTCTATTGCTGATCCATTTCTTCCTGAGATTTGTTATTTGATGGCTGGTTCAGATCCCCAATCATACTATTCATCCCATCGAGATCCGAGATGGAAAGATGCCATGGATGAAGAGTACAGTTCTCTTCAAAAGAACAATACATGGGAGCTAGTTTCTCTTCCACCTGGAAGAAAATTAGTGAAGTGTAAATGGGTCTACCGTACTAAAGTTGCTGCTAATGGCACTATCAGCAAATATAAAGCAAGGTTGGTGGCAAAAGGTTTTTCCCAAGTCCAAGGAGTGGACTACACAGAGACCTTTGCACCGGTTGCAAAGATGGATTCCATCCGCCTTGTTTTAGCTATTGCCGCATCCAAGCACTGGGAAGTGCATCACATGGATGTGAAGAGTGCATTTTTACATGGAGACCTTGCTGAAGAGGTCTATATGCAGCAGCCAGAGGGTTATACATCAGATCCATCATTGGTTTGTAGATTGAAGAAATCTTTGTACGGGTTAAAACAGGCCCCAAGAGCTTGGTACGCAAAGATGGACTCCTTCCTTCTTTCTCAGAATTTCCAAAGATGCAAATCTGATCCTAATGTCTATCTTCAGCGAGTTAAAGGTAATTTGTTGGTTATTGTACTTTATGTTGATGATCTGCTTATTACTGGTAGCACACTTACTTCAATAAACAATCTAAAATCTGCCTTAAATCTAGCTTTTGACATGAGCGATTTGGGCTTGCTGAGTCATTTTTTGGGCTTGGAGATAGCTCAAAATTTTGATGGGATCACTATATCTCAGCAAAAATATGCTTCCGACCTGTTATTGAAGTTTAATATGGCTGAATGTAAGGCAGCCCCGTTCCCATTCCTCTCAGGAATCAGTCTTGAGGAGGGAGATTCCACACCGCTTGCAGATTGCAGTATGTATCGACAGTTGATTGGTTCACTACTTTATTTGACACATTCACGGCCTGATATCTCATATGCCGTGAGTGCCGTGTCAAGATATATGCAGCAGCCACATGAGCTTCATTGGCGAGCAGCCAAGCGGATCTTGCAGTATGTGCAAGGTACGAGACAGTTTGGCATACATTATGCTGCAGTTTCTGAGCTAGATTTCATTGGTTTTACTGATTCAGATTGGGCAGGTGATAGCATTGATCGGAAGTCCACTTCCGGTTATGTTTTCATGATTGGTCATGGTGCTATTTGCTGGTCTAGCAAAAAGCAAGCAGCCATTGCACTTTCTTCAGCAGAGGCAGAGTATCGAGGGGCAGTCAATGCCTGCATTCAGGCAGTTTGGTTGCAGGGTATTCTTTCCGAGTTTGGTTTTGGTGGCACTACTTCGACTGTCCTATTTTGTGACAATCAAAGTGCTATCAAGATATCCACAGATCCAGTTCAGCGGCAGAGGACCAAACACATTGAGATTCATATGCATTACATTCGACAGTTGGTGCATGACCGCACCATCATTCTGCAATATTGCCCTACTGATGAGCAAATTGCAGACATCTTCACCAAGAGCTTCACTGAGAAGAAGTTCTCTTACCTCCGTTCACTGTTGGGGGTGAGTTCCATCATGGTGGAGACAGATTGATTCATTATTATGCTTTAGCTTGAGGGGGGGCTTTCTTCCCACTGGGTTTTCCCTCTTTCCTCACTTAGTTTATTTTCAGCATTTTTTTTTTGGATTATTGTATTGGGGTGACCTTTGGTCTTAGTTACCAGGGCCCCACATTATTTTAGTTGGCACATCATAGTCTAGCTTGAGGGGGGGTGTTCGGATATCCATCATCTATTTCGGGATACATCATCTATTTCAGGATCTTGCATGATCTATTTCAGGATATGATCTATTTCAGGATCATCTATTTCAGGATATGATCTATTTCAGGATCTTGCATGCACAGGCATGCATCCCAGTCACCAGTTTGATGCCTCCAGCACCTTATCCACCTTCTTCTAGCACCCGGGAGCCACTTACCACAGAGTTTTAGCCCTCCCAAGCTGAAAGGCGCCCTCTTCTCACCTACTGCCAGAGAAGGGCGCACTTGCTCACCTACCACTGCAGATTCACTCCAGTTACATTCAGTTAGCTCCGATTCTCCCTGATTTAAGGCTAGTTTCACTCCCGACTGACTGTATCACTTCCGTTTGACCTCCAGTTTGATTAGGTGACTTGTTCTGACTTCAGTTAGCCTCCCATGCGCCCCCACTGAGCCTCCATATCCTATATCAGTGCTACACACTTCAGTTACATTTATTACACTCAGTTAGACTCAGTTTGACACCTGGATGACTGGTTGTTGTGATTGATGAGCACCACCGATGATTGATGAGGACTCCTAGATAGAGTCAAGCTACTCCATTTAGTGATTCGAATGGCCTACTTAGTCAATTCGAATTGCTCATTGACAAATATTGTAATCTATTGTAATTCATTCACCCTTTCTGGGATAGAGAGCACTGCTGCATGTTTTGCACAGTTTTGCACCATATTTTCTATGTTCATCTGTTGTGATTGATTTACTTGTTCATTAGATCTGCTGTGACTAATTTTACAATATTCTCGTCCATTCATGGTGTGAATGTTATTTATTATACATTGGGTTGCATTTGCTTATGATATTATGGACCATTGTTATTGATAATGTTAATGTTATTTATATATCACAAGTACTTGTTAGATATTGGTTGTTGAGACTAATTTGCAGATTAGAAGTGCTTAGATGTGCGCGGATTGAAAAGCTCCAATGGGGATCTACATCAAATGTTGGAACGAGGTTGGTTACATTTCTCCATTGTTTTAACATTGTCATTTATAATAGCAGTGTTTTGAGAAATGAGTAGATTTCTAGTAGTCATCTGTCTGTTGTGGTATTCCCAAGCCATAGTGAGTTTTCTCCAATACATTTTTGAGGTCTAAAATGGGCCTCCTAAGGGAAATAATAAAATAAGAATTTTAATAATAAAATAAGAGTTCTAAATTTTAGAGAGGAAAAATAAAAACTACCTTTTTTCTTATTGTATTTTTGACATATCTCCTAAATGGTTTACCCAAATTTCAAGTTTGGGCACTCGTTGGATGCGAAATTAAAATACGCATCCAATGAGTGCCCAAACTTGAAATTTGGGTAAATTGTTAAGGATATATGTCAAAAATACGATATGAAAAAAATAGTTTTTTCTTTTTTTCCCTCCAATTTGTTTTTCAAATTTTACCCTTATGGTTGACATCATCATCTTGAATACTATTAGTTCTTATAAAGTGATTTTTTGTAGTACATTATTTGTTTTGAGGCCCATTTCTTACCTCAAAACTGCTGTAATGGTTATTTTGCTGGTTCATTTTTTTCAGTTCTTCGGCTCTTTCCTTAGACTCTCTTAACAGCTGCCTAAACATATCATCGGAATCCATGTAAACCGTCCACTTTGGATTGTAAATTTCTGCAAATTCATGCTTTAGCTGGTCTAATATCTCATTCACATACAAAAGATGCAATATCCATTGATAAACAACCACAAAAACCAAACCTAATTCATTATGAAATGTCCACTTCAGAGTGTATGAACCCTGAGGGTTGTTGTATTTATAAGCTGCATCACCATATCTTTCCTCCAAAAGACAAGACCAAATAAGAGCCTTAATAGGCGAACCTTTAAGAACATATCGAAGCTCTCTACATGTCTAGAGAATTAATCTGCCTCTGGTGAAGATCAACAATTGCTTGAGCATTTTTACACTCTAAAATGTCAAAATATTTTTTAATCTGCAGAAATTAATAAGAAATAAGAATAACATTGTTGATGTGTTATACATTTAAAAATTCCTCTTGACTTGTTGATGTCAATAGAGAACTAATAATTGACATTTTGAGCTAGATACTCATAAAATTGTTCAAATTCAATAGCTTTGTTCTAAAGCTGTGACATATTATTTCAACTTTGCAGGAAATTCTTCAATTTTTCTGTGGAATTTGTTTGATCATTTATATTTTTCCTTAGTTTTGCTTCTGGCCAACGAAATTTCTCCTAAACCTACAACCAGCTATAATTTTAAATTTTGTATCAAATCCTTCAAAAAATCCTTAGACAGTCCCTAAATTTGTATATTTTGCTGCAAATACATTATCTTTGTGTGAAATTCTATCATTCAAGTCCTTGTTTGGACAAATTTATGCTGTATCCTATGAAAATTAGGCAACAAAATCCAGTTTCAGTATAATTCATGCTATGATCACCCATATTTATTCGTTCAATAGGCAAAATAAAGTTAACAACAAGGCTGAACCAACATAGTTTTTTGCATTGGAATCTTAAATACAAATTCTCTAAATTTATAGCCAAATAATGTAAAGTTTGTATGAATCCATTCCCGGGGAAAAAATAATAACATGCAAGCCTTACGGTGATATCCACAGTTTCTAATCGAATTACTGAGATAAAGGATATGGAATTGAAAAGACATTAAACTGTTGCCATGTTTTGTAGATGGTTATTTTGCACTTTTTTCTCGAAATCTGGTGTTTTCTCTATTGCAAAGTCAATTAATATTTAAATAATGAATATGTAAATCGCTACTGTTTAATTATTTAAGCTATTTTGTGGTTTTTTATCATAATTGATAGTGCTATAAAATATTTTCTTCTTTGCTTAAAAAATTATTACTGTTGGTAAGATTTTTGAAAAACTGGTTCTATTTGTTGGTTCCTGTAATAATAACTAGGATTATAATGTTTGTAATAGTATCTCTATTAACCTATGTTATGGATCTTAGTTATTATTATTATTATTATTATTATTATAATAATAATAATAAAATATCCTCTATTCTCTATTACAAAGTCTAATGACTCTTCTAAAGTTATAAAAACCTCTTATTGATGGGTATTTGGTTATTTCGTGGACTTTTTGTAATAGTTATTGAGATTATAAAATCTCAATTTCTTTTTTTCGCTATTGGAAATTCAGTTGATATGTGAATAGAGAAGAATTGATTAATATGCAAATCAATTAGTATGTAATGACTCATAGGTCGGATGTAACTACCTATATGGTGATGTAAAAGATGAATTCATGTCACTAAACTTGTCAATGTTGAGCAATTTGAATTTTCAAATGTCTCCATCAAGTGTCAAGATCTGATTTTGAATGGAGAGGATTTGAATTAGAACTAGTTACTTTTATTGAAGCTTAGTACTTAGCTAGAAATGAAAGCTATGTGGTTAGATGTCAATTGTATTTGTCAAAGAAGCTTCAACTAAATTTGTAAAGAGGTTGATTAACTATGGTTAGGTCATTAGCCATATAATTAAATTGCAGGTAACATTTTTAAACTCCACCAATAAGAATCTACTTTTTTGTAGAGATAGTGGCAGAATACATTGATTAATCATATTAGAAATGGCATATGTCTATTGTCTTTTTTTTTTATGCATTATGAAACTTGTTCTGTTGTTAATTTTGACATTATTTAGGATTATCCAGTGTTTATATTTTGACATTTTGCATATATATAAGCAAATTTGACATGCACAACAATCATAAACTGATTTTTCCATTTAAATGGTAAAAGGTCTTGTTTCAATTCTCCCTTAAGTGTTTATGTTTTCAATTAAACCATTGTTTTTGTCTGTTCTATGAGCTTTGGTTGTTTCAATATGTTTACATCATTTCCGTTTCAAAGGATGCAATAGAAATTTATTGAGTTGTAATTGCAATTATCCAATTCCACTTTGAACCCGCTCATGGACAAGTTCAAATCCATCTTCAAATCCCTAAGCAGTATTCCTGGTAGTTACATAGCTGTTGCTACATCATCTTCTCACAACACTCATGTATCGGCAACAACAATTATATGGCGTTTTCCAAATCTAAAAGAAAGTGGAGCAAGTCATCTTTTATTGTTAAACTTGTCTTAAGCTATATATATTTGAACTCTTTTTTCAGTTTAAGTAGGTGTAAATGAGTGAAAGGCTAAGTGCATCGCCATCATACTTTTCAAATTACATCTAAACGATTTATATTTGATAAAGGAATTCAGTTTTATGACAACTTGAATAATAGAATACAGATAGACGAAATTAGACATGGTGAATGTGTGTTTTGGGTTGATAAAGCTCGTTTTCATACAGTGATAGTTTCTTTGTAAATGTTTATATTGACACTTCCTATATCAATTGACCATAATAATTTTCTAATTTATTTTGTTAATGGAAATTTGATGCAATTATTATTCATTTTTTATGGTCATGATAATTTTTATTAAACCTTTGATTTAAAATGAGCTGGGTTTTGCAGATTTCAGTACAATTAAGTATTTGATGGAATTCTTATTCTCTGTATCGTCATGATTATATATTGATAAATGTAATTGGTTCTATGCCATATTAAATATTATAACACATTAGATCACTACCAAATTATGTAGATGTTTATATTGCCCCAATATAATTGGATCCAAATTCTGTGGTGATAATTTTAGGACTCTGCATATCTTGAATCAAGTTACCAATCTCTAGTGACTTTTGTGGTTGTTCAAAAGCATCACCATACCATGCTACTTGTAAACATGGCCAAAATCGATATGCTATAGACAGAGTGCAAACACATCATCAAGTAAAGACACAATTTCTCATATATACATGTGTCTAAATTGCCATGTAATATGCAAGATTGTCCTTTACTAATTGTAATTTTATTGTATACACGCTTGTATTTATAGATAAGATATTGTAGTCATGTTCACATCCAGACACCATTGGTATTATATCTACCATTTGATTGCATGACAGGTACATATCTTTTTCAATTAAGTTTTTCTCTTGTCTAAAACACTTGGATTGAAAGATTAATTGATTCTTGTTGATATTGTTATAGAGAATTAGCATAGCTTCTTATTACCATGTTCTCCGGGATTAAAAAAAAATCACAGTTGATGGATTGTAGTCTCTAACCATCTCCTTTGCATGTAGATATCTAACTTTTCTTTTGTATTGAGGCATTTTGTAGATAGGATAAGTTGTCACCAGTTTTCAAAATTTATTTAAGTTAAAGGTAGATGAAAATTATAGTTTCAGTTTACTATTCACATGTTTTTGCAATGGGACATAGATTGAAAGTTCTTGAAACAAAATATATATCGTTGTGTACTTCTACCTAGTTTTAGGTGAATCTTAATTAATGTTTGAAAATTAGTTCTTTACCAATTATTGCTCTTAAGTTTGGAATGTAATTTCATTCTTTCATAAAGGATATTTAAATACTGCTTATTTTCTTAGCTCATCTAGTTAAAAACTAATAGCAGGTTCCTGTCTTTAAGATTGAAACAGTTGTAGGAAAAAGAAAATTCTTGTATATTTGATTGATTTCCTGCTGAATTTTATTAGTTGTTTTATGGCAGACTTGCAAGATGTGCACACTCAATCTCTATATGTAAATTTGCAATGCAAAATCATCAACATATATAGTTGCTTCATATGTTGCAGGTCTATTTTTTTATATATGTTTACTTTGTTATATGCACAGTTCCATCTGGATATAATTCCCATCTGACTACATTTACACAATCAGTTTTAAATCATGCCACAAACATTAGAAAGTGGTACCTTGCTTAGCAGTATTGCTGTTAGTTGCATAACTACTACTACATCATCTTCTCGCAACACTCATGTATTGGCAACAACAACTATATGGCCTTTGCCAACTCTAAAAGAAAGTGGAGCAAGTCATCTTTTCTTGTTAAACTTGTCTTAAGCTATATATATCTAAACTCTTTGTTTAGTTTAAGTTGTTCGGATATCCACATGATCTTTTTTTAGGATCTTGCATGCAATTAGGGTTTGCATGCAAATTCTAGGGTTTGCATGCACTTTGCATGCATCCCAGTCACCAAGTTGATGCCTCCAGCACCTTATCCACCTTATTCTAGCACCTGGGAGATTCTTACATTAGTTCATTAGCCCTCCTACTTAGGAAGGCACCCAATTCTCACCTATTGCTAGAGAAGGGCGAACTTATTCACCTACCACTGCAGTTCCACTTCAGTTACACTCAGTTAGCTCTGATTCTCACTGATTTGAGGTTAGTTTCACTCCCGACTGACTGTTTCACTTTGTTGGACCTCCAGGTTGACTAGATGACTTGTTTTGACTTCAGTTAGCCTCCCATGTGCCCTCCACTGAGCCCACTTCCCTATATCAGTGCTACACACTTTAGTTACACATGACACACTCAGTTAGACTCAGATTGACACATGGATGACTGGTTCTTATGCATTGATGACCACCACTGATTGATGATGAGGACTCCTAGTTGGAGTCAAGCTACTCCATTCAGTGATTCGAATGACCTCCTTAGGCAATTCGAATTGCTCAGTTATTGTTATTGTATTCTATTGTAATCATTCACCCTCATTGGGATATTGAGCACTTTACTTGTTCATTAGATCTACTGTGACTAATTTTACATAAGTAGGTGTAAATGAGTGAAAGGCTAAGTGCATCACCATCATACTTTTCAAATTACATCTAAAATATTTAGATTTGATAAAGGCATTCAGTTTTACGACAACTTGTATAATAGAATACAGATGGACAAAATTAGACCTGGTGAATGTGTTTTTTGGGTTGATAAAGCTGGTTTTCATACCGTGATAGTTTCTTTGTAAATGTTTATATTGACACTTCCTATATCAATTGACCATAAGAAGTTTCTAATTTAATTTGTTAATGGTAATTTGATGCAATTCTTATTCGTTATTTATGGTCATGATAATTTTTATTAAACCTTTGATTTGATTTAAAATGAGCTGGTTGTTGCAGATTTCAGTACAATTAAACCTTTGATGGAATTCTTATTCTCTGTATCGTCATGATTATATATTGATAAATGTAATTGGTTCTATGAAATCTTAAATATTAGAACACATATTTTTGCAGCTGGACATTGTGAATATGGTGTAGATAAAGTCCCTACATCATCATTGATTTTTTCAGATGCAATTGTAGATCCTGTAAACCCAGTTGATGGTTCTATTCCATATTCATATCAAATCCATAACTGTAACCAAAGATGTGCTGTCAATGATTTGTTTCTTTTAAGTTTGAATGATGAAATTGTCATTTTTTTTTTCACATGTCACAAAATTCAATAGAGTTCTTTTGGTATAGCTACCAATGCTAATTTGCATAAAATTATTGGATACTAATGCTTATTTAGAAACTAAATCCTATCTATTAGAATTTTTTCACCATGGACAATTTGACAACAATTTTAGTGAGGTAAATGCACAAAATTTTGCATAGCTACCCTAGGAATTGGTTTAACTCCACATTTAGACCAAGCCATCTATAAAAGTGCACTGGTTTAACTTCACATTTACACCAAGACATCTATCAAAGTAAGAAGACCCAGAAATAGTTCTTCTGATAAAGATCAAGATTCTTGCATGTGCATGCTAAAAGGGGCTTATGCTCATAGCGATGAAGATGTAGATGGAGTCATTTTCATTTTTTCCTCTTTTTGTAATTTTTTAGTCCATGGAAATCCATGTATATATCACAAATACCTTGCTAAGCAAGTAAATTTTGGGAAAAAAAAACATTTCCAGATGGTAGGAAAAAAAACATTGCACATTTTCTTTCTTCTACTGCTCATTTGCATTCTACAAAATTGCATTCTGGGCCATGCTCCTTTACTTTCTTTTCTCTACAACAGGGACTATGCCACCATGTGTCTCTTTTTTAATTTCTTTCGAAACCATTTGTTATTTGTTAGCTCACTATTCATTCAAAAAAAAAGTAAGGGTATAAATAAGTGTGACACATAGTGCAACACATAAAGTGAATTTAAGACCATGTGCTTTTTATTTATTTAATAGAAGTAGTTTAGTTAAAAAAATAATTGATTTTCACAAACAAACAAAAAATAGCTACTAAATTTAGCAAAACAAATGAATAATAAAATGAATCATTTTAAACATTTCCAAGTTCACCTCCCACACGAGTTTGGCATTGTCATATCAATACACAAATATTTGTAATCATTGTTATATATTTTTAGTAATTAAAGTGGGGATGCCAAATTTAGAGGTTAGAAAGAATGATATGTATCTTTCCAAGAGATAATTTTTTGTTTCTAATTTAATTTAATAGTTGGTTATGATGTGGATGGATCTTTTGAGCATGTCATCAATGATAATGTAGTGGATGTAGTTCAAGAAAAGCATATGCAACGGATATGGTTTTAAAATTAGTTTTGCCAATGATAAGACTTTATGTGAAATTTATTTATTAATTGTACTTGTGCTCGGTGAAAAAGTTTTATTAAAAAGGGAAATGGATGACTCTTTGATTGTATTGATTCTTTGATTGTAGACTTTAGTAGTCAAATCATTGCGTTGAGGGGGTCCCTTTCCCCACAAACATACAGGTATCATACACCAAACTGGTGTCTTTCTTGGTTGTGACCTTAAAAATAGATTATTATTATTATTATAGAGATTATGAATTCGAGTGGGAAGTGGGGTTAATCACCTTGCCACACATGGAAGACATGCTTTTGAAATTATCCATCATTATGTAGCTATTGGTAGTTGATGTAGTTATGTTTTCCAAAAGCTATAAGTTCAATTATAGTTCACCAAATTGATCAAAGGAGGTGTGTGTTGGGAATATGGTGATGTGTAGATACCAATGAAAGGTATTTCCATATCAGTAGATTCCAATATCATTGTGATATGTGCCCCAAATTACATATAATAATAATGGAAATCATCTAGATAACTTAATACAAGTTTTATTGGTAATAGGGTTCATCCCAACTTTGAACTCGATCAGTGAAATATAAAATCCCTCCCTTCAACTCTATCAAAGGGGTTTCTTGAGCAGAACTATTAAAGTATGCCTTGTACCCCGTCCTTGTTTATATTCCCGGTAGGTACTACCCTAGGAGATTGTGAACCCACATCTTGCTTGAAATGTAGTATGATAGCTAAAATTTGAGACACATAATTCTGAGGGAGGTAAATGATTCCTTCAAATAGTCCTACATTTCTTGAGACCCATATCCCCGAATCCACTATAAGTGGAAAAGATATTGTCTTTGTTTTCATGTCATTTTGATTCTATAAGGATAGATAGTCCATATTTTTCTCTGTCCAACAGATTCTATAACAAATTTGCTTTCCCACACCCTACCATACCTCTCCTATATAATAACAATTTATAAGAAGATGATGAATGTCCTGATCAACATTCTTGCATAATGGACATTTAGTTGGACCCTACCAACTCCTCCTTTGCATGAAATCCTGCATCGGAACCTATTGATTTGTGGCCAACACATAAAAAAATTGGCTTTAAGTGTACATTTGTATTTCCAAACCCCTTTAAACTACCATCTTTGAAACATAGGTCTCTCCACTTCTTTGAGAGATTTTTACCTCAATTTAGGTGAGTAACTTCCACTGATACAATTTGTTCACCCATATTAGTGAATCAGCATCCTATTTAATTCTCACATGGCTAACCTTTAGTGATTGAAAATAATCATTCCATATAATTCCATTAGCTCCATTGAAACCCAACAATTTATCCCTCATCCATTCCCGATTCATAATTCTTGTCATTACAGGATCTACAATATAGTACAAGTACAAAAACCCTCCTCTACCATTTCTCTTGGGATTTTATAGTTTCTATTACACCCCACCCATGGATACTCACCCACTCTCACTATAGTTCCATCTCCAACTTTCCACATTAGTTATTCCCCAATCAATGGAAAGGCCAAGACCATGGCTTTCTAAGTAACCGAGGGATTATGAAAAGTCTTTGTTGAATATATTATCCATTCCTCGACAGTTAAAGCTTTATATATTTCTACATAACAATAAGGTGAGGAACTTGGTTAGATGTGAAATTTTTGTGTCAAATTTTGAATATGGCATTTGATCCTGTCATTCCTTAAAAGGGAGTTTTTGTATATACAATTACCAGGTAAAAGGGAACCCAATGCCAAATCTATTGCATGATTTCACTAATAGTGCATAGGTGATCTTGTAGGTGAATTGGAGACGTATCTGTATTACTCCACCAACTAATCTAATTTCCTTTGGTGCGTAGAGGAATTCCTTGTAGATGCCTTGGTAATCACATTGATTGTCTTTTTTTCCATATGACCAGACCTTGAAGAAAATGATTATTCCGTCTGAGAAATTATCTTCCCAGACTATCTAGTAGTGATTAGTGATACTATGATATTTGGGGCTACAACTGGTATCTTATAGACTTGGTATCTTAGGGTGGGGATATGTTATAAAGGGAATATATACAAAGAGGATTTCGAGAAAGGGAATAAGGAAGGGGAAAAGGAAAAGAGGCTCTTTGGGAAAGGAAGGGATATTTTATTTTCTTGAAATGAGGGTTATTAGCACTTTCAAATGTAGGGAGATATCCAAGGGGGGCATTTTCAACTTTGTGAGATTAAATCAAGTGACAATCATGATAGACAGTTGCAACTTGCGAATTAATGGAGGACGAGAATTTAACAATTTTTTTGCTATCATGATTCAAACTACATGCACTTGTCGATTCTAATGATAAGGGTATATTGATATATTCCCATTGTCAAAATCGATGAGACTTTCCACTAATGACTGCAAGTTCCATGGTACTAATAAACTCTACATTACTATCCTAGAATAAATGTGTTGAAGTCGATGGGAAGTAATACGATGGAAGGAGGGAATTAATGAATCCCCCATCATCCAACATGAGACTGTCACAAGAGGCCAAATATGTAGTAGATCAACTGATGAGACATATCTGACATGGGAAGGACGACACAAGAAAATCAAGAAAATTATGAGGATGGCCAACATAGATGAAAACTTTCTTTGAACAACAACACTACACAAATTTGACTGAGACAACAGATACTCAAAAGAGATTGTAAATATAAGTCGATGATGTAGGAGACATAAAAAATAAATCCATAGGTATTGGAATACTAACCAATAGTGGAGTAATTCCATATACAAGTTCATATTCTAAGGTCATAGTACATACCAAACTGCAAAGATAAAACTTAACAATGTGTTGTATTCAAAGGTGACGCAACTTGCTGCCATATAGATATTTGAAAAAACTTCTCCCCTTCCCGTATTTTTTGGAATATTTGAATTTTTTTTCTTTTTTGTATTAGAAAATCCTGAAAAAAAAAAAGAATAAACTAATTCTATGGTACATGGGAAGAAATGAATATCAAGACAAGCTAACTAGTTCGATAATGGATCATGAGCGAGAAAAAGACACTTCCAAGTTTCAACCCAAACACTAGCTCGTGTATTTTTCGATCCCGAGTTAGTTAATGCTCGTTTAGGTTTTCATTTTTTTAGAGTCTGAAAACTTAAAACAAAAATACATAAGGTTTCTTTTTCATAATGTTAGTCCCCCTTGCCTAAAAAATAATAAAAGCATACAAGGCGAGAACTCTTATGACCGAGATCAGAGTATTCCTTTTTCATACATAATCCACAAGGTCCGAAAAATGGGTAAATTAATACCAAATGGATGAAATTTCACATCCTTTAACGAGATTGAAAGTACAAGCATACTTGGCAATATTTTCAATTTTAAAGAGTCTGAAAAAAAGAGTTTAAAGGAGATTATAATAGTCACTTCTTCGTAAAGCTAGTCCCTATGCCTGAAAAAGCATACATGAATGTGCAAAAGAACTATTCTAGTCACAAAGTAACTAGAGTATACCTTTTTCGTAAAATAGTCCACTAGGTACGGAAAAGGGGCAAACTTATACCTTGTGGATGCCCTTTCAAATTTTGTATTGAGGATGAAGAGGAAAAGATTGCTCGACAATATTTTTATGTTCAAGGAGTCTAAAAATAACTTAAAAATAACTCCATAATGGGAATCTCACCCTAGGTCAATGCCATCATAAGATAAGAAGGAAATAAATGTGGTTCTAGGACAAAGTCATGTAATCTAGTGTTTGTCGATAATGAAGCAATGGAATCTCTCCGTTGATGTGGGCTCAAAATATTTTTCGAGGTTCATGATATAAGGGCAAAAAATTAGTTGTTGTAACTCATAATAGATTGATGGGATACAAATGATGAGGGATTTATGATTGATGTGAAACCTCTTCTAATATACGTAGATGATATATATTTTCTGACTGGTTTATCTCATTGAGAAGACTTACCAAGCTTCAAATATTGAAGTATTGGTGGCTTGACCATTAATTAATAAAAAGATCTATGTTGTGTAAGTGGCACTCAAAATATTGGTACTCAAATACTATTCAAGGACATTCATAGTTTGATCTTGAAATTCATTATATCCAAGATCGAGAGAATTGCAGGATCAAAATCCACCCATCAAACCTCTAGAGTACACATGTTTGATGCTACAAAGTGTTTGGAGCCCAATATCTTTTATTGGAGTACTTGCTTGTTGGGATGTTTTAAATATCAACTATTTGAATGCAAGAAAGGGAAGATGAAGACCTTTGGTTATGGTATCTTGATTTGTAGTTTCGTTTTTGAGAGGGTACCTAGTTTTAATCCACGGGTGCATATCGAGCCACATAGCCTTGATTAGCCTATGATGATTAGATGGACATGTTTGATACTCCAAGAGGGAGGAGGGTGAGTCACTATCCCTTTTGATGATGATTTATTCTCTTGGTTTGAATGCCAAGTGAAAGTAATCAAGGATTATCCATATCATGGGATGGATTTTAGTAGGGACCCAGACATCGTTGAGCCTCATGGGAGTGCACTTGGTGCGATTGGTAAGTTTTTGAAATCCATTTTTAGATATTTTTAATTTTTTTGTGGTTTTCATTTTATTGAAATAAACTACAATTTTTTTTAGTAAGTAAGTGATTATTGTGAAATTCTCTCCCATAGGTGGATCTCCAATAGTAAAACAATTCTCACAATGTTTAAACCAGATCTACAGAAAAATAGAGAATAATATCATAGAGAAAAGAGAGTTTTGAGTGTAAAAAAATTGAATATATTCATCCACGAGGTGTGGGAATTTAAATAATATTACATGCAATATAATCCATGATCCTATGATGGCATTCCAATTCCACTGAAGAGACAAGCTTAGTTAGCATTGGATCCATCTCCCGACAAGCACTGATGGAAACTAATTATGAATGGGAAGTTAATTGAAGGTAGTTGGAACATGATTGAGCTACTAGGATAGAAATTAGAGAATTAGAACCCAAATAGGTGCATGAGGTGACTTTTAGTAGTAAAAAAGGGTGCTACTACACACTGTCTCAGTGAATCTAGGTAGAAGGGCCAGTTAACTAGGCAATCAAGGGGACAAGGTACCTTAATTCAAGAAACTGACTCAACTAAATCCTAAAATCATGCATGAGGGTTCATTATATATAAAATGACGTGGATAAGGTGCTTTTAGTGGATAAAGAGGCTAATTATGACCAATATTAAGCACTAGGGGGGGGTCAACAACATATACTGGGTGCTAGGAGACTCAATTACCAATGCATAACTAATGCATGCATGGATGCATAACCAAGGTCTACATGTATATAATGTTCCAACGCCCCCCCTTAATCCTGACTTATTAAAAAATAAAGAAAAATAGGGCCCAACAACAAAGGCTAAGGTCACCCTTTACAAATTTTATCTGTCCATGTAAATTGAGAAAACAGGGAAAATCTCATGGGAAGAAAACCCTCCCTCAAAAATGGACATGAAACACACCAAAAATTGCTGCTCCAAACTCAATTAGGTGTGATACTTGATTTGATGTCCAAATGAATCTTCGTCTTTCATATAAGAAGATCGTGCTCCCAAAACATGTGCTTGACTTCTCCATCAATGGATGCAAGCGAATCTGGAAGCTGTATGGAACCAATTGTAAAATGATATGCTTGAGACTTGAACCCAAGTAGTAGTGAATTATCCTCAAACTTGAACATTGAACCATGTGAGTTAATATAAGGTCCAAAAGAGACTTGATGTTGTTACACCTAAATCTTGTCATCATGAGACCCTTGTTAACTTAGTGCCTCATTCCCTGAAGTTTTCCCTGATCAAGAAGTCATGTAGATCAAGTTGATTCCCCTTTTCCATAGTTTATAGCTTAGCTGACGCATGTTGTCTTTGAGCAAGAAGCGCCCAACTAGGTCCGACGCAGAGTCTATTCTTCCATACTGTGCTGGTGGCACAGGTTGTCTTTGTGAATCCTATGTTTCCCCTCTCAGGTGCAGGTTTACTTCACGTAGCTTGTGCCAGGGTTGGTTAATTTGGATAAAGGTGGCTTTCGAGCAATTTCTAGAACTTGGATGAGGTGGATCTCTATCCCTAACTACTAGGTGAGCTATCCTATAGTTCCCTAACCTCAAGGGAGGATCCCTTAGTCCTCTCCCCATGATCCGCAACCTACTCTATCCACTTGGTCCTATAAATACAAAGCTCCTCTCCATCCCAAAAGGAGGATGTCTATAACACTTGCATGCTAGTGGAATTATCCTAGCTGATCCCTATCCATCTCTTGGGAGGCTTACATTTCCTTTGGAGGCTTTGGCTTGGCTTGTTGGAGGAGGATTGCAGCGTTAAGGCTTGGGTTGTAATCATCTCCCTACTTTGTATTTCCCACTCTTTATACAGTGATATAAAATATTTCCATAAATGTTATTGTGTTGATAATGTTTATAGTTTACTTCCTTAACTGTTTACTTAGATAAGTTAGTGCTTAGACATGTTTTAGTGCTTGTATTGTCTCCACATGTCTTGACAGGTCTTACAGCTATGAGATCTGAAAACCGCGGAGCTTGGAGAAATAACGAGGAGAAAGGTCTATAAATATGAAGGTAAGACGTCTAATTACTCGATCTCTAACTTTTGTTCTTATTTTTTTCTAGATTTACATTGAACTAGGAAGATCTGGCTCGCATCCGCTCGAGTAGATTGTACAATAAACGATGCGCTTGAGAATCAATCTCAAGCAAGTGGGGGTTTCCTCGATCTTCATTGCAGCCTCGAGGAAGTGTGCCAGTCATTTTGTAGGAATATTTAGAAGGCATGAGATCATTGTTAGTGAGTGAAAATGGACCACTATTGAGATATCATCTAACCTTCGATTTATCCTTTGTATCAACATATTGTGCACCATAATATTTTGAAGTATGCACATGATCATCAACAATTAGGTTGTCATCCTCAAGGTCAAATTATGAAGACTGATAGGAGAATTGAATGGAGAGTTCTTCTCCAACAAAGAGGGTTCGAATGTCTTATTTTGGATCAGCTGCATATGAATATGAGAAATCGGAATTCACTTGAACTTCTTTAGCAACAAGAGAAATGGTCTCTTTAAGAGACTATCACCAATTCGAACTCAAAGGAAGTTGAGTCCTTCTATAGCAATGATATCTCCATCGGTCACTTATTCATGATCATCAGCTTCATATGATGAGGATATGAGATCTTGATCATCCTCTAGAGCCACATAATAAGTCTCTTCATATTCTACTTCATGACATGCAGATGAAGCATTCAAATCAAGGATATATTTTCCAACAGAAACTAACAATGCTAAAGAAATTTTTGCAATTTCTCCTTTTTCATGGACAACTTCTTCAGAGAAGCTTGAGGCCAAGATAGTAGTGAAATCTGTGAGCAAATCGGAAGAATCATTTCTAATAGGCTAGCTCTCCAAATGGCTTATCTCTTCCTCATCATCTTGTTGAACAAAGGCTTTGTCTAGATTGCTCAAGAGATCACTTGGGAGATTAGTTGTATCAATGAGGTAACACATGCACGGGCGAATACCCAAACATATAATTCCAAAGAATCCATCATTTTTATTTAGCCAAGCATATTTCTCTTAAAAGGATTCCGGTTCTATAACAATTCCAATAGACATAACAAAGAGATCCAATCTCTTTAGATGCTCTGATATCTTCAATTTCCAAACATAATAGTTTGAATAAGATAGAAGATGAATTGAATTCGAATCCATGAATTTTTACTTGCATAAAAACCTACAATAAAACATTGTTGAAGAAAGTTTAATATCAACTCACTCAATATCTACTTTGACCCTGAGCAAATTTGGGAGTGCCTCACACCTGGGAAGATTTCCTTGGCAAATCCAAGGCTATCAAGGTTATTTCCCCAAGGATTTCTCTGGAAACTCTACAATATTTGGTGCATATATCGAAGTATTTGAGATAAACTAGATAGTTGGTTTGCCCTAATACCTTGTGAAATTATCTCACACGGGTGGATATCCAACAGTAAAACAATAATCACAATGTTTAACACTGATCTACAAAAAAATAGAGAAGAATGTCATAGAGAAAAGAGAGTTCTAAGTATAAAAAAATTTCATATATTCATCCACAATGTGTGGGAATTTAAATAATATTACATGAAAGATAATTCGTGATCCTGTCATGGAATTCGAATTCCACTGAAGAAATAGGCTTACTTAGCATTGGATCCATCTCATGACAAGAACTAGTGGAAACTAATGATGAATGACCAGTTAACTGAATGTGGTTAGCGCATGATGGAGCTACTAGGATAGAAATCAGAGAAGGAGAACCCAAAGAGGTGCATGAGGTGACTTGTAGTGGTAAAACATGGGGCTACTACACTCAGTCTCAATGAATCTAGGTAGAAGGGTCAGTTAACTAGGAAATCAAGGGGACAAGGTGCCTTAATTCAAGGAACTGACTCAACTAACTCCTAAAATCGTTCATGAGGGTGCATTAGATCTCAAATGATGTCGATAAGGTGCTATGAGTGGATAAGGAAGCTAATGATGACAAAGATTAAGCATTCGGTGGTCAACAACATAGACTAGGTGCTAGGAGATTCATTTACCAATGCATGGAATGCATGCATGGATGCATAACCAAGGTCTAGATGGATAGAATGTTCCAAGAATTATGACTGTGTAATTTTATGATGTATATATAGCACCATATCATCTTGTGGGACTCCCTCGGTAGCATCATAGGACTTGAGAGGGGGAGTCTATTAATGTTCTTGTTACACTAGAGAGAGTCAAGAAAAACCTGACTCAACTAACCCTTTGTGTTCCCAAAACCAAGTCTGATGACTTTCACGAGGTAGTACAAAGAAAAGTTGTAGGAGTTCCTATAGGATTGGTGAAGATATTTAGGAGAGTTGATACTGCATATATGTACTATTGTAGAGGGTAGGGTTTAGGTGCCCCCTAGGCATAGTAGATAGTTTAGTTATATGGGGCTCATAGCACCTTATTTTTTGACATGATCAGACTTACTATTTTATGATTATTGTTTTTAGACTTGGACATATATACATGGTTTGAGACCTATGTGTATGACTTTGGATATATATACATGATATTTTCTCCTTGGTTAGAAAGTTTTTTGTTTGGTTATATTTACAAAATGCTACAAATATTAATTGGATATTGATTTTATATGTTTCTTAAATGATACAAATGCCAAACTAATACATAGCTAGCATATGCATAAACTATTGCATTTTTATATCTTGGGATGTGAATATAAGTGATGTAAATAAAATGTCTCTCAAGTAACCAAATGCGTAAAAATTGACGAAGTAGGGTAGGGTCATGGATCCTGTATTAACCATTAAGTTAAGAAACAACTAAACATGAATCAAGATGGAATTCCAAGTGTAGGATACCATGAAATATAGAATCACTCAAAATTTCAATCACAACACTATACTGTTGGCTTACCATATGCTGAACCAGATGGTTTTCAAGAAAGACCCAGGTTCTTCGCGGTTTCCCATTGACCAACAAAACCCCTTCGCACCAGCCCTTTCGGCAACAACCTGCAAGCAATTTGAGGTCTCACTCGAGGTGTATCTATGGGGTACTGTAGAATCATATTTCCACAGTAGGTGATGAGTTGTTTAGTCTAACATACTGCGTAGCATGACATGGGACATGTGTTGTGGGGCAAGACTGCACGGCGACAGACAACACCGTGGTCCACACCTCTGAATTTTACTTCCACAGAATTTCTTTGTGACTGCGGCCGGTGCAGTTCACACTAAGACTTGAAATACTTGCAGTTAACTAGAGTACTGAAGTTATTAACACTCAATCATTCATTCATTCACTTAGGGTGTTCGTTGCTCAAGCATGTGCCGCAGAGATAGTCCAAATTCCATGCATTCTCCCTACTACGTAATGTGAAAGTGCTTAAACAATATCTAACACTTAGCCGAATAACTAATTCATTACTGCTTCATAAGTAGAGGCCAAAAATTCACCATTAATCTATTCATGCAGAACTTAACATATTATTTCCATATTCTCCTGATGGAAAATACATATAAAAGTCCTATCATAACAGTATGCAAGGGAAAATTCAGACATTCATTCACAGGAAGCAAATAAATGCACAATACACAACACAATCACACTGCACAGTATTTAACGTGGTTCACTTCCCCAGGTGGGAAGCTATGTCCACAAGAACTATTGTTATATATATCTTTTGGGAAGGGCACAACAGTTCTTAGTCTGCACACTCAGCTGCAGACTCTCTTCTCTCTGAAATAGGTCTCTGCGCACTCAGCTGCAGACTCTCTTCTCTCTGAAATAGGTCTCTGCGCACTCAGCTGCAGAGCCTTTACAATATCTTTACGCAGAAAATATTTTACAATTCTCTGTACTAAACTTCTAACTCTTTCCCATACAAAATTGCCTCCTTTTATAGATCATGCCCGTATGTAACGTACCCTTCCATCATCAAATGCAGGGAAGGAAATGTTAACAACACATCGGGCTTTTGGTAGACTTAGTCCCAATATTTTTACTCCAAAAATATGTGAGAATTAAAACTTCTATGTGCAGATTCGAACTTCAATAAAACACAGCGGAATTTAAACATAACAACACACATAAGCACAAACAGAATATGATTCCATATGCAGGGATTCAATCCCATTCTTATGCTATGCATAGACTTCATTTCAATTTCAACCTCATGAATAAATAACATTCAGATTTAGCACATCGCAGAGCACATAATATATATATAAATTAAAATCACAGAGAGGACTTATCTTGCAATGCAAATGTCCAACGACTGGCTACGTGAGAGAAACGTTCCACCCAACCATAGATCTCTGTCTAGCCTGTATTCTTTCAGCTGAGAGATCACCCCCGAGTTAGGCTGTGTATCCACTAAGGAGGAACTAGATGGCTCACTCATAGTCAAGGTTTCACTCAAACAACCATGCTAAGCCAACACACAGTTGGGTTTTTCAAGCATGCAATAGGAGATGGAGGAGGATGCTAGTCCCTTGAGATTAATCCCAGAGCCACATACACTTCAAGCTGGACTCAGCAATCCCACCCTCTATTCATACATCCATACGTGGATTTCTCACAACTCTGTCACAAATAACCCCAAATCCGTCACTGATTTTCTGGGCTGTTAAAACTGGGTTTTCCCATGGATTTTGGGGTAGCTATTGCTCCCAAATTCACCCCAAGGTTCATACCAATGGATCCCCCATTGGATTTCACTGTCCAATACCAAATCTAGGCATTTTTGGTCTTCCAAAATCTAGGTTCTCTCAAGGTCGCGATTTCTGGTTTTTCTTTTTCTCTTGGGAACTCGTTTTTGGATGGAAAATGATGCTCTGTTCTTCCACCCTAGAATGGGGATGAGGAAGAAGCAACTTCCCATAGGTAGAGTGACTTGTGGCACAAGTAAACAGAGCCCATACCTACCCATTACGAATTTCAGGGCTGGCCATGCTCCATTGAAGCCATGGGCTAAAATCTCAACCACTTCCTTACAACAGGCATAAATGTCATCTAGGGAAGTCAATGGGTTCTCATAATGACATATGGCAGCCTATGGTTCCATCCCATAGCCCCCTCACCACTCCCTAGTGGATACACGTGGCCCCTTCTCATTCGTTGCCTCCATAGCCAGTCTTGGAATTTTATTGCATGATGTTTATTTACATCCTATTACAATTTCCATGGCTTAAGAGCACATGGGCATCAAATATCAATGCTTGCCCTTTTAAATCAAACTCGGGCTTTCACTAGCGGGGCCTTGACCTTGAGTTCCACGCTAGGAAAACATACATTACATGTACACATTATTTACATTAAATGCTAATACATCCTAAGAGTCAGAATGGGGTATTACACCGTAGGTCATGTCTTTACAATGCTAAAGGCCGAAACCCTTAGGGCTTCCAAAACTGCTAAGGTTTCTCTAAACCGAACTACTAGCCTCTGGTAGCGAGTGATCCATTGTGGCGGTCCTCCAAGCCTTCATCCTGTCGCTATCAGCCTTTCTGTTGTGCACATGCCAACAAGTCACTTTCCTCGAACTGCTCTTCCTCTAACTGCCTCGTACAACTGGCTCAGCTCCCAGTCGCTTTCATAAAACCGTTCTTCCTCTAACGACCTCGTACACTTGGCCACCTTCCTGATTTTCTCATGGCCACTGCTCGACCTCCCTGGAGCATCTTTGCCAAAATTAGACCACCGACAGTCTAACAAACACCTATGCTCATCCTCCGTCCAGCACTCTGCTTTGCCAGCTCCAAATGGACTGGTCACTTTGCAGCGCTGCTTCCTCACAACATTGATCTTCACAGCACCCTTCGAAGTACTACCAAAATTTGCTTGCTGCGTGCAATTTCATAGCATCCCTAACACTTACATGTGGCTCATCCCCAAGCCACCTTCAGCTTCGACATTTTTGATCTGCTCCGCGACCTGTGGAGCTAGCTTTGTCGTGAATTCATTGAATGTGCCAACTAGCTGCTCCATTGTTTCCTTTGTACTGTGCTCGACTTGCCTGACTATGTCGAGCATCTCCGTAGTGATTTCTTGTCCAATTTTTCCTTCCACATTCTCTTGGTTCTCGCGCAGGTCCTTGAGTTTGTCTTCAATCTACTGCGATATTGCAATGGCATCTTGCAGTAGTGGTTGGGACTGATCATCCATCACGGTCTCTTTCTCCCTTAATGCTTGTACCTACTTTTTCAAGTTGGTTATTTCCCTGCATTTCGGAAGCCTGTATCTAGCTGGCAGGGCCTTAACTTCCATATCTAGCCTCTCCAGTGCGGCCTTCTTTTCTTTGACTGTAGTCTTTACTTGCAGTAGCCCTGGATCCTCTTCGAGGGCAGTGAATGCCTTCGAAGCTATAGTCAATAAATCTTGGTAGTTAGCCACGTCCATTGTAATGTTCCATGTTGCGGCCTTTACGGCTTGCTCCCTTAACTGCTGCTCAGTTAATGGTATCTCCATATTGATTTTTTCCTTCAGGGCGGTAATATCGGCCTCATGAAGAATCTCCTTGTCCAGTATTTCTATCTTCAGAGATTTCACCATATCTCCCATTCTGAGAACAGTGTCCGCACGATTTCTCTAGGGTTCGAAATATTCAATGTCATCTGCAATAGAAGTAATAGTGGCCTCCAATCGTAGCCGACGATCTTGTTCATTGTGCAGTTGCATATCTATGCACGAGCTAGACTCCTCAAGCTGCCTATTTGTAGCTTGTAGCTCAGCTTGGGACTTCATCGAATCAATGATCCTTTCATGCATTTTTTCTACAACCTGCCGGTGCAAAAAGTGCAAGGCAGGTAACAGAATCTTGGCTAGGTCGAGCTCTACCCGCTCGACACCCTTTGTATCAAGAATCACTTGTTCTGACATTGGCAACATTATGTTCATTGGGTCTAGATGAACAAGCCGAGTCTTCGCTGGAAGCGTCATGGCTAGCTACGGTGGTGTCTGCTGCGAGGTTTCTCTCGACCTCCCTTTCGATTCTGTGTTGCGCGGCAAAGGTAGCCTTTTCTGGACATCGTCCATCTTCTACATGAGCCCTTGCAGTGCGAGCCAATTCTTTTGTAGGTCATCCTGTATGGCCTTGTCCTTTTTCTCTTTGTCTGTCATCAGCACTTCCATCTGTTCTGTGACTTTTTTGGCAATCATGTCGAAATCTTCCTCATTAAGCACTGTTTCTGACTAACCCTTGGTTGCTTTCATATTCTTCCATGCGTTTGGCTTTGGCAGGATTTCAGGTTCTTTCTTTTTTCCTCAATGATTGGGCATGGTCGTGGAATTGGTTCATCTCCTTTTGAATCGGTCGGAAAATCCATGACCTCGACACGGAACTTTGCCAGCCAGTCCCTCATGAGAATGTCGATGTCTTCCTCGTACATATGGTAATTACCCGCATACCATTTCGGCTTCATCATCTTTGCTTTGGGTGAAATAAAAATACAACACATGTCCGCATGAAAATTGATAATGCGAATGTATTTTGACGTTACCTGCTTTGTAATGCACGATGTATGGGTGATCGCCTTGCGCAGCTGGGTGTAATACTGGTAGAAGACTTCAACTGTCACCTGTTACCACTTTGCGTTCAAATTTGCCCAAAGGTTGGCATATCGAACTCCTCTGGGATCATTGGTGTCTTCAATTACGCCAACATAGTCCTTCGGCTCCTTCCATCCGACAAAGGCAATCAGGATAAGCAACCATGTGAAGTAGAATTGACCTCCATTCTCCTAGGTTTCACTGAGTTCATCCAGGAACTCATCGAGAAGGTACTAACACCAATTGAACTCGGTTTTTTCAGCCATTGCGACACTGAGTAGTACTGCACCCGCAGGCACCTCCGTAGGCCTGGCTGTTCTTAGGATTTTTATAGCTAGCAAATGTGTAACAAACTTTGTCACTCTATCTTCAATTTCTTCTGTCGGAAAACCTCTTTTTCTTTTCACCAATGCATGGCTTTTCTTCATCTTCACGATAGCTTCTTTTTCCTTACTCTTCCCTTGGAAGAACTGCTTGGGGTCCTTTCCATGCTTTCTTAGTTCTGTGACATGATGGATTATGTCGATGGTCAAGTCAACATTTCTGTCTGGCCATAGGTATTTCTGATGGATTCGTGCCATCAAAGTGCGAACCACCACATTGACTTCTGTTGAATGATCAAAATGGGGTAATCTTAGCAGGTTCAACAATCCTGACTGGACTACTGGTGTTAGCCATCTTTCGACGACCAAGTTAAGTATGCCTTTACAATCTTTCTTCCAGCACATGTACTAGTCAGGCTGGAAGTGTGGGAACTTGGGATCATGGGGTTCTTCCTTCTGCACTCCCAAAAGGTCATAGTCTTCCCACTTACATTCTAGTATCTTTCCGAGCAAGTTCTGGGAAACGTCTACATGTTTCGAGATTGGAAACAAGGGGATTTCATAGCGACCATTCTTGACCAGTTTATAGACTAGGGCATCTAGTGCCCGTGGTGGTATGTACTCTGGTGTAAGCTTTAAAGGTATCTCCTTCTGAAATATCGGTGACCGTGGTACCACCGAAATTGGCCTGGGGTTCTTTGTTCATGGCCCGACTATATCTTTCCCCCTATCCTGCATTTCTGGGTTGTGTCTAGGTGACCTTCGAGATGCCTGACCCAGTTCCAATGTAACCTTCTTGGAAGGGGTTTTCATTAACCCTTCAATCCCTCCGTGCTAAAAGACTCTGGCTGCTTCTTGTATTGTAAGCTCTTCTTCTCTGTACGACCACTCGAACATTCAGTGGCAAGAGTAGGAAAATAATTTAGATATGTTACTAACGATTGCTAACATAGGAGTGAGTGCATGAGAATTCTAAGTGTTTGGTAATGCCCGCGAGTGCTTATGCGGCATTACTTATAGGCACAAGTGAGTCCTCCCATGCCTTCCAACGGCTAGATGAGCATTAAATGTGGTGTCTTTTGGCCAAATTGAGCAGATCCTTCAGTCCCTTTCTTCGTCAGCGTGTTCAGAACGACTATCTTTGCGTTAAATGCTCAAGCGGTTGTTGGCAATGATCATATAATGGCTATGTTTCTCATGGCCAGTGTAATGGCTATTTTTGTGAGAGCTGCACGGCAGGCCATCTCTGATCCTACACATTTACTTCGCAGTGTCAATGTTTCATCTGCGTAGCTCCCTTTTTCTTTATTTTTTTTTTTTGTGTGTGCAGCTTCAGCAGTGCTGCGCATGACATACATTGTCCTACTTATCGTACATGTACAGAGTCCTTTTCATTTCCAGTGTCCAATTTAACCTGTACTTGACACTTAGAAATTTCTCCCTTTGTTTATCATTCAGGATTCTGCAAAGCAGGACTATTGTGGTACAACTTTAGTCTCCTCCCATTTATCAAACTTGGTAAAGTATCTCCAACTAAGGTGGCTAACTAGACTGCACTAGTGTTAGTAACATGTATCACAGTATATGGACCGAGCCAATGAATCTAAAATTTACCAGGAAACTTCATGAATTTGCTATCATACAAGAGGACTAGGTCACCTACCTGAAAGGACTTGTTCTCTATATGGTGATGATGCCATTCTTTCTCGTGGTATTTTTACACTTGTTGGTGAAATCCTGCGATGAAGCGATCTTCCTCCAATCCAACCAAGTATAGCAATCTTTCTTCTAGCGCTGTGCGATCTGCCATCCCTGTAAATGCAACGATTCTCAAGCTGGGGACAATATACTCCATTGGCATTATAGCCTCTTGTCCATAAGCCAACCGAAAAGGTTTGTCTCCTGTCAATTTCTTGCAAGTGGTCCTGTATGCCCATAACATAGATGAGATGCGTAGATCCCAGTCATGTTAAATTTTGAGCATTAATTCAATATACTCTAGGATCTTTACTGAGAGAATAACATGTACAATATATCAATGCATAGCAATCATATCAAGCATGTCAAGCATCACAAGAATCAAAAGCATGAGAGACAAGAGACACAGAGTTTCCATGGGGAAAACCCTAAGGTGAAAAGCCCCACAACTTCCTTAGAGATATAGAGAGCAATGGCTCAACCAAAGTACAACCAAAATACACTGAGATAATCTCCTAGTAGCAGATGATCCTCCTCCTCACTAGTGCACCACTTTCTGAGTGAGAGAAGTATGAGTTTTCGAGTGATCCAAATAGAGATCTCCTGATCTCTATTTATACTTAACTTGTTTTCCCAGTTACACTATAGGTACGACTTGTCTAGCTAGGTACATCCACAATATAAAATATATTTTAGGGCCGACCCCACACGTGGTGGTCTAATAACCCATCGGCAAGTACACAAACTTGCGACACTTGTCAATACACATGACGACATTTCCTTATAGAGGAATAACACATCTCTTATAAGGGTACAATAAATATATATGAAATACAGAGATGAAATACATTCCAAAGTTACATATACATCAACACTCCCTCTTAAATAGGAAGGTATATCTCGACACAGATCTGCTAGACAAGTCTTCTTCTCGAGATCATCGTCATCGATGCATCGTCATCATCATCGTCACTGCTGCTGCTATCTCAACAAATATCTGACTCTACTCATCATAGGAATTTCTATAGAGCCAATACTTTTTGTGAGTATTTTGATCACAGTAAGATCTAGGAGCTATGGAGAACCTCACAAAATCGAGTTATTTGCAAAACTAGTGAAAAAGCTTGGAAAAGGAGACAATTTTACACACAATGTGAGCTTAATATTTGCATTAATTGACTTTCTAACATGTGAAAATGTTAAGAATAGGTTTTTATTACATCCATGAGAAATTCGAGAGCATTAGATAGCTCAAGATGAGTGTACAAGTCAAAAATGCCAAATTGGCCTCAATCCCCCCCAGGTGGGTCCAACTCAGTCCTAATCATCCCAAACAGTCATGAATTCAAGTGTGAAGGTGGCTGAAGCATGCTGGGTCAAAAATGAGGCCAAGGCAGGCATGGGTGAGCAAGTAGAGGTGTTTGGGAGGACCAAGGGAGCAATAAATGCTCCAAATCTAGCCAAAATTGGGAAAATTCCACCCTAGCACCCCTAGTCAACAAAAATTCCCCAAATCAAGGAGAGAGATCACTCCAACATTTAATGAGGGTGCACTTGTGGACAAAACAGGAGGTTGGGTGAATTGGTTTGCTTGGAAGTGGGTGTGAACACTCTCAAATGTGGGTATTTGACCAACTAAAGTCACCTAGTCCAAAGTAAGGTGTAATAAAGCACATGAGCAACAAAAATTTGACTATGGTTATGGACTATGGTACTAAGTATGGATTACTGTTCTAACACCCCCCTTAACTAGAACTTAGTACAACTCATGAAAATAAGTGGGAGGCCTTGGCAACAAAGGCTCAAGTCACCTCATTACAAACATAATTTTTATTTGTCCATATAAACCGAGGATAAGAAGTAAAACCACATGGGATAAAGACTTCCCTCTAAAATGGAGATGGGGCTGAACCTGCAATTAAATTGCAGCAATCACCATCCATCACTCACTCCAAGCAAAGCTCTCAAGTGAGTGAAGGTCTTCTCAGTAAAACGCTTGGTGAAAATATCTGTAGTTTGCTCGGTGGATGGGCAATACTGCAAGGAAATCACCCTGTCATGCACCAAGCCCCAAATGTAGTGCATATGGATTTCAATGTGCTTTGTTCTTTGCCTCTGTACTGGATCAGCAGATATCTTGATGGCACTTTTATTATCCACCCAAATGTTGTTCGAAGAATCAATAGCAACACCAAACTCCCGAAGAATGCCTTGCAACCAAACACACTGTGTGGCTACATTCACTGCTGCCCTGTACTTGGCCTCTGCTGATGAAAGTGAAATGGTATGCTGTTTCTTACTTGACCAGAAAATGGGACCTTCAGAAAACATAAAAACAAAACCTGAAGTGGACTTTCTATCGATGGGATCTCCAGCCCAATCTGAATCAGAAAATCCAGCTAGTTATAGTGAAGAACCAGCTGCATAGTGTACCCCAAAGCTCTTTGTTCCTTGGACATATTGAAGGATCCTTTTGGCCGCCTTCCAATGGATATCATGTGGCTGCTGCATATATCTTGCTACAGCACTTACAGCATAAGAAAAATCAGGTCTTGTATGTGTAAGGTACAACAAGCTTCCAACTAGCTACATGTAGAGTGTGCAATCCACCAATGGAGAGTCTTCAAATTCACCTAGTTTTATGCCTGAAAGGAATGGGCACTTGGCTGCCTTACATTAAGCCATTTTAAACTTCAATAACAAGTCTGAAGCATACTTAGGTTGACTCAGAAATATACCTCTCTCATATTGCTCAATTTCCAAACCCAAAAATTGCCTTAGCAACCCTAGGTCGCTCATGGCAAATTCACTGTGCAAAGAAGCTTTAATTGAGCCAATTTGTTTGTTGCAGCTCCCTGTAATTAAAAGATCATCAACATACAGTAAAATGACCTACAAATTATCACCACATTGCTGCAAATAAACATTTGTATCAGACTTGCATCGACAGAAACCAATTGAGAGAAAAAAAGCATCCATTTTGGCATACCAAGCCCTGGGGGCTTGCTTGAGTCCATAGAGTGACTTCTTAAACCTGAAAACAAGTGTGGGATCCTCTTGGAATCCTTCAAGTTGCTGCATATAGATCTCTTCCTGTATCTCACCATGCAAGAATGCACTTTTAACATCCATATGGTGAACTTCCTAACCCTTACTAGCTGCCATGGCTAGAGCTAGTCTAATTGAGTCCATCTTTGCAACCGGTGCAAAGGTATCTGTATAATCCACACCATGGATCTATGAATAGCCCTTATCCAATAACCTAGCCTTGTACTTCAGATCAGAACCATCAGCAATAGGTTTGGTTTGAAAAATCCACTTACATTGCACAAGTTTCCTCTTGGGAGGAAGAGGCACCAAATCCCATGTTTTGTTCTCTTGGAGAGATTGGAATTCTTCTTGCATTGCTATTCTCCACATTGGATCATGATGAGCTTCCTGATATGATGTTGGATCAGATCCAATCATCATATAACAGTGATCGTCAAGTTCACTTTAATTTGCAAAGGAAGCATTGATTGTTTGAGATCTAGTCTTCCTAGGCTCTTGGGGATTGCCTGCCAATTCACCTGCAACTTGTATGATTTTTTCAGATCACTTGGGCCTTGATGGTGACTCATGTACAGCAATGTCATCTTCAGCAATATCAGAAAAATCAGAAGTGGAATCATCACTAACTTCATTAAGGTGTGGAGGAGAAGAGCTTTCCCCTGGTGCAAGCTCAAAATTAGGAATTGGTTCTTCTTCGAATTGCACACTTCTCTCAATGAAATTTTTTAGTGTGGATGTGTCAAAGAGCTTGTATCCGTTTGTGTCTTCACCATATCCAACCATGATACATTCTCTGCTCTGTGGCTCCAAATCCTTCCTCTTTTCTGATGGAATTCAAGCCCATGCTCTAGACCCAAAAATTCTGAAATTTGACACATTTGGTTTTTGGCCAAACCATGCCTCATAGGGGGTTTTTCCTTTGACTGATTTGTGAAAGGATCTGTTCTGAATATGAGCAGCACAATTGATGGCTTCATCCCATAGCTTAGGGCTTAGATCCCTAGCTTCAATCATGCAAGTGGCCATCTCTTTGAGAGATCTATTTTTCCTCTCTGCCACACCATTTTGTTGAGGCGTGTAGGGGATTGAATGTTGCATTTGAATGCCACATTCCTCACAAAAATGATGAATGTTATTATTCACATACTCCTTTCGATTTTCAATCCTAAGGATCTTTATCTTGTGACCACTATGATTCTCCACTAAGGCCTTCCAAATCTTCAATTTCTCAAACACTTCTGATTTCAATTTAAGGAAGTAATCCCAGCAGAATCGAGAGTAGTCATCTATGAATGTGAGTACATACCTTGATCCACCATATGATGGAGTGGGAAGAGGACCAATGAGGTCTGAGTGTACCAATCCAAGTGGTTGAGTTTCTCTCCTTGCCATTCCCTTATCATAGCTGCGCTCAGGATGCTTTCCAACTACACAACCAATGCATGCACCATTTGAAGATTTAATTTCTGGAAGCCCTTCCACCATCTCGTCCTTGTGCAATGTTTGGAGATATTTGTAGTTCATGTGGCCAAATATTTCATGCCACAACTTGGAGGTCTCGTTGGCATGAGAGATAAAAGCATTGTCACTAGAATTTGGAATGAAATTGGAGAATTTGTACATTCTCTCTTCATGATCAGCATACCCTACTGCCACAACTTGATTTGAAGAAATTTCTGAGATTTCTACCAAATCTGGAGTAAATGTTACTCTCTTGGCTTCTCCTGTATGGGTCATTTGATAAAATGATAGAAAATTTGCAGCCAATGAAGGTAAATAGAGCACATCACTGAAATAGAAATGCTCCATGTCAATCCTACCAATCCCCTTGGTCTAGATTTCTGAATCATCTCCCATTCGAACTGTTGGGCCACCATTCGAATGAATAGAAGAGAAGAGCTCTTTGGATGAAACCATATGTCTGGAATCTCCTGAATCAATGATAAAGGATGAGGGATTCAAAATACCTGCTACCAAAGCATGACATTTCTCCTTATTGTCAGGATTTGAGGTGCTCTCTTTCTTCCTTGCGCCCTCAGGGACTGGGATGTTCCTCTTCTCCAGCAGCTGCGCCATTGAGTCAATGGTTTTCTTCATGCATGAGCTCTCTGGATGCCATCCCTTATGACAATAGGTGCATTTGGTCTTTTCCTTTCCCTTCTTGTCCTTCTCCTTTGACAGATTCGAACCTCCATTTGCAGACTTGGTCTTGTCAAACTTCCTCTTCTCTGGCTACTTCGAATTCTTGGCTTTCTGCTTGCCTTTGTTGGCATTTGAAACACCCATTGCCAGTGCTTGGTCCTTTGACGTTATGGTTCCCATCTGAACTAGTTTGTCCTGCTCCTGAGTGAGACACTCCATGAAGGTAGCTAGTGATGGCATTTGCCAATTTCGAAGGGTCATCTTGACTGAGTGAAATGTGCTAACAAATACAAAAAATTATGGGCCTAGCTTCGAAAGGATGGATAGAATCAGTTGTTCCTGCTTCTTAACAATTCCACATTGTTGCAGTTGAAGCACTAATGACTTGAACTTAGTGAAGAACTCCTGGATGGTTTCAAAATGCGTTGGGCTCAAGCTAATGAGCTCGTTTTCAAGCTGGTGGCCTCTCAGTTCATCAGTTTTCCCAAAGAGTGATTCTAGCTTCACCCATACTTCATTGGGGGTTGTCAAACAGTCTGTATGAAACAAGAGTTCCCTCGAAATGCTCAGGAATAGCAATCCATAAGCTTCATCAAGTCGATTATAGTACTTTGCTTTCTCCACAGCAGAGTTTGGCTCCACTTCTGTGCCCATGGTTACTCTATAGAGACCCTTAGATCTCAGTTTGATAACCATTTCAGCCTTCCAATCGAAGAAATTGAAGGGTGTGAGCAACATTTGGTTTGCTTCCATTGCTGCTGCGTTAATGGTGAGAAAACTACTGAAACACCTGCAAAAAACACTCAATTTTTATTTGGAAATCCTCTCTAGAATGCAGTTCAATGCTCAATATTGACCTGCAACTCACTAACTCCACAATGGCTCTGATACCATGTGAGTATTTTGATCACAGTAAGATCTAGGAGCTATGGAGAACCTCACAAAATTGAATTATTTGCAAAACCAGTGAAAAAGCTTGGAAAAGGAGAGCATTAGATAACATTAGATAGCTCAAGATGAGTGTACAAGTCAAAAATGCCAAATTGGCCTCAATCCCCCCTAGGTGGGTCCAACTCAGTCCTAATCATCCCAAATAGTCATGAATTTAGGTGTGAAGGTGGCTGAAGCATTCTGGGTCATAAATGAGGCCAAGGCAGGCGTGGGTGAGCAAGTAGAGGTGTTTGGGAGGACCAAGGGAGCAATAAATGCTCCAAATCTAGCCAAAATTGAGCAAAATCCACCCTAGTGCCCCTAGTCAACAAAAATTCCCCAAATCAAGGAGAGAGAGCGCTCCATCATTTAATGAGGGTGCACTTATGGACAAAACATGAGGTTGGGTGAACTGGTTTGCTTGGAAGTGGGTGTGAACACTCTCAAGTGTGGGTATTTGACCAACTAAAGTCACCTAGTCCAAACTAAGGTGTAATGAAGCACATGAGCAACAAAAATTTGACTATGGTTATGGACTATGGTACTAAGTATGGATTACTGTTCTAACACTTTTTCATACTAAATGTAAGCCCACCACCTACAAGTCTTCATCATCATTGACCATACTGTGGAATCCTCAGGACTTATTACGTGCATCGCAAAACCTTGCAAGAGCATCCGAGGCTGTTACGAGCATATAGCTCTACCTATAGGATCTCTCAGAGCTATATTATATGTGACCTCACCACAAAACCTTGCAAGAGCATCCCAGTTTATTACGAGCACACAGCTCTACCTATAGGATCTCCCAGGGACAGATTATATGTGGTTACCACAAAACCTCGCAATAGCATCCCAGGCTGTTACGAGAACACAACTATACCTATAGGATCTCCCAGGGACAGATTACATGTGGTCATGGAAAAACCTTGCAAGAGCATCCCAGGACTTATTACGGGCACACAGCCCAACCTATCGGATCTCCCAGGGACAGATTATATGCCATAGGACCAAACTTTGAAAGAGCATCTGCCAGATATCCTAGGGCCAAATTATATGCCATAGGAAAAACCTTATAAGACTATCTGCAGATCTCCCAAGGCCAAATCATATGTCCTCCCAGAGAAAAACCTCAAAAGAGCATTTTCCAGATATCCCAGGGCCAAATTACATGCCATAGGAAAAACCTTGCAAGACTATCTGCAAATATCCTAGGGACAAATTATATGCTCATCTGCACAACCTGATCCATAGCCATAGAGTATCAACCTGATACTCGCCATACATCATCCTGATGTACACATGATCATCCTGATCATCATCACTGCAACATCCTGCTACATATCATCTGGAGCAACATCCTGAAGCTCGTCATCCATGATCATCCTGATCATACAATGCATCTACCTGATGCATACCAAGTATCTACCTGATACATATCATCATACATGATACATATCAACATACATGATCTACCTGATCATACAATGAATCCACCTGATACATATACAGATACATGGTCTAAGCATCCAACATGATGCATATACAATATACATACAAATGATCCAACCGATCATATCCAACATCCAACATGATGCGTACATACATATACATATAAATGATCCAACTGATCATATCCAACATCCAACATGATGCGTACATACATATACATATAAATGATCCAACTGATCATATCCAGCATCCAACATGATGCATACATACATATATAAATGATCCAACTGATCATATCTAGCATCCTCCTGATGCATATACAGAGCAGTAACTGGAGCATCGTCTTGATGCTCATCATCCAGCGCTTACATCCACAGCCATGTGAAGGATCCACCTTCCAACATGCTTGGAATGGATTCTGTAAATGTGTCCATCACTTCTTCCTCGAACTGTCATCAATCCAAAGAACACCAAGACTCTCTCTGAAGTACTCGAACTTCACTCTGTCTAGTGGTTTCGTCAGCACATCTGCAATCTGCTCATCCGTCGCAACATACAGGAGCTTCACAGCTCCTCTCTGCACCATATCCCTGATATAGTGATATTTGATCTCTATGTGTTTCGACATTTGATCTCTATGTGTTTCGACCTGTCATGAAATACTAGGTTCTGAGATAGCTTCACACAACTTTGGTTATCACAGAAGATACCAGTAGCATCCAATGAGAGATCAAATAACTTGGACAATAGCTTCCGTAGCCATACTTCCTCACAACTAGCTGAACAGGATGCAACATACTCTGCCTCAGCTGTACTCAGTTCTACGCAGGACTGCTTCCTACTAAACCAAGAGATCACACCTGATCCCATATTGAAGTAGCACCTAGATGTGCTCTTCCTATCTATAACACTACCAACCCAACCTGAATCAACATAACCCTACAGGTTAAACTTTTGATTTGCTTCATACTTGAGCCCATAATCCACTGTACCCTTCAGGTACCTCAGAACATGCTTTACAGCAATCAGATGAACACTCCTCGGATCTGTGAGGAACTGACTCAATGTGTTCACAGCAAAGCAAATATCTGGTCTCGTGTTCGTTAGGTACATCAAGGACCCAATCATCTGACGATACATAGAGACATCAACCGGCTCAGATGAAGCATCACAAAGAAGCTTCAGATTCGATGCCATAGGTGTGGCCATGGCCTTGCAATCCATCATCGTGGACCTCTTCAGGATATCTACAATATACTTCCCTTGTCCAACGAATATCCCGTCTGCACTCTGCCACACCTCCATACCTAGGAAATAGTGCATCATCCCCAGGTCCTTCATATCGAACTCAGCAGCAAGCTTCCTCTTTGTATCCGCAATAAATCTGTCATCTCCTGTTACAAACAGGTCATCCACATATAGGAGTAGAACCACAGGATTGCCTTCCTCAACCTTATAGTAAAGGTTGTAATCTGCTTTACTCTTAGTAAATCCCAAACTAGATAGGAAACTTCAAGCCATACAAGGCTTTCTTCAATCTGCACACATATGACTCCTTGTCATGTGTTTTGAAACCGAGTGGCTACTCCACATATACTTCCTCTTCAACTACACCATTCAGGAAAGCAGTCTTGACATCCATTTGGTGTATTTTCCATTTCATTGCTACAGCCAGGGCAAGTACCATTCTGATGGAAGTATACCTGGCTACAGGTGCAAAAGTTTCTTCATAATCTATTCCCTCTTTCTGAGATAAGCCATGAGCTATGAATCTTTCCTTGTATTTCTCTACACTGCCATCTGCAGGATGCTTGATTTTGTAGATCCATTTGGAAGTCACAACAAACTTCTCTTTAGGTCTTGGGACAACATCCCAAACATCATTTTTTATTATTGATTGGTATTCCTCAACCATGGCATCCTTCCATTCTTTCTTTTTTCCGCTGCTTCTTCATAACTGGAAGGTTCTTTGTTCATAATGTCACAGAGTAAAGCAACATAGCTAGTATGTGATCTAGTTCTCTTCTTTGCTCTGTGTTCTTCTTCTGGAATGCCAAATATTTGTGCATCTTGAATGAGCCCTCTAGCCCATGCAGGTTTCCTCTTGTGAGGGTTATCCTCACGGGGTGGATCTACAGGTTCTTGCAGATCTTCAAAATCACGAACAACTTCTGGAATTGCTTCAGTCATGGTAGTGTCTTGAAATTTAGTTTCCTTAGGTTCTTCATAAACTTCGATAGGTGCCTTCCTTGATTTGATGAATGCTGAGTTTTTATCAAATGTTACATCCCTGCTGACATCAATCTTCTTGAACCCTGGAAAGTATATTTTATAAGCCTTCGAGCTTTCACTGTAACCCATAAAGATACCCTTCTTTCCTGAAGGATCTAGCTTGGTCCTGTTTTCGTTTGGGACATGTGTGTATACTCGACAACCAAATATTCTGAGATGGCTAACTTCAGGTTTCTTACCATAAAAAACCTCTTTTGGTGTTTTGTTGTCTAATATATTGTGGGGTGTTCTGTTTTGTACATACATAGTTGTTCTAGTTGCTTTTTCCCATAGATGCATATGTAGATCCTTGTCATGCAGCATTGCCCTTGCTGCTTCCATGATTGTTCTATTCTTTCTTTCTGCAACTCCATTTTGTTGTGGATTGTAAGGAGCAGTCAACTCCCTCTTAATCCTTGAATCACTACAAAGCTTCTTGAAGTCACCTGAGGTAAATTTCCCACCATTGGAGGATCTAAATGTTTTGATCTTCTTGTCAGTTTGATTCTCCATCAATGTTTTGAATTCCTTGAACTTACCAAACACCTCATCTTTGTTCTTCAAGAAGTATACCCAAGTCTTCCTGGAGAAGTCATCAATAAATGAGACATAATAAATATACCCACTCAGAGAACTGGATGACATAGGACCACATACATCTGAGTGGATGATTTCCACGATACCTTTTGTCTTGCTTTCACTACTTGGGAAAGCCTTCTTAATGTTCTTACCCTTTGCACATCCTTTGCAAACACCTTTATGTTTGGTCTTGATTTTAGGAAGACGCTCTATAGCCTTGCTTGCAATTGGTAATGCTTTGTAGCACATATGTGCAAGTCTTCTATGCCAAAGTTCACTTGGCTCCATGGAATCATGCATCATGGCATGTTTAGGTTGTCCTTTCAATTTATACAAACCTCCCTCTTGCTCTCCAATAACAACTGTATCATCTATGGTCTTTCCCTTTGGCCACATTAGGACTTGGCCATCCACAAATGCAACCCTCATACCTTTTGCATCCAATGCAGAGATGGAGAGTAAGTTCTTCTTGAGCCCAGGTACATAAAGGACTTCTTTCATCTTCCAAGATTTTCCAGAATCTAGGTTGTAGGAGGCTTCTCCACTTCCTTTGATGGGATATTGATAATCATCCCCAAGTTTCACTTTATGGGGTGATTCATGTTCATATATATTTACAAAATATTCTTTAAACCCAGTCATGTGTTTGGAAGCCCCACTATCAATTAACCAATCATTACAACCATGGGAGATTGTACCTATGAGAACAGATATTAGGACATACTCTTCTTCACTTGATGAGTCATCTTCACTTTCTGCCCTAGCTTTCTTCTTTGGAGGTTCATCATCTTCGGCAGCATGAGCATGGAACTTTCTTTTGTTGCCCTTCTTCTTCTTGCTGGAGTTGATGTTATCCCTTTTGTTCTTGGGACATTCTGAAGCAAAGTGACCCTTCTCATTGCATGTGAAACATCTTATATCCTTCTTATTCTTTTGTTGGTTGTGATAGGATCTCTTGTAGTGAGAGTGCTCCTTCTTGGGCTTGCTTCTTTTGGTGTGGGTTGCGAGAGCTTGATCTTCACCTCCCATATTTTCTTCTTGAGATACAAGCCTAGATTCTTCTTGAGAGCATTCCTCCCATAGTTTACTGAAAGAGATCAATTTCTTTCTTGCACAGATTCCTTGAATAAAGGAGTCCCATGACCTAGGAAGGCCATTCAGAGTGGTCATAACAACTTCACCATTATCCACTACTTCATCCACAGCTTCAAGTTGTTCCTTGATCTGAGAGACCTTGGAGAAATAGGATTGAATGTTTTCTCCATTCGACATCTTGACCCCTTTCAATTGATTCCGTAGGGTCATCTTTCGATTTATGTTCTTCCCTTCAAACAACATGGTCAAAGAGTCAAACATAGCCTTGGGTGTCTTTAGAGATGACACATGTGGAATAAGATGGCCCTTGATAGAATCAACAATGATTCTCTTTGCCTTGACCAAGTTCTTCTTATGCAGTATCTTAGCCTCTTCATCCTCTGGGATAGGGATGTCTTCTAAATTTATATATGATTCCAACTCATTCTCTTCTAGGATTAACCCAATCCTATACTTCCAAGCTCGAAAGTTATCAACCCCTTCAAGCTTATTCTCAAGCTTGGTGTTGTGAGACATCTTAAAGAGTACTTCAAATGGAAATAGAAAAGATTTAGGTCTTACCACTTGAATTGTTGAAAACTAGATCTAGTCTTGGATTAGGGTTTGTCGAAAAAACCCTAAAAATTCAAAATGTGAATTTCAACTTTCTGAGAGGATAGAAAGATGCACCTTGATGAGCTGATCAGCCTGGTGTATTCAGAATTTGAGATCTACAAAGCTACACCCTTCAAAACTACCTTTCTGTATTCCTAGATTCACTGAGGAGGACCTTGAATTAGGGTGTAAGTTTCCCGGAGATCTACCAAGCCAAAAATCTCGATCCAAAGCTCTAAACTTCGATTTTTGCAAGGAGCTTCCAGCTATGTCTTCATATATCAGAAACTCCTATTTTGTGGAAACCCTAATTTTTTAGGGCCAAATCTGAAAATGCTCAGAATTGAAATCTGATTAGATAGATAGATTCTCCTTAATGAGTAGAGTCAATCTACTATACTGCTTTCCCAAAATCTGTGGAGAGAGACCCAATAATCAAGAAACCCTAGTTTCCGTCATTGCACAATGTCTTCTTCTCACGTTAGCTCTGATACCATGTTAAATTTTGAGCATTAATTCAATATACTCTAAGATCTTTATTGAGAGAATAACATGTACAGTATATCAATGCATAACAATCATATCAAGCATGTCAAGCATCACAAGAATCAAAAGAATGAGAGAAGAGACACAAAGTTTCCGTGGGGAAAACCCTAAGGTGAAAAACCCCACAACTTCCTCAAAGATAGAGAGAGCAATGGCTCAACCAAAGTACAACAAAAATACATTGAGATAGTCTCCTAGTAGCAGATGATCCTCCTCCTCACTAGTGCGCCACTTTTTGAGTGAGAGAAGTATGAGTTTCTGAGTGATCCAAATAGAGATCTCTCGATCTCTATTTATACTTAACCTGTTTTCCCAGTTACACTATTGGGCCGACTTGTCTAGCTAGGTACATCCACAATATAAAATATATTTCAGGGCCGACACCACACATGGTGGTCTAATAACCCATCAACAAGTACACACACTTGTGACACTTGTCAATACACATGACGACACTTCCTTATAGAGGAATAACACATCTGTTATAAGGGTACAATAAATATATATGAAATACATAGATGAAATACATTCTGAAGTTACATATACATCAACAAGTAATCTCTATTCACATTGCAGATCTTAGTGAGCGCATTCTCGAGTATTTTATTGAAATCCTTAATAGTGCCATTCGCCTCTGGATGATATGGGGTACTACACTAATGATGGATGTAGAATTCCTCTGTGAGAGCTTCGATAGTTTTGTTCAAAAAGTGAGTTCCTTGATCGCTCATCAAAATCTTCAGGCATCCAAATCATGAAAGTATATCTTCAAAAATGAAATGTGCAGCAGTACCGGTGCTACAGTCCTTTACTGGTTTTTCTTCCTCCCATCTGGTGAGGTAATCAGTAGCAGTAATGATGTACCTCACACCAGTTCTTTTCCCTGGTGGGTTTATGGGACCCATGAAGTCAATGGCCCACTTTTCAAATGCTTATAAGGTCAACTGTGGATTTAGCGGCATTTCATCTCTGCCCGAAGTTTTGCTATCCTCTTACAAACATCGCAGTTCCGGCAGTATTCGTTGGAGTCTTTATGGATCGTACGCCACCATAGCCCTGCGCGTAGTATCTTCTGCGTGGTAGCCCTTCCTACATAGTGGCCTCCTGTGATCCCTGAATGCACATCTGCTAAGATGAATGGATTCTCATGGTTTAGTACGCATCTATGCAGGACTTCATCCAGTCTAAGTTTGTATAGCTGACCTGCAATAATAGTGAAGTCTGCGACGCGCACTACCAGTTACTTATTCTGCTGGATGGAAAAGTCCGGAGGTGCTAATCTTGTTGTTAAGAAATCAATAATATCCTGATAATAATCATCAGCAACCTGTATAGCAAATAACTACGTATCAGGAAAACTGTCTTCAATGTTTGTCGGCTCTTCTCCTGACTCAATCCTAGAGAGGTGATCAGGTCCCAATTTTAGCCTGCCTAGCTTAACAACAATCTCAAAATCATATTCCTAGAATAGAAATAGCCATCTACATATGCACCCCCCTAACACTGGCTTATTGACCAAGTATTTCAAAGAGGAATGGTCAGTAAACATGAGGAAGTGCGCACCAAGTAGGTAGTGTCTGAATTTCTGCAGTGCATATACCATCGCAAGACCTTCCCTCTCAGTAGTAGTGTAATTTTTTTCCATTGTTGAGAGCTTCCTGCCTGAAAATGTGATGGGATGGTCAATACCTCCTTCTCTTGGATGAGCTAATACGACTCCCAGGGCAATGCATGATGCATCAACATGTACATGGAATGGCTTCACACAGTCTGGGAAGACTAGGATCGGCGTAGTAACCATCTTCTCCTTTAGTGTATCAAAATCATGCTCGCACTCTGCGTTCCAAATGAACAACACGTCTTTCTTTAGCAACTTCTCCATTGCTGTGGTTATCTGCGCGTAACCCTTTATGAATTTCATTTAATATCCGGTATGGCCTAAGGTAGAGTGCAACATCTTGACTGAATTGGTTGTTGGTAAATTTACAATAATTGCAATCTTCGCAGGATCCACCATCAATTCTTTGTTTACAGACAATGTGGCCAAGTAGAATCCCGTAGGGAACACGGAAAATATGCTTCTTCAGATTTAAGGAGATCTGATGTTGTCTACAGTTCTCACGAATCATTCTGAGATTCATGCAGTGGTTCTTCAATAGTCCAATCATCAAAATAGGATTCTAGAAACTTGTGCATAAAATCTTTAAAGGTTGCGACGACAACTCTGGAAAAGATGGGAGGTGCGTTCTTTAGACCAAAAGGCATTACTATGTACTGGAACGACCCCCATTCTATAGCAAAAGTCATCTCATGCCTATCTGCGGGATCAATCCTGATCTGATGATTGTTAACACCCGAAAAGTGCTCACTAGCTCATTTCCTTATTCACATGACCCATTTGTCCACTTTTCCACCATCTGAGCCTCTCAAGCCAACAAAAGGTCACCAAAAGACCTTAGTACACCCCTTTTCCCACTTAAAAAGATTATTTTTATCGTCCCACGAGTAGTCGGGGGCAGTGAGCGTTTCCAAAATTTGCTCATCAGTACGGAAGTAGTCAGACCATAAATCAAGGGGTTCTGGTTTGAAAGTGGTAGTCGAAGAGATCATATAGATGGTGTTAATCTCTCCGGATGAGGATGGTGCGGGAGGGTAGATCTCCTCGATAGTAGGGGGTGCCATCTCAAGGTCCAAATTGTTCATCTCGTAGAGAGCTACTCTGTAATCTAGGATGTCAGGACAATGATGTGAGTAGTGGCCGTAAATACCGCATATCGCACATGGGTGGTTGGTACGCAGGGATTTATCACGAGGCATGGGGTTTGGATCGAGTTTGACCACCGAGATGTTGGGGTTGTCGTCCAACATTTGCATGTGTTCCTGTAATGCAGGTAACTGTGGACACTGATGGGTTGGATGGCCTAACTCATCACACAACGAGCATTTTGGAGGAGCACGAAATACGGGGGGAGGTTTAACTGCCTTGGGTGGGGGTACCGCACTTTATGGTTGTGGGCCTGATGAGTGGAGGGGGATTCATCGATGACGAAGGAGTAGTGATACCGGGAGGTGGTTGAGTATAAGTAACAATGGGTTGTACCGGTTGCAGGATGACATTTGGTGTCGGCGGGGGAACGGGAGGCGTAATATACCACACGGGTAATCCCAATGTTAACCCGGGGAGACTAAGGGTAGCCATAACCGGGGTGCTTACTACACCAGAAGGAGGAAATAGAAAGGGGATTGTGTGGATGGGTGTAACTCCAATGTGACTAGGGACCAATGGTGGTTTGGGTAACAAGGAGGGTTGATTACCAGGTGTTTGTGAAAGAGTGCAGAGGTTAGCGACGTGGGTCTCTAGTGACGGTGGTGGAATGGCCTGGAATGTAGAAGTCATTGGCACGTCGGAGTATAGTTCAGGTCCCACTGATGAAACGAATGAGGTATTTGCACCAAAAACAGGTTGTTCAACCATGGGGAGAACATTTTCGGGTGCAGCGGGGGCCTTGGGATCGTAATAGGTGAGTTGGTCGACCTTGACCACGCGTCCCTCATGGGGGAACTGCATGGTACGAAAAACAGATGAGGCAACAGCCCACATGGCATACATGTAGCTGCAACCTACTAAGAGGTTATAATCGAGTTGGGCATTGATGACCTCAATGTCAATGAGTACGGTTTTACCCGCGAGCTGGATGGGGACATTAGCTAAGAGACCTTGGGGTTGAGCTGAACGGCCGTCGTAGGCTTGTAATGCAGTGGTGGACGGCTGGAGAGTAGGGGATCCCAAATTCTGCCAAACAAATGTGGACATGACACATGTAGAGGCCCCTTCATCGATAATGCACCGATGGATGACAAGATTCCAAACAGAAATGGAAACTTGGAATGCTAAAGAGGAAGGCAGGCATGGTTCAGACTGGTTCGAATCGAATGCTATCAGCTGTGAATCATTGGGGTCAATGGCGCCAATGGCAGAGAGTAAAGTCTTGCGCTGTGAAGGACAGTTTTTCAAAACTTCTAAAGCAGACATGGCTGCAGGAGACTGGGCTAAGTCATCGACGATGTTGTAATTCGATGCAGCGCGAGCATTGGGATTATTGTTGATGCGACGAAGTGGGAAGCGAGGTGCTTTGGGAGCGCCATCAAGTGGAGCCGGAGGTATATGTAATGTTTGATCTGTGGGATTAACGTTAGTGTTTTTGTCGGCGGGAGGGGCTTCAGAGGTGGAGCCATATTGATTCCGACGGGTTTGGAGGTTTCCATCGGCAGTCGACATCATCAACAAATGGTGAGTACCTGAATCGAACATTGGTTGATCAGGGGCTGCATAAGTGATCTGTTGTGGTGGCACGTTGCCCTGAGGGGGAGCTAATGGCTGAGTGTTCACTACACCCTGGTTTGGAAAGGGGTTTTGTAGCACCAAAGGTTGATGTTGAGGTGGTGGAGGGTTGGGTGGCGGCTGAGGAGCCGCTTGCCCTTGACGATAGTCATCGTCGGTCCAGAGTTGCCGAGCTCACTCCAAATGTGGGAAAGAATGTGTGTAATGACCATAGACCCCGCAGATAGAACAAGGGTGGTTTGTTCTGAGGTTATTATTTCTAGGCTGCTTGGGATTCCGATCAGGATTGCGGTTGGGAGGAGCAGCATTGTTATTTTGCGGAGGATTGGGAGGTGGAGGACCTTGCTGATGTTGTTGGTTATTACCTCGGTTACGACCTCTACCATGGTTCTGTTGTGCACCTTGGTTGCGCTAGTTGTTTTGGTTCTGGGGATGGTTGTGCTATGTGTACACTTGCCCTTGAGCAGTGGGAGGATTTTGGTTGGCCGTAGGTGCGAGAGCAGGTTGTGGTGCATAATAAGAAGGCGGGGCTGGAGGTGGTCCAGTTACCTGCTGGGGTTGTTGGTAACCCTGAGCTATTGGAGGTGTTGGGTTACCTGCCACAACTTGCTGTGGATAGTACACTGGTTGAGGTGCAGCTGGGGGGGCGTATGCAGGTGGTGCATGACCAAAACACTGAGGTGGACATGAAGGTCCATGGGTATGGTAGTGATGTGCCATGGGAGCATATGAACTGGTTGCTCCAGATTGAGATGTAGCCCGCAAAAGGTCAGGACCATGGCTAGAATGTGCAATAGAAAAGGGTTGGGGATGTGAGGCCATACGACCAATTATGCCATCAGCGACATGGGATGCCCCCGTCGCATCATGTTGGGATGACTCACCTCGAGGGGCGTCCAAAATAATGGTATACAGGTAACCCGATTGGGCGTAAATGAGGTCAAACTGTTGGGCTTTGAGGATGGCCTCTTCTTCAGACTGGGGTCATTCGGATGCCACATCCTTCATGATGAGAGGGAGGAGGGACTTGAGAAACCAATCTAAGAAGATATGGTCGTCTAACTTGATTTTGTAGAGGCTTCAACGTCGACGCCACTCATGAATGTGGTCAGTGATGTGGGTGGCCGTGTTCTGTCTGCAAGACAGTAGGATCTCAACTCCTGCATCATAGCGGACAGGTAACTGGAAGAACTGCAGGAAGGTTGAGGCAAGGGAGGTAAAGGTGGCATGCGTCCCATGGGGCTGCTCGATATACCACTTAGCTGCAGAGCCAGTGAAGGTGCGCTGTAACAGACGGAGGCGGATAGAGTCATCCACTATGGAGTTGGAGGAACACCATAGATGGAAGGACATGATATGGTTTTAGGGGTCCTCACCTTCCTTTCCCTCAAACTTAGGGATGTCAGAGGGGAGTTTGGTGGGCATGTGAGGCCACGCAAGATCGTGTCTGATAGGATCATTGGTGAGCCTGGCTAAGTCTGGCAAGTTCAGACTTGCCATGTATGGTAAGCTAGCAGATGTAGTGACTGGGACTGGGACATGCCTAGTCATGGTGGTATGATGTAGGGGTCCAGTAGCACCTAAAGTTATGCTAGGTATTGAAGGTATGTGTCCTCCAATAGATGTGGTCTGGTATGGGCCAGCGCTTCCAAGTGCAACATGGGTTACACTTGGGTTAGGAATAGTAGTGGTGATTCCTGGAATCTGGGTTGTGGGAATCAGAGGGGGTTACAATGATATCTAGAGAAACCATCAGTAAAAGAGTAGGCCTCATTCCCTCCAACATTATCAAGTACTTCGTTCGTGAAAGGAGTACGGAATGGGTCATGCATAGAAGCATCATTCATTTTTCTAAGATCCACACAAATCTTGATCTCACCTTTCGTTTTCTTGTCTTGAACGACCATGGGGCTAATCCACTCGAATTCTTCAACAGGTTCATTGATTCCTGCTTCGAGCATCTTATCTAGCTATGTGCAAACTCTTTCTTTGTACCGCGGGTTTAGTCTGTATGGCATCTGCTTCACAGGCTTGGCGCCTGGCTTCAAAGGTATTTTCATGACCCCTAGGTCTCCCAGAATGCCTTTCATTTCTATGAATTTCATCGGGAATAGCTCCTAATACTCATTTAAGATGTCTGCGATCTCTGCTACAGTCTGATCATCCCAATAGTCTCCAATTGATGTGAACTTTGGCTTTTCGCTTGTGCCAATGTTCACCTTCTGCATTTTTACTGGTCCACTCATGTCTGGGATTTCCAATGGAGGTCGCTCTACGTTGCGTGGACCCTCTGATTCTGGTATGTTTATGTTGTGTGGATTGTCCTCATTGTCTTCCTGTCTATCATCGGGTACTTCAGCTAGGTTATAACACTTGATGGGATGTTTTCCGTGTTCCTTCCCTTATGATCGTAGGTTCGCGGGAATCCCATCTTCCTTGAAGAATCCTTCCCATGTTATATTTTCGTGAGGATAGTTTTCCCTGCATATGCATTCCTTAATTATCTACAATGCATCATGGATCAGTGGGTTGTCATCGTCAAAGCTGAAGTCCTTCTGGAAGTTCGCAATTAACATATCCCAATCAGTGGTTTCCCTCCACAACTCCAGGTCTAGGTACCATTTTTTGGAATGTCATCATCCAGTGTATGTACAAATAGATGCACCCATTCTATTTGTGGCCTTTCCACCCATGCCTGTGAACAGACTTCAATATGCTGGATAGGATCTGTCTGTCCATTAAACTTTTCAAAAGGTAAAGTAACCCTGTCAGCAAACCGAATTTGCATCTTAATCCTGCATTGATCCCAAGTAGTCAATGTTTGCTTGTGTGCATCCCACCATCTAGCTGGTGTGTCGCGTAGTGCCATATCCAATGCTGGTAATCTATGCTCATCTGCAATAGCTGTAGTATATTCTTGGATGAAAGTGTAAACATTAGCAGAACCATCATACATGGGAATACGATTTACCTCCTTTCCGATCCAGCGCAGTGATTTCGTAACCTGCGCACACCTTCTCACTGATACTTCATGCATGTGGCTTTGCCAATTTTCCAGTCCTATCTACGATTCAGAGACACAAGAGCTGTCACATCTCTAGTTGAGTGTACCATCTGCAGTTTGATCAATGTAATCTTCCTGGTTCAGGGTGATTTGGTATAGTCTATCCAAGTCTTGACCCTTGGATTCCTCCTGAATTGGTTCACTGTATCTATCCCCATCTGTAGGATACAATGGTGTGATGACCCTAAGATGCTTTCCTTCGAATATCATCTTCTTTGTCTTCAATTTTATGATAGTCAGGTTATCCATGGCCCACTCAATTCCTAACAGTGCAGGAAAAGGTTGAATATCGTTCACAATCTCGATAACTTCAAAGTCTGCATGACTCTGGACTCCATCGATGTCAACCACCACATCAACTAACCAGCCAAAAGGTATGACTTTCTCTTGGTTAGCCATTCTCAATTGGATAGGTGACCATAACAACTTTGGTCGACCCATCTACTACCATGTCTGCTTAGTCAAGACATTCACTTCAGATCCCAGATCAAGGATGACTTCGTCCATATCAAAATCTCCTATCTGTGTGGTAAGCCTCATTTCTCGGCCTATTCTTTTATGCTTCCTTATGTGATGTATGGCACTATCGGAAGTAATTGTTCCCGTCTGTGGTTCATATTGGTTTATGAGCTTCTGTAGCTCTGCTATGGCATTTTCATTTTTTAGTAGCTTCATGCAGCTTTGCAGGAACTGCGCAACGGAAGTGCCGACAGCCATTGTGGTATTTTTTTTGTCATAAGCAGCTGGCATGTCTTCAACATGTGGTTTTTCACTGCGCACCGGGAACCTCAGTGACTTAGTTGCCAATTTTCCAAAGGTATCCCGCGTGTCGATAAATACCTCCTTGTTCTTTCGTAGGTCGAGAGAAGGTGTTTTTCCCGGAGCTTTCCTTATCCATACTGTCTCAAGAGGGGTCTTCTTTGTGTGAGCTCCCCTGATGTTGAAGCTTCTACTCCCCTATCGCGGCCTGTCTCAGTGCCACTGCGTGTGACCACGTTGATGTCCGGGTCCACTGGTCTATTCTCTGCTGCGATCCACTAGATGTTTGGAGTTGGTGCCTCCATCAGTCTTCTTTTTTGCATTTCCACCTCTAGCACTGGGCAATCTTCAATAACATGCTCAAATGATTTATAGTAGTTGCATGTAGTGCATGGGTTAACGCAATGTCTAGACACATTACCTAGCTGGCCACAATTATAACAAATGACCGAGCCGTGGCCTCTTCCCTGCACCGAGCCAGCATTTCTTCCTCTGCCGCGGTATCCACCACCACAGCCTCTATATCCTCCTTGATCATATTGCGTGTTTTCTTGTTTGGGATGGTTTTCTTCTTGTACATGGTAGAAGCCAACGCCTCTCATTGCATCCATATCTCGTTTTCTTTCGTTCATTAGCTCATATGCACAGCAGTTGGATTCATCATGTCCAACTAATTTACAGAAAGTGTAATATAAATTTTTGGGTGTTTTCACATATTTATGTATGAGATAGCAGTCTTCAGGTCTGTGTCTTGTAGTTCTACAAATTTCACATCATGGGGCCTAATTCTGATTTATCGGGTTGGGTGCACCACTGTTAAGATAGTCGCAGAATAAAGGGAAATGCTCGCGATCATGGCATTCTCCTTTACAACTTGTACACCAGACCTCATGCCTAGGTTCATACCTTTGTCCTTTTCCATTCTTCATGCTTTGTAGTTCTAGTGTCAGGGTGGTTAGCTGGTTCTAGATCTGAGACATCCCAGAACTAGTCTCACCATTCAGCGAAGCCTATAGCTTCATTTCGATCTCCAAGGCCTCTACCTACGACGCAACCTTCTATTTCATCAATGGTAATCTAATGTGGGAAAACAACGCAGCAATAAACCATTCCTTGTGTTGTTTTGTAGCTATAACAAAGCTCACCTGGTCCAATAAGGTCTTGAACTTTTGATCAAACTCCCAGACTATTTCAGTCAGTCTCTGCTTTATTTCTTTCAACTTGGTTATACACTGAGATTTAGGTTTGGGTTTCTTAAACTCTGCCACAAGCTCAACTTTAATTTCTGCGAGGGTTCCCGACTGTGTCTGAGAGTACTTCATAAACCAGTGTAAAGCTCTGTCTCTGAGGGTGGTAATGAGCTGCGCTCTCTTCACAGCATCATCTTGGATTTGTCTTATGCTCCATACGGCTTCACAAAGAAACCAATGCTGGTCAGGGTCTTCTAGACAAGTTCATTTAAATATCGATAGCTTCATATCAGTGTTTTCCATTGTCCTATTAGTAGGAGCACCTAGATTTATGCGCGGTTGTTGTGATGGGATCTTCATAGTGAATGTAAATGAGAGTATCGGAGTGGATGTACTCGGTTGAGTATCCTGTGGGGTGGGATGTGTAATGGGTGGGCTTTGAGATAAGGGAGGCGCGGTCTCTACAACCGACGGATTTTGAGGGGTGAGTGGTGGCACGGCTTCATTGTTAAGGTCACAAGGAATCTCAGTATCTATGTGGAGTCCAGTGCCTCCAAGATTCTTATTAAATTTATATCTCTTCCCACTTCTAAGATTATGGGTGTCTTAGTCAGAATCACTATATATACTATTTACCATGACAGACTTGAAAATATTAATGCATTCTTAAAACACCTTTCTCAGCTAAGAACATCTTAATGTATAGACTGAGATTGTTTAGGTACTTACCTTGGAATCCATCAAAAAAGTATCCTTCTGCTTGGATGTAGGATTTGAGTGTGTCTATAGCAAATTCTGTTACGAAGCCTTCTAGCATGTGATCGACCCAGAAGTCAGCTGCACGTGTTAATGGGATGTCTATTGCTTTGAGCTGCATTATGAGCTCTGGAGTCCACTCTGTAGGAACTCCTCCTTGAAAACAGGTTTTCTTCTCTGCAAGCCACGAGATCCACTTGTGCAGCTCATCTGGTAATGATGCCCAGAAAATCTCATGAATATCTTTCCACAGATATCTATTCAACCACTATTCGTCAGATAGATGCGGGTGTCTATTATCTTGCCTTGCAAAGTCTCTTACGGTCTTGTCACACCAAGCCTAGATCTCTGTCTTTTCAGGACGCCAATTGTCGGAGCCTTCCGAGAACTGATGTTCTTCGTCACACAGTATGGATGCAACTCATAGTGGATTCTAGCACGGCAACGGAACCATTTGTTGGCTTACCATCTGTTGACCCAGAGGGTTTTCAAGAAAGACCCAGGTTCTTCGCGGTTTCCCCTTGACCAACAAAACCCTTTCGCACTGGCCCTTTCGACAACAACTTACGAGTAGGTTGAGGTCTCACCCGAGGTGTATCTATGGGGTACTATAGAATCAAGTTTCCACAGTAGGTGATGAGTTGTTTAGTCTGATGTACTACGTAGTGTGACACGGGACGTGTGCTGCAGGGAAAGACTGCGCGGCGACAGATGACACCGCGGTCCACACCTTTGAATTCTACTTCCACGAAATTTCTTTGTGACTCCGGCTGATGCAGTTCACACTAAGACTTGAAATACTTGCAATTAACTAGAGTACTGAAGTTATTAACACTCAATCATTCATTCATTCACTTAGGGTGTTCGCTGCTCAAGCATGTGCCATAGAGACAGTCCAACTACCATGCATTCTCCCTACTACATAATGTGAAAGTGCTTAAACAATATCTAACACTTAGCTAAATAACTAATTCATTACTACTTCATAAGTAGAGGCCAAACATTCACCACTCATCTATTCATGCAGAACTTAACATATTATTTCCATATTCTCCTGATGGCAAATACATATAAAAGTCCTATCATAACGGTATGCAAGGGAAAATTCAGACATTCACTCACAGGAAGCAAATAAATGCACAATACACAACCAATCACACTGCACAGTATTTAATGTGGTTCACTCCCCCGGGTGGGAAGCTACATCCACAAGAACTGTTGTTATATATATCTTTTGGGAAGGGCACAACAGTTCTTAGTCTGCACACTAAGCTACAGACTCTCTTCTCTCTCAGATAGGTCTCTGCGCACTCAGCTACAGAGCCTTTACAATATCTTTACTCAGAAAAGATCTTACAATGCTCTGTACTAAACTTCTAGCTCTTTCCCATACAAAATTGCCTCCTTTTATAGATCATGCCCGTAGGTCATGTCTTTACAATCCTAAAGGCCGAAACCCTTAGGGCTTCCAAAATTGCTACGGTTTCTCTAAACCGAACTGCTAGCCTCCGGTAGCAAGTGCTCCATCGTGGCGGTCCTCCATGCCTTCATCCTGTCGCTATCGGTCTTTCTGTTGTGTGCACGCCAACAAGTCACTTTCCTCGAACTGATCTTCCTCAAATGACCTCATACAACTGGCTCAGCTCCTAGTCGCTTTCATCAAACCGTTCTTCCTCTAATGGCCTCGTACACTTGGCTGCTTTCCTGATTTTCTCATGGCTGCCGCTCAGCCTCCCTGTAGCATCTTTTCCAAAATTAGACCGTCGACCGTCTAACCGGTACCCGTGCCCGACCTCCATCCAACACTCTGCTTTGCCGGCTCCACGTGGACTGGTCACTTCACAGCGCTGCTTCCTCGCAGCACAAATCTTTGGAGCACCCTTCGAAGTACTGCCAAAATTTGGTTGCTGTGCGCAACTTCGCAGCATCCCCAACACTTGCACAAAATTGTATTTTTGTTGAGTTGCGCTCATCTCCGTAGCTAAAACTCCTTCTGTTATCAAAATTTTCCCCAACTTGGGCCAGGCCCAACATATACTCAGCCAGATTATTGATGTCTGGTCCCAAACATGCACCTCCCAATACTACCAACTGACCTGTGGGAGAATAAAATACCCATGAGGTTGCATCAAGGGCTCGAGTGATGAAGCTAGAATTGTCAGTAAATCCTATGAATACCCCAATCGCCATCTGAAACAACAAACAACATACTATATAAGTGATGAACCAAGACAAACTATACAAACTATACATTATATACAAGAAAATGTATATGAACTAAGCATAGTACTTCTTCAAGTAGGGCCCATTTTTAGGCTCTAGAAAATTATTTCCCTCATAGTCGATTAAAAAATAATCTCCTTTTTTCAAGACACATGAGATAATATAGGGGCCAAACCACATGGAATTAAATTTACCCACCCTTGAGGGTTCCTTGTCTTGGTCATAGATTATCACAAGTTCACCTTCGGAAAATACTCTAGGTTAGACAGACTTATCGTATTGGTTCTTGACTCTTTTCTTGTGTGCCTCATTTTCTATAGCATCATCTTACCATTATTCATCAAGATGTTCTAGTTGTACTAACCGTTATTCCAAAATGGAAGTGTTAGGTAAGAGCTGAACAACTAACTTCAAGGAGGGAATCTCACATTCAATTGGTGTTATGGCTTCCACCCCATGAACGAGTTGGAAGGTGGGGAATCATGTAGCGGTATTAAATGTAGTTCGGTAATCCCATAAGGATGGGTATTAGATGGATATAACATGATGTGCCAGTTATATCTTTTGGCATTAACGATACATAGTAGAATGATCTTATATCTTTTGTTTACTGCTTCTACTAGTTGACCATTAGCTTGTGGATAGAAAGGAGATGTATGCTCTTGCTTAAATCCCAACATAGAGGTTAATTCAATAATCATATAACTTTGAAAGTGACTTCCAACATAGAGGTTAACTCAATCATCATGTAATTTTTAAAGTGACTTCCATGATTAGCGACAATCTCCTTTGGGATACCAAATCTAGAAATGACTTTATTGAACATTAAGTAAGCTGTAGTTTCCCCATTAGCCTTAAATGTAGGCATAAATTCCACCCACTTAGTAAAGTAGTCTACATCTACTATAATGTACTTGTGCCCCCTACAGAAGATGGGTTGCAAGTCATAAAATCGAACCCCCAGTTGGTGAATTATACTATGGAAATGATGCCAAAAAGAGGAGTAGTATACACACGCATTTTCTTGATGAACATTTTACATGGATGACAGTGTTTAACTATTTCCATGCAATATTTAAAAATTGACAGCCAAAAATAACAAATGCATAAAATTTTCTTAGCTGTAACTAATCTAGACAAATGGCCCACACATGCTCCACTATGGGCATCATTTAAAATTGACTCAGCTTCTTCATGGGTAAAACAACGATGTAAAATAGAATCTACTCCTCTCTGGTACAAAGTGTAGTTGATGATGAGGTAAATCTTAGAATTATGTCATAAACGTCTTTGTTCATCCCTAGAAAAGGTTGGAGGGAACTTCAAAGTCTGAATATAAATTAGAATATCTCCATACCAAGGGTCTGATGAAGAAATAAAAAATATGTGCTCATCAGGAAATGATCTTTCTTGGAATTCATGGATTTCCTCATTCAGACACCTTGAGATTAATTCTGTGAAAAATAGAGATTTCTTATACTTTGCATATTGGAACTCAAGATCAAACTCTTATAATATAACAATCCATTTGTTGTATTTTCCCCCTATTATTCGTCAGGTCAAAACAAATTGAAATGGATTGACATCTGCAATTACCATTGTTTTTTGCAAGAGAATATAATGTTGGAGTCTATGGATAGCATAAACAACTGTCAAGGCTAATTTCTCAACAAGAGAGTAACTATTCCTGGGACCTACAAGAAAATGGATGAGGTAATAGATAACGTGTTCCTAGAGCTTGTCATCTTCCCGAACTAACAGTATACCTATCATTGAATCTGATGCAACCAAATATAGAAGAAAATCCTTCGTGTAATCCATTTCCTAAGTAAGGGAGTTGTTAATAATGCTTTCTTAATAGTTTCAAAATAATTTTGCATAGCTTCATAACAAATGAATGGGACACCCCTCTTAAGCAGACGCATAAATCCTTTGGTAATTCTAGCATAGTTTACTATGAACTTTCTAAGAAAATTAGTGTTCCATTGAAGACTCTAAAGTTGTGGGATAGTGCGAGGAGGATGCAGATTTACAATAGCCTCAAATTTTAATGGATCGACCCTGATTCCCTTGTTGGATACTATGAAACGCAACATTCACATAAGGATCACGTATCTTTCAATATCTAGCAGGAAAAACATCCACATAAGGATTGACGATATGTTTTATATCATGGAAAGAAAAACTCATTGCACGCTGGAAAGTAGCTCCAACATTTTTCAATCCAAAATTGATCTTCCTATAAGCGAAGGTACCCCAAGGACAGATAAAAGATCTCTTATGTTGGTCTTCAGGTTTAATTTGGATTTGATTATATCCCTAAAATCCATCCATGAAGGTAAATATTTCACTTCCTACACATTCATCAATAATTTTATCCATGAAAGGTGTGGGATAATTGTCTTTGGGATCGGCTTTGTTAAGATCATGAAAATACCTACAAACTCTGATTGCAAGCTATTTGTTGTCTACTAGAATAGGATTAAATACCCATTCCTTCATAGCAATAGGATATATGAAACCAACTTTTAGGAGTTTTTCAACTTCAACTTTAATAGTTGCTACCTTCCTATCGTTAACTGGACAAAGTTTCTATTGAACATGTTTGCATTGGGATACATTCTAATTTTGAATGTTCAGCGATCGATGGGTCTATGTGTGGAAGCTCCTCATATGACTGAAAAAACATTGTAGAATTCTTTAAATAAATCGGTGTAGATACGAACTTCTTCTTTAGAACAATTTGCACCAATAAAAATATTTTCCACGACACGAGGGTCCTTGGAAATGTTGATGGGTATAGTTTTTGAACAAAATAGGAACTTGGCACTAAAATTGTAATTGATACCGAAATCAATTTCTTAGAACATTTGAATAATTTAACCTCTGTGCATAAGATGTCATGTTCAAAGGCTTGTTTCAATAATCATATCCCATAATGAAAGAAAGACAAGAAAAAAGATTGATAAAATCAAGAATTACCTTTGATGTCCCAATGCAAAGCTTGGTTGATATGACATTGCAGACATTCCTTTATCCTTGGGTTCTATAACCAAAGCAACCTGCATCATACAACAAAATGCAATGTTTAGATATTAAGAACCAGAGCAGTGTTGCATTATTGAAGACTAAACAAGAATGTCCTTTAAATTTTGTGATTATTCTTAGTTACTAAGTAAGTTGCCATGGATTTTATATCAAGTGGAGTTAAAAAAAATTGTATTTCATGTTAAGAGAGGGTGTTAGAATAAGTGATGCTCAATAATATATTAGGAGTCCTGACTCCTGATATATTATGTAGTAATGTGTAATAAAGGTCATGGGTGTTAGTGACCAATTAAGTTAATGATAAAAATTAGTATTGGTAGTTAGGGATGATCATGTAGTGCATCATGCCATTAAAGCATTTTGTTTTGAGACACGCTCCCTGAAATTGCCCTAAGAGTTTTTCCACTGTAATTGGAGAAACAGGAATGTTGCATCCCTATCTTCATTTCCATGTTTTTCTTCAACTTATGTATCCTCTAGGTTATAAAACATGGCTATCAAGAGAAGAATCTGGAGCAACTTGAGCTAGTGAATTACATTGAGTAAGGTTGGGAAGCCTACAAGACAGTCATGGCATAGTATAACAATGAATAGAGCTTCCACAGTAGAATGTTTCCAGATACATAAAATCCAAACCGTGCGTTAAAAGTAGGAACACATATCAAATGCAGGGGCTCAACAAATAAACTTAGACCCCATTTCCTATGTGTTTGACTTATTGAGCTGAAGATTGTTGCTAAGGCTGGGCATTATAAATCTTTCAAAACATTTTTGTGGCAAGACATTCTAGTGGGATGCTTTCCCATAACAGTTACCAGTTATGTTTTTTGTGTAGTTGTGATTGAATTATGCTCTAGGCATATAGGTCACAGGGATATTGTAGTCCATTTAAATGTCTTGAAGTGTTCCTCATGGAGATCTATTTTTCCAGATGTTAAACAGCGATCATTAAAGACACATGTTTTACTCTCAGCATCACTTTTTGGATATTGTAGTTGATTAAAAGATTTTCAAGTGTCCTGAGGGAAATCTGTTTTTCCAGCTGTTTAACAGCTATCGTTGAAGGCACGTGTTTTGTTCTCAGCACCACTCTTTGTCAATTGTTTTTGCTCTGGCCACTGTCCTACAAAAAAGCATTCCGTAGGTTATTGTGTTCCAACTTCAACTATGATCAATTTCGACTTATCATGTTCCTGGGTTGATTTTATGGTCCGTAAAATGCAAAACTGCTACAAAGCCTAGATTGATTATGGTTATATCTTCTGTTGTTGCACCATAGGATTGTTGTGCATGCCATTTTTTGCATACATCTAGATTTCCATCATATTTTTATTACTGATTCTCAAATCAGAGAATCCTATCCAACATGGAGCCAATACCTATATTTAATGCAAACTATTCCATATTTTGCTTTGAGCCTTGAGGACGGTAGAACTCACATTGTTGAGAAATTTGGAGCAAGAAGTTCAGGATGCAACATGAATGTGGAAGATGTGCCACATATTGCAATTCCAATGTCTGTTATAGAAGTTCTTTTCTGTTTTTGGAAAAATGTCATAGATTAATACAGGAAATTGTTACAAATGCTGGCTTACACGAACGAACAACGTTTTTGTGCAGAGTGAGACCAATGATCACCGATCATTGGGTTACTGAGATAGCTGAAGTCCAATGATAAATCATTTGGATGTGTAATTACAAATTTTGGTCATCTATATTCTCTATTTACTGAATTGGTCACCTTTGAAAGAACATTAAAAATTCTAGTTTCTACTGGATGTAGCGTGCTAGCCCAAATTAGTTTGTCAGCAGTCATTCCCAACAACATCGAAAAAACATTAAAAACTCTACACTCTACTGGATGCAAATTGCTAGCTCAAAGTGGTTTGTCTGTCTCAGCATCAGCATTCATTCTCTGAATGTTACACTTCATTCTGCATTTGCCTCTTCAACTTCCTTCAGGGCCTCTTGCTCTTCCTCAATCTTCTTGAACTCTCTAGTAATTCCCAACGTGTAAGTCATTAAAATTAATCCAAAAATTTAAAAGTACTGCCCTGCAGGCTTACCACATCTCATAAGCTTTTCTTTTTAGTATTGCAGCCTAGCGACCACTATTCTGTTCTGTGGCTTTACACTACAGCTTTGATACATTTCTGTCCTGCGGCTATAGCTCTGATGTGTAAACGAGTTGGGGATTGACAATACTTAAAAGTCCTTCACTGAAATAATCTCGCTAGAGAAGAGTTCAGCCTATAGATGTCTCAATATGAGTGCACCCTACAGTTCAGTTTTTGCGTGCATCACAATGACATTCAGTTGTGTTATATTTCAGTTGTATGCACCCAGGAGCTGACCCAAGCACACAACCTCGAATGCAGTCACATAGCTTAATTCAATGCAGGCGTGCTGATGTGGATGGACAATTTAGCAAATAGTCAAGAGTGGAACCCTGACGGTCATAACGGATTGTCGTCTCCATCAGGAACATAGATAGAGAACAAATGGGTAGCTTTATTGCTACCCACAAATTCTTATATAATTCACATTTTGTTCGACATACCAATCACCAATAGGATCCAAAATATTTATGGCATCCTCAGAAAACATCATGCAAGGTTTCCCATATACAGTCTTGTACGAGTGCCAAAAAAATCCTCACATATGGATTTGTAGGTCGCCGCATATTTCTTCTTCCACAAATTCTAACAAAATACATGAATAGGGGATTTGAAGGGTTTCATGACCAGCCCATTCCCAGGAGGAATCTGGTGAGTCCATTAAATAAAAATCCATCTAAAAATTATAAAAAAAAATTCAAAAAGAAAGCTAAACAAGAAGAGAAAATATACACTTGGATGAATTTTGACAATATTATAGAACTTATAGGGATGTTCATGACATTGGGCTTGAAGCATACCTTGAAATGGTTGTTGTATAAAGCTCGATATAGCTAAGAAGATCAAGTTTCCAAGTTCATTCCACTCCCTGTTTGGATTCCATATGTCTCATCAAGTGTTGGTAATACAGATCTAATATAATAATTGCTCTAGAGTGCCTAGTAAGCCCTGTCCATATCATTCTTAGCAGCAAAGGTGAGAAAGCAATTTAATGATATTTGACATTGATTCCCCTTTGATCTATAGATCTAATTAGGTTTTTCAATGGCCCAGGCCTGGCTATCTGGGAACATGTACAAGCGCATTTCAAATACTATGTTTTCCTTGAAGGCCAAGCTCATTGGTCTCTGAGATAAGAACACCAGATTCATATCGAATCTTAAGACTGAAACATAACAATCACTTTAGGTTTTTCTTTATGTATTGTCTTGTCTTCTTTCTACATGAATTTGTAGTGAGATGAACAATTTTCTAATGGGAAAACCGTTGACAACACCACTATCTGCTGGAGTCGTGGATGGTCTTGCCACTTCGTTAAAAAAACTGGTGAATTTTATGTGGGGGTTTAAATCAAACGGAACTAAATACTAAATCCGGTTTGCATATTATGTATCTGGAAACATTCTACTGTGGAAGCTCTATTCATTGTTATACTGTGCCATGACTGTCCTGTAGGATTCCCAACCTTACTCAATGTAATTCGCTAGCTCAAGTTGCTCCAGATTCTTCTCTTGATAGCCATGTTTTATAACCTAGAGGATACATAAGTTGAAGAAAAACATGGAAATAAAGATAGGGATGCAACATCCCTGTTTTTCCAATCAGAGTGGGGAAACTATTAACTCAAGTTGCTTCAGATTCTTCTCTTGATAGCCATGTTTTATAACCCAGAGAATACATAAGGTGCTAAGAAGCATGAAAATGAAGATAGGGATGCAACATTCCTGTTTCTCCAATCCGAGTGGAAAAACTCTTATGGCAATTTCAGGGAGCGTGTCTCAAAACAAAATGCTTTAATGACATGATGCACTACATGATCATCCCTAACTACCAATACTAATTTTTATTCATTAACTTAATTGGTCACTAACACCCATGACCTTTATTACACATTACTACATAATATATCAGGAGTCGGGACTCCTAATATATTATTGAGTGTCACTTATTCTAACGCCCTCTCTCAACATGAAATACAATTTTTTTTAACTTCCCTTGATATAAAATCCATGGCAACTTACTCAGTAACTAAGAATAATTACAAAATTTGAAGGACATTCTTGTTCAGTCTTCAATAATGCAACACTGCTCTGGTTCTTAATATCTAAACATTGCATTTTGTTGTATGATGCAGGTTGCTTTGGTTATAGAACCCAAGGATAAAGGAATGTCTGCAATGTCATATCAACCAAGCTTTGCAATGGGACATCAAAGGTAATTCTTGATTTTATCAATCTTTTTTCTTGTCTTTCTTTCATTATGGGATATGATCATTGAAACAAGCCTTTGAACATGGCATCTTATCCACAGAGGTTAAATTTTTCAAATGTTATAAGAAATTGATTTGAGTATCAGTTACAATTTTAGTGCCAAGTGCCAAGTTACAATTTTAGTGGCATCTTATTTTAATGTTCTAAGAAAATCCTTTGTGTAATCCATTTCCTAAGTAAGGGAGTTGTTAATAATGCTTTCTTAATAGTTTCAAAATAATTTTGCGTAGCTTCATAACAAATGAATGGGACACCCCTCTTAAGTAGACGCATAAATCCTTTGGTAATTCTAGCATAGTTTACTATGAACTGTCTAAGAAAATTAGTGTTCCATTGAAGACTCTAAAGTTGTGGGATAGTGCGAGGAGGATGTAGATTTACAATAGCCTCAAATTTTAATGGATTGACCCTGATTCCCTTGTTATATACTATGAAACGCAACAATCCTCTAGATTCAACAATGAAGATGCAATTATTGGAATTCAAATGAATCTTGTAGTGTCGACATCATTCAAACACAAGGCATAACTGATTAGTATGATCACGTCTCTTTCAATATCTAGTAGGAAAAACATCCAAATAAGGATCGACGATATGTTTTATATCATGGAAGGAAAAACTCATTGCACGCTAGAAAGTAGCTCCAACATTTTTCAATCCAAAATTGATCTTCCTATAAGCCAAGGTACCCCAAGGACAAATAAGAGATCCCTTATGTTGGTCTTTAGGTTTAATTTGGATTTGATTATATCCCTAAAATCCATCCATGAAGGTAAATATTTCACTTCCGGCACATTCATCAATAATTTTATCCATGAAAGGTGTGGGATAATTGTCTTTGGGATCGGCTTTGTTAAAATCATGAAAATACCTACAAACTCTGATTGTACCCTGTTTGTTGTCTACTAGAATAGGATTAAATACCCATTCCTTCATAGAAGTAAGATATATGAAACCAACTTTTAGGATTTTTTCAACTTCAGCTTTAATAGTTGCTACCTTCCTATTGTTAACTGGACAAAGTTTTTATCGAACATGTTTGGCATTAGGATACATTCTAATTTTGAATGTTGAACGATCGATGGGTCTATGTCTGGAATCTCCTCATATGACTGGGAAAAAACATTGTAGAATTCTTTAAGTAAATCGGCATAGATACGAACTTCTTCTTTAGAACAATTTGCACGGATAAAAATATTTTCCACAACACGAGGGTCCTTGGAAATGTTGATGGGTATATTTTCTGAAATGTTTGACATATTATATTTAGCATAAATTCCATGTTGAGCTAAAGGGTTTATTGGCCTATCATCATTCCTAGGAAGTATCACATGAAAATCCTCATTCTCTTTTTTTCTAAGAATGGAAGGAAGTAAGATCTATGATGCATATCGTCCCATGGTTTGTCGGGTCCTACCATATCCTCCATAATAGACTCATCTATAGTAAAGACTGTGTCTAAACAATCTAATGAATGAGAAGAATCAATAACCCATGTAGGCTCATAACCAAGGTCCGACTTTTCTAAGACTGAAAACGTTGGAGTGGGATTCGTAGCAGCATTAAGAGTAGCTTGATAAATTATTTCCGTCGTGGTTAAAGGTATGGTTAGATGACTACGTTGAGAATATTCTTCTAACTCAAGTGAAGTTGGAAGGATCCAAGGATCATTTTTATCGAAATTTAATAATAAGGATCCTCAAATACATAATCAAAATTATGAACACTAGTTGAACCAATGTAATTGACAAGAGCAGGAAGGTTAAAAGTGCCCATAAGGGATGGATACATTAATGCACCTAAAATTTCATTGGACGTATGGTTCTGATCAATCCAAGGTATATTAGAGTCTTAGGGAGTCGAAGTACTCTTTCGAGTATATTTCAATTAGTCAATTGTGACAATTTTTCCTTCATGGAGAAATAGTAAAACTAGGAACACAAACGATGGGATTTCTTACATGGCATAAGTCCAACTTCTCCCTAACAAAAAATTGTATTCAAGGGGAGTGTCAATGACTTGAACTTATACTGAAACTCTTTTTCCTCCTAACTCAATATCAAAAGATGGAAGGATTGCATGAGCTCTAAAATACCTTCCATCGAATCCAGTTAGTAAGGTTGTAGATGGAACTAACTCTGAGGATCCCAAAGAGATGGCCATAACACATGTTGATGCACCTTTGTCAACAATATTTCGTCCAATCATTTTAGAACCATTGATAATGTCGATCTGAAATTTGACATGGTAAGGAAAATGATGTTTAAATTTTGTCATATAAAATTTATCCACTAAATTGCTTGTGGACTCAGCATTTCCTATGGAAACCAAAAGTGCATTCCATTGTAATTGGAAACTTTGCAACACTTATAGTGTGGACATCTCGCAAGGTGTTTGGGCTAAGTATTCAACAATAGAATAATTGGCAGCTGCCTTGGCATTACAATTGTGTATAGCTCTCTTATAGACACCTTTTGGTATCTTTGGCATAGAATATACAACTTTCTCTATGAATAGGATTTTGCAATTCATGATTTTCTTTATCCTTATGCGGGGGTTCATGACTATAATTTTTTTCTCATATTTCAAAAAAGGTACTCGAACTCATCATATGGATATAGGGTTCATCAGATGATGAAGCATTTTGTGTGTCTCTGTCTGAACTAGAATTACCTGAAGCCATATGTTTTCCTTTAGGAAGAGGATCTTTTAATAGAACTAGTTGTTGTTGCTGCAAAATCTCTTGGGATTCCTCTAGCAAGGGGCATTGGTGTGTGAGGTGATATCCTTTGCATATTTTACAAGGAAATTTGACCTTCTTATGTTCCATTTTACCCCCATCAGCATTATTTTTGTTCTGGGGTTTGATTTTTTTCCCTCTCCTTTCTTGCCCTTATTGTTGTTTTTATTTCTACTAGGTTGCTGAGGAAATTTTGGATTAGACTGCACATTATGTACAAAAATAGTATGAGAACAAGAGGTAGTAGATACAGCTGTGAGCATTGAAGGGATCTTAACAGATAAAGATTTTATTTTATTTGCAAGTGAAACTACAGTTGGATTGTAAATGGAGCCAACAATGCTATCGACACGTGGTCTAGATTTTGGTTTCACGGTATCAGTATTTGGCCTCGGTGCATAGGGAATAATGTAATCCAAGATTCCAAATTGTGAATAAATTAAATCTAATTGTTGTTCCTTAAAAATAGCTTCTTCCTGATTTGTAACTCCTAAAGTAGATACGTCTTTCAAAATATAAGGTAATAAAGATTTCATAAACCGTTATAGTAAAAAATCGAGAGGTATATTGGATTTTATCATTCTCTTCCTTATTCACCACTCCTAAATATTATCTAATATGATGGATTTGTTTTTTCTAAAAGTGGACAAAAGGTTTGTACCAACATGATACCAAACGGGAAGTTGGAAGTGATTACTGTCACTTATCACCAAAATCATAATAAGAAATGGATGACAATTCAATATATCATTTAGCTGCTACTCTAGTAAGGGTCCATTGAAATGTCCTTAACCTTATCGAATCGTCATTCAACAAATTTGAAGCGCACCATTTTGTAACATGGTCCTCTGGATCTTCACTAGTTTTGCCTTCAAATTTTGGAATATCCGAAGGAAACTTAGTGGGAATAGGAGGCTAAGCGGGGTTGTGACACATTGGGTGATTCATATGTTTGGACAAATATGGCAAGTTCAAAGTTGCCAGAAAAGGAAATATAGGTTGTGTTGAAGGTGAAATTGCATGTGGTCTCACATAGGAAAATTTTCTAGTTCTGTCATGTCCAAAAAATTGTGGAGGTATGCCCTCATAGATCCCTTAGGAAGGGTGAAATCCTTGAAAAGGATGGGGCTAGTTTTGAAAATAGTTTCCTCCATACATCCCTTGCGAGGGGTGTGGCCCTAAAAAGGATTGAACTGATTTGGAAAGGGGTTTCCCCAAGTCGTAATAGGTTGGGAAGGGTTCGAACATTTCCCATAAGTACCAAATGTTTGGGTAGTACTAGTCCCTGCTAACATACTAGAAAACGGGAAGGCATTACCTGATCTACCAATATTTCTAGTTTGAGGATTCCATTCCCAAATAGATTGGTTCCAGTTGTGGACCAAAAAGGATGTCCAATTCCTAAAGAAGGAATTGAGAAAGGGATGTGTGCACCTCCCCAAGAACAAGCTTGGAAAGGTATAGATGTTCCCATACTGGAACCAAAATATGTGGGGAAAGAGATAGTTTGAGTTTGGGGAAGACTAAGATTCATCATCGCAGAAGAAAAACTAGCAAAAGGAGTAGTTGTTGAGTTAAAAGTTGATTGTACAACGATAGATCATGGTGTTGTTGAAGTATTTGCAAATGTGTTAGTTGTTGAGCTTATGTTGATAGTACTACTCTAGTTTAGACTAGGACTCTAGGTAGATACAATAGGAGAAAACCCTCCTAGGACCATAGCCGAAGTAGGGGTATGAGGTTCCCCACTTCCAAAAACTTCACCTATGTTGTTCATTGGAAATCCTCTAAAATGATAACAGTAGTTGAATCAAAATCTGATGCAACTAAAACAACTACAAGGAGAGGGCCGTTGATATCAACTAAAGGTGTATTGTAAGGTCTAAAAAAACCATCAGTTTGAAGATATTCAACCCTAACGTTTTCTTGGTGTGAAGTGTTTCATTCTATTGTTAATATTATTTCAGAAGACCCTAATTGTTCAAATCAACTAGATGTATTCAAACAATGCCTCCAAGATGAAGGTGGAGGCTCCACTCTTAGAGGTGGTAGATTATGTTTAATTTATTTTAAAACCATTTGTTATTTGTTGCCTCACTATTCATTCACAGAAAAAAGGAAGGGTATAAATTAGTGTGACACATAGTGCAACACATAAAGTGAATTTAAGACCATTTGCTTTCTTTTTATTTAATAGAAATAGTTTAGTTTAAAAAATAATGGATTTTCACAAACAAACAAAAAATAGCTATTAAATTTAGCAAAACAAATGAATAATAAAATGACTCATTTCAACATTTCCAAGTTCACCTCCCACACCAATTTTTCATTTTCATATAAATGCACAAATATTTGTAATCATTGTTAAATATTTTTAGTATTTAAAGTGGGGATGCCAAATTTAGAGGTTAGAGAGGATGATATGTATCTTTCCAAGAGCTAATTTTGTGTTTCTGATTTAATTTAATAGTTGGTTGTGATGTGGATGGATCTTTTCAGCATGTCATCAATGATAATGTAGTGGATGTAGTTCAAGAAAAGCATATGCAACTTAGATGGTTTTAAAATTAGTTTTTCCAATGATAAAAGACTTTAAGTGAAACTTATTTATTAATTGTACTTGTGCTCAGTAAAAATGTTTTATTAAAAGGGGAAATGGACGACTCTTTGATTATAGACTTTTACATTCAAATCATTGTGTTGAGGGGGTCCCTTCCCCCACAAACATACGGGTCTCATACACCAAATTGGTGTCTTTCTAGGCTGTGACCTTAAAAATAGATTATTATTATTATTATGATAGAGATTATAAATTCGAGTGGGAAGTGGGGTTAATCACCTTGCCACACATGGAACATATGCTTTTGGAATTCTCCATCATTATGTAGCTATCGGTAGTTGATGCAGCTATGTTTTCCAAAATCTACAAGTTCAATTGTAGTTCGTCAAATTGATCAAAGGAGGGCGTGTTCGAAATATGGTGATGTGTAGATACCAATGAAAGGTATTTCCATATTAGTAGATTCCAATATCATTGTGACATGTGCCCCAAATTACATATCATAATAATGGAAATCATCTAGGTAACTTAATACAAATTGTGTTGGTAATAGGGTTCATCCCATACTAGATCCGTGAAATATAAAATCCCCCCCTTTCCCCCCTATCAAAGGGGTTTCTTGAGCATAACCATCAAAGTATGCTTGCACCCTATCCTTGTTTATATTCCCGGAGGGTACTACCCTAGGAGATTGTGAACCCACATCTTACTTTAAATGTAGTATGATAGCTAAAATTTGAGACACATAATTTTGAGGTAAATTATTCCTTCAAATAGTCCTACATTTATTGAGAGCCATATTCCCGAAGCCACTATAAGTGGAAAATATATTATCTTTGTTTTCATGTCATTTTGATTCCATAAGGATATATATTCCTCCATATTTTTCTCCTCCCATCAGATTCTATAACAAACTTCCTTTCCCACACCCTACCATAACTCTCCTATATAATAACAATAAATTATAAGAAGATTATGAATGTCCTCATTAACATTCTTTCATAATGGACATTTAGTTGGACTCTAGAAACTCCTCCTTTGCATGAAAGCCCGCATTGGAACCTATTGATTTGTGGCCAACCACATAAAAATTTGGCTTTAAGTGGACATTTGCATTTCCAGACCCCTTTAAACCACCATCTTTGAAACATAGGTCTCTCCACTTCTCCGAGAGCTTTGTACCCCAATTTAGGTGAGTAACTTCCACAGATACAATTGTTTTACCATATTAGTGAATCAACATCCTCTTTAATTATCACATGGCTAAATTTTAGTGAATCACAATAATCATGCCATATAATTCCATTAGCTCCATTGAAAACCAACAATTTATCCCTCATCCATTTCTGATTCATAATTCTTGTCATTATAAGATCTACAATCTAGTACATGTACACAAACCCTTGTATACCATTTCTCTTGGGATTTTATAGTTTCTATTACACCCCACCCATGGATACTCACCCACCCTCACCATAGTTCCATCTCCAACTTTCCACATTAGTTATTCCCCAATCAATGGAAAGCTAAGACCATGGCTTTCTAAGTAACCGAGGGATTATCAAAAGTCTTTTTTGAAGATATTATTCATTCCTTGACAGTTAAAAGCTTTATATATTTCTAAATAACAATAAGGTGAGGAACTTGGTCAGATGTGAAATTTTTATGTCAAATTTTGAATATGACATTTGATCTTCTCATTCCTTAAAAGGGATTTTTTGTATATACAATTACTAGGTAAAAGGGCACCCAATGCCAAATCTATTGCATGATTTCACTACTAGTACATAGGTGTTCTTGTAGGTGAGTTGGGGATGTATTTGTATTACTCCACCAACTAATATTCTTTCCTTTGTTGCATAGAGGAATTCCTTGTAGAGGCCTTGGTAATCACATTGATTTTCTTTTTTTCCATATAACTAGACCCTGAAGAAGACGATTCTTCTGGTCTGAGAAATTATCTTTCCAAACTACTTAGTAGTGATTACTGTTACAGCGTATTTTTCCACCCTGTGAGCATTTTTATTATTTGGCCTCTGATATTCATTTCATGGACTCATAACCACTTTTTCCATTCAGGAACCCAATTTTCCCTATTTTTGTTTCTGTACGCAAGCTGCTTTGCTACAACTCACGCATGCGTAGGATGTCCCACTATAGCCCGCGTACATCGAGTTAAAATTGTAAATTTTAATAAAAACTCACTTTTTACTCAAAAGAGCGGTCTTAGGGTGACTTTTGGCCCTCCATGTATCCCGAAACGACTCGATTCGACCTTCGCCTACCTTTGGAAGGCTATATATTGATCTCTTATGGTACATGGAAGGAGAAGAAAAAGAGAGCATCGAAACTCTATTGGATTTTTGCCATAAGCTTGAGTCTACATCCATTGATCCTAGTTGTCATGAACCTCTTATGTCCACCTACCAAAATCCTTCATAGTTTGAGTTTTCCATTGGATGGGGGATTGAAGTGGTGGACACACAAGTAGAGGGATCTAGTTCTTGGTTTAGATGAGTTGCCGACAAAAGGTTGTATCATGTACTTCTTGTTTCATTAATAGAAATACTCATTTTCTCATCCAATTGATGTTGCGAATGGTTAATTAACATTGGGTACATTTGCTTGTTATATCACAGATCATGCTATTGTTTATGCTAATATATTTGACATATTATATGCACTTGCTTGTATTTGTTGTTGAGACTAAGCTGCAGGCTCAAGTGTAGAGATTTGAAAGATCAACGTGGATCTACTTCAAACATCTGGTTGAAGGTTGGTCATTTATTCCACATCTTAGCATTTACATTTATATAGCATTGTATTGAGATTTGAGTTGATTTTTGGTAGTCATTTTTCTGTTGTGGTCTACCCCAAGCCATAGGAAGTTTTTCTCCGTAACGAAAATGGTGAATCCGCTGGGGATGAACCTCCATTTTGGGGATTTTTGGCGTTTTTACTTGTTTTGAGTTTCTGTTTTGTTGAAATTCTGTGTCATTGACTAGCTATTAGGATCTGTATAAGAAATCCTAATTTTTCTTGGTTGTTTGATTCACTTTTGGTACACTCACCTTTCCCTATACGCGGGTCAACTTTTCTTAGCCCACGTGGATGCGCTACTATCAGTACAGTAGCCCACGTATACACGCTGTTTTCTATGAACAATTGCGTACAACTCCGTGATTGATTTGTTTTTCATCTTGGGTTGTTTCTGGGTGAATTCTGGGTCTTCTTGAGTCTTAGTAGGCCTGTATTCTAACTATTCCATGTCTCTTTGTTGACCAGAAACTTCTCTTTCTTTAGTTTTTGAGATTTTTGGTTTTGAACCATTTTCCATTTTTATAGCTCATTAGCTTGGTTGAGTCTTACTTTCTGGGATCTGCTGGTTTGCTTGCCTTGCTTGCTTTGCATTTTTCTGAAGAGTTCTGATTCTTGTTGCACTTTTTCATTCATCTATATTGAAAAAATACAAAAACATTTGCATTTTCATTTCATTTATATTTGAAAATACAAAAATATTTGCATTATGTTATTGCATTTTTCATTTAGAGTGCTTGTGCTTTCAGTAGGACTTGCTTGAGCATGAAAATATAAAGAGATAGATGAGTATAGTATTTTTAGAGTGCTTGTGCTTCAGTAGGACTTGCTTGAGCATACCTTCTTATGGATAGATGAGTATAGTATTTTTAGGGTGTGCATATCATTGAGTATTTACACATCATTAGTTTCACGACCATATTCTTTGAGTAATCACAACCATTTAAAAATAGCGCTTAATCTATAATTGATTAGAAATGATTTTATCTTTTATAGGGTGCACCAGCTAGAATAGGTTTAGAGTCTTGGAATAGATCATTGTGAGTTAACAATCGAAGACTATTGAGCCAAACATTGTGTTTCTGACCAGGGAGTGGTGAAACCCACGGTATATATCAATTTTCTTAGGACTCTCTACTAAAAATAGAGTTAAGCACGAGGTCACGGGAGGTTGGTTGTGGAGATAACCCTCCAATAGTAGCTGAATGTGGGAGATATTTCCAGGATTTGTTCGTTTTTGGGGACTCTTGGGGGATTTGAACCTCTTGAATTTTGGGCTTAGTTACCCTACCCATACGAGTGATCCCACCTGCGACTGTTTTCCTGAGCATTGGTTATACATTGTGGCCATAGTTTCTTTAACTAGGTATCACATAGGGTGCTTGCAACGGTTCTGCTGTGACTATCCTAAGTCAGATAGGGGTCGGACAACACAGTTGTTGTATGTATAGGTATTTGACCCTGTGCAGGAAGTGAATTCTGAGGGCCCTTATAACTGATTATGTTACCTTCAGTTATAGTTTGGGAGTCTCAAGCCTCTCCCAGGTGAGACATACCGGCTGTAGTGTCAGGAGGTCCCTTGCGCTAGTCCTGTTTGTGTGCATTTGGATGTAGCTTTCTTTCAGGTGTATGCTCCATGACAATATAGTAGGCCTCTAGGGGACGATTATTGGTTGACTTTTTGGAGTCATCGTGGATCGATATCTGCCTCTCCCCTGATCTATTAGGTTAGCTAGTTTACCAGTTAGCGATCCGTCACCGTCTCTTCTCAAGAGACATCGGAGGACTACCATTGGTCCTATACACACATCTCACAAGCTTTAGAGAGCTTCTATTATGAGTTCTACACTTGGCACGACTAGAGTCCCAGTGACTCAATACATTAATAGCATAATGGGAAACTCCTCTCTGGTCACTCCTAGGGGTGAATGGGGAGGAGGTTCTCCACACATTACTCCTCATGGGTTTGGGATGTCCCCACCCATGAGTTTAAACCCATTCGATCATTCACAGACATCCGGTTTTCGATATGGGATGCCATGTTATGGTACTTCATTCATCCCTTTGACCTCAAGTCCTTTTTCATATGGTATGCTTGGATTTATGCCGACTATTACATCCACCATGTCTAGTAGTCACTCTAGATCTAGTGTTGGATTTGGGGGCACCATGGATACTTTCACCACCTATCAGTTTGGGAGTATTCACATCCCTCCATCTAATCCAACTGTTTACGGAGGACCACCTCCTTCATCAATCCCTAGTGTTAGTGTGAACCCATTTTCGAGTGGCGGTTTCACGTTAGGTATTGGATCCACGACTTTCATTCCATCCATTCATCCACATGCCTTTATGCATGTACCTTTGAACGCTTTTTTGATTCCACAAAACCCTCACCTTACTATCTCCTTGGTTCCATGGAGTGCGCACACACAGTTTTCATATGGCCCTCACTCGTCTGGTATTCCTTCCTAGAGTGGGTATATGGGTCCCCATTCTCATGGAGGTCATTCTCATGGCTTTTCAGTTGGTCCTAGCTACTATCCCAATCCTTCCCATGGAATCGCTGCTACGCATGTGCCTGTGTATTCCAACATGGGCTAGTTTGGAGGAGGTTAATATCCTTATAGTCATGGTCATGATTATTACCAGAGTTTGTTGACACCGCATTTGTCAACTTCGATGTATACAGTCCCACCTTATGGTTCATAGAACCAGTCTCTTTCGGGAGCTCAAGCTTCACATCCTAAGCTCCCTTTTCTTGCTATATTGAATCTACCTAATCTTTCGAAGCTCACGAATGATCCGGTGTGTCATGATTCTACATGGCCTCTAGTCCCCACCAAGCCCCCTTCTGACATTCCAAAGTTTGAGGGGAAGAAGGGTGAGGTTCCAGGTGATCACGTTACTACTTTTCACTTATGATGCTTGTTAGGATATCTCATCATTCACTTATGTACTTTGCATGCATTTTTCATGCATGCATCTGCATGCTGCCCAGTCATCACTATGGTAACTCCAACACCTAGTCCTTAGTCTCCCAGCACTCAGGAGCTACTTTTCACTCAGTTTAATCCCTCCTACCTTGTCATGTGCCCAATTCTCACCTTCCACTAAAGAAGGGCACCTTTCTAACCTACCAGTCTAGTTACACTTCAGTTATCACTCAAATTTATCTCTGATTGGCCCATAACTGATGTTATCACTCCGATTGACCTCCGATGAGACATGACTAATAGTTCTGAGTGTAGTTAACTCCTCATGCGCCCTCCACTAAGCCTCCATCCCTAGATTATTGCCACTCACCATCAGTTACACTTATTACACTCAGTTAGACACCTGTTTGACAGTGACTTGTGCATTGATGTCCACCACTGATTGATGATGAGGACCCCTAGTTGGAGCCAAGCTATGCCATTCAGTTAATTCGAATGACCTCCTTGGTTAATTCGAATTGCTCACTCATTGTGACAGTATTGTATTGTATTTTCACCCTTATTGGGATATAGAGCACTGATGCATGCTTTTGCACAGTTTACACCATATTTTTCTGAGTTTCATCTATTGTGATTGACTTACTTGTTCATTAGATATGCTGTGACTAATTTTACATGGTATCAGAGCCATTGTAGGGACAAGATATCTTTTCTTTAGGTTTTCTACAAGAAGATTTGAGTGAATTTGCTCAAAATTACTAAAGTTTTGGCATGAAAGATCTCATGTGCATTCGCTCATGTGCATGCAAAGCAGAAAAATACACTCCAATCCACTCTAGAAGCTTCAGTTTTCCACATAATTCTTGGATTTGATACATTGGACCCATTCAACTTGTTTGATCTCCAATCCCAGGTGTGATGTAACTCTAAAAGGGTGGATTGTTTGACCTTACTGTTCTTGTTTTGATTGTGATTTGCAGGTTAATCATCTTCACTAATTGCATTCACTGTCTTGTGTTTGACAAGTTCTTCAACATCAAGTGCACTCACTATTTGAGATGGAATACTCTTCTTCCAAGCCAATCCTTACTCCTTTCAATTATTTTGAATGGAAAGATGATATGGAGATTATATTACGCTCAAAAGGGTACTATAGAGTCACTATTGGCCTCGAATTGGAGCTAAGCACATTGTCAGAAAGAACCAAACACTACAACAAGCTTGATGAAGCTTATGGTCTCCTTTGCCTCTCCATTTCCAAGGATCTTCACTTCCATCTCAGCGGATTGAAGACTCCAAAAGAAATATGGGAGCAACTTGACAATCTCTTTGGCAAGCAGGACAAGCTTAGGGCTTTTCAATTGGAAAATGAATTGATTGCCCTTAGTCCTGAGAATTTCGAGACCATCAATGAGTTTTTCACAAGATTCAAGCACTTGTCAATGCAGTTGAAGAATAGTGGTGTTGTGAAAAAGGATAATCAATTGATCCTCTCCATTCTCACAAGGCTTGGGAAAGATTACTCGGTATTTGTCTCTACTTTCAATTCCGGTCGGCTAACTACCCCAAATTGGAAGATGCCTACCTTGAATGCCTTCATTGAGACCGTCACAAAAGAGCATGATAAGTTGATTCAAATGGGGTCCATAAACTCCAAAGATTCAGCCCTATTTGCTCAAGGACCCAAGAATTCGAATGGTAAAGGAAAGCAAAGGAAATAGAAGCCCAAATTCGAACCTACCAAGCAAAGAGATAAAGGCAAGCAACCAGAAGCACCATCCGGTTCGAGGAACAAGCAGAAGGGTAAAGACGGCAAGGAAAAATCTAAATGTTCATATTGCAACTGTGGATTTCATCCTGAAAGTTCATGCATGAAGAAAACAATAGATCAAATGGCCCTCCTTTTGGAAAAGAACAACATATGTCTTCCCGACGATGGACGGAAGAAGGATAGGAATGATGATCATGAAAGAGGTCAAGCACTCATGGAAACTGTTTCAAAACCCACCACTCTACTGATAGATTCCAGTGCCTCGAATCATATGGCTGCAAAAATTGACTCCTTATCTTCATTTGATCCAAGCAGCTCCATCCCCATCCATTTGGGAGGTGACTCAAAAATTTCTTGGAAGGGTAAAGGTACCGTCCATGTAGAGCATGGAAGCTTCCAGAATGTTCTCTATGTGCCTTCCTTGGCTTCAAATCTAGTTTATGTGTATCAAATGAAACACACTGGTGAACCGAAGCAAGTTAAATTCATCCCTAACAATGTCAAAATTTCTGATATCAAAAGTGGAAGACTTATTGCAGTCGGAAAGGTGAACCACACTGCAAAATACTATGAGTTTTCTCACTTTATGTCGCTTGAAAAGCCCATTGCTCTCCTTACTCATGGAAACGAGGTTAGTATGCTTTGGAATGAAAGGTTTGGACACCTTAACTACAAGTAGTTGCTTCTACTACAACAGAAATCCATGGTAGATGGTCTTCCGCAACTCCGTTCCTCGAAGGGAATTTGCCCCGATTGCATTGTTGGGAAGCACCCCGAGCACAGGTTTGACTGCGGCAAAGCTAGCAGAGATTCCACCATTTTGGGCCTCATAAATTGTGATATTAGTGGTATGCTTCCCAACATGTCCATGAATGGGTCGAGGTACATCCTGACATTCATTGATGACTTCTCCCACTTTACTTGGGTATTTTTTCTCAAAAACAAGTCTGAAGTGCTTGGAAAATTCAAGGATTTTAAGGATTCTGTTGAGACCGCCACTAAGAGAAAGATCAAAGCTCTTAGATATAATAATGGTGTGTAATATATCAATACTAAGTTGCTACAACTTTGTGCCGAAAGTAGAATTCATATCCAACATACAGTTCCCTACACACCCCAGCAGAACGGTGTAGCAGAAAGGAAGAATCAGTCACTGAAAGAGATGGCTACCTGCATGCTTGAGTCAAAAGGTTTGGCTGCAAATATGTGGTCTGAAGCCATTAATGTTGCTGCATATATTCAGAACTGAGTTCCACATTCATCTGTGAAAGGTAAAAATCCTTTCGAAGCATTCTTTGGTCGCAAATCGAATGTGTCAAATTTGAGGGTTTTTGGATCCACTGCATGGGCTAGAATTCCTTCTGATAAGAGAAAGTCTTTGGATCCACAAAGTATTAAATGTATCCTGATAGGATATGGGGAAGAATCAAAAGCATATAAAATCATGAATATCAGATCCAAAAAGGTATTCATAGAGCAAAGTGTGAAGTTTGAAGAACCACTGCCAGATCTGAAATTAGTTGAGGAAAACACTGTCGATCTGCACCCTCCACAAGAAGAAGATTCGAGTAATTATGAAGAAAGCATTGGATATGATATCTCTTCTATATCATACTTTGATGGCCATGACATATCAGGTTCGGAATCAGACCATAATGATCCTCTTCAGTTACCAAAGTGGGCCCAAAACACTCTACAATATGCTGCTCCAAACATTGGAAATCCTGCTTATCCAAGGAGAACAAGAGCAGACTATAAAAGAGCAGGTATGTCTCTTTATTTTTCTGATCCATTATTATCTGAAAAATTTTATTTGATGATTGGTTTAGATCCCAAATCATACTATCATTCCCATCGATATCCACAATGGAAAACCGCCATGGATGAAGAGTACGGTTCTCTTCAAAAGAACAATACATGGGAGCTAATTTCTCTCCCACCTGGAAGACAATTAGTTCAATTCAGTTGGATCTACCGCAAGAAGGTTGCTTCCGATGGTTCTATCAGCAAATACAAAGCTAGGATGGTGGCAAAAGGTTTCTCCCAAGTCCAAGGTGTGGACTACACTGAGACTTTTGCACCGGTTGCAAACATGGATTCCACCCGCCTAGTTTTGGCCATTGCCGCATCCAAGCACTGGGAAGTGCACCACATGGATGTGAAGAGTGATTCTCTACATGGAGACCTTGATGAGAAGGTATATATGAAACAACTAGAAGGATACATATCAGATCCATCATTAGTTTGTAGACTGAAGAAATCTTTGTATGGATTGCAATAGGCCCCAAGAGCTTGGTACGCAAAGATGGACTCCTTCCTTTTTTCTCAGAATTTCAAAAGATACAAATCTGATCCTAATGTGTACCTACAGAAAGTTAAAGGTAATTTCTTGATTGTGGTTTTATATGTTGATGATATTCTCATTACTGGTAGCACTTTCCTTACAATTAACAAGCTGAAAACCGCTTTAAATCTAGCTTTTGATATGAGCGATTTGGGCTTGCTTAAGCAATTTTTGGGCTTGGAGATAGCTCAAAATTTTGATGGGATAAAATTATCTCAGAAAAGGTATGCTAAAGACCTTCTATTAAACTTTAATATCGCAGAATGTAAGGCTGCTCCATTCCCCTTCCTCTCAGGAATTAGTCTTGAAGAGGGAAACACTACACCGCTTCCAAATTGCACTATGTATGGACAGTTGATTGGTTCACTACTCTACTTGACACACTCAAGGACTGATATATATTATGTCATGAAAGTTGTATCAAGGTACATGAAGCAGCCCCATGAGCTTCATTGGTGAGCAGCCAAGCGTATCTTGTAGTATGTGCAAGGTATGAAACACTTTGGCATACATTATGCTACAGATTTTGAGCTAGATTTCATTGGTTTTACTGATTCAAATTGGGAAGGTGATAGCATAGATCAGAATTCCACTTCCGGATATGTTTTCATGATTGGACATGGGCCTATTTGCTGGTTAAGCAAAAAGCAGGAAACCATTGCACTTTCTTCAGTAGAGGCAGAGTATCGAGGGGCAGTCAATGCTTGCATTCAGGCAGTTTGGTTGTAGGGTATTCTTTCCGAGTTTGATTTTGGTAGCACTACTTCGCTTGTCCCATTTTGTGACAATCAAAGTGCTATTAAGATCTCCACCGATCCAGTTCAGTGGTAGAGGACCAAACACATTGAGATTCATATGCACTACATTCGAGAGTTGGTGCATGATCGCACCATCATTTTGCAATATTGCCCTACCGATGAGCAAATTGAAGACATCTTCACCAAGAGCTTCATTGAGAAGAAGTTCTCTTACCTCCGTTCACTATTGGGGGTGAGTTCCATCATGGTGGAGACAGATTAGATCCATTTTTATCTTTAGCTTGAGGGGGGGCTTTCTTCCCACAAGGTTTTCCCTCTTTCCTCACTTAGCTTATTTTAGCATTTTTTGGATTATTATATTGGGGTGACCTTTGGTCTTAGTAACCAAGGCCCTATATTTAATTTTTTTACATCATAGTATAGCTTGAGGGGGGGTGTTAGGATATCTCATCATTCACATATGTACTTTGCATGCATGCATGCATCCACATGCTGCCCAGTCATCAATATGGTACCTCTAGCACCTAGTCCTTAGTCTCCCAGCACTCGGGAGCTACTTTCCACCTAGTTTAAGCCCTCCTATCCTGTCATGCGTCCAGTTCTCACCTTCCACTGAAGAAGGGCACTTGTCTCACCTACCAGTCCAGTTACACTTCAGTTATCACTCAAATTTACCTCCGATTGACCCATAACTGATGTTATCACTCCGATTGGCCTCCGATGAGACATGACTAATAGTTCTGAGTGTAGTTAACTCCTCATGCGCCCTCCACTAAGCCTCCATCCCTATATTAGTGCCACTTACCATCAGTTACACTTATTACACTTAGTTAGACTCAGTTTGACACCTGTTTGACAATGACTTGTGCATTGATGACCACCACTGATTGATGATGAGGACTCCTAGTTGGAGCCAAGCTATTCCATTCATTTAATTTGAATGACCTCTTTGGTTAATTCGAATTGCTCACTCATTGTGACAGTATTGTATTTTATTTTTTCTCTTATAGGGATATAGAGCACTGATGCATGCTTTTGCACAATTTACACCATATTTTTCTGAGTTTCATCTATTGTGATTGATTTACTTGTTCGTTAGATATGCTGTGACTAATTTTACAGTGCTCCTCAAATTCCTTGAACCATTACTCTATCTGTTTGAGGCTATTTCAATGCACCCTCACAAGGGCAGTAGCGAAATGGTATGGTGAGTTTCCTGGGGGCACATATAGAGGTTTTAATGATTTAACTTTGGTATTCCTGGATCACTTCCAGTTTCCAGTTCGTTATGATACTGGCACCGAGATTTTATCCACCTTCCATTAGGACAAATCCACACACATCTCTGACCATATTCAGGATTGGCGTCGGTGGAAGAGGCTAGTGAAATCCAACATTCCTCCAGAGTTTCTGTTGGAGTCGTTCCTTAAGTCCTTACTTCCTTATGTTTTGAAGGATGTTTCATTCTCCAGTATTATGATTGAGGAACAAGTTATTTTCAAATCCCAGCAACTAGAGCTAGTCTATGCTCAGTATGGAATTTTATATGATATTATACCTGATGCACCGCGGTGACGACATGATCCCAAGCTCGTTCCTGGACCACATGTCAATGGTATTCTTGGATCCACAAGTACTATCCCTGTAGATTTGGTTATGAGTCATATGCACAATCTGTCCATTAGACAATATACCCCTGGATAGGCTCATGCCTCGTCCGGTTCCACCCAGTCATCGGATGTCCACTCTATACAATCGGCGAACTCATCAAGTAACCAGGAACCTGGTGGATAGAAAAAGGGGAAAAACAATCGTAGGGGTGGGAATAATAAGAATAATAATGCTAAGAAAGAAAACTCCAACCCTTCTCGAGATGATAGAAATGCTGGTGGGGACTGCAAACCTAGACATAAAGTGAAATTCCCTTGTAAGCTTTGCACGGAAGATCACCTTACACATTTTTGTCCTCGTCTTGAAGAAGCTGCGAAGCACATTGCATAGGGCCCAGCCGTGCTAAAGGATCTCCTTCCTCATCACCAAAATATGGCTTCAGGTGCTTCGATCGCTGGTAGTGGGACTTATGAAACTTCGATGTTGTCTACCCCTATTGGTGGTTATGGATGCGTTAATATTGTCAAATTGGAAGTTAGTGTTGCTACTCGCTCTCATGATTATGGAGCTCCACAACTTCCATTAGGGAATGAGCCCCCTCCTCCTGATACTCCGTTGCATATCAAGAAGCCTAACTCCATGCCGCAGATACTGAAAGGTGTTCTTAAGTGGTCGACGAACAATCCCAATGCTCAAGCCTCCCAGCACTACTCCATTGTACAATATTTGGGCCAGACTCTGTGTGCCATGTCAGTTCTCGAGTTTCTCTAGGCTTCTCCTTCTTAGAGGACCGCTCTTTTATGTGATTTGGGTGTCCAGGATCAGTGTATCCCGAATATCATCAAGTTCGACAATACAGATGTTCAGCCTCGGTTTCCCTATCATGTGGATTTCTAAGTGTACATTAGGTGCCTATAGAAAATCGTTAAATGTACCATGGTTGATGAAGGTGCTTCTACTTCAGTTTTGTCATTAGCTTGTTGGAAGTCTCTAGGCTCCCCTCCTTTGTCGAAGTCTATGACCATGTTGACTTCATTCGATGGTCATTCATTCCGGTTGCATGGTATTATCTCCTCCCTTGAGGTACACCTGGTTGGGAAGACCGTGCCAATTGAAATTGAGGTGGTTGATGCACCCATCAACTACAAAATTTTATTGGGTAGGAATTGGACCTCTGCTATGAGAGCGATCGTGTCCTCTATGTTTAGAGTTATCTGCTTTCCACACGAAGGAAAGATTGTGACAATTGATCAGCTTGATTTCACGAGTTCCAATACCATTGCATCACTAGGAATGGAAGTTCCTCAGATCGAAAATTCTTAGCTGACAACTGGGAATATTGGTGTAGGATTGTATTCCTCTTTGATGGGATATTTCGAATTTGTTGCACCAATATCCTTTTTAGGAACCATATCCATAGTACCCCGTCCTAATTATAGAGTGTACCATTCCAAACGTCATATTTTAATGATTCATGGAATTTACCTTCCACGAGTTCCTCATCTGGAAACATTGTGCACATCAGGATGGATATGCCATTGTCTACAGCTGAGCTTGCTTACCATGAGATTCAACAAGCCACTGCAGAACCAAATCTCTCCTCTTCACGGACGAGAGAGGATGATCCCGTTATGCTGCCGTGTGGGCAGTCAACTCCTCTTGCTTGCATGATTTCCTTGATGGTACTTTTCCTTCAGATGTAGCTATCATCGAAGCCATGTATGGTATTGATAAGCCTTGGGAAGATCTACACCATTGATTGCATTTTCTTCCCAATCTTGACCTTATTGAGCTGAAAGAGTTTCGATCAACTCTAGCAAAGAAGGTTTGTCACCCTGTGGCTCCTTTGGATTCACATGGTATTTACGCAGATGGGAATATGGCTAACATTTCCCCAATCATTCCGATCAACATCTCTCGCACTCCCAGAAATATTGAGAACGTTTACATCGGTGCCGATTGTTCCCCCAAGGAGATCCGCATTTACATTGAGATTTTCAAATAATTTTGGGATGTTTTCATCTGGTCTTATGAGGAAATGCTAGGAATAGACCCTAGTATTGTCGAACATCAAATTGAGACTTATCCAAATGTTAAGCCTGTTTGGCAACGTCCTCGGGCTGTGAATCTTACGAAGGTAGCCGCGATTAAGGTAGAGGTAGAGAAGCTACTCAAAGTTGGTTTCATCTACCCAGTTCCCTTTACCGAATAGGTATCCAATCCCGTTTCTGTGGATAAGAAACATGGAACTATCCATGTGTGTATTGATTTTAGAGATATGAACCGAGCATTTCCTAAGGATAACTTTCCCACTCCATTCATAGATCAGATCTTGGATACTTGTGTGGGAAGCGAAGTATTTTCATTTATGGACGATTTTTCAGGTTACAATCAGGATTAAACCCGAGGATCAACATAAGACAACATTTATATTCCCTTGGGGTACCTTTGCATACCGGAAGATGCCCTTCAGCCTTAAAAGCACTGGAGCTACTTTTCAATGTTCCATGACCTATTCCATTCATGACCTTAAGTGCATAGTGGAGGCTTATCTGGATGATCTTGCTGGTCACTCTCGTAAGAGAGTTTATCACCCAAGTCACCTCTGCCTCATTTTTGAAAGATGTCGGTGTTATAAGATTAGGTTGAACCTTAACAAGTGCATCTTTGTCGTGAAAACTGGTCACCTTCTAGGGTTTGTATTTTCCAAAGAGGGTATTAGAGTTGATCCTTTAAAGGTTGAGGCAATACTTTGATATCCTCCCCTGCGTAACTTGATTTGGCTTCAAAGCCCCTAAGGGAGAGCCACTTTCTTGCGTCATTTTATCGTGAATTATGCCAATATTACTAAGGGTTTTGCATGATTACTAAAGAAGGACACCCCTTTTATCTGGGATGAGCGAGCCCAATGGTCCTTCAATGCTTTGAAGAAAGCCTTGGTATCGCCCCCTCTTCTTAGTCCACTGAACTTCGCAAGATATTTTTTACTTTATGTGGTCGCGTCTCAAGAGACGATTGGTATGGTCTTGGTTCAAGAGGACGATTTGCTTCAGGAGCATGTTGTTTATTATCTAAGTAGAAACCTCATAGATGTTGAACTAAGATACTCTCATGTTGAGAAATTGGCCCTTGCGACTGTTCATGCAGTCCAACGACTACAACATTATATTATGCTTAGGAAGACCACCATTATAGCGCATGTCAAACAGTTTCAATGTGTGCTCTCACGACAGATAATTGGGGGGAAATATAATAAATGGATTGTCATCCTTTAGGATTTTGATCTTGATTTTGCTTCGGTGAAGTTGGTGAAGTCCTTGGTTTTCGTAGAATTGATGTCGGATTTCCCAAGAATTGATGAGGAAGTAGTCCAGGAAGACTCATTTGTGGATGACCATTTGTTTCTTATCTCTTCAACGAGCCCTTGCTATGGGGATATCATTATATATCTCCAAACTCTGAAGTTCCCTTCGCACTATTCGCTAGATGAGCGACGACGTGTGAGACATCACACTAAAGATTTTGTCATTGTTGGTGAAAATTTGCATCCCCTAGGAAAGGACTCTATCCTCCATCGTTGTTTAAATCATGAAGAAGCGGACCTAGTACTTAATGATTTCCATAGCAGAGCATGTGGCGGTCACTTATCTAGGCTTGCAACAACCTAAGATATCTTGCGAGCGGGCTATTTTTGGCCTACGATATTCAAAGATTGTGTAAATGTTGTGAAGAGATGTCACCCTTTCCAGGTGTTTTCTTGGAACATGTGCTTGCACCCTACTCCTTTACATTTGGTTGTCATAGTCAGTCCCTTCACCAACTGGGGGGTAGATTTCATGGATTGCACCCCAGCCTCTATTGAGGGGCATCACCATATCATTGTGGCCATTGATTCTTTTATCAAATGGGATGAGGCCATGCCGACCGTTAAAGCCATTGGTGCAACAATAGCCCACTACGTATTCAATCAGATTGTAACTTGTTTCAGTATCCCGAAGGATATTGTCACTGACCATGGCAATCACTTCCAAAACCATATGATGGAATATTTATCACTCAAGCTGGAGTTTAAGAAATATCACTCTTCTTCTTATTATCCCCAAGCGAATGGTCAGTTCGAGGAAGTAAATAAGTCCTTAAATACCATTCTCCAACGAACCATTCGACAAAGAAAGAGCAATTTGCACATTATGTTATATCCTTCTTTGTGGGTCTATTGAACCGCAATCAAGACTTCTATTGGGTCTTCACTATTTCAATCAGTCCATGGTGTGGATTCTATCTTGCGGATTGGATGTGAAATCCCTTCTTTAAAAATAGCTATAGATCTCCTACTTGACACTTCAGAAGTAGAGAAATGTCTATTCTACCTCGAGTAACATGATGAGCAACGTTGGGATGCCACCGAAGCAGTTGATGCTAACAAACGTCATGTTAAGGTTCAATATCATAGGTCTGTCCGTTTCTGGCAATATGTTGAAGGTGACTTGGTCCTCCTTTATGATCAAGCTAAGGAAACTTTGTGGGAAGGAAAATTTAATCCCATGTGCAACGGTCCTTACGTTGTGAGGCATGTTCTGTAGAAAGGAGCCTATGAGTTGGAAGATTATGAAGGGAATGCCTTGAAGGAGCCTAGAAATGGGCTTCACCTCAAACGGTATTATGCTTGAGCTTCTAGCTCAAGATTATACTTTCGTATACTATTGTATAGGTCTTTTGTACATAGTTTAGTTTTTCTTTTGATTTTTCGAGTCTGCTGATTCGCTTTCGTTTGATTAACAGATGTCAGTGGAATCTCCAGTGTTCTTGGGGTTCCTGGATGGGGCTAGCCGTCATACTCAGAGACTTGCTTCTGCTGCATGGGTTATTTAATCTCCCGACCATCAGATTGTGTCTTCTAGAGGTGCCTGTCTTGGTCCTACATCTAACAATGTGGCCGAGTACAGTGTTGTCATCGAGTTACTTTTCGATGCCATTTCACATGGTATCCATTCTTTGGAAGTCTTCCTGGATGCGCAACTAGTTATGTCTCAGTTGAATAGCCAGTACTATGTGAGGGATCCTACGTTACTAAGGAGGTTCTTAAGAGTAAGACTCTTGGAGTGTCATTTTGTTTTTATTACATACATTCATGTTTCGAGACATTTTAATCACATAATTGATGCATATGCTAATTATGTCCTAGATTGGCATTTGTCACATCAGTAAAAGAAGCACGCAAATAAAATTCATTCACACATTTGTACATACACAATAGTAGAGTCGGAAAATCAAAGTTTATATATATATAAAAATTGCTGTCATGATAAAAAACTTGAGCCCATAGCTCTCAAAATATACAATCTGATACAACAATAGGGAGACCACAATGGAATCTAATCCCTGCGGGGAGACCTCGTCGCCTTGGTGGGTTGAGTTTGAATATAATATTGTATGACATTGGCTATATGCCACAGCAACCGCACCCATACAACTGGTACCCCAACGACATGTCATTGAATCACCTCTGGGAGATGTTATACCTCTATGAGTGGTACCCGAGCAGTCATACGAGAGAGGTTAACCTGTACCAACTCCAGAGTGTGATCTGGAACCGCGCCTACTATCTTGCCTCCTCTACCTCTACGGTGGTGTAGTGGGAATCCCTGAGGTCTTCGCAGACCCAGATCTGCAAGCAAACAGTCACCCATTAATATTATACCCCACCAAAAATATTTTTGCATTCAAATATAATAAAAAATCCAAAAAATTTAAAATATACAAAACTTAAAAAGAGTAGTCATACTACCTATGTCTTTGAACACGACCCCTGGAGGGAGCGGCATGTCTCTATCTCCATGGTAGTCTATCCCCTTATATGGGTAGTCATCGATGGTGATGACCTGTCGTTCCCACTAGTGAAAGAACTCCTCTGAATATGGTGATGCTTGTTGGTCACCACCCTATCTCATAAGTACCTATGCCCATTGAGATTGGGCAGGATATCGGAGACTATGTGGAGGGACTTCAACCCTCAAACTTAAGCTCGATACTCTCTCAAAGCAAAAACTGCATAGAATACTACCAAATCCAAATTTCTTGGCCTATCCAAGCTTGCACTCCGTTAGTTGATTCTTTATCGTACCTAGAAACGTTGTGCACCAATCGAATACTGTGGGTCTCATACAATGAGCCACGTATAATATCACAGACCTCTAATCCTGATGAAGTGCAGCAGATCCTGTAATCCTCCCGGGGGTGAGAACTACTATATTCATACTTAGGCTTGCTATGGCCTCGATGGGATCCTGGATGCCCACCTTTTGGGTGTTAGATTTTTCATCATTTAATTCAATAGATCTAGGATCTTCACTAAAAGAACAACATGTACAGCATATCAAGCATAAGAGGCAAGAGACAAGAGACACAAAACATTTCATCGGGGAAAACCAAGAAGGTGAAAAACCCCGCAACTTCCTCAGAGATAGAATAAGCATCAATACAAGGATCACTATGATCAAACCCAAGAGATAGATATCTTTAGCAGCATGATCCTCCTCCAATTGTGAGCATTCCTCCTCTCTCTCACTAATGCAAAGTGGGTGAATAATAGAATGTGTAAAATGAGAGAGACACACTCTCTATTTATACACTAACTTGACTTGCCCTTTACTCAACTAGGTCGGCCCCAACTTAACCACTTAACATAATGCTGACTGGGCCGACCCCTCTAGGGTGGTCTAATAACCCTTTGACCCATAAGACTCATACAGGGCCGACCCCATCAATGTGGTCTAATAACCCATCAAGTATAAGTTATGGCACTTACAATATAACTTGCGACACATGCAAGTACAACTGACGACAATTCCAATCAGAGGAATAATACATCTTCGTTGGGGATACAATAAAGTACAAATACAATATACAAGTGAATATATTCTGAAGTTACAAATACATCAACACTCCCTATTAACTAGGAAGGTATTCTCTTAACGCAAGTCATCAATACATATAGGCACAAGTCTTCAATTCTTGTGCTGGATCATCATCACTACTGCTGTACTCGTCATCTCGATCACTAGGCTATCTCTAAATTCTTCTCGTCATAGGAATTTCTACAGAACCAGCCCTTTTTCATGCTAGATGTAGGCCCACCACCTGTAGGTCTTCATCATCACTGCGAGCAAGCCATCAAGTAGGTACACCTCAGGACTGATTACACTGCCTCTGCAAAACCTGCAGGATCTCTTAGGACTGATCATATGCCACCGCAAAACCTGCAAGAGAATATTAGGACTGATTATATGCCTCTGCAAAACCTGTGTACCCTACTATCACATCATCATCTTCATATCACCTCATATTCCACGGAGCACAACCCATATGCACATCACACAGCACTTACACTCACTGGCATGGGAGGACACACTTCAACCATATGTGAAAGGCTCAGCACTTATATCCATGACGATGGCAAGACAACCTTCAACCATGTCGGAATGGCTCTAGCCCTTACATCAACGACCATGGTATGACAAAATTCAACCATGTCGGAATGGCTCTATGACCCTGGTAAGACAAACTTCAACTATGTTGTAATGGCTCCAACAACACTTACATCAATGACCATGGAAAGACAAACTTCAACCATGTCGGAATGGCTCTAGCCTTTACATCAATGACCATGGCAAGACAAACTTCAACCATGTTGGAATGGCTCCAGCCCTTACATCAACGACCATTGCAAGACAAACTTCAAACATGTTGAAATGGCTCATGTGGATCTGTGTCTCTGAACTCATCACTTCCCCTTGGAAGGAATTTTGATCTAAAGTACACCAAGCCTCTCTCTGAAGTACTCAAACTTCACTCTGGCTAGTGGCTTGGTCAACACATCGGCTATCTGCTCGTCCATCGCAACATACAAGTGCTTCACTGCTCCTCTCTGCACCATATCCCTGATATAGTGATATTTGATTTCAATGTGCTTCGACCTATCATGGAACACTGGGTTCTCAGACAACTTCACACAACTCTGGTTGTCACAGAAGATATAGGTAGCATCCAACGGGATATCAAATAACTCAGAAAGTAGCTTCCTAAGCCATACTGCCTCACAACTATCCAAACAAGCTGCAACATACTCTGCTTCAGCTGTACTCAGGACCACATAGGACTGCATCCTGCTAAACAAAGAGATCACACCTGATCCCATACTGAAGCAGCACCCCGAAGTGCTCTTCCAATCAATGGTGCTGCCTGCCCAATCTGAATCAACATAACCCTCCAGGTTAAACTTTTGTTTCACATCATACTTGAGCCCATAATCAACTGTACCCTTCAGGTACATCAAAATATGCTTTACAGCAACTAGTTGAACACCTTTAGGATCTGTCAAGAACTAGCTCAATGTGTTCACCGTAAAGCAAATATCTGGTCTCATGTTAGTCAAGTACATCAAGGACCCAATCATCTGATGATACACCGTGACATCAACTGGCTCAGATGAAGCCTCACACAATAGCTTTAGGTTTGATGCCATAGGTGTGGCCATGGCCTTACAGTCCATCATCCCAAACCGCTTCAGGATCTCTACTGCATTCTTCCCTTGTCCAGGGAAGATTCCAACTGCACTCTGCCACACCTCCATACCTATAAAGTAATGCATCATACCCAAGTCCTCCATCTCAAACTTGGCAGCAAGCTTCCTCTTCGTGTCGGCAATCAACCCATCCTCACCTATAACAAGCAGGTCATCCACATATAGTAGTAGTATCACTGGATTTCCTTCCTCAACCTTGTAGTAAAGGTTGGAATCCACTTTACTCTTGGTAAAACCCAAATTGGATAGAAAGTTGTCTATCCTACCATACTAAGTCCTAGGATATTGCTTCAAGCCATACAACGCTTTCTTCAATCTGCACACATATGATTCCCTGTCATGTGTCTCAAAACCAAGTGGCTACTCCACATACACTTCCTCTTCAACTACACCATATCCATCTGGTGTATCTTCCACTTCATCACTGTAGCCAAAGCAAGTGTTATTCTAATGGAAGTGTATCTAGCTACAGGAGCAAGAGTCTCTTCATAATCTATCCCTTCTTTCTGGGAGAAGCCACGAGACACAAACCTTGCCTTGTATTTCTCTATGCTACCATCTGCAGCATGCTTGATCTTATAGATCCACTTGGAAGTCACAATAGAGTTCCCTTCAGGTCTTGGGACCACATCCCAAACATCATTCTTCATGATTGTTGGGCCTGGCCCAACTGGTCCAATTTTGGTGACAATTTTGAAGGCAGAAGAACCTAAGCTGAGCGCAGCTCTGAAACAGATTAAATTTTGGCTAAGTACTGGGGATGCTGTGAAGAGGCACGTAGTAGCCATGTTTTGAGCGATGCTATGAAGATCAGTACTACGTAGAAGCAGTGATGCGGAGATAGGAGGCCACGTGGACCCAGCAAAGTGGAATGCTTGACGATGGACAGGTACAGGTACCGATCAGACCGGTAGCAGCCTATTTTTTGGAAAGATGCTCCAGGAGTGCCGAGCGGTGGGCAGGAGTAAATCAGGAAGGCGACCGACATGCGAGTATGTTAAGGAAAGTGACGTCTTGGCACACCTGGTGGGTGAGACCATTAGAGATGAATGGTTCGATGGAAGCAGCCCGTTGGCATGCATGTGACAATGAGGCCGATAGCAATAGAATGAATACGTGGAGAACCGCCATGATGAAGCAAATGATACCAGGATCCAGTAAGCCGGTTTAGGGAAACTGATGCAGTTTTGTAAACCCTAAGGGTTTTCGGTTTAGGTCTCAGCAGTGTAAAGACATGGCCTTCAGGCATGATCTATTAAAGAAGACAATTTTGTATGGGATGGGGTTACATTTTGCGGTTACTCTTTTACTTTTGTTGTTACAATTTTGGATTGTTGTATTGAAAAATATCTTTGCGCTTAGAAGATTGCAAAAGATCTATAGCTGTGTGTGCAGAGACCTATCTGAGAGGAAGGAAAGTTTGCAGCTGAGTGTGCAGACTAAGAATGGTTGTCCCCATCCCTTTTAAGGAAATATATTACCAACCATTCTTGTGGATGTAGCTTCCCACCCGGGGGAGTGAATCACGTTAAATCTTGTGTTGTGTGATTGTGTTTATGAATGAATGATTACTTATGTTTATGTCAATGAATGTCTAGATGTTTCCTTGCATAGTGTTATGAGAGAGCTTTTATATGCATTTTCCATAAGAGAAGTATGGAAATGATATGTTAAGTTCCATATGAATAGTTGAATGGTGAACATTTAGTCTTGTGTATGAAGGCAGTGAATCAGTCATTAGGTTAAGTACTTTATTATATGCAGTGCAAGAACGGATAACAGTTGGATTAGATCAGTCGTCTATGTTCAAATCGTAACATCCTGAGTTAACGAATGAATGTTAGAAGAATAGTTAGTTAAGAACCTGAATGAATGGATGAGTGATATTGATTTCAGCGCCTTAAGTGTACCAAAATAATCCAAGTATAGAATAAAGTTGCATTGTTCACCAGCTTCAGGAGAAGTCCCACGGTAGAAGAACATAGTGGTGCGAACCACAGCATTTCCCATCATTGCGCAGTCTCACCTCACAGCACATACCCTCTATTGTGTTGCGCAGTACATCCGTCCAAACAACTTATCACTTACTGTGGAAACCTGATTCCGCAGTACCCCATAGATTCACCTCGGGTGAGACCTCAACCTGTTCGCAGGTTGTTGCCGAAAGGGCCGGTGCGAAGGGGTTTTGTTGGTCAAAGGGAGACCGTGAAGAACCTGGGTCTCATAGAAAACCTCTAGGTCAGTTATAGCCAACAAATGGTTTTGTTTCCACGCTAGAATCCGTGATGAGTTGCAAACATGATGTGTGATGAAGAATACCAGTTCCTGGAAGGCTCTAACAACTGGCATCCTGAAAAGACAAAAATCCAAGCTTGGTGGGATAAGACCATAAGAGACTTTAAAAGGAAAGAAAATAGACATCCGTGTCCAAGTGACACACAGTGGTTGGATAAATATTTGTTGAACGATATTCATGAGATTTTCTGGGCATCATTTCCAAATGAGTTGCATGCGTGGATCTCGCGGCTCACAGAGAAGAAAACTTGTTTTCAAGGAGGAGTTCCTACAGAGTGGACTCTTGAGCTCACAGCGCAGCTCAAAGCAATAGAGAGCCCATTGACACGCGCAGTTGATTTTTGGGTCGATCATATGCTAGAAGGCTTCATAACAGAATTTGCTGTAGACACACTCAAATCGTACAGCTAAGCAAAAACATACTTTTCGAAGGATTCCAAGGTAAGTTGTTGAACAATCTCAGTCTATACATTAAGATGCTGTTAGCAAAAAAAGGTGTTTTAAGAATGCAGTAATATTCTTAAGTCTGTCATGGTAAACAGTATATATAGTGATTCTGACGAAGATACTCATAATCTTAGAAGTGGAAAGAGGTATAAATTTAATAAGAATCGTGGAGGCCCTAGACTCCATATTAGTACTGATATCTCGTGTAACCTAGACAATGAAGCTGCACCACCATTTACACCTGAGAACCCACCGACTATAGAAACCGCACCGCCTTTATCTCAAAACCCACCCGCTACGCAACCAACCCCGCAGAATACTAATCCTAGTACATCTATCCCGGTAAGCCAATTTGTATTCATTGCATAGATCCCTTCATAGCATCCTCACACTAATTCGGGCGCTCCACCACCTAGTACCACAATGGCACACACAGATATGAATCTCCCAATATTCAAAGCAACTAGCCTAGAAGACCTTGACCAGCATTGGTTTCTTTGTGAAGCCGTATGGAGTGTAAGACAAATCCAGGATGATGTAGTGAAGGGAGCAAAGATCATCACCACTTTCAGAGACAGAGATTTACATTGGTTCATGAAGTACTCTACCACACAGCCGTGAACCCTCGTAGAAATTAAAGCTGCGCTCGTGGCTGAGTTTAAGAAACCCAAATCTGAATCTTAGTGTATAACCGAGTTGAAAGAAATAAAGCAGAAACCAACTGAAATGGTTTGGGAGTTTGATCAAAAGTTCAAGACCCTATTAGACCAAGTAAGCTTTGTTATAGCCCCAGAACAACACAAGGAATGGTTCATTGGTGCGTTGTTGCCCCATATTAGATTACCATTGATGCAGCAGAAGGTTACGTCGTAGGTAGAGGCCCTGGAGATTGCAATGAAGCTAGAGGCTTCGCTGATTGGTGAGACTAGTTCTGGGATGTCTCAGATCCAGAACCAGTTGATCACCCTGACACTAGAACTGCAAAGCATGAAGAATGGAAAAGAACAAAGGTATGAACCTAGACATGAGGTCTAGTGTACAGGTTGTAAAGGAGAAGGCCATGACCAGGACCATTTCCCTTTATTCCACGACTATCTTAATAGTGGTGCACCCAACCCATTAAATCGGAATCAGGCCCCATGGTGTGAAATTTGTAGAACTACAGGACATAGACCTGAAGACTACTATCTTATACAGAAATATGTGAAAACACCAAAACATTTATACTGCAATTTCTGTAAATCAATTGGACATGATGAATCCAACTGCCACGCATATGAATTAATGAATGAGAGAAAACGAGATATGGACTCAATGAGAGGCGCTAGCTTATACCACATACAAGAAGATAACTAGCCGAAACAAGAGAATGCACAATATGACCAAGGAGGATACAGAGGTCATTGTGCTGGATACCACGGCAGAGGAAGAAATGCTGGCCTGATGCAGGGAAGAGGCCGCAGCCAGGTCATTTGTTATAATTATGGCTAGCCAGGTCACGTATCCAGAGATTGTGTTAACCCATGCACTACGTGCAACTATTGTAAATAATTTGAGCATGTTATTGAGGATTTCCCAGTGCTAGAGGTTGAAATGCAGAAAAGAAGACGGTTGGATGCACCAAACACGAACGTCCAGTGGATCGCAGTAGAGAAAAGACCAGTAGACCCAAGCATCAATGTGGTCCTGCGTAGTGGCACTCAAACAGGCCACGATGGGGGAGCAAAAGCTTCCACATCATGGGAGGCTCACACAATGTAGTCTCCTCTTGAGACAAAATGGATAAGGAAAGCTCTGGGAAAAATACCTGCTCTCGACCTACAAAAGAACAAGGAAGTATTTATTGACGCATGGGATACCTTCAGAGAGCCAGCAACAGAAACATAGAGGATTCCATTGTGCAATGAAGCATCACATATTGAAGACATGCCAGCAGCCTATGACAAAACAAGCACTGCGACAGATGTCAGCACCTCCGTCACGCACTTCCTGCGAAGCTGCATGAAGTTACTAAAAAGTGAAAATGCCATAGTAGAGCTGCAGAAGCTCATAAACCAATATGAGCCGCAAACCGGAACAGAGACTTCTGATAGCGCAGTAGATCACATCAGGAAGCATAAAAGGACAAGCCGAGAAATGAGGCTTACAACGTAGATAGGAGATTTTTAAATGGATGAAGTCATCCTTGATCTGGGATTTGAAGTAAATGTCTTAACTAAGCAGACATGGTAGTAGATGGGTCGACCAAAGTTGTCATGGTCACCTATACAGTTGAGAATGGCTAACCAAGAGAGAGTCATACCTTTTGGCCAATCAGCTGACATGATAGTCGACATCGATGGAGTTTAAAGTCATATAGACTTTGAAGTTATTGAGATTGTGGATGATAGTCATCCTTTTCCTACACTGCTAGGAATTGACTGGGTTATGGATAACTTGGCTATTATCAACTTAAGAACAAAGAAGATGATATTTGAAGGAAAGCATCGTAGGGTCATCGCACCATTGGATCCTGCAGATGGTGACAAATATAGCGAGCTGATTAAGGAGGAATCTAAGGCTCAAGAGTTGGATAGACTATACCAGCTCACAGTGAACTGGGAAGATTACATTAATCCTACCGCAGATGGCACACTCAGGTGGAGATGTAACAGCTCCTGCATCTCTGATTCGGAGGTAGGATTGGAAAATTGGCAAAGTTGAATGCATGAAGTATCGGCAAGAAGGTGCGCGCAGGTTACGAAATCACTACATTGGATCGGGAACGAGGTAAGTCCTATTCTCACATATGATGGTTCTGCTAATGTTTATACTTTCATCCAAGAATACACTACAGCTATTACAGATGAGCACAGATTACCAACATTGGATATGGCACTGCACGACACACTCGCCAGATGGTGGAATGTGCACAAGAAGACATTGACCACTTGGGATCAATGCAGAATTAAGATGTAGATTTGATTTGCTGACTGGGTTACCCTACCCTTTGAAAAGTTTAATGGACAAACAGATCCTAGCCAACACATTGAAGTCTGTTCACAGGCATGGTTAGAAAGGCCACACACAGAATGGGTGCATCTGTTTGTACACATGCTAGATGATGACATTCCAAAGAAATGGTACCTAGAACTGGAGTTGCACAGAGAAACCATTGATTGGGAAACGTTGACTGACAACTTCCAGAAGGACTTCATCTTTGAGGACGAGAATCCACTGATCCATGAGGCATTGTAGATAATTAAGGAATGCATATTCAGGGAAGACTGTCCTCACAGAAATATGACATTGGAGGAATTCTTCAGGGCAGACCATGTTCCTGCACACCTACACTCGGAGTGGAAGGAACATGAAGAACACCTTATCGAGTGTTACAACCTAGCTAAAGACATTGATGATAGAAATGAAGATGATGATGATGATCAACGCAACATAAACATACCAGAATCGGAGGCTGCACACGATGTAGAAGGACCTTCGTTAGAAATCCTGGATATGAGTGGACCAGTAAAGACACAGAAGGTGAATATTGGCACAAAAGAAGAACCAAAGTTCACAGCAATCGGAGATTATTGGGACAATCAGATTGTTGCAGAGATCCCAGAAACCTTGCATGAATATCAGGAGCTGTTTCCAACAAAATTTACAGAAATGAAAGGCATTCTGGGAGACGTAGGGGTCATGAAAATACCTTTGAAGCCAGGAAACAAGCCTGTGAAGCAGAGACCATACAGACTAAATCCATGCTACAAAGAAAGAGTACGTGCAGAGCTGGATAAGATGCTTGAAGTAGGAATCATTGAACCTATTGAGGAATCAGAATGGATTAGTCCCATGGTCGTTCAAGACAAGAAAGCGAAGGGTGAGATTAGGATTTGTGTGGATCACAGAAAATTGAATGATGCTTCCATGCACGACCCAATCCCTACTCCTTTCACATATTAAGTGCTTGATAATGTTAGAGGGAATGAGGCCTATTCTTTTACTGATGGTTTTTTAGGGTATCATCAGATCAGGATTGATCCTGCAGACAGGCATAAGATGACTTTTGCTATAGAATGGGGGTCGTTCCAGTACACAATAATGCCTTTTGGCTTGAAGAACGCACCTGCCATATCTTCCAGAGTGGTCATCACATCATTCAAAGAGTTTATGCATAAGTTTCTCGAGGCCTATTTTGATGAGTGGACTGTGTTTGGTCTATTGAAGAACCATTGTGAGAACCTTAGAATGATGCTTGAGAAGTGTCGACAGCATCAAATCTCCTTAAATCTAAAGAAGTGTATTTTTTGTGTTCCTTATGGAATTCTACTTGGGCACATTGTTTGTAAGCAAGGATTGATGGTGGACCCTGCGAAGATCGCCATTATTATGAATTTGCCAACACCAAATTCAGTCAAGATGTTGCGCTCTACCTTAGGCCATACTGGATACTACAGGAAATTTATAAAGGGTCATGCGCAGATAACCACGGCAATGGAAAAGTTTCTAAATAAAGATGCATCGTTTGGGATGTGGAATGCGAACAAGGTTTTGATACATTAAAAGAAAAGATGGTGACTGCACCAATTCTAGTCTTTCTAGATTGGATGAAGCCATTTCATGTCCATGTTGACACATCATGCATTGCCTTGGGAATCGTATTAGCCCAGCTAGGGCAAGGAGGTATTGACCACCCTATTGCATTTTTTAGCAGGAAGCTCTCAACAGCAGAAAGAACTATACTACTACCGAGAGGGAAAGCCTTGCAATGGTATATGCTCTACAGAAATTCAGGCATTACTTGCTTGGTGCGCACTTCCTTATGTTCACTGACCATTCTGCATTGAAATACTTGGTCAATAAGCCAGTGTTAGGGGGGCGCATATGCAGATGGCTAATGCTATTCCAGGAGTATGATTTTGAGATTGTTGTTAAGCCAGGTAGACTGAACTTGGGACCTGATCATCTGTCAAGGATTGAGTTAGGAGAAGAGCCAACAAACATTGAAGACAGTCTGCCTGATGTGCAGTTATTTGCTATATAGGTTGCCAATGACTATTATAAGAATATCATTAATTTTCTAACAACAGGGCTAACACCGCAGGAATTATCTATCCAACAGAAGAAACAACTAGTGGTGCACGCCACAGACTTCACTATAATTGCAGGTCAGCTATACAAACTCAGACCAGATGAAGTGCTGCACAGATGCGTACTAGACCATGAGAAACCATTTATTTTAGCAGACGCGCACTCAGGGATCGCGGGAGGTCACTATGCAGGAAGGGCTACCGCGCATGAGATATTGCACGTAGGGCTATGGTGGCCCACGATCCATAAAGATTCCAAAGAACACTGTAGGAACTGTGATGTCTTTCGAAGGACAGGGAAACCTTCATGGAGAGATGAGATGCCAGTAAACCCACAGTTGACCTTGCAAGCATTTGAGAAATGGGCAATTGATTTTGTGGGTCCTATAAACCCACCAGGGAAAAGAACTGGTGCGAGGTATATTATTATTGCTACTGATTACCTCACCAGATGGGCAGAAGCAAAGCCAGTAAAGGACTGTAGCGCCAATACCACTACGCAGTTCATTTTCGAAGAAATATTGTCAAGATTTGGCTATCCAAAGATTTTGATGAGTGACCAAGGTAATCACTTTTTGAACAAGACCATTGAGGCACTTACAGAGGAATTCCACATTCGTCATCAGCGCAGTACTCCATATCATCCACAGGAAAATGGCACTATTGAGGCTTTCAATAAAATATTGGAAAATGCACTAACTAAGGTCTGCAATGTAAATAGAGATGATTGGGATCTGTGCGTCTCCTCTGTGTTATGGGAATACAGGACTACATGCAAGAAATTGACAGGACATACACCTTTTTAGTTGGCTTATGGGCAGGAAGATATAATGCCAATGGAATATATTGTCCCTAGTTCAAGGATCATTGCGTTCACAGGGTTGGAAGACCGTGCAGGATTAGAAGAAAGGTTACTACACCTTGTTGGGTTGGAGGAAGATCGCTTCATTGTCGGCTTCCACTAGCAAGCTCAGAAAGACCGCGATAAAGCCTAGCATGATCGCCATATCAAGAAAAAGTGCTTTCAGGTAGGTGACCTAGTCCTCCTGTATGATAGCAAATTCATGAAGTTTCTTGGCAAATTTAAGATGCATTGGCTTGGCCCATATACTGTGATACATGTTACTAACATTGGTGCAGTCCAGTTAGCCAATTAAGCTGGTGATATCTTGCCAACTTTGATAAATGGAAGCAGGCTAAAGCTATACCATGATAGCAATGCTTCGCAGAACATTGGATAACAACAGGAGGAAGAAATTTCTAAGTGTTGAGTACAGTTGAAATTGGGCACTAGAAGGGTGAAGGAGTCTGTACATGTATGATAGGGAAGATGATGTATCTACCGCACAGTAGTGTTGAAGTTGTGTGGAAATAAATAAATAAATAAATAAAATTCGCACTGTGAATCAACTGCGCAGTAATGTAAGTGCCCTGCTGTGCAGCACCCAGGGAAAAATAGCCATTATACCACTTTTGAGAAAATATATGTTAGATGACCGTTGTAGCAACCGCTTCAGCATTTAAAGGGAAGATAGCCATTCTGGACAGATTGATGAAGGAAAGGGTTGGAAAATATGATGGATTCGACCGCTAGAGGGCACATTTAATGCATATTTAGCCGTTGAAGGGCACGGGAGAAGGTCAGTTGCGCCTATAAAATAACACCGCTAGAGGACTCACGGGTGTTACTGAGCACTTAGAATTTTCTTGCGACCTCCCCCTTACACTAATATCCATCTATCGTCTGGCTACCATACCCGCCATCTAATCAGTGAATGTCTGAACCTTTCTATCGAGAAGAAGAGCTTACCATTGAAGAAGCACTTAGAGTCTTTCGGCACAGAAGAATTCAAGAGTTAATGAGAACCCCTACCAAGAATTTTGTAATAGAACAAGGCCAAGGATCCCATAGATCACCGAGAACCAATCCATCCATGCAAGACAAAGGCAAGGAGACAATCACTGGACCTCGAACCAATAAGCCAAAGTCGGGTTCGACGATGGTAAGGCAGCCCATTTTTATGAAAGAAATCCCTCAGAATATGACCCCTGAGTACATCTCACCCTGGGCACTAAATTCCCCTTTCTATAAGCTAGCCAAGAGTGCAAAATACAACATCCCCTTGTCGCCAATTTCGAAGCATGTCAAAATTACAACCAACCTGTTGTGCAAAATACCGGACTTTAAATGGGAGGACTATGACCTCTTGGGAATGCAGAAAGACAAGCCACATGATCATAAGTACCCAGACTTTCAGCTAGATCGGTACATGTGCTAGAAGAAAGATGCCAAAGGAACCCTCAATCTAGTTGCCGAAAGCTGGTTGACACCAGTAGTGCAGTCAGGACTGTTGAACCTGCTGCAACTACCCCACTTTGAACAGTCGGCTGAACTGAATGTAGTGGTTCGTACCTTGATGGCACAAATCCACCAAGGATACCTATGGATCGATTGGCCAGTTGACATAGGCATTTACTTAATCCATCGCATTACGGGATTAAGTAAGCGGGGAAAAGACCCAAATTTGTTCTTCCTGGGGAAAAGCACAGAAAAGGATGCAGTAGCCAAGATGAAGAAAAATCATGCATTGTTGAAAGGAAAACGGGGTTTTCCTATTGATGGAATTGAAGACAGAACGACCAGGTTTGTCACCCAGTTGCTTGCAGCAAAGGTATTATGCACGACAAGACCCCTGGAGGTTCCTGCGGGTGTAGTGTTGCTCGGTGTTGTAGTAGCTAAAGGCATCGAGTTCAACTGGTGCCAATATCTATTGAACGAGTTCATGGCAGAGCTCAATGACATATAGTTGAATGGAGGCAACTTTCATTTCACATGGTTGATTGTCCTCATCGCATTTATTGGATGGAAGGAGACGGAGGACTATGTCGGCATCAGCTTTGATAAATTAGAACCCAGAGGAGTCAGGTACATGAACCTATGGGAAAATCTTAATCCGCAGCACCAGCATGCAACTCAAGAAGTGTTCTACAAGTATTACACACAGCTGTGTACCGTGATCGCCGCTACACCAAGGATAACAAAGCAGGTAACAATCAAATACATATGCATTGTTAATTTTACTGCTAACATGCGTTGTGTGTTTATTTCCATGAAGGCGAAGATGAAGAAGCCACAGTTTTACCCTGGGAGCTACCACATGATAGAAGAGAACATCAAGATCATTATGAAAGATTGGCCCGTGGAGTACTGTGTGGAAGAAGTTTTCAATGTCCCCACAGATTCAGGGGACGATGAAATACTTCCACCACCATGTCCAATTCTGGAAGAAACGGGAAAGAGGAAGGAACCAGAGAACCCAGCGTAGCCAAAGGCAAGGAAGAAAATTAAAGCGACGAAAGTAACATCTAACACAGTACTGAAGGAGGATGAATTTGATATGATAGCAGATAGAGTCAACGAGTAGCTGGAGGAGTTCATGGCCGATAAAGACAAGAAAGATAAGGCAATCCAAGATTACCTACAAAAGAACTGGCTAGCGATGCAAGGGATAATGAAAAAAGTAGAAGATGTGCACAATAGCTTGGCCTTGCCACATGACCCAGCAGTAGAAGGGACGTCCAGAGGAACCTCACAGCCAAGGCTAGCGCAACTTGTTGTTGCGCTACCAATAAAAATGAGACTTGTCTATCTCGATCCAATGGTGATCACATTGCTCATGTCAGAGGACGTGGCGTTGGATATGACAAATGTCGAGCGGGTAGAGCTTGACTTGGAAAACATATTGATACCAGGTCTACATTTTTTGAATACGCAGATTGGGGATGAGCTACGCGATAGAGCTGTGGACTCAAGAAAAGTAGAAGTGGAACTAGAATTGGCAAATAGACAGCTCGAGGAGTCGAGCTCGCGCAACAAAATGTTGCTTGAAGATGAACAAGCGTGAAGGCAGAGATTGAAGGCTACCATTAACTCTGTTGTAGAAGATATTGAAGAAGTACAGATCCAAGACGATCCTGTGGATACTGTCTTGAAAATAAGGGACATGGTGCGCACCCTTAAGTCAGAGATGGAGGACAAGACAATCCTCTATGAAGCCGATATCAACCTGCTAAAAGAAAAGATCAAACCAGAGGTTGTATTCATTGATCAATAGTTGAGAGGTCAAGCGGTAAATATCGCAGCAGTGAGCATTGCAGCAGAGGTTGCGAGGTGCCAGAATTTGCTTGACAAATCCTTGAAGGCATTCACAACCCTTGAAGAGAATCCAGGGCTGCAGCAGATCAATACCACGATAAAGGAGAAACAGACCGTGTTGGAAGCACTGGATGTAGAGGTAAAGACTCTGCTAGCAAGAGATAGGCTACTGAAATTTAGGGAGATATCTAGCCTAAAGAAAGAAGTCCAAGTATTAAGGGAAAAGGAGATTGCGTTGGACAATCAGTCGTAGCTACTCCTAGAAGATGCCACCGTGGTGTCGCAGCAGATAGAAGATAAACTGAAAGAGTTGCACGACAACTAGGAACATGTAGAATCCCAAATCAGAGAAGAGATAACACCATAGGTGCTTGATACAGTCAAGCAAGTGGAGCAGAAAATGAAAGAAAAAATGTAGAAACTGACGAACACTTATAGTGAGTTCGCAACAAACCTAACTGCATAGATTGGAGAGCAGATTTCGACGGTGGACATTGAAAGTGGCTCAGGGATGAACCACATGTAAGTGTTAGGGGCATGTTGGGCCTGGCCCAACTGGTCCAATTTTGGTGACAATTTTGAAGGCAGAAGAACCTGAGCTGAGCGCAACTCTGAAATAGATTGAATTTTGGCTAAGTACTGGGGATGCTGCGAAGAGGTGCACAGTAGCCATGTTTTGAGTGATGCTGTGAAGATCAGTACTGTACAGAAGCAGTGCTTCAGAGATAGGAGGCCACATGGAGCCAGGAAAGCGGAATGCTGGACAAAGGACAGGTACAGGTACCGATCAGACTAGTAGTAACCTATTTTTCGGAAAGATGCTCCAGGTGTGCCGAGCGGTGAGCATGAGTAAATCAGGAAGGCAACCGACGTGCGAGTATGTTAAGGAAAGCAACGTCTTGGCACGCCTGGTGGGCGAGACCGTTAGAGATGAACGGTTCGATGGAATCATCCTGTTGGCACGTGTGGGATAGGGAGGCTGATAGAAACATAATGAAGATGTGGAGAACCTCCACTATGAAGCAATCTCTACCATGTGCCAACAACCTAGATTAGGGAAACTGGCACAGTTTTGTAAACCCTAAGGGTTTTGGGTTTAGGTCTCAGCAGTGTAAATACATGGCCTTCGGGCATGATCTATTAAAGAAGACAATTTTGTATGGGATTGGGTTACATTTTGGGGTTACTCTTTTACTTTTGTTGTTACAATTTTGGATTGTTGTATTGAAAAATATCTTTGAGCTTATAAGATTGTAAAGGCTCTGCAGCTATGTGCACAGAGACCTGTCTGAGAGGAAGGAGAGTCTACAGCTGAGTGCACAGAATAAGAACGGTTGTCCCCATCCCTTTTAAGGAAATATATTACCAACCATTCTTGTGGACATAGCTTCCCATCCGGGGGAGTGAACCACACTAAATCTCATGTTGTATGATTGTGTTTATGAATGAATGATTACTTATGTTTTTGTTAATGAATGTCTAGATGTTTCCTTTCATAATGTTATGAGAGAGCTTTTATATGCATTTTCCATTAGAGAAGTATGGAAATGATATGTTAAGTTCCATATGAATAGTTGAATGGTGAACATTTAGTCTTGTGTATGAAGGCAATGAATCATTCATTAGGTTAAGTACTTTCTTATATGCATTACAGGAATGGATAATAGTTGGATTAGATCAGTCGTCGATGTTCAAATCGTAACATCCTGAGTTAACAAATGAATGTTATAAGAATAGTCAATTAAGAACCTGAATGAATGGATGAGTGATATTCGTTTCAATGCCTTAAGTGTTCCAAAATAATCCAAGTATAGAATAAAGATGCATTGTTTGTAGCTTCAGGAGAAGTCTCGCGATAGAAGAACATAGTGGTGCAAACCGCAACGTTGCCCATCATTGCGCAGTCTCACCTTGCAACACATACCCTCTGTTGGGCTACGCAGTACGTCTGTCCAAGCAACTTATCACTTACTGTGGAAACCTGATTCTGTAGTACCCCATATATACACCTTGGGTGAGACCTCAACCTGCTCGCAGGTTGTTTCTGAAAGGGCCGGTGCGGAGGGTTTCTGTTGGTCAAAGGGAAACCGTGAAGAACCTCAGTCTCATAGAAAACCTTTGGGTCAGTTATAGCCAACAATGATCGACTGGTATTCCTTGATGATGGCGTTCTTCCGTTACTGCATCTCAAATCCTGGTAACTTCAGATTCTTCAATATCTTCAATAGATAGCTTTATTTGAACTTCATTGCTGGAACAAATGGTGTAGTCCTTCTTTTGTAGGTGATTGTACACGATCTTTCCTACAAGTCAAATTTAATTGCATGATTAGAAACTTCTCATAGTTTTTAAAAACAACATTATTATGCATAAGGACATATGTCATACAGCCATGCAATTATCTTTAGCCAATGATTCAATACAACATTTATCCATATCCCGTAACTTTCTAGATGCCTTACATCTCTACCAGAACATTTGCTAAGATTGTGCACAACTCCCAACATGTTAGCAAGTATGTTTCATTCTAGATAAGTAGCAAAGGAATGTTGTACAGTACCATAGGCCACTTACCCATTACTTGCATATTAGTAGTATCTTGTTCATTAATGCAACTTTTCTAATATGCATAATACATATCCTAAGTCTAGGAACATAAGTATGTACATGAATGGACAGCATCATTTAAGTAATCATATATACAAGAAATGACAATTCAAATACTTATCTTTTTTTAGTTGTAGGGTGGACTCCCTCTCAATCTTTGCTTCCTTGTAGGAACTACTGGAGTGTTCTCCCTCTTGATCTTTGCTTCCTAGATTACCTGTCCTTGAACTTATATTCATCCTGGACCACTATGGATGCTTAAGTGTGCACTAGTGTCATCCTCAAGATCTCATACATGATCATACATCCAATAGTATAATCTCAATACTATCAAAACATTATGGTAAACTTAACATGTATTGTCATGATTATTTCATGCACAAGTAATTTATCACAAGCATTAGTACTCAAGGTTTTAGGGAGGACTTCTATTAGTTATGCATATTCTTATTGACCATAGGACTCTTTTGGTTAGTCAAATCATCAATCAAAGTAAGAAACATAATATGCATAAACTGTTGATTACTCAAACTTCTAACTTCAAGAATAATCATTCATACAAAAGTATAAGATCCTAACATAGGGTAGGATTCTAACTTGATATAGGAAAAACATACCTGGTTATCATGTTCACTAGTTATGTCTAACATACACAAACAATGTCTTCTTGTTCTCTTCAATGACTTGTGCTTAGTAACTTGCATATCTCATAGGTTAAGCATTGTAGATCCAAATTATTCATACTTCATAAGTAGAGCTTCTATGTGATTCATGAGTCTTTGTCTTCATGTCACCATGGCCATATGTTCTTGATCTAAAACTTTTCTTGATGTACCTTTCATGTTAGCGGACAACATCATCCTCACACAACACCACAGTGCATTATTACAATCATAAGTGTCATAAACCTAATCAATAAATGTCTTTTATCATTCACATGCATTCATACTATGGTGATGAGACAAGTCTAATATTAATCAAGATTGTACTAACCTCAATAATCTGAAGACAAACATATCATAAAATTAATCATGAACAAATTTCAAAACATACCTGTATCTCTTCAATTCATACCTGTTGGGATTGCTTGTAGCCTTCTCATGTAAAGCCTCAGCCTCATCTCCCTATGGAACTAGAACTTCTTCAGTTATGCAAGTGTCCAATTCATTCTCTTCTAGGATTAACCCAAACCACTTTGATTCGCTGAAACTGGATTTGGAGCTGGATTAGGGTTTGTTAGAGAAACCCTCAAAATTCAAACTTTGAATTTCAAACTTCTGAATGGATGGAAATATGTGGCTTGCTGAGTTGATCAATATAGTATACTTCAATTTTGAAAGCTGCAAAATTTGACCCCTCAAAATTGCCTTTGAAACTTTTAGATTCACTAGACAGGACCCCGAACTAGGGTTTGATAAATCCCACCCTTTTTCCCAACCAAAAGATTCGATCCAAATCTCTAAAATTCAATTTTTCTATGGAGCTTCCAGCCATGGTCACATACTTCAAAAATTCCAACTTTTGCAGAAGCCCTAATTTCCCATCTTTCCGATCAAAATCCCAAACTAGGGTTTGATCAAGCTCGGCCTTATGCCCAACCAAAAAATTCGATATTGGTCTCTAAATTTCAATTTTAATGAGGAGCATTCATTCGTGGTCTCCAAGTAAAAAAATTCCAACTTTCTTGGAATCCGTAAATTCCCGCAGAGTGATAAGCCAAGAATGAAGGGGCTCAGAATCCAAATTTGTTTTGACAGAAATATGTATTTGATTGTTTCTTGTGCATCTCTGAAATTATGAATCCATAGGGTCTGAAACTTTGGCTTGTGGTAGCCGAACCTATCATATTTCTAACCCCATAGGTCTGACCTCAATTGGATTCTTTGAGAGAGAGTTATGCCAAGTGTCGTAACGTGACCTGTTTATGGGATAAAACAGGAGAGACAACTTGTACGGAGTTCCACGTGTCACTGGTTCAACTTTGGCCTTTGAAAAACTTACTTGAGAAAATACAGTCCGTTCTCTTACTGTAAATTTTTATGAAATTTCATTTGGATCTTCCTAGCCCAAGTTGTGACCTTTTTTCCTAGGTCACCTGTTTATTACTGAGATCTGGAAGAGGCAGATACCCTAGATTGTACTGATCATAAATCACAAAGTAGAATGCATAATATGTTTTGCTTCGGATGCTAGGTACATGGGGATGTTACATACGACCTGTAGAAGTTTCAGAACCTGAACCTTCTCCAAAATGGATTTATAGTGAAAGTTCTACAATGACTGGTTTTTGCTATATCATGCCCTAGCTTGCAATTTGTTGCAAGTGCAGCAAATCTCATAAATGCCATATCATGCCTTCCTTCAGGCTAGCTATGATACCATGTTAGATTTTTCATCATTTAATTCAATAGATCTAGGATCTTAACTGAAAGAACAACATGTACAGCATATCAAGCATAAGAGACAAGAGACAAGAGACACAAAACATTTCACCAAGGAAAACAAAGAAGGTGAAAAACCCCGGAACTTCCTCAGAGATAGAATAAGCATCAATACAAGGATCACCATGATCAAACCCAAGAGATAGATATCTTCAGCAGCATGCTCCTCCTCCACTTGTGTGCATTCCTCCTCTCTCCCACTAAAGTGAAGTGAGTGAATAATATAATGTGTAAAATGAGAGAGACACACTCTTTATTTATACACTAACTTGACTTTCCCTTTACTGAACTAGGTCGACCCCAACTTAACCACTTAACATAATACTGACTGGGCCGACCCATCTAGGGTGGTCTAATAACCCTTTGACCCACAAGACTCATACAGGGCCAACCCCATCAATGTGGTCTAATAACCCATCAAGTATAAGTTATGACACTTACAATAGAACATGCGATGCCTGCAAGTACAACTAATGACACTTCCAATTGGAGGAATAATACATCTCTGTTGGGGATACAATAAAGTATAGATACAATATACAAGTGAATATCTTCCGAAGTTACAAATACATCAACATTGGGTGCCAGTGAAGCAATACCTGTCAATGTAATCGTTGATGGTGATTCCTGCTCCCACGCTATTGGCGGGCATTTCTACCCTATAGCCAGGAAACTAAAGCTATCAACTTGGTTGGGGTGACAGGTAAGTGTATTAATGCTATCACAGAAACATTTACAAAAAGAAATAGATTGTAGATTTAGGAAACACACCTTTTAACCGGAGTCTGATCCTAGCCTTGACTCGATCTCGTGTCTAGCTTCCAAATCTACTTTTCCTTCAGCAAATCTATGTCTTATGGAGAGCCAAATATAAGTGAGGCTCAGTCTTGCGCAACTTGGGTGATAACCAAATAAGGTAATGTCATCAAAATCCCAAGGTCTTCATCCCAAAACAAACCTAGGTACAAACCCGAACCATGTGAATAGATGAGTTGATAGTCGAACATGGAGGGCATCGTTTGATTACCGGTCCTTGATGTATACCGTTAACAAATGCGAGGACTTCCACCGATAATGATGATGGGGTCCAAGGTACCAAGTACGATTCACCAAATGTGAATAGATGGACTTGGATTCGAACACTTGGGAATCCTGTCGAAGAAGAGACATTGATGTATTCTCCTCATTCAACAGCGAGGAAAATTGCCACTGGTGACTGCAATCTCCAAGGTACTAACTGAAACTCTAAACTTCAATCCCAGAATAATGATTTGGTGTCGATGGGAAGAACTCTATTGGAAGGGAGGCCTTAAGGCATCCTCCATCATCCAACTCGAGGAACACTCAACTAGTAAGAGCTGGTATGGAATAATATGTAACAAGACTGACACTAGGAAGGCCGACAGATGAGGTCAAGGTAAACTGCAGAATGGCCGACACAGGGTATATCCTTGAACATTGAGCACGACACAAAGTGACTTAGGCAGTTTCTGACATAATAGAGTAAATAAGTCTAAAATGTAAGAGACATTAGCAGACCCTCCATATGGTTGGAAGAATAACCAACCGGGGGAGTAAATAACTCGGAGGAAAAGTTCACCCTGAGGCCAAAAACTAAACCCAACCGACAAGATAGACTCAAGTAGGTGCTGTGTTCAAGGATAGGACTTGACTGAAACTGCCTTTGACAATGAATATATGATATGTTTTCCCGTTCCTTATTCTTTTTAGATAAAAGAATACCCTTCTTGTGGATTTAATGAGTCCAAGAAAGAATGAAAACTCAATAGGTCCAACCATGTGAATAATTTAACGAGCCCATGGGAGGAAGACTCAGTACCTTCTTCATAATTTATAGAGTTCGAAGAAGAGATAGAAGATTACTCTATATGTACTGATCTCTGGATTTTAATATCGAGCTGAGATCTGTTCTTGCTCGACGGTGTTTTCAATTTTAAGGAGTTTGAAAAACTTAAACAATAACTCCATATATCTGCTCGTGGATTTTAATATCGATCCCAAGCAGATTAATGCTCGCCAGTGTTTTCCTGTTTATAGAGTCTGAAAAACTTAAACAATCCTCCATATATCTGCTCATGGATTTTAATATCGAGCCCAAGCACATTAATGCTCGTCAGTGTTTTCCTGTTTATAGAGTCTGAAAAACTTAAACAATCCTCTTTTCACCTATCCGTGGATTTTATATCGAACCCAGATTGGTCTGTGCTCGGCGGTGTTTTCTTGTTTATAGAGTTGAAAAACTTAAACAGTCCTCTACTTACCTTCTTGTGGATTTCACATCGAGCCCAAGTAGGTGAATGCTCGCTTGGTATTTTCATGTTTAGAGAGTCTGAAAACCCTAAAGAAAGACTCCAAAAGGTCTTTTTCGTACAGTTAGTCTCCTCCCCCGAAAAAGTATAAAACAATGAAAGGAGAACTCTTCTAGCGCATACAGGAGTATACCTAGAGTATACCTTTTCCGTAGTTAATCCACTGAGGCCCGGAAAAGGGATAATTCTATACCTGAGTGGATGAGCCTTCGGATACTTTAACGAGCTCGAAGAGGACAAGTTTGCTCGGTTATCTTGTTTAGGTTTAAATAGTCCAAACAAGAGCTTAAAATGACTTAAAGGTCAGCTTCTGGGATCGTAGCTTCATGTCCTGCCAAAACTAGGTCTTCAACAAAATATTAGTCGATGCAACAAAAATCTCGAATGATATATAAATTTGGAATGTTGAGTTAACTGACAAGGTTTATCATCAAGAAATTTGAGCTTAGGAGACGAATCCGACAACAATTGAGTGAAAATTGAACTTGGATCAGTGGTATACCTTATTTTGTGTTTCAATTGATTAATTAGGGTTTTTTGAAAGTTTTTGAAACTATGGAAAATTAAAAATTATGGGTAAAAATCAAAATCCAATTTTATATATAATTTCATTGTTAAAAAATCAATTTTCAATTTGTGTTGTAGGGCAAAAATTGGGGCAACTTTTGCAAATTTCCAATCTCCGTTGCAATCGAATCGGGCATCCAACCACCAAACTTCCTCCACCAAGTAAGTAGAAATCTCCCTATCTTGCATTTCAATGGTTTATTTTTAAATTTTTGGGAAAAAATGGCCCACAACGCAATGCTCATAAGGTTTTATGCGCGGGCGCTACTGTGTAAACACAAGAGTAGCGTACAAACTCGATGGGCGCTACTGTGTTCACACAGAGTAGCGCCTACATGCTACTGTGTAGTATACACAGTAGCGTACATACTTGCAAAGCCACTTTCAAGCGCCGAGACTCAAAATTTTTGGGGTTTTTATGCAGGATGGTCTTACAATGGAGGGAAAGGGAGCATGAAGACATGGATAGGTTAGACATGCAAGACCCGGCTACCCTCCATGCGCTCCATAGATGCGTTTTGTTGAAATTTTATTGAACCGTAAACATGCGGGCACTAAACAAGCTATTTCGGAGATTGATTCAGTATTGGGATGTCGATACTAATACCTTCATCATCCGCGGGCAAACTCTTGAGCTTACCGTTGAGGACATATACTTTATTACCGGTCTCTCAAGGAGAGGAGACGTAATCAATCTGAAAGGGACATCTCGTTTGGGTGCACGATCAGTGCAAGAATATGTAAATACATATTGTGTTGCCGGGGCAGAAAAATTGGGAAGCCAAGTCCTGATTTCAACTACTGATGGTCTCCCGCTGAAAGTGATAGTGAGCATGATCAACCGGGTAGCCGGTAGTGCATCACAACACTTAGCTTCCAGGCATTCGATGCATATTAGGCACGGCCATGTTTATGATTGGAGTACTAGCTTGTTGGCAAACATGAAGTATCAATTGACAGGTTGCAAATCCGGCTCAATGAAGAATTTTTTGGTACGGGAGTATCTTGTGTACTTTCTTCTTCAAGAGGATGCCTGCTATTAGCTTGGGGATGCCTCTACCATAGGTTAACCCCCGTGAGCCTAGACTAGGCTGTTGGGGTGACATTTTTCTCCGCCAGGGTGGTGGGGAAAGTCACTATTGTTACCACACTAATGACTTCTGGGGGTGGTGGGAGAGGCAGGTTCCCGCTTTTGAGCAGTTTCCCTATGCTGGATTGGATTTCCGTCACGATCCAGAGCTGGTGCTTCCGCTAGGTGGAGCCTGGGGAGATATTGGTATGTTTAAATTTTGAGAATTTATTTAATTTTTTCAAACTTTTCAAGTATTTGATTTTTATGAATGAGTTTCGAAGTTCTAATCAAGTGTCAAATGCAGATGTTGGGCCTGTTCGTCCTGAGGGCCATCCTACCATCTATGTGAGGCCAGCTGATATCACCGCAGCGGAAGCTATGTTGGGAACCCTGGAGAGGAAAATGAGTCGGTTGACTCATGAGATTCCTGCATGCCGCATGGACCAGATACCTGTTGACATGTAGGAAGATGTTGTTGGGGTGCCCCCAGCATGGCTTAGATTACTACGGAGAGTTTCTAGACTAGTGATATGCTATCGCAATGCGGTAGATGATGAGTAGGTTCCTCCTTCTCCGTAGGAGAAGAAAAACATTATATGTATATATTTTTGAGGCTACCATGCCCAGCTTTTGTACTTTTATGACTTGACTTGAGAGACTCATGACTCAAAACTCATATTTTTTGATATGGTACCAGTTATATACAGTATCAGATATTTACATGTGTACGCGTCTAAATTTTATGTGTGTAATGTTGTTTATGATAATGTGTGATGTAAATGCCAGTCTAACACATAGTTTGCTAATGAATCAGCTAAAGTGTTTAAACTTCTCGGAATGTGTTCATATCTGATAGAATGAAAATGTCTTTCCAATAGTCTAACTCGTAGAAACTGACGTAGCAATCCTAGATCCCTGATCCGATAGACACCTGTTAACTGAAATACAATTAATTGTGAGTCAAGCCTTACCTCCAGGCACGAAATGCCATGACTGAGAGCATCTCGAAGGAGTTCTATAACTGCACTGTATTGAGCTACATTATTCGTGGTAGGTTCCAAACAAACCACCCCCGAAGAAACCAGTTGGTCAGCGGGTGAGTAAATGACCCAAGCTGCTGCAGCCAACTGACAGGTGTGGCGACTAGCGCCATCAGCAAATCCTAAGAAATGTGCGGTTGACATCTGGTACACGAAACGAAACACACATAAGATCACCTAACGAGCATAACAAAACTAGCTTTACAAAAATATACAGCTATGTTACAAGAAAAAGTATTTCAGCCTAGGCGTAGTACTTCTTCAGGTGGGGTCAATGCCTGGATCCTCCTCAGGAGGCCGGGCAAAGGTGTTATGGAACTCATGGAAAAGATTGGTATATGGGATGATCTCGTCGAGATAATAGCCCGTCTCAAAGAAAATATTTCTGTTGACTCCAGTGAAAATGTTCACCAATGAGGTATGTAATCTATTTGCTTCAACAATAGCAACTTGTGAAGGAGTTAGACCAGTATTCTCATCTGGTGGTGAACAAAATTCACCTCTCTCTAACAAGTTAAGAAAAGGAAACAAGAAGGAAACGCGATTTATATGTTCATGAGGATGGGCCGGGTCATTCAAGGCTTCTAACATTTCCTCATCAGAGGGTAAAGTAATTCCTGAACTGTTGAGAGAATGAATCGGGTCAGGTGTCTGAGTAGTGGCACAATCTATGTTTGACTCGACAGACACCAATTGAGTCAACATATGTTCTGTTGCAGTTTGATGAGACTCCAAATGGGTAACTTCTACAACAGGGGTAGGCACGAAGGGGTTTGTATTAGCTGGGAGAAACTTGGAATCAGTTGTTGAACTAACCATAGGAGTTTCAAACGATGAACATCCCTCAGTACCAACAAATAAAGTAGGAGCGGGTAGGTCAAAAGTGCCAATTAGTGATCCGAAAAGTCCTGCTCCTAAACTCTCGCCAACTGGGGTGGTTTGATCAATCAAAGGAACTGTGGTTTTTGAAGAAGTCTGGTGTTTTCCTTGAGTGAAAGAAAGTTGATCGACTGTAATGATCTTACCTTCAAATGGGAACATGACCACTCGAAAAACTGCCAATGCTATAGCTTGCATGGCATAAGTCCAACTCCTGCCCAATAACATATTGTAATCAAGCGGAGCATCTAGAAATTCTATCTCAACAGCAACTGTCTTACCAGCCAAAGTGACATTAAATGATGGAAAAAATCCATGTGGACGGAAAGTTCTGCCATCAAATGCAGTAAGCATTGTGTTGGAAGGGACTAACTTAGGAGAACCTAGAGCTTTCCAATAGGAAATCGACATTACGCAAGTTGACGCTCCCTCATCTACTACAGCTCGTCTAATGGTCATTGGACGATGAACGACCTCAATCTGGAGGGAAACGTGATATGGAAACTGGTATTTGACATCAGTCATATCAAATCGCGCAGACATGTTGGAAGACTCCATACTCCCAATAGCTGCCAGAAGTGCATTTCGTTGCAAAGGACAACTCTGAAAAACTTCTAGAGTAGACATGGCACAAGGGGTCTGGGCTAGATCTTCAACCACATTGTAGTTGGAAGCAGCCCGTGTGTTGGGGTTGTGCGATGCCCTCTTCAAGACACCTTTCAGAATCTTGGGCATTGGGTCCACAAGTATGTGGAGTGGAGTGGAGGATTCAGCAATCTCCTTATCCTTTTTCTGCGCTTTCGGGGTATAGTTCCTAGCTCTAGTTTGCAAAAGTGCATCTGAATTAACCATGTTTATAAATGTTTGATCAACCGAAGCGTGCGAAGTGCCCCCAGTTTTGGAGGTGCCAGAAGTTGAGCCTTGCCCTTTAGGAAATGGATCTTTCAAGATGGCAAGCTTCTTCTCTCTTAAGAGCTTTTGGGCTCCTTCTAGTAGAGGGCATTGGTGGGTAAGGTGGTTCTACTTGCAAAGTTTACAAGGGAACTTAACCTTCTTTTCTTCCTTGTTACCCTCTTCGGCATTGTCTTTTTTGGGCTTTTGTTGGTTCCCCTCTCCTTTCTTTCCCTTCTTTTTGTTGTTGGGCTGCCGAGGACCCTTTTGATTGTTCTGAACCTAATTGATAGGCTCAGACATAGAAGGAGAGGTTGTGATAGAAGCAATGTCTGCAGTCGAATGTTTGACAGTTAAGGCTTGGACCTGTTTGGTCAGTGCTTCGAAGGCTGCAGAGTTAACTGAACCCACTATGCCGTTAGCATGTGGTCTAGGTTTGGGTCTACTCAGATCAGTGTTTGATATCGGTGCGTCAGGTATAATGTCGTACAGTTAACCAGATTGTGCATATATAAGGTCTAACTGTTGAGTCCTTAAGATGGCTTCTTCTTCATTGGATACTCTAGATGTCGCTACTTCCTTAGAAATATAAGGAAGGAGTGATTTCAAGTGCCACTCAAGCAGGAACTCTAGAGGGATGTTGGCCTTTATGAGCCTCTTCCGTCTTCGCCACTCCTGAATGTGGTCAGATAAGTGAGTGGCTTTGTTTTGTCTAAAAGTAGACAAAAGTTCTGTTCCGACATCATACCGAACAGGAAGCTGGAAATGGTTCAAAAAGACGGTTGCTAGGTCCCCAAAACTAGAGAAAGTAGCCGCAGGTAGTTCAATGTACCATTTGGCTGCAGGACCAGTTAAGGTCCTTTGGAACAATCTCAATTTGATGGAATCCTCGTTTAAAGAATTTGAAGAACACCATAAGTGAAAGGTAGTGACATGGTCACCAGGATCTTCACCTGTTTTGCCTTCGAATTTTGGAATATCCGAAGGTAATTTGGTGGGAACTGATGGCCACATGGCATTATGACACACAGGATCATTTGTCAGTTTCGAAAGGTATGGAAAATTCAAAGTTGCCAGGAAAGGTAGACGAGGCCGGTAAGATGATGCTTGATAAGGGGAAACTCCCATCGTTTGTCCCATGAATTGTTGGTAGGGGTTTCCCCCAGCCATCTCTTGATACAGGTTGCCCCCGGCCATGTGCTGATAGGAGTTGCCACCTACCAACTGTTGATAGGGGTTGCCCCCAGTTAACTGTTGGTAGGGGTTACCCCTAGGTATTTGTTGGTAGGGGTTTCCCCCTGCCAACTGTTGTTGTTGTACGAAAGAGTTATTAAAATTTCCCCACCCATAGGAGAGTGGATTAGTGCCTTGCTGGTTCGTCCACTGTGGCTGGGTGTTAGCCCCGCCATATTGCTGGTTAAAGATGTTGCCCCCTCCCCCTGCAAATAGGGAAAAAGGGACGTTACTTGCAAGCATGCTACCCTGGTTCATGTTAGGGCCTACAAAGGTGTTGAAACCAGTAGAAGCTGATGTGGACGGTGCAGTCATGGTACCCATGACTGGCATGTTTGCAGAAGCACTTGGTCCTACCACAGGTGCGGAAACCCAAGTACTAGGAATCTGATATAATGGTTGAGTAGCAGAAGGTGTTGCACAGTTAGCCATACTGCTAATTCCAACAGTAGGTATAGGAATAGATGCCATCGTTGTAGAACTAGGCATACCTAATGTACTAGTGTTGAAACTGAAGGATGGAGTAGGCACAGATGTGGTTTGTGCCTGACTAGGTGTAGTAGTAAAAGAAGGGTTAACTGTGCCGGCATTCATACCTAAAGTAGGAGTTTGGGGAACCCCCTGTTCACCTCCTGAGTTAGACATCAGATGTCCAGGAAAGGAAAGGTCTGCACTGAAAAGGGGCTGCTGGAAACCAACAGGTGACAAAAGCAGTATTCTAGTATTAGTTAAGGGAGGATTGAAAGGAGTGCTATACTTCGCGGAAGTAAGATCTTCCACCTCAATAGTACTGAAGTGTTGTTGATCTGTGACACCTGGTAGTGGTTCCTCAGGAACCTCAATTTCAAGGTTTTCTGTTACAAGTATTTCTTCAAGCAATTCTATTTCAGAGGTAATTTCTGAAGAAATACAGGGGTTTACCCGCTGTCGTCTAGCTGGTTGTATAGGTTCTGTCCTAACTGGTGGAAGGTTTTGAATCCTTCTTGATCTATGAAGTTGTTGATTATCCGTGATTAAAAAAAATATATAAATAACAGACTAGAACCTAGTGGCCACTACAACTAGGGGGCAAACAGCACACCAACTAAAAAATTCCTAAGTATACAAACCAGTCAAACAAAGATGCCTTCCGGAGAAGAGTCTGGGATGATGAGGGCCCAGAACAAATCAACGAAGGAAGAAAGACAGTTACCCGGGGTCCACAATACAATGACTAAGGGTGCAAGCGCTGGAATCACCCAACCGCCCTTCCAAAGACCTGCAAGGGATTTCCTCCCACATCTGTCTTAGGTACAGCAGATATACCCTCTGCTGTCACCTGTGTATGAACCTAGAAGTCTGATACTATGGATACCACAACACCGAAAATTCCTGGGGGAACAGTCACCGGTCGAATCAGAAAGCATGGGCAGGGTAGCTAAGCCCGAAACTCGAAAGAGTCCCCAATACGCAATCCGATCCTGGCGTATGCTCGAACAGTAAGTAGGAGGAGTATTCCCACAAACTGATCTCGCAATGACCTACTGCATAGATCCCAGGAAAATTTTGAGTGAGGTGGGTTTACCTATGATAGTCTCACTATGATTGTTGCGCATTGTGTGATCTTGGGTGGTTTAAGGTGATTTAAACCCAAGACCCTAACCAAAACTAGTTGGTGTAGTGTACCCTAAAAAGAAAAAGTTTCTAGTTCATTTTATTAACAAATTTTAGGGCTTTTATTACGCAAAAAGGATAGTGGGTGTGTGAGCGTGGTTATAACAAGAAAACAAAAGTGCAAATATACTCAAATCTTCCTACAACAAAGTTTTTTTTTTCCATTTTTTCATCTACTCCTTTTTCAAAACTGAAAATCTAAGCAAACTTACTTAAATTTTTTTCTTTTTTTCTTTTTAAATTATATGTTGAGATATTGTAACTTCAAAGAATATTATAATTGTACTTTATTATTCCGGAGATGTTTCATTCCTCTGTAAAGATCTTATTGTATATTCGGAGATGTTTATTCCTCCGTCGGAATGTGGTAACTCGGGTTATTAGACTTCCCTAGTGGAGGTCAGCCCTGTATGTGTTATGTGGGTCAAAGGGTTATTAGACCACCCTAGAGGGGTCGGCCCAGTCAGTTGTAGTGGGGTATTTAACCCATTGGTTAAATACGAGCCTACGTGTACTTGTGTAAAAGATATGTCAATGTAGTGTATAAATAGAGGAGGTGTGTTCCTCATTTGACACACACACTCACTTGAGAGAGGTGCACTTATGGAGGAGGAGATCATGTCTCAGGGTTTCATCTTTGTATATTGCTGATCATCTATATTGAGGAAGCTTTGCTGGGTTTTCTACCCCATGAGGGTTTCCCAGGATAAATCTCTGTCTCTTGTGTTTATGCTATGCTTGTTGTTTCTTCAGTGATCCTGTATATGCTATTATTGTGAAATGGAATGTAATGCTGCTATTTTCTGTATTATCATATTCAATCTTAACATGGTATCAGAGCTAACCTGAAGGAAGACAAGGTATGGCACTTACGACACTTGCTTTACTTACGACAATTTGAAGGTTAGGGTTTTACATAGAAAAAACCAGGCATCGTGGAAATTTCATTATAAATCCATTTTTGCGAAGGTTCAGGGTCTAAAAAGTTTACAGGTCGAAGATAACATCCCCAGGTACCTTGTGTCCAAAGGGCACCCTCAGATTCATTGTACTTTATAAGTTATGATCAGTACAAGTTAGGGTTTCTGCCTCTTCCAGATCTAAGTCAAAATCAGGTCACCTTGGAAAAAAGGTCATAACTTGGGTTAGGAAGATCCAAATGAAATTTCGTAAAAAGTGACAGGTATTATACAGACTGTACTATCTCAGGAAACGTTTTCAGAGGCCGAAGGTGAACCAGTGACACAAGGAACGCCGTACAAGTTCGCTCTCCTATTTTATCCCATAACCAGGTCACGTTGCGACACTTGGCATAACTCTCTCTCAGAGAGTCCAATTGAGGTCATACCTATCAAGATGGAAATATAACAGGGAGAGATATATCAGGAAAAGTTTTTAGAGGCCGAAGTTCAAACAGTGACACGTGGCACACCGTAAAAGTTTGCTCTCCTGTTTTATCCCATAAACAGGTCACGTTGCGACACTTGGCATAACTCTCTGTCAGAAAATCCAATTGAGGTCAGACCTGTCAGGATGGAAAGATGACAGTTCAGGATACTGCAGAAAAAGTTTTCAGACCCTGTGGAGAAGAAATTTCAGAGTTATAGCAGAAACAATCAGGTGCATATTTCTTGCAAAACAGAATTATTTTTGGAGCACCTTTATTCATGGCTTCCGGAATTTAGGGTTTTGGAGAAAGTTAGAATTTTTGGAATCGGAGTCCACGGCTGAATGCTACTCAGGAAAATTGAAATTTAGAGACCAAGATCGAATTTTTGGTTGGGTAGAAGACCGGGCTTCATCAAACCCTAGTTCGGGTTCCTGTCCAGAAGATCCATAAGTTTCGAAGGCAATTTTGAGGGGTCAAATTTTGGAGATTTCAAAATTGAAGAATGCTAGGTTGATCAGCTCAGCAAGACACATTCTTCCATCCATTCAGAAGTGTGAAAGTCAAAGATTGAATTTTTAGGGTTTCTCTAGCAAACCCTAATCAAGCTCCAGATCAAGTTTCAGGGGGAGTTGAGGCTAAGGCCTTACATAAGAAGACTACAAAAGGTCTCGACAGGTATGACTTAAGGAGGTTAAGGTATGCCTTGAAATCTGATTCTTGATTAAGTTCATAATGTGTTTGTCTTCATGTTATTTATTAGTACAATCTTGATTAATGTGATTAATTGTCTTATCACCCTAGTAACAATATGAATGCACGTGAATGATCAAAGACATTCATTGATTAGGGCTATATGATTGTACTTATGCATTATGGTGTTGTGTAAGGTTGATGTTGTCTGCTAACAAGACACAGGTACATCACAAAAGACAAATCAAGTTCCATGACCATGACAACATGAAGACAAAGACTCACGAGGTATGTATGACTTTGTTATATTATGTTTAACCTACGAGACATGCAGGTTCTAGCTCAGGATCTCTAAATCATTGAAGAGATTGTTTAGGTATGTTGTACATAACTAAGCAGGTATACTAATCCAGGTATGTTTTCCTATGTCATGTTAGAATCTTACCTTGTGTAAGTATACTTGGTATGATTGGTTAGTAATCAAGGGTTTATGCATATTATTTCTCTTATCTTGGTTGATGATTTAACTAACTAGATCAAACAAGAATATGCATGAGTAAAAGAAGACTTTCTTGAAACCCTGAATACTAATGATCATGACTGTACATATTCAAGATTATTTAGAATTAGAATGTTTTGATAATATTGAGAATATACTAATGAATGTATGTTTGTGTATGAGATCATGAGGATGACACTAGTGTACACTTGAGCATGCACAGTGGTACAGAATGAATAGAAGTTCAGAAGACATACAGAAGATCAAGCAGGAGGCAACCACACAAACATAAAAGATAAGTATTTGAGTTGTTATTAGAAATAGTAAATGATATTGCTTGTATGCATATTTGTATTCCTAGAATATATCATGCTGAGTGTAAACATTCATAAAGCATTGAACAGTATGCTACTAATATACATATGATTGGTAAGTTGGACAAACATTCCATTGTTGCTTGTCTAGAATGAAACCTCTTTACTGACATGCTGAGAACTATGCACACTCTCGATAGTATGTTCTGGTAGAGATGGAAGGCATCTAGATAGCCACTGTATGCATACAGGATATGGGAAAGTGTTGTGCCAAAGTATTGGTCAAAATAGTTGCATAACTATGTAAATGATATCTGTATGCATAATAGGTTATCATGTCAATATGATTTGATGATTATGAAGTATTACTAATCATGTACTTAATTTTGATTTGTAGGAAAGATCATGATGAATGATGAACTCTGAACAAGTGATGGATGTTCAACAAAATATTTACAAATCAAACACACTATAGAAAGCTTGTGGTTAAGAGATTCTCTTAGAAAGAGGAAGAGAATCATGATGAGATGTTTTGCTTCAAGGGACTAGATAAGACCATTCTCTTAATAATGTAATCAGGTTCTATATGGGTTCCCAGGATCGGTAGTAAATTGATGAGCTTAATGATCATCATGGGTGATGTGGATCTCAACCTTTGCTACAAGGTTGAATATGGGTTCTATACACATATGACATGGATGCAAGAAGGAACTCACCACAGAGTTCGAATGATTTTGAGACTCATATTAGTAGACCCATCTGACGAGAGATGGCACAGATAGATATGCAGAAGATCACTCAATGCTGAGTGAGAATAATGGACAATTGATAGCTTCATGACAAAGCTTGGGCTTTACCAGAAGTAAAACTGTTCCTAACCCTTACCTTAAGGTTGTGGATGATGAACCTATCATACCATTATTGTATGACGATGATCTCTTTCTGACAAGGAATGAGAAACAGGTCATGAAAATGGCTGCAAAAATGAAAATGAAAGATATCGGATTAATGCACTACTTCTTAGGTCTAGAAGTATGGCAAGATCCAAAAGGAATCTTTTAAATCAAGGTAAGTATGCTGTGAAGTTTCTAAAAAGATTTGATATGTTGGAGTATAAAGCCATGGCCACTCCCATGGACTCCAACTTGAAGTTGTTAGTTAATGACTCATCGTATTTAGTGGACCTAACCCTATATAGACAAATCATTGGGTCATTGATGTACTTAACAAATACTAGGCTAGATATATGCTTTGCTGTAAATACCCTAAGTCAGTATCTAGTAGAACCGAGAAAGGTGCACTTAATAGCTACAAAGCATGTAGTGAGGTACCTAAAAGGTACATTAGATTTTTGGTCTATATTATCTTGGAGGTCATGAACTCCATTTACATGGTTACTCAGATTCTGATTGGGCAGGAAGTGTCTCAGACAGAACGAGTACATCAGGTGGATGTTATAGTCTTGAATCTGCCATGATCTCATGGTTCAGCAAGAAACAATCTAGTGTGGCCCTCAGTACTGCTAAAGCAGAATATATAGCCGCCTGCTCTGCCAGCTGTGAAGCAGTATGGCTTCGAAAACTTTTATCTGGAGTGTTTGACTTAGAAATGGATCCCACTGTGATTATGTGTGATAATCAAAGCTGCATTAAGATGACTGAAAATACTGTGTTCCATGATAAGTCAAAACACATTGAGATCCGTTACTTCTACATACGAGATATGGTGCAGAGAGGAGCTATCAAGCTCGAGTATATAAGCACTGAGGATCAGATTGCTGATATCTTGACTAAACCTCTGTCTCGAGTAAAGTTTGAATACTTCCGAGACAAGCTTGGTATAGTCCAGAAGGACCCTCCTCGAAAGGGGGAGTAGCATAGTATCTGATAACAATTCTGTCCCTTAAAATTTTGTTTTGTTGCACTTAGTTACTTACAATTATTTAAATTTAGAACTCTTATATATCTTTTATTTTAGATGTATACATGTTTTGATGTGATGTATACATGTTTTGATGTTAGATGTATTAGTGAGAATACATGCTAGATGTATACATGTTTTGATGTGATGTATAGATGTTTTGATGTTAGATGTATTAGTGAGAATACATGCTAGATGTATACATGTTTTGATGTGATGTATACATGTTTTGATGTTAGATGTATTAGTGAGAATAAATGCTAGATGTATACATGTTTTGGTGTGATGTATACATGTTTTGATTAGTGATGTATACATGTTTTGATGTGATACATGCTCTTGGATATTTGTACCTGTATAGATGAGAATACAAATGAGGATTGGATCATCCTTGAACTTATGTTCTAAAGTGAGCCGTAGACGTGAGGTCTCCGAGAATGAAGTCCTTAGTGGACAGTTGAGGGGATTGGATCATCCCTGGACTTTCAGTCCTAAAGAGAGCCGTAGATGTGAGGTCTCCTAGAATGAAGTCCTTAGTGGACAGTTGAGGGGATTGGATCATCCCTGGACTTTCAGTCCTAAAGAGAGCCGTAGACGTGAGGTCTCCGAGAATGAAGTCCTTAGTGGACAATTGAGGGGATTGGATCATCCCTGGACTTTCAGTCCTAAAGAGAGCCGTAGATGTGAGGTCTCCGAGAATGAAGTCCTTAGTGGATAGTTGAGGGGATTGGATCATCCCTGGACTTTCAGTCCTAAAGAGAGCCGTAGACATGAGGTCTCCGAGAATGAAGTCCTTAGTGGACAGTTGAGGGGATTGGATCATCCCTAGACTTTCAGTCCTAAAGAGAGCCGTAGACGTGAGGTCTCCGAGAATGAAGTCCTTAGTGAACAGTTGAGGGGATTGGATCATCCTTGGACTTTCAGTCCTAAAGAGAGCCGTAGACGTGAGGTCTTCGAGAATGAAGTCCTTGGTGGACTTGAGGGGATTGGATCATCCCTGGACTTGCAGTCCTAAAGAGAGCCGTAGACGTGAGGTCTCTGAGAATGAAGTCCTTGGTGGACTTGAGAGGATTGGATCATCCCTGGACTTTCACTCCTAAAGAGAGCCGTAGACGTGAGGTGTCCGAGAATGAAGTCCTTGGTAGACTTGAGAGGATTGGATCATCCTTGAACTCAAGTTCTAAAGTGAGCCGTAGACATGTGTCTCCGAGAATAGAGGATAGGACTGCATCGTCCCTGGACCTTGGTTCAAAATGCACGTGATTGGATTAATCATCCTTAGACAGTAAATCCAGGAAGGATAGTCTTAAATGTGATTGTGATTGGATTAATCATCCTTAGACAGTAAATCCAGGAAGGATAGTCTTAAATGTGATTGTGATTGGATTAATCATCCTTAGACAGTAAATCCAGGAAGGATAGTCTTAAATGTGATTGTGGTAGTATTAATCATCCTTAGACAGTAAATCCAGGAAGGATAGTCTTAAATGTGATTGTGGTAGGATTAATCATCCTTAGACAGTAAATCCAGGAAGGATAGTCTTAAATGTGATTGTGGTAGGATTAATCATCCTTAGACAGTAAATCCAGGAAGGATAGTCTTAAATGTGATTGTGGTAGGATTAATCATCCTTAGACAGTAAATCCAGGAAGGATAGTCTTAAATGTGATTGTGGTAGGATTAATCATCCTTAGACAGTAAATCCAGGAAGGATAGTCTTAAATGTGATTGTGGTAGGATTAATCATCCTTAGACAGTAAATCCAGTAATTCCGAAAGGAAGGATAGTCTTAAATATGATTGTGGTTGGACTAATCATCCTTAGACAGTAAATCCAGTAATTCCGAAAGGAAGGATAGTCTTAAATATGATTGTGGTTGGACTAATCATCCTTAGACAGTAAATCCAGTAATTTCAAAAGGAAGGATAGTCTTAAATATGATTGTGATGAAATTGATCCAGTAAATCTGAAAGGAAGGATCATGTGTATAGATGACGATGCTGATGATCGTGTGATGACGATGCTGCTGATCGTGTGATGACGATGCTGATGATCGTGTGATGACGATGCTGATGATCGTGTGATGATGATTCTGATGACCGTGTGATGACGATGCTGATGATCATGTGATGATGATGCTGATGATCGTGTGATGATGATGTTGATGATCGTGTGATGACGATGCTGATGATCGTGTGATGACGATGCTGATGATCGTGTGATGACGATGTAGTTGTTCGTGTGCTGCAGAAGATGAAGACTCAGTACTGAAGATGTTGATGTTCCAGTAACTGGTTGAGTTACTGATGATGTTGAGAAAGCTTCCAATGATTTATAGATGTATCATGTATGATGTTGATGACTCCTTGCTCGTGCAGATGCTGTTATAATATCCTTCTCGTTAAGGGGGAGTGTTGAGATATTGTAACTTCAAAGAATATTATAATTGTACTTTATTATTCCGGAGATGTTTCATTCCTCCGTAAAGATCTTATTGTATATCCGGAGATGTTTATTCCTTCGTCGGAATGTGGTAACTCGGGTTATTAGACTTCCCTAGTGGAGGTCATCCCTGTATGTGTTATGTGGGTCAAAGGGTTATTAGACCACCCTAGAGGGGTCAGCCCAGTCAGTTGTAGTGGGGTATTTAACCCATTGGTTAAATACGAGCCTACGTGTACTTGTGTAAAAGATATGTCAATGTAGTGTATAAATAGAGGAGGTGTGTTCCTCATTTGACACACACACTCACTTGAGAGAGGTGCACTTATGGAGGAGGAGATCATGTCTCATGGTTTCATCTTTGTATATTGCTGATCATCTATATTGAGGAAGCTTTGCTGGGTTTTCTACCCATGAGGGTTTCCCAGGATAAATCTCTGTCTCTTGTGTTTATGCTATGCATGTTGTTTCTTCAGTGATCCTGTATATGCTATTATTGTGAAATGGAATGTAATGCTGCTATTTTCTGTATTAGCATATTAAATCTTAACATTATACAAAATATGCTAAGTTATTTTGCAATGACAAAGACAAGTTCTATTTTAACTTAAAGTACCAAATTTTTTTGCTTTTTCAATAAACGAAAAAGAACTATGAAAAATGGAAATCCAAATAGAACTTTTTATGCAAAGTGTGTAAGTATGGCTAAAAGTTCTTAGGCCTATAGTTGTCGAAACCCTAGCACGAGAAAGACCTGATCTACAGGTTGTTTACTAAGAAAAAGCCTATAAACTTGGACACCAAGTGGAAGAAAACAAAGGAGAGAAACACCAAAGGACTGACCTAAAGTGTCTAACCCTAGCAAGACCACAAAGCCAAGTACAAGTAGACAAGCAAGCTGCCTTACCAACACAAAGAAACTGAGAGGTGAAACTAGCCTACAGCTGTTTAAAAAGCACTTGTAACCAGCAGAAGACAAGGAGTCTAGGAAGAATGAAACTTGACCAAAAAGAAGACGCCCTAGAGGCTCTACCAAAAACCAAAACCTAAAACAGAGGATGGGGGTAGTAGAGAGCAGACAACGTCACCACAAACAGCGGACACAAGAGTGTACAGGTTCGTAAACTGGCAACAGGCAGTTAGGGTCTAAAAAAGTGAAAGTGTTCGTCACCAAACACCACCAAATCTTCCAAAAAGTCAATAAAAAGTTCCAAAAATCCCAAAGGTCAACAAGTGGTTTAAAAGATGTAAGAAACTTTAAGGAGAGGTTCTATGACTTGAACAACAATTGAAAACCTCATGAAATCATCAAAGGGATCCTACAGCACAGTCAGCAAATCACCAAAAGTTTTAAAACACAAGCAAAACCAAAAAGGAATGCTTCAGAAAGTGTACTCTACTGTGTAGTAGAGAAACTCGCGCCCCTACTGAAACGGGCGCTACTGTATATACAGCACAATAGCGTATGGGCGCTACTGTACATATATCAGAGTAGCGCTCATATTTCAAAGGCTTGAAAACTAACTTTGGAAGGTATAAAAACTGATGAAAGCAGGCAAGAAAAAGGCAAGGGGTACCTAAAAAGGTTCTTGATACATCAAAGAAATCAAAATAAACTGAGAAGACACACCAGAAAAAGGTTTCCTAAAGCCAAAAACTCTATGTCCCCAACGGAGTCGCCAGTCTGTTGGCGGGCATTTCTACCCTATAGCCAGGAAACTAAAGCTATCAACTTGGTTGGGGTGACAGGTAAGTGTATTAATGCTATCACAGAAACATTTACAAAAAGAAATAGATTGTAGATTTAGGGAACACACCTTTTAACCGGAGTCTGATCCTAGCCTTGACTCGATCTCGTGTCCAGCTTCCAAATCTACTTTTCCTTCAGCAAACCTGCAACAACAATACCTTTCTCAAACATTTTGGGCAACATATAAAGTTTGAAATAAACAGAAACTATGTTTAATATTCAGCATTGACCAAAATAAATCCAACTTAAAATGCCATTTCATAACACATTCAAATTGGAACAAGGAAACACTTCAACCTTTATTTGTCAAAATTAGAATGAAGTACAAGTATACCTCATAATGAAGCAGGCTCCTACAACTGGATTCTGGGCTCTGGCTCTGCTCTGGCTTGAATTTCTTCTACAACAACTTCTCCAATGTCCTAAAGTTTCTCCATTAACTCATCCTCTAGCTTTTCTAGCAATAATTTCTAACCTTGCTCCTTTAACCTTCTTGGTATTTATAGGTTCAAAGAAGCATTTCAGGTCAAGATGTAGTTATGGAGGAAGTTGGGGGAGTTAAGAAACTGCCATCAACTAATCCTCCTCGATGAATTAAAATATTTTTTAATCATCTTTTAAGATGTACGCGACTCTTCTTCAGTGGAGTAGCGTATAGGGCGCCACCCTAGTATTTAACAACTAGCGCTCAATTGATTTTAAATGTCGAGCGCTACTTTGCTACACTGGAGTAGCATATACTTGGATATGGGCGCTACTATTATACAGTGGAGTAGCATATGGGCGCTAGTCTCTTTAAGTAGAGTAGCGCTCATATCTTAAAATGATATTTTTTGTGGTTTTCCAGTATTTTCAGGAAATGGAATGAGTTGTCATATCATCCAAGGTCAACATGCTCCTCCATCCAAGTTGTCCTTTTGTGTGATCAGCAACTCAGGGTGATCACAGATGGAGAGGTGCAAGTTTCACCTATAACACACGCTGCAAGACCTAAGACTTGTTGTCTCACCCCGGCGGGACAATCCAGTAATAAAGTATATGTCTTCCACCTCCAATGGAAGTGGTTGGCCATCTAGATCAAACTATTGTGCCTCAACATCCCAATAGTTGATCAAATGTGTGAGAAATTGGTTTTGGGCCCTTAAACCCTCGATCCTCCAAAACTTGTAAATCCCACATGCTTGCAACGCTTGTTGGGCAGGTAGATCTTGGCGTACATGCTCATCAACAATGTCATGTTATCTCTCTCTCCACTCTAGGACCATCCTGTAGGTAAAAACAAGGCATTTTTTAGTGCCCACATCTTAAAAAACCAAACCCACGATGCTGTACGCTATCTACGATGCATACAGTCGTGCATATACATGATCAATGCATGCATTGACCATGCACAGCAAGCCCTCCATGCCACTCGTATTACAATAGCCCACGTACAATGATTTATGGATGTAACCTATTGAAAAAGAAAGAAAAAAATTGACCATTAAAAACTGAAATAAAATCTACGAAATTGAAGAGGGGGATGAGACCACCAACCTAATCTAGACAGTTCGCGAATCCGACGCTCATAGCTCCTAGAATCTATAGCTGAAGATCGAGGGTAAAAACTGACTAAAAGCACTATGTTGGGTAAAAAATTAAAATGCTATGGTAAAAGCAATTTTTTGTTACTATTTATAGTTTTTCATACCCACTTTCCTATAGTTTTTGTCGTTTTGAGCCATTTTGGACTAATATGAAGCTGTAAAGTGTCGTTTTGAATAGTTTTTCTGACGAAAGTGGATCTTTCAACCATTTCGTGCCTTTGGCAGGTATTTTCTACACCTAGCATATAGGTTCGATATCATTTCGTCTGCATTTTTGCATTTGACCTTATGACCACATTCATTAACCTTAGGTGTGAACCCGCTTTTTAACTGACATGGAACCTCTATGCTTCTTTAGAAGTGTCGTTATTTGGCGGTAGGGCTTGTCTGACCATGGGTGTCCTAGTTAGATCCTTTTATGTCTTTTGGCACCCATGCCGTTGTTCCTCCTTAGGATTGGGAGTCCTTTGTAGTCACACCATGACATTAGGATGAAGACTCATACTCTACTTCATTTTATTCTGGCCATCTCCCATGAGGACTCCCCCATTTATGTTGAGTTGTGATTGCATTGCATTATCATGCTTTCCTTTTGAGCCTTGTGTTGGCTCCTGCAGTCTCAGTGATTAGCCATGTGCCTGTGCACTTTCCCTTCCGAGCCAAGCAGAGCCTCCACTTATCTTTCGTAGCTTGATCGACCCCTTACCTTGAGGGAACACCCCCCAAGTGTCCATATCTTGCACATGCTTCCTTGCATTGATCTTAGGTATGTTCCATTGCTGGGAACTAGTTTGCTTGCAATTGACACACGTTCCCTCACTTGTTGTACTATAAGCAATTTTATTCTTTTTCAAGCTTTCCTAATATGAAAAAGACCAAAAAAATCAAATAATTCAAAAATCCGGATGGGAAAATCTTTACTACCTCTTATTGGCAGTTATCGCGTCACCTTTGAACATAACATTCATTTCCACTCCATTTATTATGAGTCGGGACATTAGTAGGACCTTAGGAGCGGTACTTGTTTCTCATATCTTACTCTACCGACTGGTTAAGCTTCCAATCATTATGGAGCCTTTGTTGATGCCTCCTGCATCGCAAAGTATTATTATCATCTAGTCATTGAGTGTATGCTTCCTGAGTCTATCCATCTACTCATGCTCTTGTTCAAAGTATTGAAACCATAGTCGACCACTCCTCATATCTCTTGACTATTGCATGTCGGACATCCCATACAGTTTGATCTGTTCATTCGAGTTCTTCCAAATATTTTAGCGTAGCTGGTTACCTCGTGCTAGTTGATGGGGGATTCATTAATGCCCTATTTCCAGCGAGTTTGATTCCGTTGACTTCAACCCATTGATTCTAGAATCGAGACTTAGAGTTGGTTGAGTACCTTGAGGCTTGCAGTCATTAGTGGTAGGTTCTTTCACCATCAAAAGTTGGGGATTCATCAATTCCTCCTAATTGATGGATTCGTCAGAGTGTTTGACCTCAACACCTTTATTCACACTTTGATGAATGTACTACATGCCTTGATGCCCATTTCATTATTGGTGCGTTATCTCATGTCTGTTAACAGTATACATCAATGATCGGTAATCAGATGATGCCACATCAGGTTCGCATCAACACCTTTATTCGCTTGATAGGGAATGGACCATTGGTGATTTGTGTAGAAGACCTCCAAACTTCCATAGCATTCAGTATCCTACTGGTGATCGTGATTATGCTTGTGAGAGATCAGTCTCATACATCAACAGTTTGTACTTTCAGTTTGCATCAATTGTTTCCTCTTCAACAAGAGACCATATCTTACTGTATATTGGGACATGGCTATGACCACTTATGACATGTATTCACTATATGCTGCCTATTCATGGCCATTGTATAAGATTGCTATGTATTGTACCAATATGTATTCAGAGAGATCATTGTATTATGACGAGTGGGCTACTCCTTCCATTTGTGTTTCCATCACTCCACTTCTAAGATTTATAATGTATTTCGGCCATTGTAGTACCTTCTTTGACCTCAGACATTAGGGGGCATTTGTTACAACGTATTTTGCCACCATGTGAGAATTTTTACTATTTGGCCTATGATATTCATTTCATGGACTTGGAACCACTTTTTTCCCTTCAGGAACCCAGTTTTCCCTATTTTTGTTCCTGTATGCGAGCTGCTTTGCTGCAACTCGCATAGGCGCAGGCTGTCCCACTACAGTGTACATCGAGTTAAAATGGTAAATTTTAATAAAAACTCTCTTTTTACTCCAAAACATGGTTTTAGGGTGACCGCCCTCCATGTATCCTGAAACGACTCGATTCGACCTTTCACCTACCTTTGGAAGGCTATATATTGAGCTCTTATGGTACATGGAAGGAGGAGATAGAGAGAGCATCGAAACTCTATTGGATTTTTTCCATAAGCTTGAGTATACATCCATTGATCCTAGTTATTGTGAACCTCTTATGTTCACCTACCAAACTCCTTCATAGTTTGAGTTTGACATTACAGGGGGGATTGAAGTGGTGGAGACACAAGTGGAGGGACCTGGTTCTTGGTTCAGATGAGTTTCTAGAAATAGGTTGTATCATGTACTTCTTGTTTCATTAATAGAAATACTCATTTTCTCATCCAATTGATGTTGTGAATGGTTAATTAACATTGGGTACATTTTCTTGTTATATCACGGACCATGCTATTGTTTATGCTAATATCTTTCACATATTATATGTGCTTGCTTGTATTTGTTGTTGAGACTAAGCTGCAGGTTCAAGTGTAGAGATTTGAAAGCTCAATGGGGATCTACTTCGAACATCTGGTTGAAAGTTGGTCATTTATTCCACATCTTAGCATTTACATTTATATAGCATTGTATTGAGATTTGAGTTGATTTCTAGTAGTAATTTGTCTCTTGTGGTCTACCCCAAGCCATAGGAAATTTTTCTCCGTAAAAATTACAGAGACTGTGATATTTGGGGATACGTACCTTCTCGACTTGGTATCCTAGGGTGGGTATAGGTTATAAATGGAATATATACAAAGAATATTTTGGGAAAGGGAATAAGGAAAGGGAAAAGGAAAAGAGGCTCTTTAGGAAAGGAAGGGAGATTTTATTTTCTCGAAATAAGGGTTACTAGCGCTTTCAAATGTAGGGAGATATCCAAGGGGGGCATTTTCAACTTTGTGAGATTGAAATAAGTAACAATCATGACAGACTGTTGCAACTTGTGAATTAATGGAGGACGAGAAATTAACAATTTTTTGCTATCATGATTCAAAATACATGCACTTGTCGAAACTTTGATAGATTGTAAAAAGGGTCAAAGGTGATGGTTTTCATCAAATGAAACATTGCCATGACCAACATGTTGAGCCAAACCCAATGGTATAACAATCATGACATGATGATGCTTATAATGAGAAATGACTAAATCCATGGAATGACTCAATGTGACACATGACGACACATAAGATGAAACTTTACAAGTGTGTTGAACGGGGCATACATAAGTGAAAATAGAGAAACAAGGTATGGACATGACAAACAAATTTCCCTAGAATATACGACAGTAGAGATGAAATGACCTTGCGACAAAGTTTAATAGGTTCTCCTTTGGATACCAATTTTCATACTAATAATTAACAGCGCTCATCTAACAAATTGTAATTGAGGATTAAAAATAGACAATAAAAACAATATATGTAGTAGATCCTATTGAAGAAGAGGGAAATTCCTAAAAAAAGGAACTAAGAATTTAGACAGAAAGAATATCAAAATGTCCAAGAATGGGCCTTTGATGAGCTTCTTCTTGAGTCTATAGGATGTGAGAGAATGCTTGAAAAAAGATCCCACAACTATAAACCTTCATCTTGGCATGTGGAAATTTCATTTTTTCTTGGGTCAACATATTCATCCATATTATCATTTCTACTTGATCCAACTTGTCTATTTCAATTATGTTTGAGTTGACTCATGCATCGATAAATTTGCTTGGGTCAACCCTAGTTAAAGGATGTAAAAATTGTTATTTATACCTCTCTAACTCACCTTTTGAACAATGGATAGTTGCAATTTTGCTAATAAAATTTTAAAATTTCATAAATTTTAATGGTGTAGATGTATTCAGACACTCCCTTTAAGGGGTCTCTGAATCCATCTGCATCGTTAAAATTTATGAAATTTTAATAATATAATTACAATTTCGTAAATTTTAATAATGGAAATCTTATATAATTATTAACTTAGACTCTCTATTCATATTTTTTATCCCATACTAAATTATACATATTTTTTATCCCATGACTAAAGTAGTTATATTTGTTATCCCATGACTAAATTAGTCATTTATTTTACTCAATTTTAGTTGTGATCACTTAAAATTACTCAAATTTGGTCATTTTTCACTTAAAAACACTATGGTGGCCAACATTTTATGTGGTTTAATCATTTATTTCACTTGGTGACCAGCGTTTTTGGTCACATGGTCATTTATCACCCATTTTTATACTAGTGGTTGCCTGGTCATTTATCTCTCATTTTGTACTAGTGTTAGTACTATGAATTTTATCATAGATATTGTATCAAACAATTTGGTTGCAAATTGTACCCAAAGTTTTAACAAATCGCCTGAAAATTGAGAGTCTTTCCTCAGCTACATTCCATATATTTCTGAACACTTCAAGGAATTAACCAATCCTTAATTTAGATCCTTGAATTAAAACATCTCAAGCATTCAACATGGTTTTCCCCCAAACAATTCTCTCATATATTTGTCAAACACTTATGTGGAACCTATAACTTATTTATATGCATATAAATGTTGGTCCATGCAGTTCCAATGTTGCAATCTTGGATCTGATACTACTCGTTCAGATGCCCGATAGAATCATTCCACAATGGAGACAACGAGGTGCCCAAATCCACACACAAATTCTATCCTTGATACCAAATTTGAATTTTCATTCCATTGATGAGTTATTCCATTACTTTTGCAATGGAAATATACAATTATATAATTTTCAATTATCCAAACTACCCGTTCTATTTTATCAAATTAGTCCTACAATGAATGCATTCAAAGTAGGCTCAATACATCCATATAAATAATTCTATAACAATAATTGAAACACATGCATAATAGAAACAAAACCATTGGAATTTGTTCATACACCATTCAAAGACTTATCCTTTAAATGTCTTCCATCAAGATGCAAGAAAATGAGGTTCCTCCCAACCATAGGAACTTTGTCAAACCTTCTATTTCTTTGATAGATGTCACCCCAAAGTTGGCGATATAAGTATAAAAGTGGGAATTCCCAATTCTTTCACTCAATCACACTCACACTACCCAAAAGTGATCACACAGACAAAAGGTGCAGAAAACCCCTCAATAGTTGTACCCACCCCTACATTCATTTCTCATAATCCTATACAACACAAGGAATGGTACCCCCTTCTCTGCTCTATAATCCCTTGGGTGTCCCCATTGTTGAGATATTGTAACTTCAAAGAATATTATATTTGTACTTTATTATTCTAGAGATGTTTCATTCCTCCTTGAAGATCTTATTGTATATCCGGAGATGTTTATTCCTCCGTCGAAATGTGGTAACTTGGGTTATTAGACTTCCCTAGTGGGGGTTGGCCCTGTATGTGTTATGTGGGTCAAAGGGTTATTAGACCACCCTAGAGGAGTCGGCCCAGTTAGTTGTAGTGGGGTATTTAACCCACTGGTTAAATACGAGCCTACATGATTTGTGTAAAAGACAAGTTGGAGTAGTGTATAAATAGAGGAGGTGTATTCCTCATTTGACACACACTCACTCACTTGAGAGTGGTGCACTTGTGGAGGAGAGGTCTGCTATGAAGAAGGAGGAGCTTATGCTCAGGGTTACATATTTGTATATTGCTGGTCATCTATATTGAGGAAGCTTTATTGGGTTTTCTACCCCATGAGGGTTTCCCAGGATAAATTTGTGTCTCTTGTGTTTATGCTGTGCTTGTTGTTTCTTCAGTGATCCTGTATATGCTATTATTGTGAAATGGAATGAAATGCTGCTATTTTCTATCTTAGCATATTAAATCTTAACATGGTATCAGAGCTAACCTGAAGGAAGGCAATGTATGGCACTTATGACACCTGCTTTACTTACGACAATTTGAAGGTTAGGGTTTTATATAGCAAAAACCAGGCATCGTGGAACTTTTTCCATAAATCCATTTTGGAGAATGTTCAGGATCTGAAACATTTACAGGTTGTAGATAACATCTCCAGGTATCTTGTGTCCAAAGGGAACCCTTCTATTCATTGTACTTTGTAAGTTATGATCAGTACAAGTTAGGGTTTCTGCCTCTTCCATATCTCAGTCAAAATCAGGTGACCTAGGAAAAAAGGTCATAACTTGGGCTAGGAAGCTCCAAATGAAATTTCGTAAAATGTGACAGGTAGTACACAAACTGCAATATCTTAGGAAATGTTTTTAGAGGCCGAAGTTGAACCAGTGACACGTGGCATGCCGTACAAGTTCACTCTCCTGTTTTATCCCATAAACAGGTCACATTGCGACACTTGGCATAACTTGGGATAGGAAGCTCCAAATGAAATTTCATAAAAAGTGACAGGTAGTAAACAGACTGTACTATCACAAGAAATATTTTTAGAGGCCGAAGTTGAACCAATGACACATGGCACGCCATACAAGTTCGCTCTCCTGTTTTATCCCATAAACATGTCACGTTACGACACTTGGCATAACTCTCTCTCAGAAAATCCAATTGAGGTCAGACCTGTCGGGATGGAAAGATGACAGGTCAGGCTACCACAAAAAAAAATCAGACCCTGTGGAGTGAAAAGTTTGGAGTTACAGCAGAAACAATCAGGTACATATTTCTGTCAAAACAGAATTATTTTTGGAGCACCTTCATTCATGGCTTCCAAAATTTAGGGTTTCGGAGAAAGTTAGAATTTTTGGAATCGGAATCCACGGCTGAATGCTACTTAGGAAAATCAAAATTTAGAGATGAAGATCAAATTTTTTGGTTGGTTATAAGACCGGGCTTGATCAAACCCCAGTTCGGGATTTTGATCGGAAAGATGGAAAATTAGGGCTTCAGCAAAAGTTGGAATTTTTGAAGTCTGTAACCACGGCTGGAAGCTCCTCAGAAAAATAAGAGTTTAGAGCCTTGGATCGAACCTTTTGATTGGACAGAAGGGTGGGCTTCATCAAACCCTAGTTCGGGTTCCTATCCAGAAGATCCAGAAGTTTTGAAGGCAATTTTGAGGGGTCAAATTTTGGAGGTTTCAAAATTGAAGTATGCTAGCAAGACACATCATTACATCCATTCAGAAGTGTGAAAGTCAAAGATTGAATTTTTAGGGTTTCTATAGCAAACCCTAATCAAGCTCCAGATCAAGTTTTAGGGGGAGTTGAAGCTAAGGCCTTACATAAGAAGACTACAAGAAGTCTCGACAGGTATGACTTAAGGAGGTTCAGGTATGTCTTGAAATCTGATTCTTGATTAAGTTCATGATGTGTTTGTCTTCATATTATTTATTAGTACAATCTTGATTAATGTTAGAATTGTCTTATCACCCTAGTAATAGTATGAATGCATGTGAATGATCGAAGACATTCATTGATTAGGGCTATATGATTGTACTAATGCATTATGGTGTTGTGTGAGGTTGATGTTGTCTGCTAACAAGATACAGGTACATCACAAAAGACAAATCAAGTTCCATGACCACGACAACATGAAGACAAAGACTCATCCATAATCTTTGTTCTACTTACGAGGTATGTATGACTTTGTTATATTATGCTTAACCTATGAGACATGCAGGTTCTAGCTCAGGATCTCTAAATCATTGAAGAGATTGTTTAGGTATGTTGTACATAACTAAGCAGGTATACTAATACAGGTATGTTTTCTTATGTCAAGTTAGAATCTTACCTTGTGTTAGGATCCATTATATAAGTATACTTGGTATGATTGGTTATGGTTATTCATAAAGTTAGTAATCAAGGGTTTATGCATATTATGTCTCTTGTCTTGATGATTTAATTAACCAGAAGAGTACTATGATCAAACAAGAATATGCATGAGTAAAAGAAGACTTCCTTGAAACCCTGAATACTAATGATCATGACTATACATATTCAAGATTATTTAGAATTAGAATGTTTTGAGAATATACTAACGAATGTATGTTTGTGTATGAGATCATGAGGATGACACTAGTGCACACTTGACCATGCACAGTGGTACAAAATGAATAGATGTTCAAAAGACATATAGAAGATCAAGCGGGAGGCAACCACACAAACATAAAAGATAAGTATTTGAGTTGTTATTTGAAATAGTAAATGATATTGCTTGTATGCATATTTGTATTCCTAGAATATATCATGCTGAGTGTAAACATTCATAGAGCATTGAACAGTATACTACTAATATGCATATGATTAGTAAGTTGGACAAACATTCCATTGTTGCTTGTCTAGAATGAAACCTCTTTGCTGACATGCGGAGAGCTGTGCACACTCTCGATAGTATGTTCTGGCAGAGATGGAAGGCATCTAGATAGCCATTGTATGCATACAGGATATGGGAAAGTGTTGTGCCAAAGTATTGGTCAAAATAGTTGCATAACTATGTAAATGATATCTGTATGCATAATAGGTTATCATGTCAATATGATTTGATGATTATGAAGTATTACTAATCATGTACTTAATTTTGAATTGTAGGAAAGATCATGATGAATGATGAACACTGAACAAGTGATGGATGTTCAACAAAAGATTTACAAATCAAACACACTATAGAAGGCTTGTGGCTAGAAGATTCTCTTAGAAAGAGGAAGATAATCATGATGAGATGTTTGCTCCATGTGGCCAGATAAGACCATTCTCTTAATGGTGTAATTAAAGAAGAAGTGTGAAACAGGTTCTGTATGGGTTCCCAAGATTGATAATCAATTGATAATATTAATGATCACCATGGGTGATGTGGATTTCAACCTTTGCTACAAGGTTGAATATGGTTTCTCTACACAGATGTTGATTGGGCAGAAATTGTATCAGACAGGAAGGGCGCATCAAGAGGATGTTACTGTCTGGGATCAGCCATGATCTCATGGTTTATAAGGAAGCAATCTAGTGTGGCTCTCAGCATAAGTGGAATATATGTCTGCTTGCTCTGCTAGTTGTGAAGCGGTATGGATTTAGAATGGACCCAACTGTGATCATATGTGACAAACAGAGTTGTACCAAAATGGCAGAGAATCCAGTATTCCATGATAAGTCAAAGCATATAGAGATCTGACATTTCTATATACAAGATATGGTGCAGAAAAGAATTAAAGTTTAAATTTGTAACAAGTTACTGATGTACTAACCAAACTCCTACCTCAAGTAATGTTTTCCAAGACAAACTTAAAATAGTTCAGAAGGACCCTCCTCGAAAGGGGGAGCGATGTGATCACTTATGATGAGATTACCCGCATCGATAGTGAGGTCGATGATGTGGATACCTACATTGGTGATGCCGACAGAGAGGTTGGTGGATGGTCCTTAGACAGGGTCTAAGGTGACAAGGGGATTGCATCATCCTTGAACACATGTTCTAAAAGAGAGCCGTAGACGTATGTCTTCAAGAATGAATTCATTGGTGGACATGAGGGGATTGGATCATCCCTGGACTTCAGTCCTAAAGAGAGCCATAGACGTATGTCTTCGAGAATGAAGTCCTTGGTGGACATGAGGGGATTGGATCATCCCTAGAATTCAGAGAGCCGTAGACGTATGTCTTCGAGAATGAAGTTTTTGGTGGACATGAGGGGATTGGATCATCCCTGGACTTCAATCCTAACGAGAGCCGTAGACGTATGTCTTCGAGAATGAAGTCCTTGGTGGACATGAGGGGAATGGATCATCCCTGGACTTCAGTCCTAAAGAGAGCCGTAGACGTATGTATTCAAGAATGAAGTCCTTGGTGGACATGAGGGGATTGGATCATCCCTGGATTTCAGTCCTAAAGAGAGCCGTAGACGTATGTATTCGAGAATGAAGTCCTTGGTGGACATGTGAGGATTGAATCATCCTTGGATTTCAGTCCTAAAGTGAGCAGTAGACTGATTCTCCGAGAATGTAGTCCTGAATGAACAGGTAGGGGATTGTATATTCCCCGGACTTTGGTCCCAGAATTGATCCGTAGACTGATGTCTCTGAGAATTGAAGATAGGACTGCATCGTCCCTAGACCTCGGTTCAAAATGTACGTGATGGGATTGCATCGTCCCTAGACATGAGACTTGTCTTAAAGTGATAAGGACTGATCATCCTGGAACTTGATCGGGATTGCATCGTCCCTAGACATGGTGAGGTGTCTTAAAGTGATAAGGACTAATCATCCTGTAAGTAGATTGGGATTGCATCGTCCCTAGACATGGTGAGGTGTCTTAAAGTGATAAGGACTAATCCTCCTATAAGTAGATTGGGATTGCATCATCCCTAGACATGGTGAGGTGTCTTAAAGTGATAAGGACTAATCATCCTGTAAGTAGATTGGGATTGCATCGTCCCTAGACATGGTGAGGTGTCTTAAAGTGATAAGGACTAATCATCCTGTAAGTAGATTAGGATTGCATCATCCCTAGACATGGTGAGGTGTCTTGAAGTGATAAGGACTAATCATCCTGTAAGTAGATTGGGATTGCATCATCCCTAGACATGGTGAGGTGTCTTGAAGTGATAAGGACTAATCATCCTGTAAGTAGATTGGGATTGCATCACCCCTAGACATGGTGAGGTGTCTTAAAGTGATAAGGATTGATCATCCTGTAAGTTGATCTGGATTGCATCATCCATAGACATGAGAGATGTCTTAAACTAAGAGGGACTGATCATCCCGTAAGCGGATCAGGATTGTATCATCCTTGGACCTATGTCTAAAGTGAGAGGGATTGATCATGCCGTAATAGGATCTTGTGTGTTGCAGAGTATGCTGCTATGTATTGATGATAGATGTATTAGTGAGAATACATGCTTTTGATGATAGATGTATTAGTGAGAATACATGTTTTTTGATGATATATGTATTAGTAAGAATACATGTTTTTATGATAGATGTATTTGTGTGGATACTAATACAGATGATCCAGATGCTGTAGATCGAGATGATCCAGATGCTGTATATCGAGATGATCTAGATGCTGTAGATCGTGATGATCCAAATGCGGTAGATCGAGATGATCTAGATGCTGTAGATCGAGATGATCCCGATGCTGATGATCGTATGATGACGATGCTGATGATCATGAGGATCCAGATGTTGATGTTGTTGTAGCTGTTCGAGTACTGCAGAAGATAAAGACTCCGTACTGAAGATGTTGATATTCTAGTATTGAAGATGTTCCAGTAACTGCTTGAGTTACTGATGATGTTGAGAAAGCTTCCAATGATTTATAGATGTATCATGTATGATGTTGATGACTCCTTGCTCGTGCAGATGTTGTTATAATATCCTTCTCGTTAAGGGGGAGTGTTGAGATATTGTAACTTCAAAGAATATTATATTTGTACTTTATTATTCTGGAGAGGTTTCATTCCTCCTTGAAGATCTTATTGTATATCCGGAGATGTTTATTCCTCCGTCGAAATGTGGTAACTTGGGTTATTAGACTTCCCTAGTGGGGGTCGGCCCTATATGTGTTATGTGGGTCAAATGGTTATTTGACCACCCTAGAGGGGTTGGCCCAGTCAGTTGTATTGGGGTATTTAACCCACTGGTTAAATACGAGCCTACATGATTTGTGTAAAAGACAAGTCGGAGTAGTGTATAAATAGAGGAGGTGTATTCCTCATTTGACACACACTCACTCACTTGAGAGTGGTGCACTTGTGGAGGAGAGGTCTGCTATGGAGAAGGAAGAGCTTATGCTCAGGGTTACATCTTTGTATATTGCTGGTCATCTATATTGAGGAAGCTTTACTGGGTTTTCTACCCCATGAGGGTTTCCCAAGATAAATTTGTGTCTCTTGTGTTTATGTTGTGCTTGTTGTTTCTTCAGGGATCCTGTATATGCTATTATTGTGAAATGGAATGCAATGTTGCTATTTTCTGTCTTAGCATATTAAATCTTAACACCCATCCCCTTCCAGTGATCCATTGTAGACTGAAGAGTAAGTCTTTGTGTTAGTGTCCCATGTAGTTCAACTATAGGCCAAGTATCTCTCACATGGGAACCAAGCCCATTCACAACAATTTATTACGGTTGCACAAGTAATTTACCAAGGTACTTCGTATCTGAAGGTATGAGAAACAACTTTTCGTTCGGTAATAAATGATAATAAGTTACAAAAACAAGTACATAATAGAAATAAGTGTTTTTATCATGGAAACCCTATATAGAGAAAACAAACACCAATTAGATATCTATTAGTCTTAGCCTTTACGACCAACATCGACCACATTTTTGGCATCTAACAATGAATTTACTCAATCCTATAAATAGTATTCTTCACATGCCAGTTATGCAAAACCATGGGGAAATAAACCACCAACGATAAACCCATTATTAACTGAATGAAGGTTATCTTTAATCACATTTTAACCAAGTCAATATTAAAATAACATTCTCCCCTTTAAATTTGACTTGGGGTAAGCACCAACCCCCCCTCAAATTTATTTAACTAGGTATCAGGAATAACAACATGCCCCCCTCCTTATTCTACACATAAATCTATAATAGAATTTACAAAGGTGACCCACCAATCCAACGGTGAACATGCCTATATAGTTCTTATAGTTGTATGGCCATTTACATTGTGATTAATTCCAACTCCATAAAAAATTCTTAAAAGAGTATAAGATGCACGAATCATCTACATTCTTCTTCACTTGCATCCATCTCTACTATAGTGATCCAAATAAAGTACTCTTTAATTAGGTTCTTCTTCATCCATTATAATCCATGTGCTTCTTTGATTAAATGCTTCATACATGAACATCTAACCTTCCTTTGATACCGCGTGTCTTTTAATAACACATGTCAGGATATAAAAATAATGAACAAAAACAAGTACATAATAAGAACAAGTGTTTTTACTATGGAACTCTATCACTAAAAGGAAAAATCCCTTTAGTGGAGGTTATAGCAGATGATCCTCTCAAAAGATACCAAATATCCATTTATAGCAGAACTCACTAGCAAAGGAGAGCATAAAAGGGTTTTAGTGTATGTTTTTGTTTGATGTGTTTTATCAATGCAAATTACCCAGTGCATTTACGACCAAAACGCATTGGGATGGACAGAAATTATGTTGCACCACGAGTAGGAAAACCATCAAGCACAAACAAATTTTTTTTTTTTGCAACTGTGTCATTAAATAATCTAGATCGAATGAGTGCATATACAACAAAAGAGCACTAGTTCATATTTTATATGATCACCAATCTGTTAAAAAAAAATATTACATTTCTATTGCATGCGTTTAATAGTATGGAGTGCCCTAGAGAGTTATAAAATATGAAAATAAAAAACATTGTATTTTATATTTATTTTAAAATTATATTTACGATGAGATTTCTATTATAAATCACTCTACGACTTCAAATAATAGAGCACACTGAAAAAACTTCAAGTGGAAAAAACTATATTTTTCGCAACCAAATAATCTATATCACATCGGAGCATATGTAAAATTAGCACACTGCATTAGGGTTAAAAATTTTAATTCCAAATTTATATAGCGGTGCATTTTAAATTATGTACCACATCGGTGCATGATCAAAACATACACACCATGTTAGGAAAACAGTAAGAAAACAATTATACTTTATTTTAAAATTATCTTCCCGGTATGACTTATATTATAAACAACACCGATACATCCACATTTCATGCACACCATAGTAGGGTTATATAAAAAAAAATTATCACACATTAAAATCATTTTTACCTTCTATAGTGCTTTTGATCCCTATAGCACTGGTGCCGTACAATACCCCCTTGGACTCCCTGACATCCGTGCTACACGTGGACATGTTGTTCATTCTCATTGGCTCTTACCTACATTTTGAATTTTGGCAAATTGTGGATAAAGTTTCAAATTTTTCATACATTGCCATGATGCCTCTCGAGTGAGGAAGAGTCCAAGTAAATGGATTATTACCTCACAATTTAATTTTTATAGCAATTTATTTTTAAAATTCATTATTAAATTGCTATCTTTAAAAAAAAAGAAATCGCATGACACATTTGATTTGTTCAGCTCGTACCGCATTATATTGCATGTTGTAAATTTTATAGGGAGTAGAGTTAGTAGTGCGAGCCAAACACAAATAACACCTTTCTATGACACTGTGTTATTGTTTTAGTAGTGCACTGATCACCTTAATTAAAAAAATATTAATTGTTAACCGGTGTCCATATCAAATAAACAACACTACAACCTAGTGTGGTGAAATGCCTAAGCAGACCAACCACATTAATTAAAAAACATGTTATTGTATTACGGTGCCAAAAAACAATACCCCACTGTGACATTGTACTATTATATTTGCAGTGCACCAAAAACCCTAATTAAAAAAAACATTAAATGTCAACTTGTTGATGCCTTGAAAATTGCAGCATCAATCAGCAAGGGATTCTCTCCAGTAAGCGATCCAAATTAGATCACCCACCATTTGGTGTAGGGAATCCATCCGGTTAACGGTCCGGCTACCGTATAGGTTTTACAGATTTGTTTGTTTTATCGGTTGCGACCGATCCACCATTTATGTATTGTATATTAGCGAATGATATGTAATTTCCCTAAATTAAATGCATGCTATTAAACAAATCTATTCTAACTATCCTACCCTATATTAACCTATCCTTGCAAGGAGCAGAATTTAAAATATGAGTAACATGACTAAAAGAAGCATCTGGAGAATTGAACAGGTAGCCATTAATCATCAAGACGTATTTTCAGTAGAATGTGGGTAACATCAAAGATAGCTCAGATTTTATAAAATGCATTCCATTTACTCATGAGATACATAGATTTGCAAAGAAATAAGATCAATGACAACATAGAATTAGTTCATAAGAGCTAGGAAATATCACACAGAATTTGTATGAAAAACACAGAAATAGTTTGGCTATCATTCATCACAACCCAAAGCAAACAATGCACCAGCTTCCATCAGCCAAAATCCTTTCTATATTCATGTAGCTGAAATAATTCATGTACATCAAAAGAAAACCTTTCACCTTCCAAAAGTCCTTCTATTCTCTTCTATTCATCTATATATAGCTTTACAAAATGCTCCAAGAGTTGCCACCTATACCCTAACCATTTATATTACTCTGCTTTGTCTTGTAGTGTCCATGTCACAAAAAGAGAATGAAAACCCAAAATATTACAAAAATGGATGTGATGGTGGCCCAAATGTCATTTAATAATTAATTACATAGGACAACTAAAAGAAAGGACAATGGTTGTAGACCCACGTAATAATACAAAAGATATATTATTTATGAGCTGATGCCTTCGCTGACTGGGGCGTTTTCGCTGAGCCTGATACTCCTGTTGGGGGCTTGAGCCACTGGTGCTGCTGTTGAAGTCAATGCTGTTAGGAACCCATTTCTTTACTTTGTTAGTATATTGTTTTTGGATGCATATGCTTTGTAAGTCATCCCATAGTATTTGTTGATCAATAGTTTATGTTATTGTTGTTGGCACATATGCTTTGTAAGTCGCCCGTAGTATTGTTGATCCATAGTTTGTAGTGGCCCATGGTTTTGACCCATAGTATTGGCGCCTAAACTTAGTATATAAGTGTGTGTTGAGACCTATGAAGGCACCGTGAAGTTATTTGTATTGAGCTTTCTCATAGGAGGTTTCCCCCTCGAAGTGGCCCGTGATCAATATAAAAATGATTCTGAGTTCTGCAATTTCTGCTATTTCGCATATTCTTAATAATTAATTGTTGCACGTGAATCATAGATGCCTCTTCTCTTCTTACTATTGGCATCCTGTATGTTTCTGCTATATTCTTCTCCCATAGACTGGTCTCCTTTATGATATTGTTTGTAGCCAGGGGAAGCATGGTTTTCAGAGAAACTACATGCTTGGCTAGCTCTTCTTCAAGGTTAGCGACTTCTACTATTGTAGCTTGGAGACTCTCCTTTAGGAGGTATGCGCAAATTGTAGCCTGTCCAATGCACTCGTGAAGATCTTCTGAGGTTAAAGCGTGTACCTTTGTAACATAGTCCATTTCAGCATTCAATCCCTCCTTTATATCAAACAATTGTTGAGCTTTATCTAGAAACTCTTCTATGGTCTGGGGTATTTTCACCTAGCAGTTTTCTTGGGTGGTTCTTATTTTCAAATAAAAATTCCCACACTATTCAAGTGCAACCATGGCCACTTCATTCAATTTTACTCTGTAATTATGGAAAAACCCCAAGAGGTAGATATCCACTTTCAAACCAGCGATGGATTTAAGAGAGAGTCTTTCTGGGAATTCTGATCTTCCCTCTCTCCATTCCATTTGCCTCCTAATGTCTTCAACAATATGTGTATACTTTCTCCTACGCTTAGTGTCCTCAACATTTATTCCTTTGATCCTAACCACTACTTCTTTCAACTTGCAGATTTCTTCCATCATGAGCTCCTGAATTTCATGTATCCTTTTCATAATTCCACAAGCCTGCTCATGAAAGGGTCCCAAGTTGCCAACATTATTGGTTGCGAGTTGTAATTGATGTTCTAGTAGTTCCTCCTTTTCTTCCGGCTTCTCGACACTCTCCTTTAGGTCATCAATCTGTTGAACAATATCAAACTTCTCAGATTCCAACTATAGGTTACGGCTTTCCAGAGTTCTTTTCTCAGTTTCCAGAGCTCTTATCTGTATTACCAAAGCTCTCTTTTCAGCTTCCAGATGCTGAAATCTTCTGTTAAGTTCTTCTTTTTCTAGCACAAGGGTGTCACATTTCTCAACCATTAAATTTGAATAATTTTTCTCTTTCACCAGAGTTTCTTGGAGCTGGTGGGCCTTCTCCTTCTCCAATTCTAACTCGTCTGATAATATGCCAACATTGTCAGCCATTGCTAGAATAGAGGCCACAGAAATAGATGTTGTGATCTTGTGTGCACGTTGGGTACCTTGCATGACTGTAGTTTCATGCCTGGTGACAATATCAAGTTGAAAAGGCCTCTTCATTCTGGTCACTATTTATTTAACAATGGACTTCATTTTCTTGTTGTAAGTAAACTTATCCCATTGGGACACTGTACTACTCTTGGATGGTGTAAAAGGGACAATTGGGAGGTCCCTTATGGGAGAAACCATATCCAAGTTTTGTATATTTGGGCTTTTGGGATCAGCATCTTCTTTGAATTTATTTTCTTCTTCTTCTTTTCTTTGCAGTTGTTCTTCCTGCTCTTTTCTTAGTTTGTCATCTTCATCTTGTTGGGCAATCTCTTCCAGCCTACTTCCTTCTTCCTCCTGAATTCTCTGGGCTTCATCTTTAGCTTCTTGCATCCTTTGAGCTTGTTCTTTCTGGAGTTCATCTTCTTTAACCTTGTTTGCTCTATTAGCAGCTTCCCTTTAAATTTTCTCGACTGCTTCTTTTAGCTCTTACTCTTCTTTAGATAGGGTTTGAGCAACTTCTGTTGCTTCATTTTCATTTTGTTTCTTTGCACCTTTCACAGTACCAAAGCTAGAACTGTTGATGTATATGTAACTTCGGAATGTATTTCATCAGTATATTATATGTATATTTATTGTACCCTTATAAGAGATGTTTTATTCCTCTATAAGGAAGTGTCGTCATGTGGATTGACAAGTGTCGCAAGTGTGTGTACTTGCCGATGGGTTATTAGACCACCTTATGGGGTCGGCCCTAATTAATATATAATATAATGTGGATATACTCAAGTAGACAAGTCGGCCCCAGTAGGTCACTGGGCAAAAAGGTGAGTATAAATAGAGATAGGAGATCTCTATTTTACTCACTCGGAAAAGTATCTATCTCTCTCTCTGGAAAGTGGCGCACTAGTGAGGAGGAGGAGGATCATCTGCTAGGAGACTATCTCTGTATTATTTGGTTGTATTTTGGTTGAGCCTTTGCTCTCTCTATCTCTGAGGAAGTTGTGGGGTTTTTCACCTTAGGGTTTTCCCCACGGAAACTCTGTGTCTCTTGTCTCTATGCTTTTGATTCTTATGATGCTTGTGATGCTTGTCATATTATGATTGTCATGCATTGATATACTGTAGATTTTATTCTCTCAGCAAAGATCCTATAGTATTGTGATTTAATACTGAAAATTTAACATGGTATCAGAGCTTAACTGAGAAGAAGACATTTTGCAGTGACGGAAGCTTGTATTGCTTGTTTATTGGGTTTCTCTCCACAGATTTTTGAAATTCAGTATAGTAGATTGGATCTACTCATCAAGGCGCATCTTTCTGTCCAAACAGATTTCAGTTCCGAGCATTTTCAGTTTTGGCCCTAAAATTTAGGGTTTCCACAAAAATAGGAATTTCTGGAAACTGAAGGTACAGCTGGAAGCTCCTTGCAAAAATCGAAGGTTTGAGCTTTGGATCGAGATTTTTGGCTTGGTAGATCTCCGGGAAACTCAAACCCTAATTCAGGGCTCTCCCCAGTGAACCCGGGAGGACAAAAAGGCAATTTTGAAGGACAAGACTTTGCTGATCTCAAATTCTGAATGTACTAGGCTGATCAGCTCTCCAAGGCGCATCTTTCTATCCTTTCGGAATTTTGAAATTCACATTTTGAAATTTTAGGGTTTCTCTGACAAACCCTAATCCGGGTCCAGATCCAGTTTTCAGCACTTCAAGTGGTAAGTTCTAAATCTTTTCTATTTCCATTTGAAGTACTCTTAAAGATGTCTCTTCACACCAAGCTTGAGGATAAGCTTGAAGGGGCTGATAACTTCCGAGCCTGGAAGTATAGGATTGGGCTAATCCTGGAAGAGAATGAGTTGGACTCATATGTGAAAGAAGACATCCCTATCCCAGAGGATGAAGAAGCCAAGGCATTGCACAAGAAGAACTTGGTCAAGGCAAAGAGAATCATTGCTGATTCTATCAAAGACCATCTCATACCCCATGTGTCTTCTCTCAAGACACCCAAAGAGATGTTTGAATCTTTGACCAAGCTATTTGAAGGAAAGAACATAAATCGGAAGATGACCCTGCGGAACCAATTGAAGACAGTGAAGTTTCAGAATGGAGAAACCATTTAGTCTTACTTTTCAAGGGTCTCCCAGATCAAGGAACAATTAGAAGCAGTAGATGAAATGGTGGAGAATGGTGAAGTGGTAATGACCACTCTAAATGGCCTACCCAGGTCATGGGATTCCTTTATTCAAGGAATTTGTGCAAGGAAGAAATTGATCTCCTTCAACAGATTGAGGGAAGAATGTTCTCAAGGAGAAAGCTCTTGCAGCTCACACCAAAAGAAGCAAAACCAAAAAGGATCACTCTCACCACAAAAGATTCCATCAAAAGAGTAAAGATGCTTCACATGCAATGAGAAGGGTCACTTTGCTTCAGATTGTCCCAAGAACAAAAGGGATAATAACAACAACTCCAGTAAGAAGAAGAAGGGCAGCAAAAGAAGGTTTCATGCTCATGCTGCCGAAGATGATGAACCTCCAAAGAATGAGGCTAAGACCTTACATAAGAATATTACAAGCGATCCCGACAGGTATGACTAATTGAGGTATGTTTCGATATTTGTTCATGATTAAGTTTATGGTATGTTTGTCTTCATGTTATTATGGTTAGTACAATCTTGATTTTAGACTTGTCATATCACCTTAATAAAACTATGAATGCACGATAAAAAATATTCATTGATTAGGGTGTTGACACTTATGATTGTACTAATGCATTATGGTGTTGTATGAGGTTTATGTTGTCTACTAACATGAAAGGTACACCAAGAAAGAAAAATCATGTTCTGGTTCAAAGAACATATGATCATGATGACATGAGGACAAAGATTCATCCATTTACGAGGTATGTATAACTTGGTTTTATAATGGTTAACCTATGAGATATACAGGTTACTAGCACAAGTCATTGAAGAAGAACAAGAAGACATCATGTGAGTATGTTAGACATAATTAGCTAGCATGCTAATCCAGGTATGTTTTTCCTATATCAAGTTAGAATCTCACCTTGTGATAAGATCCTTTATTTAAGTATACTTGGCATGATTGATTATGATTATTCATTGAATTTAGTACTCATGGGTTTAGGCATATTATGATTTTTACTTTGATTGATGATATGACTAACCAGAAAATTCCTATGGTCAAATAGGAATATAAGTAAAAGAATTATGTCTCTTATATTGATTGATTTGACTAAACAGAAGAATCATGAAGGTATAGGTTTGAATAATCACAGGTTTTATGCATATTATATCTCTTATCTTGATTGATGATTCAACTAACCTGAAGAGTCATAGGTTTGAGTAATTATAGGTTTAGACATGTTATGTTTCTTATGATTTGACTAACCATAAGAATCCTACATAAACCTTGAATGCTAATGCTTATTATTTTTGTTTGAAATGATCATACATGCTTGAGATTATTGTGTTTTAATAGTATACTAATGAATGTATGATTTTATATGAGTTCACAAGGATAACACAATCATGATACTAATAAGCATGCATAGGGACCAAGGATGAATATGAATTCAAGAACAGGTAATTCAGGAAGCAAAGATCAAGAGGGAGCACACTCCAGTTGTTCCTGCAAGAAAGAAAAGGAGTACACTCCAGTGGTTTATGCAAGGATGCAGATGTTCAGAGGGAGTTGTCCATCTCTCTACTTTCCACATTAGAAAGGTGTAGAAAAAGCTACTTCAGATTAGGACTCCAGCAGCTCCTGCAAGGAAGCAAAGACTCAGAGGGAGTCCACCCAACGAACAAACAAAGATAAGTATTTTAATTATCATTTCTTGCATATTTGTTTGTTTAAGTAAAATTGTTCAATGATGTATATGTTCATGTTCCTAGACTTAGGATATGTATTGTGCATATTAAGATAGTTGCATTAATGAACAATATACTACTAATATACATGGGTAAGTGGCCTATGGCACTGTACAACATTCCATTGCTACTTATCTAGAATGAAACCTCTTTGCTGACATATTGGGAGTTGTGCACACTCTTAACAATGTTCTGGTAGAGATTGGAAGGCATCTAGAAAGTTACGGGATATGGATAAATGTTGTATTGAAGCATTGGCTAAGATAATTGCATGACTGTATGACATATTTCTTTATGTGTAAGAATTTGTTCTGAAAATTATGAGATGTTTCTAATCATGCAATTTAACCTGTTTTGTAGGAAAGACCGTATATCTTCACCTACAAAAAGGACTACAACATTTGTTCCAGCAACAAAGATATCTATTGAAGATATTGAAGTTCCCAGGATCTGGGATGAAGAAATGGAATGCCATGATCCGTCGATCATGAAGAATGATGTTTGGGATGTAGTCCCAAGACCTGAAGGGAAGTTTGTCATGACTTACAGATCAAGCATGTTGCAGATGACAAATATAAAAGTGATGAAATAGTAGATACACCAGATGGATTTCAAGACAGCATGGTGTAGTCAGATATGTGTGCAGAACTTGGTATGGTAGGATAGACAGCTTTCTATCCAGTTTGGGCTTTACCAAGAATAAAGCGGACTCCAACCTTCTCTACAAGGTTGAGGAAGGCAATCCAGCGATACTACTATTTGGATGACCTGTTTGTATCAGGAAAGGATAGATTGATTGCCGACACACAGCGGAAGCTTGCTGCCGAGTTCGAGTTGAGGAAATTGGGGATGATGCACTATTTGTTTTTGGCATGAAGGTGTGGCAGAGTGATGGAATCTTCCTTGGACAAGGGAAGTCTGCAGTAGAGATCCTGAAGAGGTTCGGGATGATGGATTGCAAAGCCATGGCCACACCTATGGCATCGAATCTGAAGCTTCTTTGTGATGCTTCATCTGAGCCAGTTGATGTTTCTATGTATCGTCAGATGATTGGGTCCTTGATGTACCTGACGAACACGAGACCAGACATTTGCTTTGCTGTGAACACATTGAGCCAGTTCCTGACAGGATCCGAGGAGTGTTCACCTTGTTGCTGTAAAGCATGTTCTGAGGTACCTGAAGGGTACAGTGGATTATGGGCTCAGATATGAGGCGAATCAAAAGTTCAACCTGCATGGTTATGTTGATTCGGATTGGGCTGGCAGTGCTGCAGATAGGAAGAGCACATCAGGGTGTTGCTTCAGTATGGGATCAGGTGTGATCTCTTGGTTTAGCAGGAAGCAGTCCTGCGTAGCACTGAGTACAGCTGAGGCAGAGTATGTTGCAGCCTGTTCAGCTAGTTGTGAGGCAGTATGGCTACGGAAGCTACTGTCTGAGTTATTTGATCTCCCGTTGGAGGCTACTGGTATCTTCTGTGATAACCAGAGTTGTGTGAAGCTGTCCGAGAACCCAGTGTTTCATGACAGGTCGAAACACATAGAGATCAAATATCACTATATCAGGGATATGGTGCAGAGAGGAGCTGTGAAGCTCCTGTATGTTGCAACAGACGAGCAGATTGCAGATGTGCTGACGAAGCCACTAGCCAGGGTGAAGTTCGAGTACTTCAGAGAGAGGCTTGGCGTTCTTCAGATCGAGGACACTTCGAGGAAGAAGTGATGGATACATTTGCTGAAGCCATTCCAAGCATGTTGGAAGGAGGATCCTTCACATGGCTGTGGATGTAAGCGCTGGATGATGAGCATCAGGATGATGTTCTAGTTTCTGCTTGATATGATCAGTTGGATCATTTTATGTATGTATGTACGCATCATGTTGGATGCAGGATATGATCAGTTGGATCATTTTTATGTATGCATCATGTAGATGCTGGATATGATCAGTTGGATCATTTTTATGTATGCATCATGTAGATGCTGGATATGATCAGTTGGATCATTTTTTTTATGTATGCATCATGTAGATGCTGGATATGATCAGTTGGATCATGTGTATGTATTTTGTATATGCATCATGTTGGATGTTTGGACCATGTATCTGTATATGTACCAGGTGGGTACATTGTATGATCAGGTGGATCATGTATGGTGATATATATCATGTATTTGTATTTGTATCAGGTGGATACATTGATGATCAGGAGGATCATGTATGATGATATGTATCAGGTAGATACTTGGTATGCATCAGGTAGATGCATTGATGATCAGGAGGATCATGTATGATGATATGTATCAGGTAGATACTTGGTATGCATCAGGTAGATGCATTGATGATCAGGAGGATCATGTATGATGATACGTATCAGATAGATACTTGACATGCAGCAGGATGTTGCAGTGATGATCAGGATGATCATAGATGACGAGCTTCAGGATGTTGCTCCAGATGACATGCAGCAGGACGTTGCAGTGATGATGATCAGGATGATCATAGATGACGAGCTTCAGGATGTTGCTCCAGATGACATGCAGCAGGACGTTGCAGTGATGATGATCAGGATGATCATGGATACATCAAGATGATGTATGGTGAGTATCAGGATGATACTCTGTGGCCGTGGATCAGGTTGTGCAGATGAGCATGTAATAGCTCCCTGGGAGATTTGCAGATGGTCTTTCGAGGTTTTGCCTATGGCATGTAATTCGGTTCCCTGGGACATCTGGCAAATGCTCTTTCGAGGTTTTGCTCTGGGAGGACATATAATAGCGCCCTGGGAGATCTGCAGATAGTCTTACGAGGTTTTGCCTATGGCATGTAATAGCGCCCTGGGATATCTGGCAGATGCTCTTACGAGGTTTTGTCCTATGGCATATAATAGCGCCCTGGGAGATCCGATAGGTTGGGCTGTGTGCCCGTAATCAGTCCTGGGATGCTCTTACGAGGTTTTTCCATGACCACATGTAATAACGCCCTGGGAGATCTGCAGATAGTCTTACGAGGTTTTGCCTATGGCATGTAATAGCGCCCTGGGATATCTGGCAGATGCTCTTACGAGGTTTTGTGGTGGACCACATGTAATAGCGCCCTGGGAGATTTCAGGTCGGAGTTGTGTACCCGTAACATCCTGAGATGCTCTTGCGAGGTTTTGTGGTGGGGTCACATATAATAGCGCCCTGGGAGATCCTATAGGTAGAGCTGTGTGCTCGTAACAGCCTGGGATGCTCTTTCGAGGTTTTGTGACGCACGTAAAAGTCCTGAGGATTCCACAGTATGGCCAGTGATGATGAAGACCTGCAGGTGGTGGGCCTACATCCAGTATGAAAAAGGACTGGCTCTGTAGAACTTCCTATGACGAGTAGAGACAGAGATTGGACGAGATAGCAGCAGCAGTGACGATGACGATGCATCGATGACGATGATCCAGAGAAGAAGACTTGTCTAGCGAATCTGTGTCGAGAAATACCTTCCTTGTTAAGAGGGAGTGTTGATGTATATGTAACTTCGGAATGTATTTCATCAGTATATTATATGTATATTTATTGTACCCTTATAAGAGATGTTTTATTCCTCTATAAGGAAGTGTCGTCATGTGGATTGACAAGTGTCGCAAGTGTGTGTACTTGCCGATGGGTTATTAGACCACCTTATGGGGTCGGCCCTAATTAATATATAATATAATGTGGATATACTCAAGTAGACAAGTCGGCCCCAGTAGGTCACTGGGCAAAAAGGTGAGTATAAATAGAGATAGGAGATCTCTATTTTACTCACTCGGAAAAGTATCTATCTCTCTCTCTGGAAAGTGGCGCACTAGTGAGGAGGAGGAGGATCATCTGCTAGGAGACTATCTCTGTATTATTTGGTTGTATTTTGGTTGAGCCTTTGCTCTCTCTATCTCTGAGGAAGTTGTGGGGTTTTTCACCTTAGGGTTTTCCCCACGGAAACTCTGTGTCTCTTGTCTCTATGCTTTTGATTCTTATGATGCTTGTGATGCTTGTCATATTATGATTGTCATGCATTGATATACTGTAGATGTTATTCTCTCAGCAAAGATCCTATAGTATTGTGATTTAATACTGAAAATTTAACAAGAACTAGCCCCGACTTTACTTGGCTGGAAAATCCACAATTCGGTCATGTTATTGACCCTTCGATACGTTTCTTCTTCCTCATCATAATAGTGGGCGTATTCAAAGTTAGCATAGAGCTCTTTGCAATGTCATGCATCTTTTCCTTGTCGATGGTTCCTCCAAAAAATCTTCTCACCAAAGTGAAAGTCTTTCAGTTTTGCAATGAACTCTTCTATAGTTGCAATTCCTGAGAACTTGTAGGCCCCAACATAGAAAGGTAAAGGCAGGAAAGTTGCTTTCTTAACTTTATACAAGGAGCTACTAATCCCATCAATGAAAACTTGCCTTACTACCTCCTTGTGGACCACATAATCAGTGGCATATCTTGGTAGGATATATGGAGGTTTAGAGCCACCATACATTCTTATGTAGGTGCCATTTGATGAAAAATAGAAATCACCATAGTTTTCTAGGACTTCCATGGCGTTTTCAGATAAGCAGTTGGGTTCCTCGTTGAACATTAACTCGTATAGGGGCATGATAAGCTCCTCACAAATGAGTTTGTAATGCCTTTTGTAATTCTGAGCCCAGAAGATTTTATAAGCAATGAATACTGAGGTCTCGGCTGAGTTCCATATGTATCCTAAGTTGGGAAAAGGACGCTTTGCTACAACACAATCTATTAAGTAGGATGCCATATAACATTCTGCTTTTTTCTCTACTAGCCCTTCTTGTGCAGCAATTATAGCTGATGTTAAGTTGTCTGAGAGAATATCATGCCAGTTGAAAATTGTTCCTTTGAATGCCACATAGTGGATGATGGGCACCCATCGTAGCACAAACATCATCCCATCAGGTCTTCCAAATATTTTGCTTAGCATGAGAGCAATCAATTTGAAAGGGGGTCTTAGATTTTGAACCTCATACTCTTCACTATCCCTCTTCCTGATTTGTTTTCCCGAGATTAGTAGCCTCCTATCCATCTCCAGATTATCCATTTTGATCTCTTCTAGCCATGCATCATCCAGCCGCTGCTGGGGCTTGGGAAATTTATAAGCCATTTAGATATAGGATGGGTGAAATGAAGCAAAAGCTTCTCCTTTGTTGTCTGCAAGAACTCTTGTCTCAGTATTTGCATGCCTCAGAAGCCACCCAACTACTTTTGAGCAAGGGAAAAGCTCTGGACGGGTGGAAGATTTGGATATACATGAGTTTTTGATCTTATGGTAAAGACATTCTTCTTGAAGAAGATCTTCAGGGAAGTCCTGGTCTCTTAGCATACGGTATACATCTCCCCATTTCACTTTTGGGGGCACGCCTGTGGTGCATCTAGTGTCTTGGAATATAGTTTCCACCCTTTTGTTGTCATCAGCCGGGTAGGTCACCTTTGACCTTCTCCTGCCACCTTTAGTCATTTAACAAATCCTGTAGGCATACGGCGCAATGTAAGTAATTTAAATCGTCATTTTATTCATATTATTGAGGCCTAAATGCCAACTAAAAGTTTCTAATTCTACTTGTTTCATTACTGATTTTGTAAATTTCAAATGGCTCTTCTATTTCAGTTTAAACATTGACATCACATGCTATTTCATAATCTCTGTGCGAAACTAAAAAAAAACAATTATGTAGGACACTATATTGCAACTATGAAGAATAAGGGGGACGTATTTCATAATGAAAAACCGTAAGCACAAAACGATTTTGAGTCCTACATTCCAAAGCATAGAAACAACATAAACTTTCACAGTTGGGCAAGAATACCAATTGCTCTTTATGTAAGGGTGCACGGGGCTAGTTGGGGATTACAAAACTAATGGCTTAATGGGTGTTCAGGATCCCAGAAATGTCCATATTCATATGAAAACAAGACCTTGACGTGTTTAAAAGGATAAAGGCATGGGTTGCTTTGGCCAAAGTTAAACTACATAGCTTGACGAACATAACCATGCATATAATATTCATCTTAACCATTACAGTTTATCCCATGAGGCTTGACAGGGTACTTACCTGTTGAAAGATGATGGTAGGAAGGCGTTGATACCATGGCGGAACTGGTGGGCCTGTATCAGGGGCTTGTAACTCGAATGGAAAACGGAATGGGTGCTCCGACCAATGAAATTAGCAAAAACCAAACGGGTTCCATGCCCTATATATATAAAACTGATAAGTGCGAGTTATTAATAGGGTGGTTGCAGACAATTAAAACGGGGTTAAAGCGGCGTATGGATGGGTCAAATCGACCTTTTTCTTATTAAATGTGACTACCAAAATCAGAAAGACTTGGTTAATTTTTCTGTCTGCTGCGGAAGGAAAAGCAGAGTTTTCCCGTCGTTGTGGGAGGATTGTCAGAACTTTTCCGCAAGAGAAAGTGTGACTCTATGCATCGGCCAACTTAAGTGAGTTTGCCTGACTTTGCAGAAGAGTTATCCGATTTGTTGCGAAAAAACAAAAGTGCCACTCTACCCACTGGTGCGGAAGAGTTTCTTGAAGACCTTCACTATTTAGGAAGAGTTTAGGAGAATTCTTCCATAGTTGCAGAGAAATTTGGTGAATTTGTTCCACCGTGGGTTCATGTGGTCAAAGGCTTCATCCTTTCAGAAGCTTTAAGATAAGTTTTCTGCCGCGACTTGACTTAGTCTTTTCCCTCCGCCATTTTAGAAAGTTTTCCCCAATCCTTCCATCATTGCGGCAAAGTTAGCTCAGAGCTTCCACCGTTGCGGCTTAGAATCTTGAGTTTTACTTAGGAAAAAAAATGAAAACTAAACTCAAAGCAAAAACCTTTCTTTAAGAAAATTTTGAGGTCCTGAGACTCTTAGGCAAACTTCTTCTTATTCCAAAGGAGGGGCACCAATATTTTTCAAACTTTTGGGGGGGGAGTTGTAGCAACAACACAACTCATGCACATATTAAATAAACCACACTGCATGTCGATGTCCTGACATGCCTAAACCGATGCATGTTAAAAAACTCATTGCACCTTACACCAGTGCATTGATATGTCCTAAGCACACCATAAATACGTAACAAAAATAACAAACCTACTATGGTCTGATAAGGTAAACATTATGCTTTGTCATATGAATGTGTTGATGTGTGACAAGAGCACTATAGTCATGGTGCTTCTATGTTTTGTTAGTTCACTGACACATCGAAAAAAAATATTTAAAAAATTAAAGATTGTTTCACATTGTGTTCGGTATAGTATATGTCATTGTAATCCCATTTCTCTAAATTGTATCGAATTCCCTATCAAAATGAAGAAAAATGACTATGAATAGGTGCGCTAACATGTATTTGGTGTACCATATGCCCTAGTTTTAATTAACCATAAAAGAACATATTTGATTGTGGTTCTAGTCCACACAAGCACAACGTAGACGCTGCACTGACTAGATTTCAGTGCACTGGAGAAGTGATAATATGTAAAAATAATATTATTCATGGTGGTGTGCTTGCATATATTTGCTCACCATTAGCAGTGCTTAGTGGTTTGCAGAGCACGGGGTGTGGTTCATTCCTGTTATGAAAGCTCACCGCTTATCAAATGCATTTATTTTGAGAAAAAAATTGTTATTTGGTATTAGTAAATAGCTTGCTCATTTAAAGAAATATTTAATTTTTTCTATATATGTTTATGATACTGATCGATGTTATATGTGTATCAAATATGTGAGGAGCGAGGGACCCTCAACAGCCCCAAACTTGTGTCAATCACTACAACTGCTAGTGTGATTGGGAGGCACGAGAGATTGGGAGGGAATTGCACCCTCACCCCATAAAATCCCATACACAAATCCTCTTGGTGTTTGTAGGGATCCTAAATTTCTATGAGGATGCTACATCCATCAAGGGGATATTGTCTTTATTGCAACAATTCATCCATTGTTGGGACCATGGTAGACATGCATTATCTATTGGTATTGGTTAGTGTATCTAGTCTACTAAGGAGGATATCTACTTCATCATTGGCCTATCGATGAGAGGGGAGGATTTTCCCAAGTTACATGACATCCCAACATGATTCGGAGAAGAGAGTAATATTTTCTACTCTCAAAGATATATTGTTGATGACATCGTCAATCTGGGTGATTTTCAAGTGCATGGGTGACAACATCGCATTAGTTCTTTCGGTGTAGAGGATGTTAGATGCCTCTCACTATTAGTTAACACCATCACACACTCGACCACTAATTGGAAACACATTAGTTCCTATATTTTATTTTACGTAGATTATGTAGTGCGGTCACGTAGATTCATTAGGTGGTCTACCATTTTTTATGGCATTTTTTTTTTCTCTGGATTGATGCCATGAAGTTTTTTATTGGAGGCCAAGTTTCCTTTTTATTTAGAGCTTTGTTGTTTATTTTTTGAGAGGATTTTTTCCATGAGGACATCATTTGACTATCACTCTCGTAGGATACTTAATAAGGTGCATATGCAGACGTGAGGGTAGATCATGATGTCCAAGAGGGGATAGCTAAAGTTCCCTACATGGATTACAATAAATGTGTTGAAGATGCTTTCCAACGAGGAGGAACATGCATTGGACCTTTTTCCATACCCAGGATAATCAAACCGGATGTGATAGGTAATGTGATGGGAAAAATTCCCCAATAACTGTTTGGTTTCAACTATTGCAAAGAAAAAATACAAATGAACTAAATTCTTTCAACAATCAATAAATCCGATAATCATACATTTGGAATATAAGGTTAAAGAAACATACCCATTTTCTAATGTTTGAAAATGATTCCTCTGGTCTTGATCTTTTCTCCTTAGCTTCGCCTCTTTGCTACAAAGCCTAAAATGAAAACAACAAGAAGTGAAAGCGACAATAATAACCCGTAAATCATAAAAGAACAGTTGCATAATTAAACCTTCCCGAATCAGTATAAATAATCATTTAAAACCATTAATATACAAATAACATCAAGAATTGGAAAGGAAAGAGTTCATTCAAATATATTAAAAATGGGAAAGTACATGAAACAGATAAACCCAATAATGTGGTTGTCATTCTGAAGCTGAGTCCTGTGTTCTTCCTCCAAAACTATTCCACCACTCTGAACTAGCCTAAAGTTTTTTCTCACACACAATATGGTCAACAGATTTTGAAGGAAAAATATAGCACAATAGGGTTTGTGGTGGAACAAACGGTAACTAGGATTCCATATAAAGGTACAAGGGATTCACAAACTTGAATAAAATGGGGTTGTGCAAATATGAAAAAGGGTTTTCTTATCATGGACAAACTCACCAAGAACTTGGACAAGGTCGATGTATATTTCTCTCTTTGTATATGAGAGTATAAACTCAAAAACGTTTCACCTATGCTCTTTTATATATTTGAAGAAAGCAATCAGGAATTTACTGGAAGTTATTCACGGGATTTAGGAGTTAGGGAACAAATTAAAACTGAAAACTAACCCGTGAAAGTAAACATTTTTATTTTTTTATTTGTACCCTTTTGCTGACACACGCGAGTGAGACAACTAGTCACTTGCGTATACATGGGTGAGACACAGGTCACCCATGTATCTTTTGAGAAATAAGATACAGGTCACAGGTCTTCCAACCAACTACCAAGGGTACAAGTCAAAACTACGTGAATAGATGTTTTTAAGTTGAGTGTAGTAAGACATCATGTGATTACCGGTCAATGATGAAAATTGTTAACACACGCGAGCCAACTCATCGATAATGATAATGAGTGTCGAGGTACCTATTACAATATAAAAAGTGTGAGTCAAGGAGTTGACATCAAACACTTGTATATTCTAATGATAAGTGTATATTGATATATTCCCACTGTCAAAAACGAGGATACTTTCCACTGAGGATTGCAAGTTCCATGGTACTAATAAACTCTATATTACTATCCTAGAATAAATGTGTTGAAGTCGATGGGAAGTAATTTGATGGAATGAGGGAATTAATGAATCCCCCATCATCCAACATGAGACTGTCACAAGAGGCCAAATATGTAGTAGATCAACTTATGAGATATATCTGACATGGGAAGGATGACATAAGAAAATCAAGAAAATTCGAAGGATGGACGACATAGATGAAAACTTCTTTTGAACAATATGACACAAATGCGACTGAGACAACAGAAACTTAAAAGAGATTGTAAATATAAGTCGATGATGTAGGAGACATCATAATAACTCCATAGGTATTGGAATACTAACCAATCAGTGGAGTAATTCCATATACGAGTTCATATTCTAAGGTCATAGAATATACCCAATTGCGGAGATAAAACTTAGCAATGTGTTTTGTTCAAAGGTGATGCACCTTGCTGCCATATAGAGATTTGAAAAAAACTCTTCCTTTCCCATATTTTTTGGAATATTTGAATTCTTTTGTCTTTTTCATATTAGAAAATCTTGAAAAAAAAGAATAAACTAATTCTATGGTACATGGGAAGAAATGAGTATCAAGACAAGCTAACTAGTTCCATATCGGATCATGAGCGAGATAAAGACACTTCCAAGTTTCAAACCCAACACTAGCTCGTGTATTTTTCAATCCCGAGTTAGTTAATGCTTGTTTAGGTTTTCATTTTTTGAGAGTATGAAAACTTAAAAGAAAAATAAATAAGGTTTCTTTTTCATAATGTTAGTCCCCCTTGCCTAAAAAATAATAAAAGCATACAAGGCGAGAACTCTTCTGATTGAGATCAGAGTATTCCTTTTTCATACATAATCCACAAGGTCCGAAAACTGTGTAAACTAATACCAAATGGATGAACTTTCACATCCTTTAATGAGTCTGAAAGTACAAGCATACTAAGCCATATTTTCAATTTTAGAGAGTCTTAAAAAGATTTTAAAGAAGATTATAATAGTCACTTCTTCGTAAAGTTAGTCTCTATGCCCGAAAAAGCATAAAATAATGCGTTAAAGAACTATTCTAGTCACAAAGTAACTAGAGTATACCTTTTTCGCAAAATAGTCCACTAGGTATGGAGAAGGGGCAAACTTATACCGTGTGGATGCCCTTTCAAATTTTGTATTGAGTATGAATAGGAAAATATTGCTCAGCAATATTTTTATGTTCAAGGAGTCTAAAAATAACTTAAAAATAACTCCATAATGGGAATCTCACCCTGGGTTAATGCCATCATAAGATAAGAAGGAAATAAATGTGGTTCTAGGACAAATTCATGCACTACTATGGTGGGATTCTTGGATCCTAACTATTATTTCGGCATGAGCATTAAAAGTTAGATCATATCAAATCTACAATGATCATGGGGTGGGATAGGCTCTAATAAATATACGAAAAAAAATTCAAGTAGGAAGCTTTTGTCATAGTAGTAATGAAGAGACCTAGGATTTGTTAAGAAGGTAAATGCAATTAATGTAGATACATAAGTTAATACCCTATATGACGGTTAAAAGACATATACCTATTTAAAAGATACCATCACCAAAAGAAATGTCCCAATCCTGTCAGGTTGTAAAACAAATGTTTCCACAAAGCCATTAGTTTGATTTGAAATAAATATTAATAGCCAAATGAAACTATAGGAAGTGGGTAATTTATCTTAAAGTTAAAATATTAGGGTAAAATTGAAAAAAATACCAAGTCATTTGTTAAAATTAGAAATTTATGAGTTTTGGGGTGGGTGGATACCTCAATCTCCAGGACTTTATTATAAGAGCTAAGCTCGATCATTTAGAATTCTGTTATTGTCAAGTAAGAACTCTTAGCCTGATATTTCATTTGATCGCACTTTTATTTCATTTTTTGTCAAAAGTTTAAGTTTTGGGGGAGGCCCTAATTAGTCTCGGAGGCATACGCAAGTTGGGTTTTTTGAATAAAAGGGGCACTAAATATTGGATTTTTGGTTTGTATGATGGTTATAGAATGGACAAAGTGTGAGAATGAGGTTCTATACAATCTAGTGCTTGTCGATAATGAAGCAATGGAATCTCGCTGTTGATGTGGGATCAATTTTTTTTCGAGGTTCATGGTATGAGGGCACAAAATCAGTTGTTGCAACTCATAATAGATTGATGGGATCCAAATGATGAGGGATTTATGATTGATGTGAAACATCTTCTAATATACACAAATGATTTATATTTTCTGATAAGTTTATCTCATCGAGAAGACTTACCAAGATTCAAATCTTGAAGTATTGGTGGCTTGACCATTGATGAATAAAAAGATCTATGTTGTGTAAGGGGCACTCAAAATATTGGTACTCAAATAATATTCAAGGAAATTCATAGTTTGAGCTTGAAATTCATTATATCCATGATTGAGAGAATTGCAGGATTGAAATACGCCCATCAAACCTCTAGAGTACACATGTTTGATACACATAGTGTTTGGAGCCCAATATCTTTGATTAGAGTACTTGCTTGTTGGGATGTTTTAAATATCAACTATCTGGATGCAATAAAGGGAAGATGAAGACCTTTGGTTATGGTATCTTGATTTGTAGTTTTTTTTTTGAGAGGGTAACTGTTTTTAATCCACAGGTGTATATCGAGCCACATGGACTTCATTAGCCTGCAATGATTAGATGGACTGGTTTGATACTCCAATATGGAGGAGGGTGAGTCACTAGCCCTTTTGATGATGATTTCTTCTCTTGGTTTGAATTCCAAGTGAAAATAATCAAGGATTATCCATATCATGGGATGGATTTTTGCAGTGACCCGGACATGGTTGTGCCTCATGGTAGTGCATTTGGTGCGATTGATAAGTTTTTGAAATCCATTTTCAAATATTTTTAAATTTTTCATGGTTTTCATTTTATTGAAAGAAACTACAAGTTTTTGGAGTAAGTAAGTGATTATTTTGAAACTCTTTCACACAAGTGGATCTCCAATAGTAAAAAAATACTCACAATGTTTAATACAGATCTACAGAAAAATAGAGAATAATATCATAGAGAAAAGAGAGTTTTGAGTGTAAAATTTTTTCATATATTCATCCACAAGGTGTGGCAATTTAAATAATATTACCTGCAAGATAATTCATGATCCTATTAAGGCATTCCAATTCCAATGAAGAGACAAGATTAGTTACCAAATCATTGGGTGATCTTTACTCCAATTCCAATTCCAATTCCAATGATTGGGTGATCTTTACTCCATATGAAGTCGAAGTACAACACATTGTTTCAGGGTAAATCATTGCAAAAGGAGTTACAAATCATAAGTCAAAACTCTATGAGTTTTCTCACTTCATACCTCTCTCAAAGAAGTCTACTCTTGAAGAAGTGCAAATGCTAGATACAAGTTTTGTTTCAGAATGGACCTCGTCTTTTGATCTCAATGAAGATCCATCATCATCCAGTTCTTGTTCTTCTATTGATTACAGTTATGATGGTTCAAAGGAGGATTACATGCATATTCTTGAGCATTTTCATGACATCAACAATTTTGATTATACTCCTTCTTCAAGAGATGATGAGCATGAGTCAGTTTTACTTGCTCATGAGAATTCAGATTCAAAGTTTGCACATGGTGAGCATAAGTCAACTTTACTTGGTTCTTCACATGATATTCCAGATTCAGAATCTGAATATAGAGATGATGAGAAAATGCTTGAACCAGATCCACAAGAGCCTGAAGGTCTAGCAATTGATGATGAAGATGAGCGAATGGGAGATCTAGATCCACAAGAACCTGAAGATATCTCACCTGATATTCCTCCTCTTCCTCGATGGGCATCCGCTACACTTCGATCTGCCAGTGATTTGGTTGGTGATCCACATGATCATAGAAGAACCAGATCAGATTTTTAGAATGGAAGGTTTCATCCTTCTCACATTGTTGTTCCATTTCAGAGCGATCAATATCAATCCCTCTTTGGAAAAGAAGGACACTTGCCTCCTTCAGGGGTGAGTGATGACATGCTATTTTAGCATCCTACAGTATATTTTGAGGGAGGGATTTCTTGCCACTGGGTTTTCCCTCTTTTCCTCACTTAGTTTATTTAGATTGTTTGTACGGGGTGACCTTTGGTCTTAGTCACTAGGGCCCTATTTTGATTTTAGTTATTTCCTCATAGTATAGCTTGTGGGCGGGTGTTGGAATATTCACACCATCATTTTTGTATTTTGCATGCTTGCATGCAAATCTGCATGTTGCATGCCACTGCATGCATCCAATCATCATCATGGTTGTCCTCCCAACACTTGGATCTCACTTCTAGCTCTCCAGAGCCTATCTTTAGCCCTCAATTGGCCTCCTACCGACCTAATGCACCCTCTTTGACTTATTTGCTTAGTAAGTGCACCCTTCTCACCTACCACTGTCAGTTAGAGCACCTTATCTCACTTACCGAGAGTTATCATTCAGTTAGTGATTTGATTGAGTATTTCTTCCACTGATTGCTCATTCTAACTACTTGTAGCTTCTAGTTAGCTAGTTCCGGATTTCCACTTGACTATTTGACAGCCTCATGCACCCTCCTTGGAGTCTCCATTCCTTGATTTATGCCTAGATGGTTATGTTAGACTCAGTTAGACACACTTGACTAACTATTACCATTGATGATTGATACATTTGACTGGATGATGTCTCAATAGTTATCCAAGCTAGACTAGAGATCAGATTTGAATTCCCTACTTGGCTAAATCGAATCCTATATGATGCCATCATCATACCAATGCATGGAATGCATAACTAATGCATGCATGGATGAATAAACAAGGTCTACATGGATAGAATGTTCCAATGCCCCCCCATTAATCCTGACTTATAAAAAAATAAAGAAAAATAGATCCCAACAACAAAGGCTAAGGTCACCCTTTACAAATTTTATCTGTCCATGTAAATTGAGAAAATAGGGAAAATCTCATGGGAAAAGAACCCTCCCTAAAAAATGGACATCAAACACACCAAAAATTGCTGCTCCAAACTCAATTAGGTGTGATGCTTGATTTGGTGTCCAAAGGAATCTTCCTCTTTCATATAAGAGGATCATGCTCCCAAAACATGTGCTTGAATTCTCTATCAAAGGATGCAAGCGAATCTAGAAGCTCTCTAGAATCAATTGTACCATGATATGCTTGACACTTGAGCCCAAGTAGTAGTGAATTCTCCTCAAACTTGAAAATTGAACCATGTGAGTTAATATTAGGTCCGAAAGAGACTTGATGCACTTGAGAATCAATTTCAAGGAAGTGGTGGTGTCCTCCGTCTTCAATGCAGCCCTGAGGAAGTGTGCTAGTCATTTTGTAGGAATATTTAGAAGGCATGAGATCATTGTCAGTGAGAATGGAGCACTATTGAGACCTGATCTAACCTTTGAATTATCCTTTCGATCAACATATTGTGCACCATCATCTTGTGAAGTATGCACATGATCATCAACAACTAGGTTGTCATCCTCAAGGTCAAAATATGAAGAATGATAGGAGAATTGAATGGAGATTTCTTCTCCAACAAAGGGGGTTCGAATGTCTTATTTTGTATCAGCTGCATATGAATATGAGAAATCAAAATTATCTTGAACTTCTTCAGTAGCGGGAGAAATGGTCTCTTCAAGGAGACTATCACCAATTCGAACTCGGAGAAAGTTGAGTCCTTCTATAGCAATGATAGCTCCATTAGTCACTTCTTCTTGATCATCAGCTTCATATGATGAGGATACAAGATCTTCATCATCCTCTAGAGACACATAATAAGTCTCTTCATATTCTACTTCATGACATGCATATGAAGCATTCAAATCAAGGATATATTTTCCAACAAAAACTAATAATGCTGAAGAAATTTCTGCAATTTCTCCTTCTTCATGAACAACTTCTTCAAAGAAACTTGTGTTAGATTTTCATCATTTAAATCAATAGATCTAAGATCTTAACTGAAATAACAACATGTACAACATATCAAGAATATGAGACAAGAGACAAGAGACACAAAACATTTATCTAGGGAAAACCAAGAAGGTGAAAAACCCCACAACTTCCTCAGAGATAGAATAAGCACCAATATAAAGATCGCAAAGATCAGACCCAAGAGATAGATGACTGCAGCAGCTACTCCTCCTCCACTTGTGCGCACTCCTCCTCTCTCTCACTAATGCGAAGTGAGTGAATGAGAGAATGTGTAAAATGAGAGAGACACACTCTCTATTTATACACTACTTCACTTGTCTTTTAACTTTAACTAGGTCGGCCCCAACTTAACCACCTAACATAATGTTGACTAGGCCGACTTGCACTAGGGTGGTCTAATAACCCTTTAACCCACATGACTCATATCGGGACGACCCCATCAAGGTGTTCTAATAACCCATCAAGTATAAGTTATGACACTTACAATATAACTTGCGACACTTGCAAGTACAACTGATGACACTTCCAATTGGAGGAATAATACATCTCCGTTGGGGATACAATAAAGTACAAATCTAATATACAAGTGAATATCTTTCGAAGTTACAAATACATCAACACTCCCTCTTAACTAGGAAGGTATTCTCTTGACATAGGTCATCAATACATATAGCCACAAGTCTTCAATCCTGGTGCTGGATCATCGTCACTAGATCACAGAGCATCATCATCATCACTGTTGCTGTACTCGACATTTTGATCACTAGGCTATCTCTGAATTCTTCTCGTCATAGGAAGTTCTACAGAGCTAGCCCTTTTTCATGATGGATGTAGTCCTAGCCTCCTATAGGTCTTCATCAACACTGGCCATACTGTGGAATCCTCAAGACTTATTACGTGCATCACAAAACCTCGAAAGAGTATCCTAGGATCCTTTATATGCCTAAGCACGACTAGCAAGATCTCCCAGGGAGATATTACATGTTACCATAAAAAAACCTTAAAAGAGTGTCGCAAGAATGTTTATGTGTATAGCATGACCGTCAAGAACTCTAAGGAGCATCCCAGGATCATTTATGTGCCTAAGCACGTCCGACAAGATCTCTAGGACTGATTACATGTGACACCCACCACAAAACCTCATAAGAGAATCCCAGGACTGATTATGAGCACACAACCCAACCTATCTGATCTCCCAGGGAAAGATTACATGTGTTCATGGAAAAAACGCGAAAGAGCATCCCGGGACTGATTACGAGCACACAGCTCAACCTATTGGATCTCCCAAGGAAATACTATATGCCATAGGCCAAAACCTCGAAAGAGTCTCCTAGGATCCTTTATGTGCTTAAGCACAACCGACAATATCTCCTAGGGAAATATTACCTGTCCTCCCAAAGCAAAACCTCGAAAGAGCATTTTCCAAATCTCCCAGGGAAATATTACATGTCATAGACAAAACCTTGCAAGAATATCTGCAAATCTCCCATGGCAAGATTATATGCTCATCTGTAAAACCTATCCATGACCATGTAGTATCAACCCGATACTCACCATACATCATCCTGATGTACATCATAACATGATCATCCTAATCATCATCACTGCATCATCCTGATGCATGTCATCATTGTATGATCATCTTGATTATCATCATAGGATCATCCTGATGCCTATCATCACACATGATCCAACTGATCATACAAAGCATCCAACTGATGCATATACAAATACATGATCCAACTGATCATACAAAGCATCCAACTGATGTATATACGAATACATGATCCAACTGATCATACAAAGCATCCAACTTATGCATATACAAATACATGATCATCATGATCATCATACATAGTTGTAACTAGAGCATCATCCTGATGCTCATCACACATCACTTACATCCACAGCCATGGGAAGGATCCTCCTATCACCATGCTTGGAATGGCTCCTACAAATGTGTCCCATCACTTCTTCCTCGAAGTATCTTCAATCTAAAGAACACCAAGCCTTTCTTTGAAGTACTCAAGCTTCACTCTGGCTAGTGGTTTCATCAACACATCTGCAACTTGCTCATTTGTTGAAACATATAGGAACTTCACTGCTCCTCTTTGCACCATATCCCTAATATAGTGATATTCGATCTCGATGTGCTTCGACCTGTCATGGAACACTGAGTTCTCAGACAACTTCACACAACTCTGGTTGTCACAATAGATACAGGTAGCATCCAATGGGAGATCAAATAACTCAGACAGTAGATTCCTAATCCATACTAGCTCACAACAAGCCGAACAAGCTGCAACATACTCTACTTCGGCTATACTCAGTGCTACGCAGGATTGCTTCCTACTAAACCAAGAGATCACACCTGATCCCATACTGAAGTAGCACCCCAAGGTTCTCTTCCTATCTACAGCGCTTCCTGCCCAATATGAATCAACATAACCCTCCAGGATAAACTTTTGATTCGTATTATACTTGAGCCCATAATCAATCGTACCCTTCAGGTACCTCATAAATGCTTTATAGCAACCAAGTGAACACCTCTCCGATCCGTCAGGAACTGGCTCAATGTGTTCACCGTAAAGCAAATATTTGGTCTCGTGTTCATCAGGTACATCAAGGACCCAATCATCTGATCATACACCATGACATCAACTGGCTCAGATGAAGCATCACACAGTAGATTCAGGTTCGATTCCATAGGTGTGGCCATGCCCTGCAGTCCATCATCCTTAACTGCTTCAAGATATCTACTACATACTTCCCTTGTCCAAGGAAAATTCCATCTGCACTCTTCCACACCTCCATGCCTAGAAAGTAGCAAGTCCTTCATCTCGAACTTGGAAGAAAGCTTCCCCTTTGTGTTGTCAATCAATCTATCCTCACCTGTCACAAACAGGCCATCTACATATAGTAGTAGTATCACAGGATTGCCTTCCTCGACCTTGTAGTAAAGGTTGGAATCCGCCTTAATTTTTGTAAATCCCAAAATGGATAGAAAGTTGTCTATACTATCATACCAAGTCCTAGGAGCTTGCTTCAAGCCATACAAGGCTTCAACCTACACACATATGACTCCCTATCATGTGTCTCAAAACTGAGTGGCTACTCCACATACACTTCCTCTTTGACTACACCATTCAAGAAAGTTGTCTTGACATCCATCTGGTGAATCTTCCACTTCATCACTGCAGCCAAGGCAAGTAGTGATATGATGGAAGTGTATCTTGATACAGGTGCAAAAGTCTCTTCATAATCTATCCCACTTTCTGGGAGAAGCCATGAGCTACAAACCTTGCTTTGTATTTCTCTATGCTTCCATCTGTAGCATGCTTGATATTATATATCCACTTGGAAGTCACAAGAGACTTCCCTTCTCTTCTTGGGACCACATCCCAAACATGATCGACTGGTACTCCTTGATCATTGAATCCTTCCATTACTGCATCCCAGATCCTGGGAACTTCAATATCTTCAATAGATAGTTTTCTTGAACTTCATTGTTGGAACAAATGTTGTTTGTCCTTCTTTTGTAGGTGATTGTACACGAGTGTTGGGATGAATTAGAAGTATTCACTACCAATATGAGGGCATATGCTACCTTGGTACATATGACCTCATCATCGGCATGGATTGGGTAGAAGCTCATTGAGAATTCTTAGATTGTTATCCAAAAAGAGTGTTATGCCCTAACAATTAAGGAAGATCAATTCAAATCGAAGGATTAAAAGGAAGGTGTCTCCTTGTTTCATCTCTATAATGAAAGCAAGGTGATGTTTGAGGAAAGGATGTTAGTTACTTATGGTAGAGGAAGTAAGTCATGTTCTATAGTTGTAACCAATTTTATCAAAATTCAAGGATGTTTTTTGAAAGAGCTCTTAGGGTTACCTCCAGAGAGGGAACTTTATTTTACGGTTGAACTAAAACTTGGCGCAGAGCTAATATATACCACTCCTTACAAGATGATAGTGCTAGAGCTTTGTGTGTTCCAAAATGAAGTTAAAGGAACAGCTAGAACTAGGACTCATTAGACCTAGTGTTTCACCATGGCATGTACCAGCTATCTTCGTAAAGAAGAAGGACGGCTCCTTGTGATTGTGGATAGATTATAGAGATTTGAAAAAATACATAGTAAAGAATAGGTACTTGATACCAAAAATTGATGAACTCCTTGATCAGATGAAGGGGCTTCCATATTCTATCAGATTGATTTATGATTAGGGTATCACTAGCTAAGCATTAAGGAAGAATACATTCCCAAAATTCGTTTTTGAAATTGGTTTGGGCATTACGATATCGTTGTGGTGCCATTTGGTTTAACCAATGCACCAGTTCTATTCATGAGCCTCATGAATAGTGTTTTTTGAAAGTACTTAGATCACTTTGTTTAGGTATTTTTATATAATATTGTCATCTACTCTAGGAGTGAGAAGGATCACAAGGAGCACTTAATGCTAGTCTTTTCATGCTTTTGAGAGCATGAGTTAAATTGTAAGTTGTTGAAATTATCTTTCTTCCAGAAGGGGATTCACTAGTTGGGACATATCATCGTAGGAAAAGGGGTCTGGGTAGACCCAAAAAAAGTGAAATCCATCGAGGATTGGCGAGTTCCAAAGAATGTGCATGAAGTATGTAGCTTCATAGGATTAGTTGGCCAATACCAAAGGTTCATTGAAGGGTTTTATAATATTACGAAATAGATCACCACCTTGCATTGTAAGGGAATTAGGTATGAATGGATTAGGGATTACAATGCCACTTTGCTACTTTTGTGAAGTTGAAAAAAATTCTAACTAGTGCACCAATCCTATGTATTCTATATATGGATAAAGACTTCATAGTATGCACATATGGCTCGAAGCAATAATTGGTTGCAGTATCAATGTAAGAAGGTGGAGTAATATCTGATGCATCCATTCAAACCTCATGAGGAACTTTACGCTACAAATGATTTAGAGTCGGCACCAGTTATGTTGGATCTAGATTTGTGGAGGCACTACCTTATAGGGAGAATCTTCACGCTCAAGACAGATCCTCAAAGCTTACAATATATTTTCATGCAAAGGGGTTCGAATGCTAGGAAGAGATGATGGAGTGAATTTATGATCAACTATGAATTTAGGATGGCATACAACAAAGGGAAGGATAAAGTAGGTACCGATTCCCTATGTAGAAGTCCAAGACTCTTCTCCCTGGTTCCTTTGAAATTCAGTTTAAGAGAGACGTAGTTAGAACAACTTTTGGGGGATAGTTGGTATCTAAAGCTGACCTTAGTTCTACAAAGTGGGAGACTAAAAAACCCTAAGTATGAAGGGTATCATCTAGATATAGATTGATTGTTGTGATTTCAAGGGAGGATGTATATCCCCTAGGAGGGGAATATTAGAAACACTATCCTTAGAGAGCCTCATAGATGGATCTAATGTGCACATTGGGGGGTAAATAAAATATACATGGACATGAAAAAGCTCTTCTTTTGGGAATTCATGAAGTGTGATATGATCCAATTATTTAAAAGTTTCCAAGAGTGCCATCAATTTAAGGCTAATCATCACCACCTAACAGGAATTTTGCAACCGCACGACATTCCTATGTTTAAATGGTACCTCTTATCCATGGACTTTGTGGTGGGTTTTCCCCTCACTCTACAAAGAAAAAATGCTATTTTTTTTGTGGTGGATAAGCTCGCCAAAATTTCTCATTTCATTCCCATCGTAGATACATATTATATCTCTCATGTGTAGCAAGTGGTCATAAATGAGATAATACATTTCCATGGATTTCCTAAGAAAATAATATGTGATAGGGATTGCCGATTTATGTCACCGTTTTTTACAAGTCCACAATCAGATTTTGGGACTCAATTCAACTTAAGTACATCTTATCACCCTGAGATAGATGGCAAGACAGAGAGGGTAAATCAAGTGTTGGAAGATATGCTTAGAATGTATGTTATAGATTAATAGACCCATTGGGAAAAATATCATCCTCTTGTAGAGTTTGCATACTACAATAGTTACCATAGCTCAATTGGGATGCCTCGATATAAAGTTCTATATGGGAGGCGATGTAGGAAACCATTGAGATGGGACATGTTAGAAGATCGAGTTATAGTTGGGTCTAATTTTATTCAAGAGATGGAAAAGCAGGTGATTCGGATTAGGAAGTAGCTAAAAGAATATTAGGATAGAAAAAGATTTTTTTTGATGTGAATAAAATGAATAGAAGTTTCTAGGTTAGGGATCGAGTGTTTATTCATATCCGACCAAATAAAAGTACCATTGTATTTGGAAAGGGGACAAAATTGCCACCACGATTTATTGGACCATTTGAGATTCTACAGAGAGTCAGACTAGTCACCTATCATCTTGCACTACCACCCCACTTGCATAAAACTCATAATGTATTTCATGTATCTATATCGTGGAATTATGTGGCCGATGAGACTCACAAAATTAACTAGATGGAATTGCAAGCCTCATGCAGGGGAAATTTTATAGTCAAACCATCACGAATATTTGAGTGTGGGGTTAGACAGCTCAAGGACTGTCTATGGACCAAATTAAGGTGTAGCGGGAAAAGTATATCATAGGATATGCCACTAATTGGGAGGATGAAGATACCATCCATCATGCATATCCTAGAGAATTTTGATATTTGTAACAATTAAAATTTATCTTGCATATATTTACCTATGCATCAGAGTCGACTATATTGATGGAACTAGTATTTTGGACATACTTATACTTGTGTGGAGTCTCAAGAGAATTTTATTATAACGTGTGATTACGGTTATGTCATATTCTCCCTTTTTTGCACTTTTGGTACATGGATAACAACTTAAAGTTTTGTTTATAAATGAGAATATGATGAATTGTTACAATTAATGAACATTCATGGTTATGTTGAAAATCATGCTAGCACGATGGTGAAGGCACAAATGTATGATGGTAATTATACTTGATTATTGATCTTGTAAGCTAACTTGTAGGTACATGGGTTTGTTCTAGCAAAGTGTTTTATTATTTTTATTACATATGATATGAGGCTATTTAGATGTCATGGGAATCAAGATTAAAGTAATATGTTTGGAAACATTTAATGTGAATTAATTATTGGGTATATATGTGTACACATGTTATGATATGTGTTAACACAAAAAATTGACCACATACCTAGCGACATGGTGTGGACCCTCACTCCTAGATCACAAGAATATTTATTCATAAAAAAACCCAAAAACCCATCTAAAATAAGTCCTAAATCTCCTTTGGACAACCTCCACCAAAATAGGGAGTCTCCCCTAAAAAGGAGGTGTCCACCAAAAAAGGGGGATGCCCCGAAAAACAAAATTCCCGCCTCAACCTAAGACTTATTGGGTGGTAAAATTCAAAAAGTAAAAACCATGAGTAGTTTTAGGATTACGAAACCTTAAAAACACATCATATATCATATGATTTTTCCCATTATATTTACACAACATTATTCATTCATTCACTCTTGTTCGCTCGAAGCCCTCCTGCTTTGGCACCATTTTCTCCACCACTTGCTCCATTTGCGTAGACTTCCTCCACCAACACCAAACCCCGCATATCCCTTCGGCTGGTTGAGAATCCTTCGCTCCTAGATACCATTGAAGGTTGATAAATTGCAACCAATAGAGGGTGGAGGCCACCCGGAGGCTGGAACCCAAAAAAGGATAACAAACCTTCTTGGCTGCAAGGGCTAGTAATCCCAAAGACGTAATCCTGCACCTAAAAATCCATCTTTTGCAAATAATGAAAATTATTTATTCTATCAAAATGGTTCTGTAATATAAATGGATTAAGTTTGATATATGTGTGTGGATTATTATTGTGGTAGATGTTAGTTAAATATAATATTTATTATTTCTTGTTTTTGTTTTATTGCCGAATATTTACATTTGCATTTATAGCTTATGAGCCATAGTATCTTAGGATATGTTTCATTTGCTTGATTAAGTTTTAGTTTCACCAGGTTTTACCGTATTTTACCACACTTCTCACACCAGAGCCATGGGAACCATTCCCGTGCATGCTCCCTACCTTGGATTCCACAAGCCAGTAGCAAGTCATCCTTTATTCTTGTTGGAGTGTGAAAGCACCACTAACAGAACTGGCGACTCCATTGGGGAGAGCCCTATAGATCCATGGTAGTTTCTTTTTAAGTTTTTTAGTGTGTGTTACTATGGATGTTGAATTTGTGATATCTCTTCATGTAGATGGTTCTGATTGTTGTTGACCCTTTAGTTAACCGCTGGCTAGCCAAACCGGCCTAAACCAACCCTTAGAAACTCTCCTTAGCATTTATCTGGCCCTGTATTCCATTTTGGATTTTCCAGTTTCGTATTGGTATTTGTATTCATGTTAGGATTGCCCTGGGGTACACCTTTTTCTCAGTCAAGAGTGCCCCAGAGCACCCTATTTTCCCTTTTAATATCACCCCAGAGTTCTCCTATTCCCCCGAAAGAAGCACTCCAAGTACGGAACACTCTGTTTTGGGTGCAATCATGTTTCTGCATAGAGTGCACCCCAGACTGCCTCTGTCCCTCAGACATAAGCACCTTGAGACTGACTTTTGACCATCCCAATCCTCTGTTGGTTCCCTATCATTGATTGTTTGAGTTGCATGGTTAACTGATTGCAACATATTGTTTGCTTGATTGAATGTTTTTAGAATGATCAATATCTATGGTTAATTCCTAGCATTTTCTTTCAGTTTCAGAACAAGAATGTTAGTTTAGTTTCATTTATGTTATCAGCTTTATCTATTTCTTTCTCATCTAGTGTATCCATACAAACCACTTGTGCACCCACTCAAACCCTAAAATATCAAGTGAGACTGAAATTTGTTAACTAAACACACAACTAAGCCCAGTTTGGGACCAAAAACAATCTTCTATCTAGGTAGGGAACTGGGGGTAGACACCGAAATAACCCCCTTTTGCCACTTTTCATCTGAAACTTAACAGTTCACTATTAGGGAACCAAAACCCTCTAGTACTTTTTGGAACGGTTAAAAACTGATTTGTCAAAAATTCCTCTCCCTTAGGAGGGAAAGTCGCGATATAGGTTTTGGAAGACTATGTGTACTGTCACTCTCCACTTTGTTCCGAATTACACCTACTCGTAGTCCTCGCTGCACTACCGGGCCTCCATACTAGGGGTGTAGCAACCAAAGGACTGAAACATCGAATTTCCTTTTCTGAATGTGCCATGAACGGGGTAGCCTAGTTTCCATTCTCCTAGGGATCCTTTACCAAGGATCCCTCTTGGTAGAGGGATATCCCTTATCTACTCAATTCTCCATTTCGTATTCTCTGACCGTAGATTTCATCACCCTGTAGGGGATACAATTTTTGTGAGCTTCCATACATTTTAGTTAGGTGCTTTCATGCTTCGATACCGCTCAGGTTAGTGAGTCATTTTACTTTCAAGTAGTATTGCTTATTGGCATTATGGATGCTCCTTGATACTTTCCTGTTGTGACACATGATAGCAGTAGAGTTTTAGAGCTTGTTTTTCACCTAAGCGCCACTTTATTGAGAACTATCCTTCTGCACATATGGTAGCAGTTGGATTTTTGAACATTTTTTCTTAACCTTTCCTACACACACAACATCAGTCATCATTGATTCCCTGAGTTACTCCTGTAGGATATGGGGTTAGTCCCCTCAGCACAGTCCATTAGTACCCACTCGTAACTCTCCATTGAGACACACGTTGTCCTCAATGGATTTCCATCCCGATGCACCTTATTTCACATTTGAATCTGAGGCATAGTCACTAGTACACACAACTCTGTCTATCCCCATGGATGGCTTGAATCCCAACATGTTCTACGTAGGATTCATTGGTGGTAGACATGCTAGAGGCACTGCTTCCACTACGTCATCTATCCTATCCGCACGGCCCACGAAACCTTTTGTCCCTATTGCCACAGGACCTACCCCTGGCACCACCGTACACCCAACCACTGCATCCATACCCACAAGTAGCGGTCCCGCCCCAAAAACCATAACCCCCCTGGTCACGAGCACCACCTTTGCAGGTGCCACCACTTCCTTTCAGATCCCTCCCCCCAATATAGGTAGTTCTTCAATTCCCATTGTGACCAACACCCATATACCCGCCTTCAATTGTGGTTTCCCCATGATATCCACCATGTCTACCACGCAGATTGGACCATCCATTCCACATACTCCTGCAAGTTTTCCATTCATGGCTAGTATCAACCTCCCTGACCTAGGTAGATTGACCAGCAAACCCATCACACATGATCCTACGTGGTCTCCCATTCCCACCAAGCTCCCTTCGGATATACCCATGTTCAAGTGAAATGGAGGTGAATACCCCCATAACCCTATCATTGCCTTCAACCTATGGTGTTCCTCTAACTCTATCGTGGATGAAACTATTCCCTTATGTCCATTACATCGAACCCTAACTGGCGTTGCAACCAAGTGGTACATCGACCAACCACATGGGACCTATTTCACATTCACATCCCTAGCTTTGAATTTTTTGCAGTTCTTCTAGTTACCAGTTCGTTACAATGTTGGTGTTGAGATCCTCCTATATTGCAGAAAAAAAAATGGCCACCCATATCACAAACCATATCCATGAATGGTGCATACGTCGTAGTTTGTGTAAGATTAAATTGGATGACCAAATCTTTTTAGATTGGTTCCTAAAATATATCATACTAGCCATTGCTAAGGATGTGACATCTGAATGACCACAATATGAAGAAGAGGGTATCCTTAAATCCCAGTTTGACCTCATATATGCCCAAATAGGCTACCTATACACTATATTACCCAACACCCCATGCAACGATACTTCTTGGAAGGATACACCAGGGGCATCCCATGATGCAAATGGAATCATAGGCCATATTGCATCCACCGATCGACCCTCTCCACATATACCTCTAGTATCTGCACAACCCGTTATGACCTATAGTCTTGAATTTTCATGCACAACAACTCATTCTGGAGCAACATCTTCATATGCTCCAACGGCCCATAGTTCCCAAACATATGGTCCAAGTACATGGCCCCCAGCTATGGTCATAACCAACAGGAATAAACCCCTCCTGTGGCCCCACCATATTACTACGATATTCCATCCACACTTGCTCTCGTTCAACCTAAGGCTCCCCCAACCTATTACCCACTGCAGGCACTACCTGGTCCCGCTCAACCGCAGGCTCCCTCTCTGCCTCAACGATAGTTTTATGCTTAGCAAAACCAACAACCAAACCAACCTGACCCTAACAACCAGCAAGGACAATGATATAGAAGGTGCAAAAGGAATCACATAAACAATCAACTCCAAAAGAGGGGCGAACCTCCCCCTAAACCCCAAGTTAATAATGGTCCCAATACCATAAATCAAGACTTGAATCAACTTCCTTGATAAGGTAAGAACCCGTAGTTACAAACCAATAATCCATGTTCCTTCTGTAACTTTTATTGACACTACACTCACCATTTACCCCAGTTAGTAGTAGCCCACCTACTTTGGGATGAGGCCAACCATCGCAATGTTATCGCTTCTCTTAAAAAATAACCTCAACCACCTCCCACACAAGGGATCGGTATGACACAACATATGACATTGAATAACCACTCACCTACACAAGGGGTACTCACCACACAACCACCCACCACCTATGGATCATCCACAAGACAATCCTCTGAGTCTGGAGTCCAACACCTTCTAATGATGTCATCGACTGATGTTAATATCCAAACTCAAAGTAACCTATATGGATCGGCTATGGACACCATACTAACGAATGAGGTGACCATGTCAACCCCAGTTGACTAGTCATTACGCGTTCCACCACCACCAAATGAAGGAGCTCTCAAATTCCCCAATTTCCCTTAGCATCGCATCACTAATAACCCCAACGTTAATGCCGCCACCAATTATAACATTGTGGATGACTTGGCCCAGTCCCCCGGTGCCATGTCGGCATTGGAAGTTCTAAAGAACTGCCCTGGAAAACATAAATCATTTCTATCTGCGCTTGGGTCCATTGACCCTTTGGACTCAAGACTAATGGCATTTGACTTAGATCAATTAAAACCCCATAAGCCTTCATCTCTTGCATTTCAGATTTAAGTGACGATCCAAAAATTGGTTATACATCGATCCATCGTCGATGAGGGAACCTCTACATGCATCATGTCCACATTCATATGGAAAAAACTAGGATCCCCTCCTTTAAAAACATCAATGATGTCTCTTCAAGCCTATGATGGCCACGTAGACCAACCCCAAGGCACGTAGACCAACCCTAAGGCCTGCTTGCCAATGTTCCCTTCCAACTATCCAGAAAAACTGTCTTAATTGACATAGAAGTTGTAAACATTGAACTAGACTATAACCTCCTGTTAGGATGCAGCTACATGTACGTGATGAAGGTCGTTTCCTCATCTATATTCTGGCTCATGATGTTCCCCCATGAGGGACATGTCATCAAACTTGACCAACTCACTTACTTTGACCCGAATTCTCCCACAACATCAGAAAATCCCCCCCCCCATGGTTGACAAACCTATACTTCGAATGCCTACTTCTTTGATTTCCACTATAGGGTCGAGTCTTTACTCTGAGGCCCCAATGAATTCCACCTTTGTCTCATTACCTCCACCCCCGCCAGCTGTCGAGATATTATATTTGTGCACTATTTCATCATGCCAACCATCTCCTGCAACACATTCTATAGCTCAAATGGTACCTCCGCTGCAACACCAGAGCCAACCTCAACCTCAACCACCATCAGTACCTAGTCAAATAGGAGAAACCCCAGTCCACACAATCCATTTCTTGTTTCCCCGATCAAGAGTCGTAAGCATACCATTCATGGCAATGCTAAACCTTCCAAGATTGACATTAGGGCTCCCTATCTAGTACCTACCTACACCCAATCTGGTTCCTACCCCCTAGGTCGTTCTTCAACCGATTCAACCAATTAACATCGCCAATCACCCTCCTCCTGGCATGTCAGCAACAAAAATCCACAACCCTGTTCGCCATCCTCCCAATAGAGCTAGGGGAAAATCCACGAAAACTAACGCCCCACCAACTAGGAACAAAGTTTTGAACCCCCCTCGTCACGCATCCACACACATGAAATGTGCTTTATGCAATACATTGGGTCATTCCAGTCATAATTGTACACACTTTCCCAACCTTCTCTCCCATATGGATTCATTGGACGATAACGAAGACATTCCCATCGTTCAATTATCACCCCCCCCACAAGTACGTAACAAATCATTGCACACCAATCACTCCTGCGTAGCGTTTGGAATTTATGGACATTATTCCCATCACTTCCATGGGACCAGAGCATCGGTTAGTGATCCATGAGTTGCACAAACTATCCTTAGAGTTGTCGATCACTATTATTGAGGAGATCCAACCCCCAAAATCCTCATCAGGGGAGATAAACACCATATATATCGTGTGCACTAGTGAATCCTCTGGCCTCTACATTCGGGGATTTTGGAACGACGAGGAAATCCTCAAGGCATTAAACAAGCTAGAATTCCCATGGGATGATATGCACCATTGATACTACTTCATTCATGAGGAGCCTACCACAATGTCGGCCGACCAATTGACGGTTGAGACAAAATATTTTATTCACGACAATGTGGATTGGTTTAAAAACCCCATCCCTACTCCAGACGCCTTCAAATAAGGTAACATGGCCAGTATATCACCCACCATCAAATTTGATATATCCATCAATCACAATGCTATTGAGAACATCACCTTAGGCACATCATGTACCCCCAATGAAATAAACACATACAAAAAATGTTTCCAAGAGTTTCGTGACATCTTCTCTTGGTCTTATACTGAGATGCTAGGCCTCAAATCCGCTATTGTCAAGAATCACATCGACACTTGGCCTGACGTTACACCCATCCACCAGAAGAAACAACCAATACATCCATTTAAAGTTCCAGTGGTAAAGGCTGAAATTGAGAAACTATGCCAAGCTGGTTTCATTTACCCTATTTCCTATACCACATGGGTATCCAATCCGATGCCGGTAAATAAAAAATAGGGCACCATTCGTGTCTGCACTGATTTTCAAGATCTGAATCTAGAATGTCCCAAAGATAACTTCCCTACCCCCTTCATTGATCATCTCATCGATGCATGTGTAGGTCATGACGTCCTATCCTTCATGGATGGTTTCTCCGGTTATAACCAGATTCAAATCTATAAGGAGGACCAATACAAGACGACATTCACCACCCCATGGGGCACCTTTTCTTATCATGTCATGCCTTTCGGTATTAAAAATGTAGGAGCCACCTTCCAACGGGCCATGAAATTTTTCTTTCATTACTTGGAACATATCATCCTTGTCTATTTGGACGATCTCACCGCTCAATCCAAACAAGATTAAAACCACTTGGAATATATACGGCAAGTCTTCCTCTGATGTCGCAAATACAATATTCGCTTAAAGCCTCTTAAGTGCGTATTTTTCATTCAAACTGGTTGATTACTAGGTTTCATTGTTTCCCAGAGAGGGATCATTGTTGACCCTTTGAAGTTACAAGCCATTCTTGACCTTCCATCCCCTTGAACCATATGCCAATTGCAAATCCTCCAAGGAAAGGCTATTTTTCTTCGGCGATTCGTCCTAGACTACGCTGCAAAAGCTCATGGTTTCTTGCGATTGCTTCAGTCCAATGTCCCTTTTGTTTGTGAGAATCAGGAACAAGCTGCCTTTGATGCATTAAAATGCACTCTGACATCCTCTCCCTTGGTCTCACCCCCAGACTTCTCGAAGTATTTTATACTCCATGTATCAACATCCAAGCACGCCATCTCAGGAGTCTTAGTCTAGGAGGATAGGGCCATCAAGAGCACGTTATATACTACGTAAGTCAAACATTGTCTGGCCCACCACTGCGCTACCCCCATGAAGAGAAAATGGCACTCGCCATCGTATTCTCGGTCCAAACATAACGCCATTACATCCTCATGAGAAGGACCATGGTAGTGGCAGATTCTAACCTTATGTTATGCCTCTTGTGTCACCTCCTCGTCCAAGGAAGAGTGGTCAAATGGATCGTAATCCTTCAACAATATGATATCGAATTCATCACAACCAAAAGTACTAAGTCCCTTGCCTTGGCACAGCTCACAAACGACCTACCCTCCCCAGCGACATCACCCCCAATCTTGGTCAACTTTCCAGACGAACATTTGTTCACTATTTCATTAAATGAACCATGGTACGGAGACATTCTAGTGTACCTACGCACCCAAAGGTTCTAGTCACAAATCACTCACGATGATCGACGCTGCATACACCACCAAGCTTCCTGATACCTCCTTATCGGTGATGTCCTTTATTGACGAGGCGTTGACACCATTTTACGTCGATGCCTTACACATGACAAAGCCGAACAGGTTCTAAATGATTGTCATAGTGGAGCCTGTGGCGACCATTTTTCACGAATGGCCATAGCTCAAAAGGTCATCTGCGCTGGCTATTTTTGGCCAACCCTTTTTACCGATTGCATCACGACAGTCAAGCACTGCCGTAAATGCCAACTCTTTTCCCACAAAGCAAGGACACCTCCCGCACCACTCCATCTTGTCATCACCGTCGGTCTATTTTGTAAATGGGACATTGATTTCATGTAGTTTAATCCAACCTTGACCAACGGTCATAAGCACATCATTGTGGCCATCGATTATTTTACCAAATGGGACAAGGTCATGCCCACATTTAACCATAAAGCCAATACGGAAGCATGTTTTTTCTTTAATCACATCATTGCGCGTTTCGGGGTCCCCAAGCAACTCGTGTTAGAGCATGGAAGACATTTCGAAGATGGTGTTTGGACCGAGTTGTCCACCTTTTTAAAATTTGAACACTAGTATGCCTCCTCCTACTAGCACCAAGGTAATTGACAAGTTGAGGCTGTTAATAAGATCTTGAAGACCATGCTTCAACATATGGTGGATAAACACAAGCCCAACTGGCACCACATGCTCTTTCTAGAGCTTTGGGCCAACCACACCTCCACCAAGACTATGACCAATTTTACCCCATTCCACTTGGTCCACGGCGTGGAGTATGTTTTCCCCATCGAATGTCAGATACCAACCTTGTGCATTGCTGTTGAACTCCTCCCAGATACCTCACCAGTCGAGCAATGCTTACTCTCATTGAAATAAGAGGGTGAGGATCATTGGTCAGCCTTATTGATGATCGAGGCTGCCAAAAATAGATCCAAATCCCATTATGATACCTATGTCCATCCCCGAACCTTCAAAGAAGGAGACCTTGTGCTTATTTATGACCAAGCCCACGATCCACACAGAAAAGGAAAATTCGAGTCCGTGTGGCAAGGTCCATACTTCATCAAAAATTTCCTTGACAAGGGGGCATACCTCCTCATCGACTCTAAAGGACTCCCATTTAACAACCCTCACAATGGGTTGTACCTCAAGTGATTTTACCACTAACACCTCTGAACCCATTAGTTAGAATTGTACAATTTTCTTTCTTTTTTTTTCCCTTTTTTTCGAGCCTCATGGTTTGTCTCCTTGAATAATACCAGATGGATCCCGCTCCCTTGATCTACATCGGTTTCGTTGAGGGAACAAGAAGATGGTCTCCTAACCTTGCCTCAGAAGCTTGGGTCTTAAATTCCCCCTTGGACCAGTTGATCCACCTTGACGGTGTGTGTATCGGTGCTGCCACCAATAATTAGGCTGAGTATGATGCCGTGACCGATCTCTTAACTGCCTCCCTCCAATTGGGAATTAATCACCTCTTTGTATTTCTATACTCCGAACTCCTTATTTCAAACCTCAACAATTGGTACCAGGTACATGATCCTTTCCTTTTTAGAAATTTCCTGCGCACTAAGTAACTGGTTAGGCATTTTGAATTCATTACATTCACACATGTTCCACAAGATCACAATAGTGTCGCAGACCAAATGGATAACAACATTCTACAATGACATATTAATCATTGCATATAGGAAATAAATCGTCAATAACCATCATCACATAATTTTTGCATTCGCATATACATACATAGCGTATAGGCATCATCATCACATAAGAGGATCACCCAACATCAAAAAATATATAATAAAAAAATGCATCCATGTGCATATATATCAAAATATCATAATAATGTGTGCATCATCATATAGGCATGTCCATACAACAGGGAACCAAACAAATTCCTCATAAAAATATGACATATAGTGGGCTGGTACAAAATCCATGTGCTCATTGCACTAGGGGGAAACCCCATAGGCTGTTAAGTGACTAATCATAGTCCTCATTATATGTCTCCTCATCGAAGCTCTCCTCATCTAGTGGTACATCCCCTCGGGCTACATCCTGAACATACTCAGCTACTACGGCTATGCACCACATAGTAGATCACCACTCGAGAGGAGCCTGATAGCAGATGGAGATCAGATCATCAAGTAGATCCCACCACCCCTCATTGACAAATCCTTCTAAGAGATGCTTGATCCCAGTCCGCAGTGATTCTAGTGTATCATCATCATCTCTGCGATGTTGTCGACGCTCTACCGACGGGTCATCCCCAACAACCCTCCCTCGACACTAACGATATCCTGCTGGTGGTCTCGGATCCACATCTACACACACACCACAAAATTGTGCATCAACATATATCATATATGAAAAATGGCTACCATATAAGCTAGTGACATAAGTATGACATAAGACTAAGGAGTAAGCATACACATACCATCCGGACCCCAAATCTGGCCGAGTGGTCGAGGAAGCTGGGGATCTCTCATGTAGTCCATATCTACATATGGGAAGTCCTTGATCAGTATTGGAAGCTAGTGCCACTGCACAAATATCTCTCGTGTAAATAAGCGTCCCACCAGAATTCCCCCCTCACAGATCATGAATTCGTACCATCTCCTCATCTTGGGCTCCCTCAGCACATTATCATCCTCTTGAGGATGTGGTATCATAGTCAGCATGTTCTGAAAGAAGAACGCACATAGGAATGACGGGAAGCAGAAATCACACCCCTCTGACTCGGCTCGTTCAACAAACATCGAAATACTGACAAATACATCTACGCCCACCCAAAGTAGGTACCCCTCTGTACCTTCTCCACTATCATCATCTTCCCTCCAGAGACCTTTTGAGTTCTATGAGAACCTAGTACCCTCACCATTGTAGCCGTGATCGCATGAGTCTCCATACTCTCAATATCACATATCAATATGTAGGTCATGTCCCCCATCCTAGTGGCGTAGCAGTGGTGTTCCACTAGATCTGTTAAGATTCAATATGCTAAGACAGAAAAATAGCAGCATTACATTCCATTTCACAATAATAGCATATACAGGATCACTGAAGAAACAACAAGCACAGCATAAACACAAGAGACAGAGATTTATCCTGGGAAACCCTCATGGGGTAGAAAACCCAGCAAAGCTTCCTCAATATAGATGACCAGCAATATACAAAGATGCAAACCAAAGACATGATCTCCTCCTCCACCATAGCAGACCTCTCCTCCACAAATGAGCCTCTCTCAAGTGAGTGTGTGTGTCAAATGAGGAACACACCTCCTCTATTTATACACTACACTGACATATATTTTACACAGGTACACGTAGGCTCGTATTTAACCAATGGGTTAAATACCCCACTACAACTGACTGGGCCGACCCCTCTAGGGTTGTCTAATAACACTTTGACCCACATAACACATACAGGACCGACCCCCACTAGGGAAGTCTAATAACCCGAGTTACCACATTCCGACGGAGGAATAAACATCTCCGGATATACAAAAAGATCTTCACGGAGGAATGAAACATCTCCGGAATAATAAAGTACAATTATAATATTCTTTGAAGTTACAATATCTCAACACTCCCCCTTAACGAGAAGGATATTATAACAGCATCTGCACGAGCAAGGAGTCATCAACATCATACATGATACATCTATAAATCATTGGAAGCTTTCTCAACATCATCAGTAACTCAACCAGTTACTGGAGCATCTTCAATACTGGAACATCAACATCTTCAGTACTGAGTCCTTATCTTCTGCAGCACTCAAACAGCTACAGCAACATCAACATCTGAATCCTCACGATTGTCAGCATCGTCATCACACGATCATCAACATCGTCATCACACGATCATCGGCATCGTCATCACACGATCATCAACATCGTCATCACATGATCATCAGCATCGGGATCATCTCGATATACAGCATCTGGATCATCATGATCTACAGCATCTGGATCATCACTATCTACATCAGCTAGATCATCTCGATCTACAGCATCTGGATCATCTCGATCTACAGCATCTGGATCATCACGATCTACAGTATCTGGATCATCTCGATCTACAGCATCTAGATCATCTCAATCTACAGCATCTGGATCATCATGATCTACAGCATCTGGATCATCACGATCTACATCATCTCGATCATCTCGATCTACAGCATCTGGATCATCTCGATCTACAGCATCTGGATCATCACGATCTACAGTATCTGGATCATCTCGATCTATAGCATCTGGATCATCTCAATCTACAGCATCTGGATCATCAGTATCAGTATCCACACCAATACAAATATACATACAAGTATCCTCATCAATACATATCATCAATACAAGTATCATCAAAAGTATGTATTCTCACTAATACATCTATCAAAACATGTATTCTTACTAATACATATATCATCAAATGCATGTATTCTCTATCATCAAAAGCATGTATTCTCACTAATACATCTATCATCAAAAGCATGTATTCTCACTAATACATCTATCATCAATAGCATGTATTCTCACTAATACATCTGTCATCAATAGCATGTATTCTCACTAATACATCTATCATCAAAAGCATGTATTCTCACTAATACATAGCAGCATACCCTGCCACACACACGATCATATTACAGGATGATCAATCCCGCTCTCTTTAGGACATAGGTCCATGGATGATACAATCCAGATCAAGTTCCAGGATGATCAATCCTTATCACTTTAAGACAAGTCTCATGTCTAGGAACGATGCAATCCCATCACGTACATTTTGAACCAAGGTCCAGGGACAATGCAGTCCTATCTTCAATTCTCGAAGACATCAGTCTACGGATCAATTCTGGGACCTCAGTCCGGGGAAGATACAATCCCCTACCTGTTCATTCAGGACTTCATTATCGGAGACCCAGTCTACGGCTCTATTCTGGGACCTCAGTCTGGGGACGATGCAATCCCCTGCCTGTTCATTCAGGACTTCATTATCGGAGACCCAGTCTACGGCTCTATTCTGGGACCTCAGTCCGAGGACGATGCAATCCCCTGCCTGTTCATTCAGGACTTCATTATCAGAGACCCAGTCTACGGCTCTATTCTGGGACCTCAGTCCGGGGACGATGAAATCCCCTACCTGTTAATTCAGGATTTCATTATCGGAGACATCATGTCTACGACTCTATTCTAGGACATCAGTCCAAGGATGATACAATCCCCTACCTGTCAATTCAGTATTTCATTATCAGAGACATCATGTCTACGGCTCTATTCTGGGACATCAGTCCGGGGATGATACAATCCCCTACCTGTTAATTCAGGATTTCATTATTGGAGACATCATGTCTACGGCTCTATTCTGGGACATCAGTCTGGGGACGATACAATCCCCTACCTGTTAATTCAGGATTTCATTATCGGAGACATCATGTCTACGGCTCTATTCTGGGACATCAGTCCGGGGACAATACAATCCCCTACCTGTTAATTCAAGATTTCATTATCGGAGACATACATCTACGGCTCTCTTTAGAACAGATGTTCAAGGATGATACAATCCCTCTTCTTTCTCGGAGACCTCTGTCTATGGCTCGTTTTAGAACAAGTGTTCAAGGATGATACAATCCCTCTTCTTTCTCGGAGACCTCTGTCTACGGCTCATTTTAGAACAAGTGTTCAAGGATGATACAATCCCATCATGTCCACCAAGGACTTCATTCTCGAAGACATACGTCTACGGCTCTCTTGAGGATGATGCAATCCTATCATGTCCACCAAGGACTTCATTCTCGAAGACATACGTCTACGGCTCTCTTGAGGATGATGCAATCCTATCATGTCCACCAAGGACTTCATTCTCGAAGACATACGTCTACGACTCTCTTGAGGATGATGCAATCCTATCATGTCCACCAAGGACTTCATTCTCGAAGACATACGTCTACGGCTCTCTTGAGGATGATGCAATCCTATCATGTCCTCCAAGGACTTCATTCTGGAAGACATATGTCTACGGATCCTTTTAGAACATATGTTCAAGGATGATGCAATCCCCTTGTCAACTTAGATCCTATCTAAGGACCATCCACCAACCTCTTTGTCGGCATCACTAATATAGGTATTCACATCATCGACCTCACTGTCGATGTAGGCAATCTCATCATAAGTGATCACATCACTCCCCCTTTCAAGGAGGGTCCTTCTGGACTATATTAAGTTTGTCTCGGAAAACTTTTCTTGAGGTAGAGGTTTGGTTAGTACATCGGATAGGTAGATGTTTGGTTAGTACATCGGATAGGTAGAGGTTTGGTTAGTACATTGGTAACTTATTACAAATTCGAACTTTAATTCCTATATGCACCATATCTCGTATATAGAAATGCCAGATATTTTGACTTATCATGGAACACTGGATTCTTTTCCATTTTAGTACAACTCTGTTTGTCACATACGATCACAGTTGGGTCCATCTCTAATTCAAACAGTTCTGAAGCCATGTCGTTTCACAATTAGCAAAGCAAGCAGCCATATATTCCGCTTGTGCTAAGAGCCACACTAGATTGTTTCCTGCTCAACCACGAGATCATGGCTGATCCCAGACAATAACGTCCTCTCGATGTGCTCTTCCTGTCTGATACACTTCCTGCCCAATCAACATCTGTGTAGCCATCTGAAGTCATGATCTCCAAGATAACATAGATCAAAATCTATTGTATCCTTTAGGTACCGTATCACATGATTTGCAGCCTCTCAGGTGAACACATCTAGTTTCCACTAGATACTAACTTAAGGTATTCACAGCAAAGCATATATCTGACCTAGTATTTAATAGATACATCAATGACCCAATAATTTGTCTGTACAGAGTTATATACACTAACTCTGATGATTCATTCTCCAACAGCTTCAAGTTGGCAACATATCACGTCCTTTTAATATTTCTCGACATACTTTCCCTGGTTGAGAAAGATTCCTTCTGAGCCTTTCCATACTTCCAGACCTAGGAAGTAATACATTAATCTAAGATCTTTCATTTTCTTTTATGCAGCCATCTATCTGCGCCATCTCTTGTTAGATGGGTCTACTGATATGAACCTCAACATCATTCGGACTCTGAGGTGAGTTCCTTCTTGTATCCATGTCATCTATGTATAGAAACCATATTCAACCTTGTAGCAAAGGTTGAGATCCACATCACCCATGGTGATCATTAAGCTCATCAATTGATTATCGATCCTGGGATCCTATACAGAACCTGATTCACACTTCTTCTTTAATTACACCATTAAGAGAATGGTCTTATCAAGCCACTTGGAGCAAACATCTCATCATGATTCTCTTCCTCTTTCTAAGAGAATCTTTTAGCCACGAGCCTTCTATAGTGTGTTTGATTTGTAAATATTTTTTTGAGCATCCATTGCTTGTTCAGTGTTCATCATTCATCATGATCTTTCCTACAAATCAAAATTAAGTACATGATTAGTAATACTTCATAATCATCAAATCATATTGTCATGATAACCTATTATGCATATAGATATCATTTACATAGTTATGCAACTATTTTGACCAATACTTTGGCACAACACTTTTCCATATTCTGTATGCATACAGTAGCTATCTAGATGCCTTCCATCTCTACCAGAACATACTATCGAGAGTGTGCACAGCTCTCAGCATGTCAGCAAAGAGGTTTCATTCTAGACAACAATGGAATGTTTGTCCAACTTACCAATCATATGCATATTAGTAGTATACTGTTTCAATGCTCTATGAATGTTTACACTCAGCATGATATATTCTAGGAATACAAATATGCATACAAGCAATATCATTTACTATTTCTAATAACAACTCAAATACTTATCTTTTATGTTTGTGTGGTTGCCTCTCGCTTGGTCTTCTAAATGTCTTTTGAACTTCTATTTATTCTGTACCACTGTGCATGCTCAAGTGTGCAATAGTGTTATCCTCATGATATCATACACAAACATACATTCATTAGTACATTATAAACATTATCAAAACATCCAAATAGTCTTGGATATGTATAGTTACGATCATTGATAATAAACATTAGTATTCAAGATTTCAAGGAAGACTTCTTTTACTCATGCATATCATCAATCAAGATAGAAGATATAATATGCATAATCCCTTGATAACTAACTTTATGAATAAGCATATCTAATCATGCCAAGTATACTTATATAAGGGATCCTAACACAAGGTAAGATTCTAACTTGACATAGGAAAACATACCTGGATTAGTAAACCTGCTTAGTTATGTACAACATACCTAACCAATCTCTTCAATGATTTAGAGATTATGAGCTAGAACCTGCATGTCTCATAGGTTAAGCATAATATAACAAAATCATACATACCTCGTAAGTAGAACAAATATTATGGATGAGTCTTTGTCTTCATGTGGTCATGGTCATGGAACTTGATTTGTCTTTTGTGATGTACCTGTATCTTGTTAGCAGACAACATCAACCTCACACAACACCATAATGCATTAGTACAATCATATAGCCCTAATCAATGAATGTCTTCGATTATTCACATGCATTCAATTCTAACATTGATCAAGATTGTACTAAATAATATGAAGACAAACACATTATGAACTTAATCAAGAGTCAGATTTCAAGACATACCTGAACCTTCTTAAGTCATACCTGTCGAGACTTCTTGTAGTCTTCTTATGTAAGGCCTTAGCCTCAACTCCCCCTGAAACTTGATCTAGGGCTTGATTAGGGTTTGCTAGAGAAACCCTAAAAATTCAATCTTTGACTTTCACACTTCTGAATGGATGGAGGAATGTGTCTTGCTGAGCTGATCAACCTGGCATTCTTCAATTTTGAAATCTCCAAAATTTGACCCCTCAAAATTGCCTTCGAAACTTCTGGATCTTCTGGACAGGAACCCAAACTAGGGTTTGATGAAGCCGACCCTTCTGTCCAATCAAAAGGTTCAATCCAAGGCTATAAACTCTTATTTTTCTGAGGAGCTTCCAGTCGTGGTTACAGACTTCAAAAATTCCAACTTTTGCTGAAGCCCTAATTTTCCATCTTTCTGATCAAAATCCCGAACTAGGGTTTGATCAAGCCCGGTCTTCTACCCAATCAAAAAATTCGATCTTGGTCTCTAAATTTCAATTTTCCTGAGTAGCATTCAGCCGTGGACTCCGATTCCAAAAATTCTAACTTTCTCTGAAACCCTAAATTCCGGAAGCCATGAATAAAGGTGCTCCAAAAATAATTCTGTTTTGACAGAAATATGTACCTGATTGTTTCTGCTATAACTCCAAAATTTTTACTCCACAGGGTCTGAAAACCTTTTCTGCAGTAGCCTGACCTATCTTCTTTCCATCCTGATAGGTCTGATATCAATTGGATTTTCTGAGAGAGAGTTATGCCAAGTGTTGCAACATGACCTGTTTATGGGATAAAACAGGACAGTGAACTTGTACGGCATGCCACGTGTCACTGTTTCAACTTCGGCCTTTGAAAACGTTTCTTGAGATAGCTCGCCCTGTTTTCTTTCCATCCTGATAGGTCTGACCTCAATTGGACTCTCTGAGAGAGAGTTATGCCAAATGTCGCAACGTGATCTGTTTATGGGATAAAACAGGAGATCGAACTTGTATGGCGTTCCACGTGTCACTGGTTCATCTTCGGCCTCTGAATTTTTTTTTTTGAGATAGTACAGTCTGTGTACTACCTGTCACTTTTTACGAAATTTCATTTGGATCTTCCTAGCCTAAGTTATGACCTTTTTTCCTAGGTCACCTGATTTTGACTGAGATCTGGAAGAGGCAGAAACCCTAACTTGTACTGATCATAACTCAGAAAGTACAACGAATCTGAGGGTTCCCTTTGGACACGAGGTACCTGGGGATGTTATCTTCGACCTGTAAACTTTTCAGACCCTGAACCTTTGCAGAAATGGATTTATAGCGAAAGTTCCACGATGACTGGTTTTTGCTATGTAAAACCCTAACCTTCAAATTGTCGTAAGTAAAGCAAGTGTCGTAAGTGCCATACCTTGTCTTCCTTCAGGTTAGCTTTGATACCATGTTAAGATTCAATATGCTAAGACAGAAAAATAGCAGCATTACATTCCATTTCACAATAATAGCATATACAGGATCACTGAAGAAACAACAAGCATAGCATAAACACAAGAGACGGAGATTTATCTTGGGAAACCCTCATGGGGTAGAAAAACCAGCAAAGCTTCCTCAATATAGATGACCAGAAATATACAAAGATGCAAACCAAAGACATGATCTCCTCCTCCACCATAGCAGACCTCTCCTCCACAAATGCACCTCTCTCAAGTGAGTGTGTGTGTCAAATGAGGAACACACCTCCTCTATTTATACACTACACTGACATATATTTTACACAGGTACACGTAGGCTCGTATTTAACCAATGGGTTAAATACCCCACTACAACTGACTGGGCCGACCCCTCTAGGGTTGTCTAATAACCCTTTGACCCACATAACACATACAGGGCCGACCCCCACTAGGGAAGTCTAATAACCCGAGTTACCACATTCCGACAGAGGAATAAACATCTCCGGATATACAAAAAGATCTTCATGGAGGAATGAAACATATCCGGAATAATAAAGTACAATTATAATATTCTTTGAAGTTACAATATCTCAACAAGATCCTCCATCAAAACATTTTTTGGGCATTTCGACTTAGTTTCACCTATCACGCCATACATAGGTAACCCCATAATGAAGTAGATATCCTGCATAGTGATGTCAATCTGCTCCCCCTAGATGATGAAAGCCTCTGAGTCACAATCCCAAAACTCCGCTAGTTTTCTCAGTAGGAACTTGGCACTCCTCATCAATAGGTTCTGGAGGAACTTCAGCAGACCATGTCGTGCCAAAGTACCCTTCACTGGTGGATCCTCCTACACTTCGTGATGAAGGTCGTGCATGTCCCTCTCCTGCCACTACAACTGAGGCATCTCGCAGAAGCAAAATCTAGCATTCATCAACACCTAGTATGCAACCCTCCTTCAAGGCCTAGATCACTCTTGTTTGGGGAAAGAGGGCTCCCTAGAGTGCTCTTAGGAGGATGAAAAGAGTGCCCCAGAGTGCTCATGGGAGGAGGTTTAGAGTGCCCTAGGGTGCTCCCTTGATACCCTTAACGGCTCCCTAGGATGCTCCTAATCCCTCTAAAGGTGCTCCCTACCATCCCCAAACCCTCATCAGCTCAATCTAGGCCTCCTGGAGGCCAGATCTCAGAAAAATGACCATCAATCGATAACACATTTGACCACCTCTTACCTGCAAGTCATAGAATCGTAAATGGTCGCTCTGGTCGAAAGATATCAGTAAATCTCTCTTAGTATCTCCACACACTCTCCACAACTCAAAGAGTAAAAGTGACATCTGTCAAGTTATCCCCTCCCCCTTTTATAGGCCAATGCCCTAATTTTCTTTCCCATTTCCTGAAGTCATATGATGTCCGTTTGACATCCTGTTTTCACCACCAGAATCAACATTCCATGCACTTCCCAACCATGGAATTCGTTTGTTCTTCTTGGGAGGTCACCTTCGGACCATTTTCTTAGGTCCACCTCGATTTCCATTCCATCATAAAAATTCATGTTTATATGTATCTATACTCATTTTTTTATTCCACAAGCACATTTATGCTTGGGTATCCTTGTTTTGTGTACTGGTCCAAGTCATGTTGAGCACCACTTATTTTAGTTGACAACTAATCTCCACAGGTATGATTCCTTGTCTTGCATATAGGACATCATTTCCCTTTGAAAAGTTGATGCATTTCCTTGGTCTTCTCCCTTGCACCTGTAGGACCCCCCCTCTCTCCCCGAGTAGGTGGCCCCACCCGTGCCCCACCCAGCCACCCTTACATTTTCCCCTACTCGTCAATACAGCCTCCCTCCACATGGGTGAACATTCTTAGAACCCTTTTCATTTGGAACCCATGCTGTTCAATCCCCTGTTAGGATTGAGATCCTCTGTAGTTTGACATATTGTTGAAGACGCATCGAGTTCCTCATATCGTCGCTCATTGGCCCTTCCCTGGCCTTCCATCATGAATTTTCTGTTAATCCCTTTTCTGACTCCTTAAAGAATGAAAATATTGCCGACCAATATTGCTTCCTTTCATGGTAGTTAAAGTATCCAAAAGGGAGTGTATTCGTTATAAGTTTACCCCTTTTCTAGACCAAATGGACTAATTACGAAAAAGGAATGCTCTAGTCTCTCCTACTAGAAGAGTTCTCCACTGCATAGTTTTATGATTTTTTGGGCTTTGGGGACTAATCTATGAAAAAGATCCCCCTCAGAGTCTTCTTATTTCTTTCAAAATCTCTAAAATTGAAAGCGACCACGAGCACTCACCATCCCGGGATCATACAAATCCACATGATGGTATCTCCTCACCACTTTAGAATCTTCTTATTACTTTCAGACTCCTTAATATTGAAGGCACCTACGATCACTTACCATCCTGGGTTCATCAAAATCCACATGACGCTACCATATTAAGCGTGCTTCTACCCCTTCTTTGAGCTCAATAAACCATGAATAAGGACCAAATGGTGCCTTTCGGTGCCATGAAAGATCACGTACATCCCCATGTTATGGAAACACTTCTAAGTACGATCTCCTTTGTTTAGAGTATTATGCGATGAGTCATCCATGGAGTCTCTTGATATCATCAATCAGTTCCCCCTTCTCCACAAGTGTTTCCCCAGTTGTAGTCATAGTTCCTGATCCCCTAAGTTGTGGTCTTGTTCCCCCAATATTGGTTTCATATGCTTCTCGGTCATCACTGCCATCATACTCTAAGCAAAGTAAGTTAGAGTCCCATCACTCCAAGGCCTTCATTTTGTCCCATAGTGTCTCAGTCTCAAGTCCATTTCTATCACATCTTGGTTGTATACCTCGCGCTGCTATCAAGGAAGCCTGATTTCCTTTGTAGTTGCAGGTCTCCCTCTGTCGATGCCATCAAATCTATTCCAAAGGATAGACCTAGAGGTCCATGTATCTTGGCCTCACTATCATTGGTGGTGAGTTTCTATGGATCATCTGCGAGGAGCCCTTAATGCCTCGTCGGTTGATTGTTTCTCACGTGCTTGACTCCAACTCCCTCATCACACTGTTGAGATTCATACAGGGTATTGGTCCCTTCATTTATTGGTCGAAGACCCTAGATGTCACCTGAATCTAACACATTGGTGAGTCTATTAGGAACCCCCAGTTGTATGTTCCTGTGGATATCCGATCTCCGTTGGCGATAGTGTTTGGAATCTCTCATGTTATATGCTTCTTAGAGTATCCAATTTAGATTCAGTCAGTGTACCTTTGAGATTTCGACTCTTAGTCGTTGAGTCCATATAGTCATTGGACCCCTTCATATCTAGTAGTGCATTAGTTTTTATGGTACCACATTCAGGATAGATGCCATTGCTTCCAGTTTTCATCTCTTTAGATCATTCATGGTTAGACCATGAGTATGTCCCATATTTGTGTTCCCTTTGGACCATTATGATGAACATAACAGTTCTCTATATATTGTTCCGGTCCCCTCTAGACCCCACAATTTTTAAATATATTGACTCACTTACACAAGTATGGGAATGCACATCTCGTCCATATATATTTGATATTATATGTAACTCATCCATTATGAGTATTGTATCTACAGATTATGTCCCTCAGCGTCCCGTGAAGAAAATGCAGTCCTCCTCCATAGAAAATTTTCGTCCTCCATTAGAATGCCACACTCTCCCACAATAAAAGAGGGTCTTATGATGTTTATCAGTCATACGATTAGCTCCTAACCTCACACATTAGGGGGAAATATGCTAACACCAAAACATTGACCACATAACTAACGACTTGGTGTGGACCCTAGCTCCTATAGCACAAGCCTATTATTCATTAAAAAACCCAAAAATCCATCTAACCTAATTCCTAAATCCCCTTTCGACAACCTCCACCAAAATAGGGAGTCTCCCCTAAAAAGGAGGTGTCCACCGAAAAAGGGGGATGTCTCGAGAAACAAAATTCCCTCCTGAACCCAAGATTTGCTGGGCGGTAAAATTTAAAAAGTTAAAACCATGAGTGGTTTTGGTTACAAAACCCTAAAACCACATCATATATCATATATTTTTTCCCATCATTTTTACACATCATTATTCATTCATTTACTCTCGTTCGCTTGAATCCCTCCTGCTTTGGAACCATTTTCTCCACTAGTTGCTCCATTTGCATAGACTTCCTCCACCAACACCCTATCCTGCATATCCCTTTGGCTGGTTGAGAATCATTCGCTCCTATTCGCCATTGAAGGTTGATACATTACAACTAGTAAAGTGTGGAGGCCACCCAGAGGATGGAATCCAACTGAGGATAGCAAAGCTTGTCGGCCGCAAGGGACTGTAAGCAAAAAGAGGTAATCCTGCACTTGTAAATCCATCTTTTACAAATAATGAAAATGATTTCTTTTATGAAAATGGTTCTGTAATATAAATGGAGTAAGTTTGATATATGTGTGTGGATTATTATTGTGGTAGATATTAGTTAAATATAATATTTATTAATTCTTGTTTGTTTTTTACTGTCGAATATTTACATTTGCATTTACGACTTATGAGCCATAGTATCTTAGGATGTGTTTCATTTTCTTGATTAAGTTTTAGTTTCACTAGTTTGTACCATAGTTTACCACACCTCTCACACACAGAGCCATGGTAACCTTTCCCGTGCATGCTACCTACCTTGGCTTCCACAAGATAGTAGCACCGTCCTTTCTTCCTATTGGAGTGCGAAAGCACCACCAACAATATGTGTGCAAGTGTTGTGTGTAATAGGTAATGCAACTAGCCGAATTGCTTATTCATTGACAAAACTCTTAGATAGAGGGGTGGAAAAGGAATCATTATTGGGGATCAAATCAGAATCTATTAGGAGGGGTGGAAGAGTTTCCCATTGTATATCCTCCAAACATGGAATCATGGGAGGGTTGTGCTGGACACTAGACACACTTCTTTAGACATAGGGTGATAACTATCATTTTCCTGCTCGGGAAGTTAGGTTGATGTAGTTAACGCTTTTGCCTTTGGGGGTTTATAGATGGTTAGGTCGGTATACTTAATGCCATGGTATATAGAAGCAAAGGAAGGATAGGAAGAGAGCATAAGTAGGTTAGGTAGGATGGGTGAATATAGGCTATTTGTGAGCCTAATTGGGAAGAAATGATTCTTCTTGTTCCTAGTACCTAGTGTTTGTTATATAAATGAATAAATGAATCCTTTGGTAGTACTTGTTTTCTCTTCCTTATTCAGTAGTGTTGAATTGTCAAATATTGAATGAATAATGTAATTAACACATTATTGTTTTAATTCACAATGGTTCATATAATTCCTTTTGACTCTAACTTTGAGACAAATTTACTTAAAGTGGGGGTGTATGTAATTCCCAACATTGTGATTACATTATATGTTTAGGTCAAATTAGAATGTTAAATTTTAAAATATATGTTGATAATATGTTAATATATATGAATATGTTAATATATGGACATATATTAATATATGTAATGAATATTATGTGGTTAAAGTGATCATGAATATTGAATGAATGGTAGGTGAGAAATAAATATTGATAAAACTTACTTCATTGATTGATTCATGTATATATGGAGGAAGGTGACTTCTCTATTTAAATTGATGAGTGTTGATAAGATATTTAAATTGTCCTTTATTTGCTTTTATGGAGAGCTATGTGAAGGAGGATGGTGGGATGATATGTACTCTAGTAGGTGGAGAATGGGATAAGAGGAGGAAGGTTAAACCAATTTGGTGACTACTAGTGAGGTTGTTATTAAAGTCAAGACTTCTAGAATGGGAGAACACATATTTCTCTTATTAATTTATTTAAATTATCAAAATTTAAATTTAGTTAAATTGCTTGTTATAAAATCCAAAATGTGTATTTTTTTTAATATCAAAATAAAATGATATAAGTGTCCAACTTGCTTTTAATACCATATGATATTACAAAGAAAACAAATAGATAAAACTATGTTTACATTTTTTTGTGTTATATACAATGGTATATTTTGTAGTATTGAAATTAAAAAAAAAATTAAAATTGAGGTATTTTTGTCTTATATGCTTAATAACTTATGATGCATGGGTTTGTATACTAAGCTTTTTTTTTAATAGTATATAGATTATCATATTAAAAAGAATAACTTTGTATAAATTATGATGCATGGGTTTGTATAGTAAACTTTTTTTTAGTATATAAATTATCATATTAAAAAGAATAATTAAATATAACTTTGTATAAATTATAAGTTAACATTTGAAATATAAAATTTTTTAGATTCATATATATATATATATAATTTTGAAATATACTAAAGAATTAAAAAATTAAAGATTCTTACAATTTATCAAAAGAAATTAACATTATGTGTAGCTTCTATCAATATATATATGAAAATTATATGTCCTAAAAAATAAGAAAATAAAAAAATAAACATACATTCATTTATTTAAAAATAATAGTAATATTTTATTATTCAAATTGTAGTCTTATCTTTTCACACAGAAAAGAACAAAAACTCTATAAAAACCCACATTTACACATACCACAATATAGTCATTCCAAAATGAGATATACAAACTAAAAAGAAACTTCTATCAATTTTCCCTTTTTCAAACCATCAATTATTTTGGAAGTTGAGATTAATGATTTCATGGAGCAGAGTGATGTCAAGAAAAGAAGAAAGTGTACAACGTCGTTCTCACAGTAAAATAAATCATAAAGAGTAAGGCAGTGGTTACAACTTTATTTTGTAATAAAAAAAACAGTATTTTTCAGTAATCCAGAGTTTTGGTGGTAGTTAGTTAAGGACTTCAAGGATTAAATGAGTTTTCAGTATTTTACAATTTTTGTAATATAGAAATAGAAATAGTTATATTTATGTTAATAATTAAGGATTTATGGGGAGGTAGGTGTGGGGGGATCATCTTCGATCCTGGAGGAAACAAAGTTGTAGATTTTTCTTGGGGATTAGGCATTAGAACCAACAATGAAGCTGAGTGGCTTGCTCTGTATCACTCCCTTGAAATTGCCTCCACACTCAACATTGGAAAACTACAGGTTTATGGAGATCCAAGGCTTGTCATTCAATCTATGAGGCTTGGAGCCAAAACAAGAGGCTCTAAGAGCCAAAGAATTCGAAAAAGAATAAACTATCTTTCTCCTCCCAAAGACACTTAGTACTTTCATATCTTGAGAGAGAATAACTCCTTAGCAGATGCCTTGGAAAATGAAGGAGCCTCTTTGAAAAGTGGCCAAGTCAAGCACAACAATGACGTTTGTGGGTTTCTATTCATCCCCTAATGTTTTCCCAATGTTAAATAACCCTTGGTCCCTTTGGCTCGTTCCCTATCTTGGGAGATGGAATGGTCCCATCCATGCAATTTCGTGGCTAACATGCCACTTCCCATGTGCTCTTCACATGGCTTCGGTTATGTCTGGCAGTTCGCTCGATCCTGTATTTATTGCTCCTCCCTTGCTTTGGTCATTACCTCATACAATGGATCATGCTCCCATTCCACCCGCTCTCTTCTCTGCACTCAGTCGGCTCTCCTTTCTCAACCCTGAGCTCGACCCTTGGATGCCCTCAGGTGTTTGTGCATCCTCCCATTCCCTGAATCCTTCACCTATCTACCCCATGGACGGGGTTAAAGAAGCCATTGCGACTCTAAACCAGCTCACTGTCGAGGTTAAGACGTATCTTTGCAGGACATACTCGGCCGTTTGCACCAGCATTCGTTAGAATGAGGAATTGGCCGTTGAAAATAAATACATTCTCTCTGAGATCTCCTGCCATGACTCCAGGATGAACGATTTTGAGTGAAACCTCATCGAATTAATGGGTAAGGTGGACATTATCAGGGAGGAAATCTCTTTATTCGCAAGCAAATCACAATACAGTCATGTACATGATGCTCCTTCAGCAACAAAATTTTGGATAACTTCTCTCTTTTCAATAGGTTCTCTTTGATTTACACTCTCTGAATGTTTTTTTGCCTGCTGCTATGCAAACAATTTGTAAGGGTTTATCCCAATGCTATTAAAAGAAGTTACAAGAAGCATAGATATAAAGCTTCCAGAGACAAAAACATTTTCAAATTCTGCAATTTTCCTCTCTTTGAAGCAGAAAACTGGTCTCGCATTTTGTAATCAATGATTGTGCACAACCTTTTCAATTATATATATATATATCCCTTATTTATGTTAAAAAATAAGAGTTTTGTTGATGGTTTTTAAAAGACTTAAATGATATTTGTGAGAATTATATAATTATTAGTCATTATTACTGTGAAGAAAAATGAATTTAATTTTAATATATAATAAATGTATTAATAATAATAATAACTTATTTTTAAAGTTATTTTGAATTTGAATCTATAAACATATTCTTAGACTCACTATTTATATTAAACATATCTTAATATTAAATTTGTAAATATTAATAAGAGGCATAAATCAATTTCATTATTTTATGAAAACAAAAAATTCATTTCCACAATATAAAATTGCTTGGAAAAAATATTTCCATGTAAAACATCTACAAAAACTTAATCTTAAAAAATCATATTTGACACAATAAAATAAAATAGAGTCAATTGGCATTGGCAAATCAATAATAAGCTGGTATTCCGATGACACGGGTAAGCGTGGGTGTGATTTGGACCATAGTAGCATAATTGAAATACAAATACGGATACGATTCGATATGGAAAAAATACATAATGAAAATATCTAGTACAAATACGGAAGTAGCTTGCTTATATATAATAATGTTAATCAAATATTCACAAATATACCATAAATATACATAGACATTCCTATAATAAAATTTAACATATATTTAAAAACAAAAATATAAAATCTCACAACCTTGGATATGGAACTCCGAGAGACAACAACTACTTATTTATAGTTATCTTAATAAGTAAGAATGAAATTGAATGGTATTTTTTGTCTTATAGTGTTTAAATAATTAATGTTTTTTTCTTTCCTTCTTTAAATTGGTTTTCAAAATTTAATTCCTTAGTAATAATTCGTATCCTTATTACACCTACATCTAATATTTGACCAATTGGAATTTATTCCAAATTTCCGTACACAAAGTACCAATACAGCAGAACTATGCTATACTATGATTTGAACATATAACTTCATATCAAATGAAACACTAATAAACCACACCAGTACTGACTATAATTAATGTTACTTTATAAATTTTAACTCAAAACAATTAAAAAAAACAATAAAAAGTTAATAATAATGTTTTTTTTCATTGATAATATTGCTTCTAGACCTAACCCTACATCCGCTGACTCCAAGACAGTCCATCTTCACAGTTCTTTGATAATTACCAACTTCATTAAAAATCCATCGTACAATGCCAGTTAATCGACTGGCACATGCACTTCTGACTTCTCTCCGCAACACAACAAAACATTATTAATATCTCCTTATGGTCAAATCTCTGTGTATAAGCTGACAGATATCCTTCCTCCTTATATAAACACAAAGATTATGTTCTCCGCAGAACTATGCTGTGAACGGATAAGGATAATCCGGGCCCTCCTCTTTTCAAGAAAGCAACTTTACGTTGTGCACATATCTAGGGCTCTGTCTCGATTGTCGGGCGATGTAGAACACTTGAATCAAGAACACAAGAGTGCGACAGCACGGGAAAGATCTCACCACACACCTGTTAGCAGAGGCCGAAGGCATTTATCTGTGGGACAGCATTTCTAAAAACTGTTAGCGATTCAAACTCGTGGTAACGCTCCATACGTTTACAGCTTTATGGAGAAACTTCTGTAAAGTATTCAGTGATGTGTGGCCAAATTTCTGCACTTCGGGCCAAAAGTTGGGGTGAATATTATTCAACTGGTTACAGGTTATTTAATGCGGCAGCAGTAGGTCTGTTGGCTATTGGATCTTAAGCTGTTTGGTATCCAATTGATAATAGATATTTTGTCCGGCTATTAAATGACCTGCAACAAGCTAGATATTGATCGCCAAAA